>CM048748.1:99940385-100540385 GCA_026315105.1 Locusta migratoria | reverse complement strand
AAAGTCCTAAGAACCTAATCACAGCCATCCAGCATGTAAACGCGGACTTACTTTCACTATCAAGATGGGCATATAGCATGGGCTTCAAACAGAATCCATTAAAACCGCAGGCAATCCTAGTGGCCCATAAAAGACTCATCACTCCACAGCTCAGAGAAACTCTTCCACCTTTAATACTTAACGACACACAAATACGTATTTCTCATTCAGCAAAGAACTTAGGAGTAATATTTGATCAGCACTTGGACTGGACAGAGCACACAACAACAGTATGTAAGAAGGTATATGCGTTACTTCATTCACTGCAGAAATAGAAAAAAGCATTTCCTTTACAGCTTTCCTTCCATGAGTGATATGTGTTCCACGTGGTTGGTTCATAGAACAAAGACTTTAGCTTCCACTCTTGTTTGTTCCATGGCCATCAGGCAATTACAATGCGGGTATCCTTCTGATTTCCACTAATATTTCGCGATCTTCTCTCCCTGACTCGTTGAGACACTAATACTTCCCATTCTAGACTATGGTGATGCTATTCTGCAAGAACTGTCACACGAAAATTCACATAGGCTGAAGCTGTCGATGAATTCTTGTATCCGATACATATGTAACTTACGTTTCTACGACCAAATCAGTCTCTCATACCAGCAGTTATCCTGGCTACGTGCAGATAAGCGTCGAAGCTATCATATATTACGTTTGCTGCATCGCTTTCTCAATCATTGCAAACCTTCTTATTTATCCTCAACGATTATGTTACTATCTGAACAGCACAGGAGAAACACACGCTCTCACCAAAATAAAACTCTCTCTGTACCATCACATAACACTGCAATCTTCTCTAAATCATTTTCTGTGTCGGGAACACGTCTGTGGAACAACCTTCCTCAAAAGTTAAGAGAGATAAAATCAATTCAAAACTTCAAAAGACAGCTAAGGTTTCAGCTTCTGTCACAATAGCCATCTTTTTCTCCACTTACCAGTCTGTAGCCCACTGTTGTCAATTCCTCCTCCCCCCATAAATGTTTCCCTCTCCTTTCGTCAGAAGAGACCTCTATTCATATATATCTCCAGTTCCTCACATCTATTCATTTTCCCCCTTCTGTTTATATTAAACTTAATTGAAATGTGTTAAACATCTATATCCATGTAAATATCTCTTGTTATTATTAGTATTACTATGATTTTTGTATTATTATTGTCATTATTATTATTAGTATTATCATATACTATTATTATTAATATTATTAATACAGTGTTTCTTGTAATTAAATCTTCTGCTTATGTTGATCAGATGTAAGAGAGAGCCCTATGGCCGCAGTGGAGTAGCCGAGCGGTCTAAAGCGTCTCGCTGCGGAGCGCACGGTTGCTCGCCGTGGAGGTTCGAGTCCTCCCTGGGGCATGGGTGTGTGTGCTTGTCCGTAGGTTAGTTAACCTAGGTTTAAGTAGTTTGTAAGGTACGGGCTGATGACCACGCAGTTTGGTCCGATAGATTTCCAAACATTTGAATTTTTTTTTTTTTTTTTTTTTTTTTTTTTTGAGGGCCCTATGGCCCTAATCTGGTCAGGTTAAATAACCAAATAAATAAAATAGATCCTTTGCTCTCAGTACTGGTGACATGTGTATTAGTTTGAATACTGGTAGACATACAAGAATGCGATATTGTCTACTGAAGTATAATCACCGCGTATTCGAGTCTCTGTGACAACGGCGCGACTGCACCCGAGTAACTCCGCGGTTCCTCGATGACGCCGCAATTAACATGCGCTCCGAACCGCCGAGAAGCGCGATTTCCATAAGCCGCACGGCGCTGGGCGCTGGGCGCGCGCCAGTGGGCCTTAATCCACTTTGCTGGCGCGATAAATCTGGCCGCTCGCTGCCGCCGCCGCTGTCGGCAATAAATTGACCGCGGCGGCGCTGGCGTCGCGTCGGCCCGCGAGCCGGGGGAACCCCCGGCCGCACTCAATAAAGGTAGGTGGGCGCCACCGCGCCTATCCGCCGCCGCTGCCACTGTGCGCCGCTGCTGCCGCCTGGCGGCCGCCCGAAAACACCTGCCAAATTTTCCGTTTTCGGTTTATGCGGCCAACCACCCCCTCCCCCCAAAACCTGACGCTCCACGTCCGAAAACCGCAATGGGCGTCGCCTCAGTCAATTCCCGAGGGTTAATGTCTCGCCGACCGAAGTGACGTACTGCACCACAACCTGCTTCCGCCCGTTTTACCCGTAAATCGCCAGGAGAGAATTCAGGGAAAACCTTTTTTTTTTTTTTTTTTTTTTTTTTTTTTTCAACTGCGCTGCCTTTCTACTTGTACACCGCTTACAAAAAGTGCCAAAGACTGCCACGCACATAACTATCTATCTAAAGCAGGGTTTTCGTTTTTCATTTCTTCTTTTCTAAATGTTAAACATATCACAAGAAAACATTTAATCATCATCATTGGAGACTGATTATGCCTCTTAACGTTCACTATGGAGCATAGTCCTAATAAAATTCCTCCATGGTTCCCAATTCAATGTAAACAGTGATGCTTCGTCTGTTGTTATGCCTTTACTTCAACGTCATTCTCTATTAATCCAAATACTTTTTTCTGGGTCTACATTGACTCCCATGGCCCTCGAGTGCCTGAACTTTGCTACACCTTGAAAGACGACCGTCTGTCGTCTTCCATATATTTTTTGTATATTTCTGTAAAGTTATATTTAATGTCGTTAGATTATCATTTTGTTAAAACTTGAAACCCACTCTTTTCAAGGCTTGAGGAATGGCATTTTTATTCCATGTGTTCAAATATTAGTTAATATTGCTAATCGTAGAATGTAGGCTTTCACGGCCGGCGTCTTCATTAATTAAAACTTCCGGGCTAAGTTGCCGTGGTCCATCCATAAAACTTCTAGCTCCCGACGTTTCGTTGCCTACTGCGGGCAACATCTTCAAGGGTGAGTCGACGACTGCTTACTAGGCGCTGGAGGTCCTTATTGTATAGATGTATTGTCATATCTTTGGTTCAAAGTTGACCGCCAAATCTTATCTAATTTCAAACCTTCTTCTTTCGTGTTAAAATTATTGTGGTGTTTTTGTATTTCTATGGCTTCTCTATACATCCGTGTGTAATAATGCGACGTCCTGGCTAGCACGCTCGTTTCAGTAAATTTGATTTCATGGTCACCACGTGTAAAAACATGCTCTGCCACAGCTGACTTATCTGTATGACCCAGACGACAATTCCATTAGTGTTCCAATATGCGAGTATTACCTATAATCGAGAGATATGACGTCGGCAGCACGTGACAAGTGGTGGCGCCATCTATGCCATCTATATAAGCAGGACCTCCAGCCACCGCGGCCGGCCCAACATGTAATCCATAAATGGTATGAACAATAGTGGTGACAGGTTACAGCCTTCTGTTACCCCTGAAACTACCAGGAAACATGAATTCAATTGACCCTCTACTCTAACTTCTGTCTGACAATCTACGTAATGACGTTTAATTGCCTGCAGAAGTTTACTCGTACTCCATAATTTTCGAGAACTGAGAATAGCGTTCTGCTAGGAACACAGACATAAACCTTTCCTAGATCTATGGAACATAGATAGAATTCTGTGACCCACTCATAGCACTTCCCCATTATCGACCGTAAGCTGAAGATCTGGTACTGACAGCCTCTAGGAGGCGTAAACCCACACTGATTTTCATTCAACTAGTACGCTGGTAATCATGTAATAAATTAATAAATTGTTCCAGCCATTCAAAGAAATTCAATTACGGCAAAAATATATGCATTGGTTGGCGCGTTGGGAAATGACGAAACCAATGCCAAAACTGAAAGATCACTATTGATTATTAATATGTCATTCTACGATATATTCATTATTATATGAAATATCAATCTGGTGCCAGTCTTCTAATAGCCATTAGATGAATAAGAGAAAAAGAATATGACTTTACAGCCGTAAGAAGCATTACATCTTTGGACGTTTACAGCAAAGTTCAGAGTTAAAATATCGAAAAAAAAATCCAACAAAAGTTACTAGATATTAAATTCTGAACAGCTTTTGTTCGAAATTTCCTTATATCCGACGGATAACAGTCAACATATGGCGTAGTGTCCCCCTGTAGCGGCGTCCGGTTATAACGTCAGAGGGACATTTTGTTGCTGACGGCCACCAAAAAAGTTTGCAAATTTGCTGCAGGTCGGTAGAATGGAGGGACCTAAAAAGTGGGAACACGTTACAGACAGAAACTCACAGTGTGGAACCGCCATTAGTTTTGCAAATATATCTGATACGGGGCGAAATGTAGAAGAAAATTTATAAGAAAAAGTTTTAGACAAATTTCTCGTCTACAAATTCGTTTTCGTTTTAGATGATAGGTTAAGATATTTACAATTAAATATCCAGTCGTCAAAAGGCCATCGTAGAAGGCCCCCACTTTTAATGCTACTATGAACTGGGTAGGCCGATAAGATGACCTGCGGGGTTGGAAGGGGGCGGAGCAAAAAGAGCGCATTGAAGGGCGGGGGTGGAGATGCTGCTGTGAAGCAGGTCTGGCAGTGATTGCTGAAAAAACTGGTGTTCGGTTAACCGATACTTCTATATCCAATTTATACTTGCTGCTCAAGATCTTTTTTGCTATTATTTCCAGTGAGAAATGTAAAAATCAAAAATTGAAAAATTTCTTTACTGTCTCACATTGTGCACTACACTTTTCTACTATATTACACATTGCACACTATCACAAATGTTTATGTTTAAAATATTTGGTTGAGGTCTGTCGTATAATTTAAGTTCTCATCGTATTGAGGTAATTATATGACTTACTCGGATAGCTAGAAGATCTTTTTCGATTTTTGCAGAGAGTAATCTTCTTGAACGGAGACGAAGGAGTAGGTCATCTCAATGGAAACGGGTGTGAGGCTGTCGTAGTTTGCAGCAAAGATGGGCAAGGTGAAGGAGACGGACAGGGCGATGTCGAGGACGAAATGACACAATGTCCTACACTGTCGCTGTCAAATGTTTGTTAAGCTTAAGAAATTTAAATGCGGGTTATCGGTCACTAAACTTACAAACTACTTATGAACTACCTTATACTAAAGACAACACAAACATCCATGCCCGCGGGGGGATTCGAACCCCCGACCGTGGAGACCGTGCAGACTGTGACTGGCGCGTCGCAGACCGCTCGGCCACTGAGACCGTCCCGTCGCTTTCAGTTATCAGTTTTGCATCCTGAACCAACCACAGAATTAAGGGCTCACTTATAATTACAAGCTTGTAGTACCTCATTAACGTAATAGGAATAGGAATTAAAATTTACCCTCCCTTCCAACGAACATTGTGGGTGCTTTCTCTTTAAATTATGTCTCAAGTTTGCAGTACCTCCATCAGTTTTCAGGCGAATGGAGCATTCTCCGTCAGTGGTAAGGCACCTTCCAGACTCGGTTCCATTTAAAACACAAGTGATGTCGGGCGATGACAATGTGGAACTACCGTATGACCCGAAGGAGGCGTCTTCCACACTGCACGTCCTTACGCCTCGTCTATCAGGCCACAACACAAGGCATATCTAATGTTTCAATGTTTGTAAACCTGCTCAGTCAAACTGCTACGGTCATTAGTCCCTAGACTCATGAACTAATTTAACTTACACTAAAGAGAGCACACACACCCAAGCCCGAGGGCGGACTCGAACCTTCGGCGGGAACGGCCGCAGAGTGTGTGTTGCATGACGCATTAGACCACACAGCCGTTATTGCGCGCCACACGCCACAAGACAGCAAGTATACTGCCGCGGTGGAGTAGCCGAGGATTCCAAGGCGCCTTGCGGCGGGTCGCGCGGTTGCTTGCCGTCGGAGATTCGAGTCGTTCCTCGGGCATCGGTTTGAGTATTGTCCTTAGGTCAGTTTAATTTAGCTTATGTGGTCTGTAAGCCTAGTGACTAATAACCAAAGAAGTTAAGTCCCATAGATTTACAAACATGTCAACATCTGAACAAGTGCGTTGATGCCTCAACAACATCTGTACAAGTCTTAAGCCATACGTACGTTGATCGTTTCTGACAAGCGATTGTCCTTAAATTATCACTGATAACATTCCCTGGTTTCCCTGGTTTCTGCGATAACCTTATATTTTTTAGCAAAGGAAATCTTAGGAATAAATATAACTAGTTTTTAAAGTATTTATAATTTATACATAAACTACATTTAGAACCATTACTACAGAAAGTTATACAAGGGTTTTACACATTTATTGGCTGTAATTAAAAGTAACCGGTTACAACCGACACCAAACAAATACCAAAATACTGGTTGATCAGTACTAAGATTTCGCTGTCGGTTTTAACCGGTAGGCTTTTCCCATGAAGATTTTGACCCGGTTGGGAAATGTCCGAGTACAGCAGATTCCATGTATTCAAATTTTATATTAAATGTAACCCACCCCCATAAACCACAGACATTGCAGTGGTGGGGTGTCTTGTGTGCCTCAACGATGCAGATAGCCTTACCGTAGGTGCAACCACAGCGGAGGGGTATCTGTGGAGAGGCCAGACAAACGTGTGGTTCCTGAAGAGGGGCAGCAGCCTTCTCAGTAGTTACAGGGGCAACAGTCTGGATGATTGACTGAGCTGGCCTTGTAACATCAGCTAACATGGCTTGGCCATGCAGTTACTGCGAACGACTAAAAGCAAGGGCAAACTACAGTCGTTACTTTTATCGATGTCGTACAGGTCTGCTGTATGAACATATGATGATTTCGTCTTCTTGGGTAAAATATTCCGGAGGTAAAATAGTCCCCCAATCGGATCTCCTGGCGGGGATTACTCATCAAGAAAAACAAAACAAGCATTCTACGGGTCGGAGCGTAGGTAAGTTTGAAAATTTGAAAGGAGAAATGGATAGGTTAAAGTTATATGTGGTAGGATTCAATGAAGTTCGGTAGCAGTCTGAACAGGATTTCTGGTTGGTGGTAACGCAGGAGTAGATCTCATACTGAATAAGAAAATAGGAATGCGGGTCAGTTATTATGAACAGCATAGTGAACGAATTATCGTAGCAAAGATAGACACAAAGCCAACACCGACCACGGTAGTGCTAGTTTATATGCCAGCTAGTGTGGCCGATGATGAGAATATCGAATAAATGTATGAGGAGATGAAGGAACTCATTCAGAAACTTAAGAGACGAAAACTTAATTGAAATGGGGGACTGGAACTCGGTAGTAGGAAAGGAAGTGAAGGAAACGTCGTAGGCGAATATGGACTGGGAAAAAGGAATGAGAGAGGAGATCGCTTGGTAGAATTTGCGCAGAATACAATTTAATGATCACAAACACTTGGTTCAATCATCATGAAAGAAGGATGTATGTGTGGAACAGACCAGGAGACACTGAAAGGTACCACTTTGACTTTATAATAGTAAGGAATAGATTCCAAAACCAGGTTTTAAACTGTAAGACATATCTAGAGGCATTTATAGACTCTGGCCGTAACTTATTGGTTATGAACTGCAGAATAAATTTTACTGCAGAAAGGCAGAAAAGTTAGGAGATGTAACCTGGACATTTTGGAGGAATGAGACGTAGTTCAGGGTTTCAGAGCGAGCTTTAGGCAAGGATTGCGTGAAACAGGAGAAAGTAATATAGTAGAGGAAGAATGGGTAGCTCTGAGAAGTAGGGTAGTTTAAGGCCGCAGAGGATCATATAGGCAAAAGGACAAGGCCTCATAGATATCCCTGGATAACACAGGATATTGATGAGTGGAGAAAATATAAAAATCAGCTAGTAATGCAGGCAGAAGGTAGTACAAACGTCTGAAAAATGAGATTGACTGGAAGTGCAGACTGGCTAAGGAGGAGTGGCTAGAGAACAAATTCAGAATCGCAGAAGAATGTGTAACTAGGGGAGAGATATAATGCCCATAGGAAAATAAAAGACCTATTTGGAGACAAAAAAGCAGCTATATGAATATCAAGAACCCCGATGGAAAACCAGTACTAAGCAAAGAGAGGAAAGCTGAACTGTAGAAGGAATATATACAGGGCCTATACAGAGAAAAATTAACTTGAAGGTAGTATTCTAGAAATGGAAGACGAGATTTAGGTAGATGAGATACGAGATATGATACTGCGAGAGGAATTTGACAGAGCACTGAAGGATTTGAGTCGAAACAAGGCCCTGGAGTAGCAAATATTCCGTCTGTACTGCTAATATCGTTAGGAGAGCCAGTCACGAAGAAATTGTTCCACCTGGTATGCAAGATGTATGAGACAGGGGAAATACCCTTCGACTTGAAGAAGAACATTGTATTTGCAAATGATTGTTAAAGGAAGGGAAAGAAGAAGGATAGGAAAGAAAGGATTCACAGTGGCCGCATTTGGGCATTGATATTAATCAATGACGACAAGTTAAAATGTGAGCCGCACCGGGAATCGAACCCACATGGCCACCCGTTCTCGCCTCCCGTCCGTCTCCAATTCTCACAAGTCGCACTCTATGTTTGTAGCGCCCCTATTGTCCATGCCCTCTTACACTCGCCATTACGGATTCCCCTGCCTGGTCGGACGTATGACCGGATCTGCAGTGAAATAACTGAAGCTAACGCCGTCGTCGCATTGAAACCCTTATTGTAATTCCAATTCCAAAGGAAGCAAGTGCAGACAAATGTGAAAATTACAGAACTATCGGTTTAATAATTTATGGTTGCAAAATACTAACATGAATTATTTACAAACGAATGGAAAAGATTGTGGAATACAACTTCGGGGAAGATCAGTTTCGATTTAGGAGAAATGCAGGAACACGGTTGGCAATACTCACATTACGACTTATCTTAGAAAATAGATTAACGAAAGGAACACATACGTTTTTGGTGTTTGTAGATTTGGAGGAAGCTTTTAACAATGTCGATTGGAATACACCCTTTGAAATTCTGTAGGTAACAGGGGTAAAATATAGGGAGCGAAAAGTTATATTCAACCCAGACAAAATCCAGACAGTAGTTATTAGAGTCAAAGGGCAAGAAAGGATCGCAGAGGTTGGGAATGGGGTAAGGCATTTCCACAATGTTGTTCAATCTGTAAATTGAACAAGCCGTGAAGGAATGCAAGGAGAAATTTGGAGAGGGAATTAAAATTCATTGAGAAGAAACAAAAACTTTGTGGTTTGCCGATGACATATAAATTTTGCCAGAGAGTGCAAAGGATCTGGAAGAGGAATGGAATGGAACGGGCATTGTCTTGAAATGAAGATATAAGATGAACATTAACAAGGGTAAAACGAGTGTAATGGAATGTAATGTCAGAAAATGAGGCTATGCTGAAGGAATTAGATTAGGTAATAAGACAATAAAAGTAGTAGATGAGGTTTGTTATTTGGGTAGCTAGATAACTTCTGATATCCTAAATATAGACGACATTAAGTGCGGAATGGCTATGTGAAGAAAACCGTTTCTAAAGAAGCGAAACTTCCAATATTAATTTGTATGTTAGGGCAGTCCGTTCTAAAAGCATTTGACTGGAGTGTAGCATTGTATGGGAGTGAAACGTGGACGATAGAGAGTTCAGACAAAATGGATAGAAGCTTTCGAAATGTGGTGCTACAGACGAATGATGAGAATTAGGTGGGTAGATCACGTAACTAATCAGGAGGTGGATAAGCAAATTGGGACTAAGAGAATGGATATATTGGTGGGACACATTCTGAGACATCAAGGAATTGTCAACATAGCATTAGAGGGAAGTGTTTGGGTAACCGAGGGACGAATACAGTATGCAGATTCAAAAAGATCTAGGTTAATGAACGTATTCTCAGATGAAGAGACTTGTAAAGGACAGGGTAGCGTGGACAGCTGCATCAAACCAGTCAGCGGACTGAAGACCACAACATTAAATGTAACAAAAACTTTTAGTATAAATTTTAAGAGGTACTTTCACAATGACTGCTATATTCACTGCCTTTAGATTCAAGACCGTACATTGATATCTATAATTGTTTAAAAAATATTTTCTGAGTAAATTCCAACAACAACTAATGAAAATTACATTTAAACTAGTTTTTAAATTGACAGCAATCCGTTGCATTTCTTTTTCTATAATGTTTTGATAGACTCGTATTTTAAGTCTGTATGTGCCTAAAACCTTTAGATAAAATGAAAAAAGAACTGCAATGGGATGATGCTATTTCAAAAGGCAAGTGTGTAACATTTGCTGCAATAGACAAGAGAGTGTCATTGCATTTTAATGGATGCAGGGAACATGCAGGAAAGGAACTACTACACAACAGCAGAAATGAATGTCAACAAGCGACCCGACCGACATTCGATTTTCGTGCCAGCAATCACCTTTTCTACTTCGCTATCCGGAAAGGCCTTTCGTCCAACTCCCAGAAGTCACTCACTACGCAAGTAGCGCACCTACCACATCGTTCATGTCTACTTATGTTCGTTATTAAGATCCTTTAGAAGAAGTCGAACAATATTTTAACTCATCTGCAATGAAGAAATGAATCACACGCCGTAAGAACCTAGAAATACGTATTCATTTGGTGTGATGTTCGTTCTTTAGGAGATGTATATTGGTGTTGGTATTGCAAATAGTGTGGTGAGTCTGTTTTCAGGTTCTACGGCCAACTTGTACTTCAGTTCCTCTTTCAAAGTTACTTACGTTATTAAGAGAACAGAACAACAATTAACGAATTTAGTTTCTTTTCTAAGGATGCACGTAAAAACCTCACTGAAATGAGATGAGTGAGATTTTGGTACTGCGATGATAGAACTATGGAATTCATAAAGATATAGAAGAAATACTCATGTTTAAATTCTACCCATTTTTCGGATGAGAGGTAGACGTTCTCGTGCTTTATGAGTAATAAGTAGTAGCATTTACGACCGTAATTATACCGAAGGTAATTTAACGACGCGTATCCTCGCTGAACAAAGGCTATTGTCGATTTTACGCGATATTTGATCTATCTCTCCCGGAGAAGACTAAGTGTGATTATGTCATAGAAGTAACAAGTAACGATTCACCACTACAAGATTATTACTCATTTCACTGGCAAAACATCGACTGAAGACCTGATACTCATGTGGGCAACTATCTCGTGGCAACGGTCCGGTGTTCTGGTGGTATTAAACTCAGAACCGTGGCGATGAAAACAATGTATAATCGTGCAACATAAATATAATCGAGATTATTGTACAAGCGCAGGCATTGCCTCAGCTTGAAGACATAGCGAGTCACCAAAAAATACAAGAGCAAAATATTCCATGTGTTACAGAAAGTAGCAATTGAGAAGGAAATGAATTAGGGATGGTAGCTGATACCTGGAGTTATTCAGTCTTTACTTTGAGAATGCAGCATGAGAGAGGAAAGGAAAGTATCGAGGAACAGTTAATTTAAGGAACAAAAAATTATATTTAATTTTTATCGATTAAATTGTAATTCTATCGGAGACAACAAACGATTTAAAATTGCGATTAATCGTTAAGGAAATTGTCTGCAAAGGAGGAAATAAAATGAAGATTACCAAGAGCAAAACAAAGGTAATTGAATGTAGTCAATCCTTAGTGATTCAGGTTGCGAATCGAGAGAATAAAAACAGTAGACACGTTTTCATATTTAGGCAGAAAACTGGAAAGGAACAAAATGTAGACTGGCAGTGAAACGGAAACGGATTCTTGGAGGACAGAAACATTATAATCTAATATACACTCAAATATCATAAAATCAGTTGCCATCAGCAACGGATACAGTCCTGCTGTCATTGATAAATTAATTCAGTCAACAAAAACAAAACAACCAATTTCTGAACAGACACACACACAACCAAAAAAAAAACCATCTTTATAAGCCTACCTTTCCTCGGAAAGGTTTCATACCAAATTGCAAACCTCTTCAATAAACATGAGATAAAAATTAGCTTCTCCACAAACAACAAAATACGTAATAAAATCATCCACAACACAAAAACCAACATAGATAAATTTCAAAAATCGGGTATCTATAAACTAACTAGCAACTCATGCCCAAGCTTCTATATTGGTCAATCAGGAAGAAGCTTCACAACAAGATTTAAAGAACATATGAACGCACTCCGTCTTAATAACTTAAACAAATCCAGCTTTGCCGCACACCTTGCCCAATAAGGTCATTCTGCAGATAACATTCAAAAGAACCTACAAATAGTCCATTTTGCCAATAAAGTATGAAACTTAACCTCCTTGAAGAAACTGAAATCCTCATCAATACAAATACAGCATCCAACAACCTGCTCAATGCTCAGACTGAACTAAAAACCAAAATTTTCCTCCAAAATTTTGAGAACTTACTAAAATCCCCTCCCCTTTCTCACCTCCCCCCTCAAATAAAACCCCTCACCACTCATGACAACTCTTTCACATGCTTTGTGATAAGGTAAAATCACTACTAAAGAACAAATACATAATTGCTTTAACCACATCTAAATACCTACCCCTTCAATCCTACAATAATAGAGCAACCAGATTCGTACTGTCTTTAATTGCTTTACCCACATCTAAATACCTACCCCTTCAATCCTACAATAATAGAACAACCAGATTCGTACTGTCTTTAAACACAATAAACAGAACCTAGTCTGTATTAATATTCTGGAACACCACTAGTGTATGAATAAACATAGCAATAATACGAATTTTATTCTTATACTGTAACTGATTGTATACATACATATTAAATAAAAAATCTATGGAAACAATGCAGACAGTATTTATTATTCACTTTTGCAGTGTAATATTGACAAAATTACTTGCTAAATAATCGACTGTATCATACTCAAAACAAACTTACCTGTACAAAGAGTGTTATATCTTCGAATTAAGACGTTTGTAAATAACAGCAGCTGCAAAAGCACATGTTGGACGCTGGTAAAGTGTTGTTTATAGTGCAGTGTAGAACCCAACAGAAAAAGGTGATGTGTTACTGTGACTTAAACAAAAG
This sequence comes from Locusta migratoria, assembly GCA_026315105.1. Lineage (NCBI taxonomy): Eukaryota > Metazoa > Arthropoda > Insecta > Orthoptera > Acrididae > Locusta > Locusta migratoria. The sequence goes on along the minus strand of CM048748.1, from coordinate 100,527,415 downwards.
ATGACGCAAGAAATGGAAATTAACCACAAAAATCCGGCCATACAGTCGCAGTAAGTAAATCAGCAAATTTCACGGAATCTTAGAAATACAAAACACGACCTAAACAATTCGAGTTTTTTTTAATAATTTCCTTCTTCCCACAACAGTGCCAGCATCCAACATGGCGCTTAAAATGTTACTGTAACATGATCCATCTGATGATGAACCTGAAAAGGTTTGAAAACCGGTTCATGGAATAAATATCATTTCTAGAAAAAGTGACTGGAGCAGTTTTCTTAAATCATTTAGAAGACTAAAAATGTTAAATATGGCTGCAATTCAGCAACGGTGGAACAACAATCCAAGAGTCAACACAGTTTCAGCCGACCAGTTGCATAAAATAGTTTACATCTATAAACCTTTACCCAGGTTTCGGCAAAATTAATTTTGCTTTCTTCAGAAGAATACCTAATGAAAACGTGACACACAAATATGAAAAATAGTAAAATACAAAGGTGTCCTGTCCTGCCAATGTACGCAATGTACACAATTCTACCTTTGCCGAGCATTTGCTTGTAGCAGATCATGTCCCTAAATCGTTGGAAGACACTGTAATTTTGCATAGGGAGGCCAAGGAAAGGAAACTAGATTTATGGGAAGAATATGAAATTTTAAAACACCTCATCATCGACGATGGTAATATGCTGAACGACTAACTTCAACTTGCAAGTAGACAGTACCTAGAAGGTTTCAAACCTATACTGTTTGACATTTGTTAGTGCAATACTTGTTCCTGCACGGTGTTTATTGTCCTCAAAATTCTAGAGTCGCACTTGTTTATAGTTTTATACTGTTGTGATGCTTAATGTTTATCATCAGAATTCCAGTAGAGCCTTGTTTATATTTTTCTGGTGTTGTGATGTGTGGTTTTTGTACCGTTCCCTCCCACCGGGTGCGTGCTGTTTGTTTGTAGTTTGTGGTGCATGCACTATGCTGGCCGCTGAATATTTGCTAACTTTTCTTTCTCTAATTTTTGCGTCTACGCACTTATATATATTCTGCCACTCACATAGCTCGGATCCAGACTTCTTTGCATCCTATTTCCCATTTTATTTTATGTTTCCTTCAGTATCATATTACATATAGTTCCCGTTTGTCAAATTCATTCGCGTCCGCGACTGCGCGCACGCCCATCAGCCCTCTTGGCGCCACCTAATGCGGGCGCACGTCACTAGGGCTCTATCGCCTTTGCCAGTACGCAGTGCTCACTTGACCTGTGTGTGGACCTGCTCCAAAATTTTATAATGTGTCTTTGTTTTTAAATTTTAAAATTTTAATCTATTGACATGGAGTCAGCCACATTTTAACAACTTTTTTAATGTGAGCTTTATCGTAAGTACATTTTCACCTATACTGGAATTTTAATTTCTTACGTTAGAAACAACTTTATATTTTACTATTTTTCATATTTGTGTGTCACGTTTTCATTAGGTATCCTTCTGAAGAAGGCAAAATTAATTTTGCCGAAACCTGGGTAAAGGTTTATAGATGCAAACTATTTTATGCAACTGATCGGCTGAAACTGTGTTGACTCTTGGATTTAGAAGACTTCTTTGAAGATATTTTCATGAAGTGAAGCCTTCTACAGAAGCGATTAATGCGGGTAGCAGAGAATTAAGTGTTTGTATATGTGGTGATTCAAAAGAAAGCAGCATATTAGATGGGTATATCATTTAACTAAGGCGGACGTCAAGAATTTGTTATAAACGAAATTAGAGGCACAAGTTGACGAAAAGATTGGATCCGTTGATATGCCACTTTCTGAACGATAGACAGGATCATTAAGTTGGTACCCGACGGAAGCGTGCATTTCCGGGGCGTAAGATCCAGAGGAAGACGGATATGTAGGTACACTGAACGGTAGCTGTAATAACAATATTTGATTTAGATTTAAATGAAAGGGCAAGTTAGATGCCAAGACGTTAAAATGCTTTTACGGATTACTTTAATTCCATGAAATTTCGTAACTTTAATACTGTTTAAGAGTTTTAAATGCCCTGTTGCCAAATGATGACGCCCTACCAACCTGAAACTATTCGAAAGAAAAGAAAGAAACAACAAGAAATAAACTTTTTTTTTCTCGAAACAAATACACATACGTTTCATGTAATACATTTCTTGACAGTCATTGTACAACATAAATATTTCAAATGTATCAATTAGCTACTTGCTCTGTCATGGCACTGCAAGAGTGAACAACACACTCGTCTTCATAGGCGTTTCGAAAAATTTGTGCGGAAAAATTATTACACAAGCAAAGACTACGTCGATATCTAATCCATGACGGTAACTGCCACGTTTGTGGTAGTGTATGCGCTAATGATTGTTTCAACGTCGTCCGCCAGTAGATAGCCTAGTGACAAATCTGCCAGCACACCACATGGGTGAGACCCTAGATAAGTTTACAACCACTAGGATTTCACGAACTGAACTCAACAACACAGTTATGGCATACAATATACAGCTTACACTCGTCACGAAACGCAAGACCGCCTCCAGCCACAATCGCATTACCTACCATCACCTTCCTAGACGTCCTTGCCACCTTGCATAACACAACCGTTTCCAATGTCATTTACGCAGGACTGTTGAGGACCTCTCGTATTCTCATGTTCGTCAAATCCAACAACCGCCTCCCTCTTCCCCCATGGTTCAGAAAGCACCTCCTGTCGCCTCACTGCCGTCGCGGTGGCCGAGAGGACTGCGGCGCGCCAGTCACGGTCTGCACGGCCACTACGATCGGGGATTCGAATCCCCCCTCGGGCATGGATATTTGTGCCGTCCTTAGTGTTAGCTAGTTCATAAATAGTTTGTAAGTTTAGGGACTGATGGCCCCGTAGTTAAGTCCCAAAAGCTATACAAATATTTGAACATTATAACATTTCGCCCCACTAGCCTCACATCAGGTCCTCGAAACCATCCACTCCCATTGTATCTGTTGCCAAGGAAACTAACTCCTCGAGTTACCGAGTATGGTTTCTGAGACGCCTCTGCCGATGACCAACACCCTCTGCCTCACCCGTCTCCTCTCATCTCCCCTATCTTCGCCTTCCTCGATGTCTAAAATGCCTAAGATCATATTTTGCGTTCCAGTCTCTTCTTCAAGCTCTGAACCCATGTCCTGCCCATCAACTATATGTCTCATTGCCACTTTCTCTCCCTCGTCCTTCCTGTATCAGTATCAATAACACTGATTCCCACACCTACTACTCCGGCGATTTGCCGCAGGGAGTCCTCTTTCTCTTCCTGCTTTCTGCAACATCACCGACTTTCTCCAACTCCCTCGTCCAGTCTATCTGCTCTATATGCTTCCTCGCCCTGTCCGCTTCCCTGCAACTCTCGCAGCACACCAACCCCACTAGGTTTGCTTCTTGGTGTCATCGTACATAAAAGCGACTTCAGTGTGTGTCAGTTTCTCGCCGATAGAGTTGCGCATGCGCAGAGCTGTTGTCGAGTTCCACAAGCAACTATGCGCATGTGCAGTTTTGCAGCTTACGTGGGTGTCAGTTTGTCACCGGTAGCTATTATAATAGAAGTCTTTGACTGGATCCTCTAAAAGTGAAATTCATTTCTTTCCAAAAATTGACTTGGTTCCATCTCAAACAAGATTGCCGTTTCAATTGAGACGCAGACAATTTATTGTTAAAACAGCCTTTGCTATGGCCATCAACAAGTCTCAGGGGCAAACGCTCAAGCGTGTTGGTATTTTTTTACCTGAGCCTGCTTTCCGACATGGTCAACTATATGTTGCCTGTTCAAGAGTATGTGAAACAAAGTGCGCAGTAGATTCTTATTCGGAGGAGAATGTTGGTGATTGGAGTTTCGTAAGCAGAGCACGCCGCAGCGATAACTGCTGCTGTTGTAATGATTCTCATCCCAGGTCCTGTATCATTTCCATGACGCTGTCTCTCCTTTGTCGTGACAATACAAAATGAGCTGCCCTTCTTTGGACTCTTTCGATGTCCTCTGTCAAACCCACCTGATAAGGATCCCACACTGGGCAGTAACACTCTAGATGAGGACGGACAAGCGTAGTGTATGCAGTCTCTTTAGGAGTTCTGTTGCATCTTTTAAGCATTCTGCAAATAAAACGCAGTCTCCGTTTCGTCCTTCCTACGACATTCTGAAGTGTTCTTTACAGTTTAAGTCTGATGTAATAGTAATTCCTAGGTATTTTGTGGAGTTTACGGCCTTTGCTTTATCTTGCAAACAAAGTTTAAGGCCACTACGGTCGGGGGTTCGAATCCCCCCTCGGGCATGGATATTTGTGCCGTCCTTAGTTGTAGGTAGTTCGTAAGTAGTTTGTAAGTTTAGGGACATGACCCCGTAGTTAAGTCCCTTAAGCTTAACAAACATTTGAACATTTTGGAACAAAGTTTAACATTTCTTTTCGTACTCATGTTATTATTTAGGACGGCCGAAGTGGCCGAGCGGTCTTCGGTGCGTCAGTCTCGTTCTGCACGGCCAGTACAGTCGGGGGTTCGAATCCCTGGGGCATGGATATTTGTGCGCCTTTAGTCTTACAAACTTCATAAGCAGTTTGTAAGTTTAGGGACTGATGACCACGTATTTAAGTCCCATAAGCTGTACAAACATTTGAACATTGTTTAGAGTCAATTGCTAAGTTTTACACCATAGTGATATCTTATTTAAATCGTTATTGAATTGGCTATGATCTTCAGATGACTTTACTAGACGATAAATGACGGCGTCATCTGCAAACAACCTAAGAGAGCTGCTCAGATTTTCTTCCAAATCGCTTATGTAGATAAGGAACAGCAGAGGACCAATAACACTACCCTGTGGAACGCCGGATATCATCTCTGTTTTAGTCGATGCCTTACCATCGATTACTACAAACCGTATCGTCTTTGACAGGAAATCCTATATCCAATCGGAGATCTGGGGCGATATTCCATAAACACGCAATTTGGGTAAAAGCAGTTTGTGAGGTTTGGTGTCGAATGGAATCAATTTGAGAACTCTTGTCGGTAGCACTCATCCTTTCGTGTTAGTAAAGATTTAGTTGTGTTTCGCATAAACGATATTTTCTTAATCCGTGTTGACCTAGGGTCAATATATTATTCTGTGCTAGATGATTCTTAATATTTGAATAAAGGTTATGTTCCAAAACCCTGCTGCAAATTGAAGTCAATGAAATCGGCCTGTAGTTTAGTGGGTTACTCCTACTGCCTTTTTTGAATGTTGGTGTGACCTGTGCAACTTTCCAGTCTTTTGCTACAGATCCTTCTTTGAGCGAGCGGTTGTATATGGCTTTTAAGTAAGGAGCTATCGCATCAGCAAAATCACATAGAAATCTTGTTGGTATTCAGTCAGGACCAGAAGACTTGTTCTTGTTGATTGGTTTCAGTTGCTTCACAACTCCGATAATATCTACTTCTACGTTACTCAGTCTGGCCTCTGTTCTTAATTCAAAATCTGGGATATTGGTTACGTCTTCCTTGGTGAATTTCGAAAAGTAACGATGCTTTAGTAGCGTTATCATCGGCGATTCGCCATTTGTATCACGTAATGAGGGTATTGTTTGTATTGTCCCTCTAGTATATTTGACACATGACAAAAATGTCTTTGGGGTCTCAGTCAGATTTCGAGAAATAGTTTCGTTGTGGAAAGTATTCGAAGCATCTCGCACTGATATCCTTGCTAAATTTCGAGCTTTTGTGTAGGATCGCCAATCCTGGGGATTTAGTGTTCGTTTCAATTTTGCATATCTTTTTCGTTGTTCTTCCAACAGTGTCCTGTCCTAATTATATATTTTTGACGACGTTGAATGAAATAAATCGCAATTTGCGATCAGTTATGGCTTCACTGTACTGGGTTCAGATGAAATACCAAAGTGCGGTGAATGAAAATTTGTGCCCGGCCGGGATTCGAACCCGGGATCTCCTGCTTACTAGGCAGACGCGTTGTCCACTCCACCATCGAGGGCACATTGACCAGCCCGAATGCAGAGGACTCTGCCCTGCACGTCTCCTGCCACACCAAAATCTCCATTTGCCACGCTGTCTCTTTCCTGTTACCACAGCCTATTTGTTCTGTAATGCTCGCAGCCACAACGCGTCTGCCTAGTAAGCAGGAGATCCCTGGTTCGAATCCCGGCCGGACGCAAATTTTCATTCGTCCCCCTTTGGTATGCCATCCAAACCTAGTACAGTGAAGCCATAACTGATCGCAAATCGCGATTTATTTCAGTGTCCTTTCCTGCTTTGTGTGTCAAGGGGGATCACTTCCTTCTTTTATTAATTTATTTGGTACAGAATTGTCAATTGCTGTCGATACTACAGTAGAGTCTCGATTATCCGATCTTCGCTTATTCTACCTTCCGTGTTGTCTGACCCATTCATCGCGCCGGGACTGTAAGCAGTAGCCGTGCACTAGCTGACAGTTCAGTGACTGTACATGTTGTTTGTTTTGCCGCACGTCATTTTCACTCAGTTCATTATCGCCGTCTGCTATTCCTCAGTCCTCAGTGCTAACCTAGATCTGTAATGGAATGGATGTGTTGTGCTTTGTTTATAATAATTTGTGGTGATGGTTTCAAAACGGAAAAGGCGGTGGTGTCAATGGAAGAAAAAGAACAGACAATGGTGAAACTTTATTAAAAGTGGCGCAAGATTATAACGTCGGGAAAAAATAATTAGAGACTGGAAAAGGAACCCCAGGTCATTGAGAAGTGGTGTTCTCAGTGAGCAACCTCGACTGTTTTGGAAAATTGGAAAACCATGAAAAATTCAGTAAAGCTTTGTTTCTATTTTTTTACTCAACATAGGAATATAGGTGTACCCATGTTGGGATCCATTTTGCTTTCGTATCGAACTAAACGACGGTGAACCTGATATCACTTATCTTTGTGCACCGACTAATGTATTTGAACTTTATATTCAGCTCTTCTTCACGTGCGTAGTAAGTTTTCTATGTTCAAATAAAGTTTTCAAATATTTTACGATTTTTTGTATTACTTTGCGTGTTATCCGACTTTCCCGCTTATCAGACCTTGCCGCAGCCAGTTTAGGTCGGATAATAGAGACTCTACTGTACTTCTTTGAATTTGAAACACGTCCACATAACGTGTTCTATTTAATTGACTCCTCATAAACAAATGTTGACGAGCTTCCGACTTTTTTTTTTTTTTTTTTTTTTTTTTTTTTTTTTTTTTTTTTTTTTTTTTTTAAGATACCATGTATTCTATATTGATTTAGTTTTATCTGAATGTAAAATTCGAAGTGTCTTTTGTACATGAGGCCCCAAACGTATATTAGTGTGTACTGTGATGTGCTGCCACTGGCCCTGGCTTCCACAGAATGAATGAAACTTTGTATGTAAGAAAGCTTAGCAAGTTCTAGGCGCGCATCATCTGTTTTGTGTTGTCGTTTCTTTCAAAACCTGGGCGTTGAATGTCTCTGGGCGAGAAGTAGATTTGCCAACTGCTGAGCAGAACCTAGTCTTAGCAAAGATTCCTAATGCAGCTTGCTCTTAACCTCCTAGGCTGGGGATTGGTCAGGTTACCTGCCTGATGAACGGTGATGCTCTCTGGGCTCCCCTCCACTATCCCTACTTGGTAACGGCTAGGCAGTGGTGAGGAGAGCTATTCATTTGCTTCTCGGTTCCTGGTAGGGTAAGTACCTCTGGGTTTGGTTCTGCTGTGGCCTTGTGGCTGGACTTAGTTCAGGCTCCATAGTCGTACTTATGCCTTTTTGCGAGTTTAATTCCGGGAGTAGCAGCTACACTATGTGTAGTAGTGAGATTTTGCTTCATTTCCTACAGGATTGCTAATTTTATGTCGATTTTTGCTGGAATCTGTTTCCGAAGCTCTGATGGTGTTTCGTTAGCATAGTTTTTGCACTCTGTAACTTTTAAATCACTTCTTCGCCTGTTTAAATATGTTCAATGCCTTTCGCGTTTTTATCGTAGTTAAATTCTAATATTTTAGGGGATTCACGGTGCCTATACTGTTCGTACTTTGTCGACAGAACACATGGACGATATCAGACTAAACCTTTAGTTTTTCCATCATTCAGTGCACATGAGTGGTTAATAATTGTATAGCTAATTTGCTAAGGTGTTTCCTAGTGAGTGTAGTGTGATAATTTTCCCCGAAAATTGTCCATTCTAACTTGTAATCCGTGTACTTGTCGGTCCACGTGTGCGCCAATTAGCGTGTTCCCTGTCGTGGTTATTACCATTAAATAGATCCTTTTCCTCTGTGTAGAAAGAACCGTTGCACGACGTCTATCGTGTTTTTAATTGCCATGAAATAGAATAATTTCACTTCTCTGAATTTTTGTGACCGAACTCTGTATTGTGCGGTAACACTCTGTAACCTTGCTTATCTAATAGATATCATTCCTCTGATCAGAAAGAATGGTTACACGGTATATTTCGCGATCTTATTCTCTTCGAAATATATGTTGTTAACTTTTTGCATATTTTGTGTTCCGACTTAGTAGAGTGCTGTATTGATCTAACAACTTTAACTTTCTGTAGTTATCTTCCCCCTGTGCTAAACGATCGCCGAAGCGACCGTTTTTAGATATTATATAATGAACTCTTGACTTAATGTATAATTAGAAGTTCTAGGGAAACCTTAACTTCCGTCTGTACACCATACTTTATGGTCTTAAACCAAGTGTGTTTGTTTCCGATAGTTTATCATGAGCCTAAGCCACTAGCTTGATACGTTATGGAAGCGAGGTACTATTTCATTGTGCGCGAGTGAACCTCGATCTACATTCTCCACATTGCTTGGCTGTTGTCTTGGTGTATTGGTGTCTGGTGCTTGGTAAGTACCTGCATGGCTTGGTGTATGAATCTGTGTGTGAATGTGCTGCAATTCCTCCGTTCCCCCCTATGAAACGTGATCGTAATTAACCTGTACTCAAATGTGCAAGTGGGCAATTTTAGGGCCATGTAATTGTGGATATTTTGAATATTTTGTAAGATGTGTTTTTTATTGTAATTGTAAAAAGTGGTCTTCCCCTTGTTGTTCTTGGTTTGAACATTAAATTAATTTGTTAAACTACAATCCTTTTGTGCTAATTTAAATTCTACCCTCATAATTTATTTTGGATTAATGTGGGGTAATTTGTTCATGTATCTTGTGTCTCTGCTCCCTTCTGGAGTAGAGAATATTTGCGTTTACATTGCCAACATTTCTGATTTAGATCCATGACTGCGGATCATTATTTAATTGTGTGCAGTTTCCTCTAAAGATTACAGTAAAGGCAGAACTGTTGCTTAACTGGTAGAATCAGAGTTTTGCTTAAGGGAACAGTATACCTCCGCCGCCGTGTGATATAGCCGTAATTATATTTAGTGAGCAAGCACTCAATTGTTAACTTCACAAACACGGCTAGTAAAAAAAAAAAAAAAAAAAAAAAAAAAAAAAAAAAAAAAAAAAAAAAAAAAAAAAAAAAAAACCAGAGGGAGAGTTTCAACCTGTTGCCGTTGCCATGGCGATAGTGGTTGTTGTTGCAAAGATGTTATTAACAGGCAAAAGAACAGCGGGCGAGTTCCAAATTGGAGCCAACTCTGTCTACACTTACGTTTAGGGTTTGATGGTCACCATGGTGGTATCGGCATCGGGGGCTCCAACCAATCAAAAGGTTCCTGGAGTGTTCGAGAGAAAGCACGAACATCCTTGAGGCCTCGATATCCGCGCTGCCCTCACAGTGCCCAGGCGCGCTGCAGAGCGGCAGGACCACGCGGCTGCAGGGCTCCAGCGTGCTACGGTGCCTCGACGCTACGCTGGCGGCGGAGAACACCGGCCGCCGGGCTGGACGGCCGCTCACTCACGCGAAATTATCGCGAGGGCTGCGCCCGCTAATCACGGCCTGCTAATTGCCGGCTGGACAAGTTTCGACTGCGACCGCGGCTCGCCCGCGCATGCGCCGACCCTCGGCCTAATATCCCGGGCGGCGGCGGCCGCGAGGTCGACAATTACTCGAGCCGAGCCGAGGGCCCGCGCCGTCCAGGGCCCCGCGTGAATTGGGCGGCTAATGAGGACTGATGAAGAGCGGCCTCGGCGGAAGCTAATGCGGCGGTCAGAGGTGGCGCCCGGTCGCCGCTAACAACTTTCCGCCAGGTTTCCCAGCGCTCCGGCAGAAATTCTCCGGGCGAGCGGCGAAGAGCAGAATGGAAACCATTTACTCGGCTAATAAGAGAACTTCTGCCGCAGTCCTGCGTGCCGTTCCGGCGCGGTTTGTTACGAGACAGTATGCGTACTTCGGCGGAAGATGGAAAATACACGCTGACTTCATGGAATTTAATTATGGAAACAGACTTCGTTCCGATTATTTCTCGTCTTACCAGAGAAGGACCTCAGACACGACCATGACTCGTGTTTGATAGGGCACTTGTGTACGACGACAATAAAGAACTGTAAGATATTTCGGCTCATTCCGTCCCAGATTTTGACAAAACCGTGCTTAAAAATTCTGACACTAAATTTTCCCAGAAATAACAGCATCGATGAACAACTGTAAACTGAGGATTTATCACTGGATCAGGTTTCTTTGAAAATCATCTTAATTTTGGTCTTTTGACGTTGCCTTTAGCACCGGTTTCATTTTTTTTTTTTTTTTTTTTTTTTTTTTTTTTTTTTTTTTTTTTTTTTTTTTTTTTTTTTTTTTTATATTGACATGCCTTCCATGCTTCCTATAATGTCGCCTGGAAACAAAATTCGACATATCCAATTTAAATGAGAGTTCTTCTAGGGACAATCCTTTCAGATACGTATAATATACACCAGTGGTAAAACTGTCAATTAAATGTCTCAACTTCTACAAGTTCAAAGGTTGTTGTCAATGTTGAAAAAATTCTTATAACTTATGGGACTTAACTACGGGGTAATCAATCCCTAAGCTTACAAACTACTTTATGAACTAGCTAAGACTAAGGACGGCACAAATATCCATGCCCGAGGGGGGATTCGAACCCCCGACCGCATTGGCCGTGCTGACCGTGACTGGAGCGCCTCAGTCCGCACGGCCACCGCGGCTGACTATATGTGTGTATGTGTGTGTGTGTGTGTGTGTGAGTGTGTGTGTGTGATACGTTTCGCCCTTTTGGGACACTGTTGAATATATAAAACAAATGTCGTTCACCTACACATTACTAGAATGTAGAACTTTCGTATAAACCACCACGGCGCGAGGAGATGTTCACGCGACATGAGGTTCGATGTTACGTAAGGCGCGGCCGATGCTACAGGAGTCCTGAGTAGTTTCGTCTTTACACCAATTTAAACCACCGCACTTTCGTGGATTTCATCACAAAAGATCTACCACCACATCTGTGATAGCGTCATTATTTGTTCAAATGTTCAAATGTTTGTATAGCTTTTGGGACTTAAAATACGGGGTCATCAATCCCTAAACTTACAAACTACTTATGAAGAAGATAATACTAAGGACGGCACCAAAATCCATGCCCAAGGGGGGATTAGAACCCCTGACCGTAGTGGCCGTGGCTAACCGTGACTGGAGCGCCTCAGTCACCTCGGCCACCGCGGCCGTCCGTGACATTTATTGGAAGGTAGCAAAGACTGCTATTAGTTGAAAAAGTTCCGTTACTGCTGAGCAGGATCACGTCACCTGAGCCAGCAGCAGTTTCATTGTATGATTGTATTCCCACTGTAGAATGGCATAAAAAGAATTTTCTGTGACGTACACTTTACTGAGAAACTGGAGTGTATTGATGAATCCATTCGCGTCACACTGCTTTATAAACAGCGAACTCCACAAAGATGACTACGCGCTGCATACAGAGCCTAACAAAAATTTGACGCAACCACAAGAAGTAAGTGAAAGTGGTTGATTCTGCATATATGAAAGACCATGTGATTTTACTGAACTGATTACAAGATGAAGACATGAGCTGTTACAAGCTGTAGATAGGCGCCAGTCAGTAGGATGTCGAAACCCCTCTAACTGCAGTGCATGTCCTTGTACGGTTCGGAATGATGTCGTACAGCCTTCGGATCCTCCCGAGGTACGTTTGTCCACAATTCCACATCCCGTCAATTGGTACTGGGATGGACATGCCAAAAGTGCTCAATGATGGAGAGGCCCGGGGATCTTCCTGGTCATGTGAGGCCGTCAACCAGCTGCTGCACGCAGTCCATAAAAACACGAGCTGTGTGTCGTCGAGTATGATCTTGTTGGAGCTGTGAATATGACGTGGATGTATGTTTTGTATAGTCGACTCCAATTTTTTATGTTTTTGCAGGGGGAGAATGAAATTTTTTGTGACACACTTGGAACATTAGGCTGTAAGTTGGTGCATGATCGTATTTTTTAAAATTTACTTACAGGTGAACCAAAATGGACCATGAAGTAGATGTCAGGTTGTGACAACAGCCGGTGATGGAGTGTTTTGACGGCGTCATTACCCAGGATGAAATATGGGTTGAGCAGTGACCAGGGTTACCCTCGGGAGAACAAACCAAGACTTTTAGGAACAGCAGGCCGAAAGGAGATGGCCTCCTATTTCTAGGATCAGCGTGATGTCATTTTCATTGCAGAATTTGAACCTGGCACCACCATTAATCAGGACCGTTACTGTTTGTCATTAGACAAGCTCGGACTTGTCATTACCCATCAGGGTTTGCTCATCAAACTACACCATGACAATGCCAAACATAATAGAGCCCTTATGACAAGGAAAATGAAAATCAGGAAAATGGGTTTGTAAGTTGTTCCTCATCCCTACAATCTGGACTTGGCTTCGTCTGATTTTTACCGCTTTGGTCGTCTGAAGACCCACTTGCACGATAAAACATTTGATAGTGAGAAAGACTATCCTGCGTCAAGCGATGGTGTAAAAGTCAGTCCCCAGAATTATACCAAAGCGCATTTACATAATGGAAACAACGTTGGGCCAGATGCATCACATCTGTTTAGGCTACAATGAAGAGGCTCAATGTATAGATAAATGTTCCAAGAATGTTTATAAAAAAAGGCATTTTCATCCTGAAAAAAAATGAAAAATTGAGACGACTGTGCAAAACTATTTGAACGCCCTTTGTATGTAACCCTGCCGAAGCACGACTACAGGAGACCCTACCGCTTATGGAATGGCTCCCCACTCGTTGATGGATGGAGTTACACCTGTGCGTCTCTCCAGACAGGAGTATGTGCTATCTGCCCTTGACGGTGCTAAACCCAAACCCAATGGTCGTCGGAGGTTAAGGAGGATCTAGACTCATCCCTGAACATGAGGGACACTTGGCGTCCTCTGACCATGCCTTCCAGGCGTACCAACAATCCAAAAGCCATCGTTCGTGTTCTGTTGACACGAACGATGGCTTTTGGATTGTTGGTACGCCTGGAAGGCATGGTCAGAGGACGCCAAGTGTCCCTCATGTTCAGGGATGAGTCTAGATCCTCCTTAACCTCCGACGACCATTGGGTTTGGGTTTAGCACCGTCAAGGGCAGATAGCACATACTCCTGTCTGGAGAGACGCACGGAAACCGACACACGTGACAGCGCAACCACAATCTGGCAGATTCGAGTTGCATGGGAACTCACACGACGTCGTATGGTCTCCAGTATTTGTTCGTGAAGGCGGCTGCCGACGTCAAGGGATTTCTTGTAGATTCGTTTGGCATGAAACGGTCGTCCCTTGGGAAGGTGTTTCTTGGTGAACCCGGGCCGGCCGCGGTGGCCGAGGTGATTGAGGCGTTCCAGTCACGGTCAGCACGGCCACTACGGTCGGCGGTTCGAATCCCCCCTCGGGCATGGATATTTGTGCCGTCCTAGTTCGTAAGTAGTTCATAAGTAGTTTGTAAGTTTAGGGACTGATGACCCCGTAGTTAAGTCCCATAAGCTTAACAAACATTTTTTTTCTTGGTGAACCCGAACCCGGAGGAAGTGAGCCGGTGTCCTAATGAACCCACTGCTTCCAATATGGGGCCGCTGTAACTGGCCTCTGCTTCATTCCGTGGTGTAATTTAGAATCTTGTTCAGCTTGCTGATGGGGTTGTCTTATTACGTAGAATATAATTTTTGGCTCTAATAACAAGGTCTCCTGTACGTAATTATTCTTTTGCGTTTATTTTTTGATATTTGTGTTACCTAATACAAATATTTCACTTTAAGCACAGTTTTTAAACATTAATTGAAATGTTATTCAAAAGTGCAGTTCACGCATCAAAATATTTCGTAAAAGTCACAGATATTACTTTCCACACTTCTCCAGATACTTGACAGATATTGTTATTTGTTCTATGAAAAGAAAGTTTTGGAAGACGTAGCACCATAAATATTAATATGTTGTCAAAGAATGTTGCTTTCACATACCAGTCTAAGATTATTACAAATTATCGATATCTTCTTACAGTAGAGCCCCACATTTACTTTAAAATAATTAAACTTCCTATAGATTTTGACTACAACTACGATTGTCTTAATCAGAAATAAAACTAAAACGTAGAAATGAATCACAGGGTATCAGAAGTTATTACATGAAAAATTATATTGATAACAGTAAAAAATCATCATGAAAATGGTAACAAACATTCTGTTATAACTTTTCGTGTAATAATTTCTAATACGCCGTGATGCATTTCTATGTGTTAGTTTTATTTCTGGTGAAGAACCCTTAGTCGAAATCCAGGTGAAGGTTCAATTATTTTATAGCAACTGGTTGGGTGGAATTCTTATACAACACATTATGTTAAAACAGGCCAAGTTCAAAATCTTTCCAACAGCACTACATTCCTAGTTCTGTCTAACTACAAGCGATCATAATACATGACGATGCTCTCTGTTGACTCGAACGAATAGAGCTACTGGAAAGAGCCTAGTGACTCGAAAGAACAGAGCTACTCGAAATAACGGAGAGAACAGAGAGAGACATCTCACTGCAACTCCTATCCACACAATTAAACTTTAAAGGGGCAGCCCTCAGTCGCAAAGTACGACTATAATCGTAACCATGTATCAATGCCTCTATGGGCACCTTCTTGAGACGAATATGAATGTGTTAAAACTACATGTCAAGATCTAAAATAATACAAAAAATATCTGACATAATCAGATAGTCATACCTAAAAAGTAAATAAGTGTGGCCAGGCGGAGCAGTCACTAGGGGCTGCAATGTCTAAATCAAATGTTTGTTAAGCTTATGGGACTTAACTACGGGGTCATCAGTCCCTAAACTTACAAACTACTTATGAACTACTTACGAACTAGGACGGCACAAATATCCACAAATATCTCCGCTGCTAAGACATTTCAGCCCCTAGTGACTGCTCCGCCTGGCCACACTTATTTACTTTTTAGGTATGACTATCTGATTATGTCAGATATTTTTTGTATTATTTTAGATCTTGACATGTAGTTTTAACACATTCATCTTCGTCTTAAGAAGTTGCCCATAGCGGCATTGAAACCTGGTTCCGATTATATTCGTACTTTGCGACTGAGGGCTGCCCCTTTAAAGTTTAATTATATTGTAACAGTCGCTGAATCACAGCCATGCACAAAACTATTTCTATTCACCCTTTATTTTTTCTAAACAAAACACAGTTCTTATTTAGGTTGCTTTGACGCGTTTGCTCTATATCCTTCTTTCTTTTGTGAGAATAATTCGATTTTAATTTAATTTCTATAAAGGGAACTCCGCCACAAAATTCATTTAGGATTTACCACAACGGCATAGTCCAGCTGCCACGATAGCGGAGCAGTGTCACAGCCACTGTAACATCTGAATGGCCCACATGCCTGGCAATTACACGGTACGACCTCCTGGCTTGACGAAGTCCAGCGATTGTGGCATCTGTCAAATGTACTGAATTGCTCGATATGTTGTCCAACACATTTGCGAGACTTGGGGGTGCTTATTACAGTGTGAAAATGTTCAAATGTCTGTAAATCTATCGGACGAAACTGCGTGGTCATCAGTCCGTAGCTTACAAACTACTTAAACCTAGGTAAACTAACCTACGGACCAACACACACACACATGCCCCAGGGAGGAATCGAACGTCCACGGCGAGCAACCGCGCGATCCGCAGCGAGGTGCTTTAGACCGCTCGACTACTCCACCGCGGCACAGTGTGTAAACCTCTTGCTTCACTGTTTGACTCGTGGTAGTTTATTGGTTCCAGCTTCGTAACAACAGGGCAGAGACAACACACAAGTACATTGATGGCCGTTCTACACCTTACAGAGCTGGTTAGAGCTGAACATACACTCACACACCAGTGGTATGCATGTACTCCGAAAATTGCTGATAATGGACTTCTACTTCTGCTGCTTCGCGTTTTCTGTCAGGCCGTGTACTTCCCAGTTTTCTCTGCCGGGCTCCGTCCTGATATTAGAAGTGATTCAAACGCAGCCGTTTGTGTGAGGAGGCGTGATTTATCGGATAAGGCCCTTCCTAGTTGTGGCGAGCAATGTAAACGCGCTGCCTGGGGCGTGTACAGAAAGAGATAGCGAGCGCAGCCCTTCCGGTCGCCGCGGCATGTAAATACAGCCGAATGTATTTGTAGGCGCGCCGCGCTACGTGCGGGGCCTGTCTTATCGACTGCCGGCGGCGAGCCGGAAGTGAGACAACGCGCCCTGGAAGGCGATGGCGATGGCGCTACCACTCTGCCTTCATTTGTCGTGTGAAACGCTAGGGACCACAGAGGTCACTAAAGGCAGCCGTAGAGAAACGAACGGATAGCATCGCACACTCGTCGTACAAACGGGCGGTGCGTTTGCAAAGTTGCGAGTTATACTCTGGTGATGCGGGTGAAAAGGATTCCGACAAGATTATGCCCACACAACGGGAGTTAACAGATTCGGAAAACGGAATGTTAGTTGCAACCAGAAACATGATTGTAACGCGCCCTTGGCAAATTTTTAATACACTCCTTTTTTGCAGTTTATGATATTTAATTTGATGGGAGGTAAGCTGTTAGATATGACCATGTGCCTGTCCCACCAAATATTTCCCTGAGCCGTTAATTTTTCCACTCTGTACTACAGCAAAGGACCTGGAAGAGCAATTGAACGGAATGGACAGTGTGCTGAAAGGTGCATATAAGATGAACATTAACAAGAGCAAAACTAGGGTAATGGAGTGCAGTCTAAGAAAATCAGGTGATGCTGAAGGAATTAGATTAGGTAATGAAGCAATAAAGGAGGTAGATGAGTTTTGTTACTTGGGCAGTAAAATAACAAATAATGGTCGCAGTACAGAGGATATAAAATGCAGAGTGGCAATGGGTAGAAAACCGTTCTTGAAAAAGAAAAATTTGTTAACATCGAATATTGATTTAAGCCTAAGGAAGTCCTTTCTGAAGGCATTTGTATGGAGTGTTGCCTTGTATGGGAATGAAACATGGACGATAAACAGTGTGGACAGGAAGAGGATTGAGGCTTTTGAAATGTGGTGCTACAGATGAATGCTGAAGATTAGGTGGGTGGATCGCGTAACTAATGAGGAGGTACTGAACAGAATTGGGGAGAAAAGAAATTTCTGGCATACCTTGACTAAAAGAAGGGATAGATTGGTAGGGCACATTCTTAGACATCAAGGAATTGTGAATTTAGCGTTGGAGGGAAGTGTGTGGTGTAAAAACCGCAGAGGAAGACCAAGAGTTGGATACAGTAAACAGATTCAGACAGATGTAGGTTGCTGTTCTTATGTGGAGGTGCAGAGGCTTGCTCAGGATAGGGTATAGTGGAGAGCTGCATCAAACCAGTCTCCGGACTGAAGACCACAACAACAAGACTAGAGAAACTTAGAAAACTGTCCATTAATACTTTTGTTAATTCAATGATGGGTCTGCGCAAACGTCCATGCCCGCTTGAGGATTCGAACCCCCGACGGGGAACGGCCTCGCGCATCGTAGCATAGCGCCTCAATGCGCTCGGACGCTCCGCCGCGGCATTTTCAGTCCTCGTGCGGGACTGTGTGCACAAATTCCGTGGAAGAGCCAACGATGGAGTTGATGTTGGCCACAGTTCTTCGGTGATCCTCTAAAACAGTTTTCTCCACTAGCTCCATAATATCGTCAGACTGACTGGTGAGGGACCGAGATTGTATTGACCTGTTGTCACAAGATGTTAAGCTTCCACTTAACTGCCACAGCCACGAATGCACACCGAACACATCCATGACATCATCACACTTGTCCAAAACTACGCTTGTATGAATGACGGTCGGTGGCGCACTGTGCAGATGGGTAAAACTGACGATTTCCCTCTGTTCTTGTACAGGGAAAGTCGCCAAGATGAGTATCTGTAGTAGTTTCAGCTGTCTCTGCTGCAGTTTGCCGGGTAGCAGCATTACATTTTTTATTTTCACTATCTTTTTTTAGAGATTCTGTTTGTTACCTGTTGGTTTCTCTCTGTAGTCAGAAAGTAGTTGAGGTGTGTGAGTTGAGAAGTCTTGTGTGGCCTGTGGAAGAGGAGAGACGTAAAATATTTTTAATGGATCGAGTTCTGAATACCGCAGACTTTTCTCTTGTATGCAAAACTACTCCAAGTAACATGCATGGCCATTACGTGTTTCATAGTGTGGACTAAGGAAGGTAACGAAATAGTCTAGTCGTAAGGTTATGTTTTTTAAATATCTTATGGGACTTAACTACGCGGTCATCAGACCCGAAACTTACAAACTACTTATGAACTAACTAATACTAAGAACGGCACAAATATCCAAGCCCGAGGGGGGATTTGAAGCCCCGACCGTAGTGGCCGTGCAGACCGTGACTGGAGCGCCTCAGTCCCCTCGGCCACCGCGGCCGGCTTGAACAGTTTCATGTTTCGGGTTGTACACTGAGGGTGGAGTAGATATATGTCTATGACATTAACTAAGACAAAAAATGTTCAAATGTTACTAAAATTATGACCTAACTGCAGTGACTATCAGCTCCTAAACTTAGAAACTATTTAAACTAACATATCTTAATTACAACACAATTACGCATACCCGAGGGAGGACAAGAAACTACGACTCCGAACGGGCGAGCGCATCGCAGCAAGGCGCCTTAGTCCGCTCGGCTATTCGGCCTCGGCCGTCTACGATATTTTGGGATTACGTGAGATACTCTTTTGGGATTATATGCGATACTTCTGTTTACGAACTTCACATTTTGTAAATGAATGCCTTATTGCGTACTGCTTTCGTCTTATCTACATGCGGTGTGGCTGTCAATGAAAAATGTGAGTGATATTCAATTTATATACGTCTGACATCACTAGCAGGAAAGAAAGTTTGTTTGTGAGTTTAATTGATGATTTTACACATTTTTGTACTCTCCATTTTATTATTATACTGAAAATAAACCAATTACTATTTCAAGTAGCTACCATCACATCTAGTCATTTATGTAAAGATCTCGCAACACTAACATTAATTACACCATTTGATCACAACACAGTAGTTCGTTTGGTATCGAAATCAGATCGCAATCACTGTCATGCCACTCGGCATTCATTTATATATGCCATCACACCCGTGTTGAACAATTGTTTGTACTCAGCTTAATTAATGAACCTCCCGATTGTCATCTTATTTTGTGGTAGATCCATGCATGTAAATATACCGTTACAGGGGACTGCCAGGGCGATTAATTACCACAATTAGTCTGTGATTCAAAGAGATTAACATTTACAGGTTTATATCAGTCTGAGTCTTTGTCAACCAGATTTATCATTTACATCATTGATATTCCCAGAGACACACGTTCACGTGTAAACACACACAGAGTCAGATTCGCTAGAAATCACCTCCCTTTTCACGTTCTACGTGGCGGACAGTGATGTGATCTCCGTCACCATTTGCGGTGAATGCGCGCGTATTTTAAAACAGTCCACTTGATTCCAAAATCATACTTTCACTCAGCAACGGCGTGTGTGCTGATACGAAACTTCCTGGCTGATTAACAGTATGTGCAAAATGTTTGTAATTCTTATGGGACCAAACTACTTTGGTCACAAGTCCGTAGACTTACAAACTACTTAATCTAACAATGAAATTCTTCCGGGTATGAGACCGCGTCGTCATTTTATAAACTCTACCGACGTTTCGGCCACTGTTGCATGCGGCCTTCATCAGGGTATGTGTCTGACTGCTGAATGTACGATAGCTTGGGGTTTATATAGCAGTGGATGAGGGAGAGCAAGGGGTCGTTGGTTTCCCTTCATTGTTGGTTACATGATTGCACGCCATTTGTGGAAAGGGGCGACGATGATTGGTGTTTTAATGGCTTCTTTTTCATATGAGTTGCATTCTTCCTCCTTATTGGTCAAAATGGATGTTTTCGATTGGCTTTTGCATTACGTACATTTTGACCAATAAGGGGGAAGAATGCAATCTCCAATCATATGAGAAACAACCCATTAAAACACCTATCATCATCGCCCCTTTCCACCAATGGATTGCAATAATGTAACCACCAATGAAGGAAAACCAACGTCGCCCTTCCTCTCCCTCATCCACTGCTATATAAAACCCAAGCTATATATAGTACATTCAGCAGTCAGACACATACCCTGTTTCTCTGATGAAGGCCGCCTGCAACAGTGGCCGAAACATCGGTAAAGTTTATAAAATGACGACGCGGTCTCATACTCGGGAGAATTTCATTGATAGTGACAACGGCCGCGGAAGCCTACGTTTGCATTTACTTAATCTAAATTGAACTAGCCTAAAGATGACACACATCCATGTCCGACGCGGGAGGCCGCGCGATCCGTAACGTGGCGATCCAGACCGCTACGTCCGCGTGGCCACTATGTGCCGAATAGGGATTCGAACCCGAAACCTTCTCCTTTCGCGGATAGCGCTCTACTGACAGAGCTAACGTGGCACGCCTTACAGCCACTTCCCACAGCTGTAGATTCTGCAGTACCTAGCCTCTTACCTTACAAAGTTCACAGAAGCTCAACTCCGGACCTTGCTGGGCTAGCACGGCCGGAAGAAAGGCTATTGTGGAGACATGACTCAGCCCTCAACCTAGAGGGCATGTGTCAGAGCAGGATTCGAATACACTGTCTTTTCCTTTGGCAGGTAGAGCTGTACCCACTGAGCTACCTTTGAACGCCTCACGACCCATTTTTCACTTCTTTACTTCCGCCAGTGCTTCGCTTCCTACCTTCCGATATTCACAAAAGTTCTTCTAGGGCAGTGATTTTTAACCTTCCTTCGGAGGTCGCGGTCCCAAGAACAAGCACTTCCACTATAAACTAACTTGGGGGTACAGTAATGTAAATGTGTATGCCCAAGTGAAATTTATTCAGTGTTAAAGTTACTGAGTTTCTCGTTTAACATTAATTACAAATTGAATAGATCAGAGATTGCTTTATAATATAGTGTGTTAATTATGTATAGCGCAAAGCCTGAAAACTGTTTTCAGGAAACAAACGATAGGTAGAATAAATAATATAGTGTGTTAATGATGTATAGCGCAAAGCCTGAAAACTGTTTTCAGGAAACAAACGATAGGTAGAAAAAATAATCGTAAAATAATGAGATGTTCTTCCTCACCAATTGTCTATACAGCGGGGCCTTTTTTACAACAGTAACTCGCATCTAATACTTGTCCGAAATGCGAAACACTCATTAAAGAAAAAATATTTTTTACCTCTGAAATCATGTACAAACAGGATGTTTTCTTTCCGAAAAATACACAGAAATCTTCGTCCAACAATTTAAATGAAAGCTGCAGCAAAATAAATAAGATTCAGTCTATTTGCTTTGAGATAAAATAGTTCTGTTACAGGTGATGAGGATGTAGGAAAGCGGACGTCGTCAGAATATTTATTTATTTGGAAGGGGGTAGTCAGAATATATTTACTTGGAACCGGGTCGCATATCATAAAAGGTTGAAAAGCACTGGCGTAGGGGATGTTAGCAGAATTATATTTTCAATCTGCTGCGGAGTGTGCGCTGTTATTAATCTTACTGATAGATGAAAACAATATGTGGAACAGGAATTCAAAGCCTCATCCTATGTCTTTTGTGAGCATTCCCTTTACCAATTTGCGTACCAGGGTAGCTGATTAGCTGACTCAGAAGTTTGCTTTCCTACGAAAGGCGGGATTTGATTCCTAGTCCGATACACAGTTATGATCTGGCATTATGGTTCAAATACTTTTTCCGTGAGTATCTACTCCTACATCTACACCTGTACATACATGGAGTATTCTGCAAATCTCATTTAAGTGCGTAGCAGAGGGTTCATCGAACCATCTTTATACTATTCATCTACCATTTCATTCTCGAAAAGCGCGCGGGAAGAAAGAACATCTGAATGTCCCGTTGGAGCTCTGATTTCACGTTTTTTATTCTGATGATCATTTCTACCTATGTAGGCGCAGGAGGTCAACAACGTATTCCCGCATTCGGAGGAGAAAATTGGCGATTGGAGTTTTGTAAGTAGACCACGGTGCAGCGATAAAGTCCGTTGTAGTAATGATTTCCGTCCCCGATCATGTACCATTACCGTGACGCTGTCTCCCCTGGATCGAGACAATACAAAAAGGGCAGCCCTTGTTTGGACTATTTCGATGGCTTTCGTGAAATCTACCTGATAAGGATCCCACACTGGGCAGCAATACTCCAAAAAAGGGCGGACAAGCGTAGTGTGTAGTAGTTCTGTTGCAACTTTTAATGGTTCTATAAATAAAACGCAGTATTTGGTTCGCCTTTCCTACGACATAATCTACGTGTTCTTTCCAGTTTAAGTCTGATGTAATAGTAATTCCAAGGTATTTAATGGAGTTTACGGGTTTCACATTCGCTTTATTTATTTTGTAAACCAAGTTTAACGGATTTCTTTTCGTACTCATGTGGACGACTTTACACTTGTCATTATTTAGAGTCAACTGCTGATGTTTACCAAACTGGTATCTTATTTAGATCGTTCCGTACTTGGTTTTGATCTTCAGATGACTTAAGTAGACGATAAGTAACGGCGTCTTCTGCTAACAACCTAAGAGAGCTGCTCAGATTTTCTCCCAAACCGTTTATGTAGATAAGGAACAGAAGAGAACCAGTAACACTACCCTGTGGAACGCTGGATATCACCTCTGTTTTAGTCGATGCCTAACCGTCGATTATTACAAACTGTGTCATCTCTGAAGCGAAATCCCATATCCAGTTATAAATCTGTGGCGATATTCCATAACCACGAAATTTGATTAAGAGCCTTTTTGTGAGGTCCGGTGTCAAAAACTTTCTGGAATTCTAGAAATACGGAATCAATTTGAGATACCTTGTCGATGTCACTCATCACTTCGTATGAGTAAAGAGGTGCATCGGAAGTGTCGAACACTTGAATACACTACGTACTGACTCGCAATCCTCTTCGCTTAACGATGGCTTCAGTTCACCGTGCATACTGTGCAGGACGTGTCGTAGAAATTTACTCGTCAGTTAACAGCGGCTGAGTGAACGAGCTCGCCGCTCGGATGATATTCGATACGAGAATCGAGACGGGGTGACGTCAGCCGGGCACGGGAGGTGGGAGATGGACGAGGATTAATGGTCGGCAACAGATTAGAGGCCCAGATTAAATAAAGCGAAGCTACACGGGCTGATAAAGAGGGGCGCGTGTGCCTCTCAGATGACGCCTCCGATAGGGGGCAGCGCGAGCGCGGCTAATAACGTTAATGATTGCCGCGCTACGACGGATCGCCGCCGTTAGAAGCGCGCTGACTTGCATGTAAATCGGCGATGGGCGGCGGACGATACGGAAGACGCCCCGCGTCGGCGTCGGTGCCTAATACGGCGCTCGTGTAGGCCTTCATATATCAGTCCCATTACCTCGCACGCTATCACCACTCATCGGCCGCAGCGCGAAATACAGGCGAGCAAATACTGGAGGAGGCGATACGGGACGATGCAGCTAATTCAACACCGTAACTGGCCGCTTTGCCCATACAGGGGGAACTAAATTGGTTACTAATTATTTTGAGCGCGGCCATAGCGCGCGCAGTACGGGCTCGTATGGCAGCTGAGCGCGCTCGTTTATCTCGATGGCGAGTGGACAACGGGCACCTGGGAAGTTGCGCCAGAGGTTAAGCGTCCGATGCGGTCGTTAGCTCGTGCAAAAGTCTGCAGCTGCAGCTTTTCTTACCCGGTTAGGAATCCACGTGTTAGAGAGAAGTCGTAAAGAATAGACGCTAGAAAGTTTGATCATTACTCGAGTACACTCGTTTCGCCGCTTGGCGGGGCTAGCTTCGATTTACGCGCTACTCTAGCACGCAGTGAAGGTACACCTTCGCATTCATCAAATGTTCAAATTTTTGTATAGCTTATGGGACTGAACTACGGGGTCATCAGTCCCTAAACTTCAAATGTTCAAATGTTTTTATATGCTTATTGGACTTAACTACGGGGTCATCAGTCCCTAAACTTACAAACTACTTACGAAGTAGCTAATACTTAAGACGGCACAAATATCCATGCCCGAGGGGGGATCCGAACCCTCGACCATAGTGGCCGGCCGGCCCCTAAACTTACTATCTACTTATCAACTAGCTTATCCTAAGGACGGCACAAATAATCATGCCCGAGGGGGGATTCGAACCCCCGACCGTAGTGGACGTGCAGAACGTGACTGGAGCGCCTCAGTCCCCTCGGCCACAGCGGCCGGCTCGCATTCATCCAGCTTGCGAGTTATAAAGAGGAGGTACTAATATAGGAGGTATGTCCACAAAGTAGACGCGTATAATAGTTCGCGATCGGGAGCGATCAATTTAGTTCGCGGCTCTTCTAGTTCGTCCGCTCCCAGTGATGGCTGAGCGGCGTGGTCTGCGCATGCAGGCGGAGGGAGAAGTCCCCCCACCTAGCTGCATCATGCGCTTGCTGCTTGAGCCGCTAACGATATCACGCAAACCAAAAGAAACAGTTGTGGATAATTTCTCGCGTTTAAGTTTAGAGTTATATCTATATCTTAGCATTATGGAATTTATTAGTCAGATATTGCAGAGTGCAGAATACTTCAAAACAAATTTTGTAGCACTCAACTATGTAATCCAGCAGGCAGACGCTCACCTCGAAATGGCTCTCATCAGCTGAAGCCAAACACGTGATTTTTAATTCTGTTGCGCACCCTCTCGCTATTGCCCATCGGTCTACGGAAAATAATCCAACGAACTAAGAAGCGAGATACGTTTGGCATAATAGTTCGCATGTTTTAGTTCGCGACCGATCGCGCATATTTTAGTTCGCGACCGGTAGCTCACCTTTTAGTTCGCAGCTCGGCCACGAAGTAGGTCGCTCTTTTTAGTTCGTCCGCTCTTTTTGTCTTTTGCTACCGCTACTGAAAGAACTCTTTCTATTGTAATAATAGCTTTTTTACATAATGATCATTGTTGCCCAAGCATGTGATATTACCCGTATTTTTGGGCAGTGTCTATGAAACTACAGCTGAGCTGCATCTCAGCTCGAAATGACGGTAGCTGGCAGAAGGGAATAACGCGATTCTGTGCGCTCTCGCGTCATCGCGCTGTTACCCGCCAGTCTTCGGAAAAGGAACGGACGAACTAAGAGGCGAGGGATCTGCGAACTAGTTCGCGTATTTCGCCTGTGGGAGCGCTAATCTACAACTATTAAATTACTTTTTTACATAGTTTCCGAAATTTTGTAGGCACTCTTCATAGCGTGGCACAAGTTTATGTATGCCTTTTTCATAGAAGGCTACCGTCTGTGTTTTCAGATATTCATCATCGTTGAAGAGTTCACCACCGAGGACAGATTTTAAGTGTAAGAAGAGATGAAAGTCTCTAGGAGCGAGGTCAGGGCTGTACGGAGGATGATCAAACACGTCCCGCTGAATTTCCCGCAAGAGTTGTTCGGTCACATTCGTCGTGTGAGGTCGGTGATTATCATGGAAGAAAACAACACCTTTGGACAGAAATACTCGGCGCTTATCCTGTATTGCGCGGCGCAATATCTTTATGGTCTCGCACTACCCACGTGCATTGATTGTTTGGCCTCGTGGTAAGAAATCAATCATCAAAATGCCTTTTTTGTTCCAAAAAAAGGTGCACATGACTTTTTTAAGTGTCAACATTTGCTTAGGCTTAACCTTCGTTGGGGATGAAGTGTCCCACCACCACCAAGTTTCATCCACCGTGACTATCCGAGAAAGAAAACCGTCGCCTTCTTCATTGTAGTCTATCAAAAACTGAAGAGCTCTGCCCATCCGTTGTTTTTTGTGTTGTTCACTAAGAATTTCAGGTACCTAACGTCAGCAAAGATTTCGAGATTTAAGTTTTTCAGTACCGGTAACAATTTCATGAATTAGTGATCATGAGATTTACAGAACTTTCATAGCAAGGGCACTAAGTGTAAACTTACGATTCTGTTTAATCTTCTTTTCAGTTGTGTGAACCAGTTTATGACTAACCACAGACGGGCGTCCACTTCAATCTTCATCGTGCACTTGATCAAGTCCTTCATTGAACAGTCTGACCCATTTTCTAATCATTGAATCACTCCGTAAACCTCATAGTTCGCCGAAGAATTTCCTATGGTTTATCTTTATTTAGAAAACCAATCACAGATCTGATTGTACACGAGGCGGTATTTTAAATTGCGGTTGACATTATAAAAAAAACACTACAAAGTAAACGTCGCAGCAATATCTGAAAATGACGTACATGTCTTCTCCTTGACTCAGAGTAACTGTCGTGCATGCTCTCATTTGCCATCGTAGCGCTGGCGCGTGTAGAAATAGAAACGGAACTTACTTTGTGGACGACCATCGTATGTTGTGGTAACATACTTAAGCTAAATTATTTACGCACAGACTTAAACATATACACTGAATTCGTTTTGTTCTTCTGGCATGGAAACAGTAGAACACGGCAGCGCATAAGCTGCACCACTTCACAAACAATAACTAATTTTAGGACGTTAGTCTATTAAAGTAGCAATACAAGGAAATAAAGGAATCATTGAATGTTGTATGACAACACAAGTTTTTATTCTCACTGCGTCCTAAAACAGAGCAGCTAGACAAGGAGTGCGAAATTTATTACACAATTTAGCAACTCATCAAGTCACTTTTAATGATGCTGCGAATAAATTAGAGTAAAAACTTGTCAGTTCTGTAATACGTACTGCAGGACATTGTCCATCTTTAAAACACTTCCAATGTTGCGTTTTCAACCTTTATTTTACAAACTTTGAGTCAGGATTTACTTTTTCGTGTCCGGTAGTCAAGCAAGAAAGCATCGGCACATGTATCTCACAAGAGACAACAATACTACATGCCTTGTGACTTCGCGGAAGTAATGTCTGTAGAGTCGCGAAATTTGTATAAGTAATTATACTGAGTAGAACATCAAATTCAAATGTTTTTACATCTATGGCACTTAACTGTGTGGTCATCAGTCCGTAGTTTACAAACTACTTAAACTAAGTGAAACTAACCGAAACTTCCTGGCAGATTAAAATTGTGTGCCGCACCGGGGACTCGAACCTGGGACCTTTGACTTTCGCGGGCAATCGCACTACCGACTGTGCTATCCCGACACGACTCACGATGCCGCCTCACAACTTCACTTCCGCCAGTACCTCGCCTCCTACTTTCCAAACTTCACAGGATATGGTGGAGACATGGCTTAGTCACAGCCTAAGGGATGTTTCCAGAATGAAACTTTCACTCTGCAGCAGAGTGTGCGCTAATATGAAACTTCCTGGCAGAGGCGAGGTACTGGCGGAAGTGAAGTTGTGAGGCGGGATCCTGAGTCGTGTCGGGATAGCACAGTCGGTAGTGCGCTTACCCACGAAAGGCAAAGGTTCCAGGTTCCAGTCCCGGTTCCGGCACACAATATTAATCTGCCAGGAATATTCATATCAGCGCACACTCCGCTGCAGAGTGAAACTAATACAAGGACAACACACGCACCCATGCCTGAGGGAGGACTCGAAACTCCGGCGGCGAAAGGTCGCGCACAACGCAGCACGGCGCCTCAGTGCGGACGGCTATTCTGCCGCAGTGCTGAGTGGAAAGATACGAGGCTAATAGAGGAGCGCGGCAAGTGGTTGGGGCATCTGGCACACAGGCAGCAGTAGCTTGGGGTTTGTCCACATCGGCGGAAGTCGGGAAAGAACATGTAGATATCGTGGGAAAGGCGAACCAAAGACTGAGTTTCATTGGCAGAACCCTTGAAAGATACAACAGAACTACTAAAGACACGGCACACACTACGCTTGTCCGTATTTTTTGGAGTATTGCTGCCCAGTGTGGGATCCTTATCAGGTGGGTTTGACGGAGGACATCGAAAGAGTCCAAAGAAGAACAGCTCGTTTCGTATATACAGGGGAGACAGCGTTATGGAAATGTTACAGGATCTGGTATGGGAATCATTACAACAACGGTGCTTATCGCTGCGGCGTGGATTACTTACGAAACTCCAATCGCCAACTTTCTCCTCCGAATGCGAAAATATATTGTTGACGCCCACTTACATAGGTAGAAATCACCATCAGAATAAAATACGAGAAATCAGAGCTCGAAAGGAGAAATTCAGGCGTTCTTTCTTCCCGCACGCTATGCGAGAGTGGAATGGGAGATAAATAGTATAATGGTGGTTCGATGAACCCTCTGCCAGGCACTTAAATGTAATTTGCGGATTATGCCATGTAGATACAGATGCAGAGCGTTTCTTAATGGGTGTAAGGGACGTCATCTGTGAGCACTATACTCCAATAATTCCAATTAAAATAAAATAATCAATAACATCATTTAACGTCAACATTTAAAACATCTACGATGTCGGAATAGTTATAATTACAAAGTTTTATGACTACTAAGTCAAAATAAAGAAAATTCAGTCTTAAGATAAACTACTTTTGAGTGCGTCATTCAATTTCAGCATACTCTGATTCAGATCATAGCTTATAGTCTCTAGCTACTTGTAATGTAAATATAAACAGATCATAATATTCTTCATATTAACATTTAAAATACAAGGAGCACGATTTACCTCACGTATATTTAATTTAGTGTGTCGATTTATTGTACAATTTGTCAGTAATTTGTGTAAATATTGTGTAGCTTTGGCGATGAAGCTCATGAAAGCTGGTTTGCATATTTATTGATTTTAGACTTATTTAGTACTAATTAAGTCTTTTTTGTATTTAATTAAAGTTATACTATTTAGGAAGCGGTTTCAGATGGTCAGTTTTTGCTTAAAGAAATATCTCATGTTAAGGTGTATACAGATTTGGTAGGGATTGCGATCGGCCAATGAGGATGTGGCCGAAGGTACAGAAATAGCGGGAAGTGCGTGTTTGGAGAGGAACAGGAGAGAAAAGGGTGCGCGAGAGTGGAACCCCATGTCTAGCCTTGGCAGAAGACGGACACTCCGGGATGATAGGAGTGATTCGATCGGGCAGAGTGTCATGATTTGTGCAGAGAACATTCGCTTCTCGGGAATCTAAATTTGGCGTTAACAAGTGAACGCCAGTGCAGTTTTGTCCCACACAAAGCAATTGTTTAAACATTTTATTCAATTTATGATTAGTATTTCATTTGATCACTGCTAATAAGGAACAAATTGGACAGAATAAACCTTACTCTTATAAATCTCTGCTTTTGCGAACAACTATTTCAAACGTTAGAATAAAACACTTTTTATTAATGAACCAACTAATTTATGTAATATTTCTTATTTGTTTCGCGAACTACAGACTACTCATAGAGTGTTTTTAACTACAGATTAGATATAAAAGATGATATCTGCAACTAAGTTATTTGTTGGTGCATGAAAGCAGACATGTACGTTTCGACCATAAGATAACATCGAGGCATACTTCTAAATCAGAACCGTAGATAGCTTAATAAACAGAGTCTTACAACATATAGTCACACTTGCTTAAATATTATCTGTGATAAATGCTATGCAGGATAAAACGTAAAGTATCAGCCTACAGCAGCACGATTACTCTAGCCCTCTCTGACTTCTGTTTATTGTTTCCTCCACTAATGGTATTCAGCGCATGTTATTGGAGACGAGGGATTACACTTTCTACTTCTATAAGTTAAGCTGCAGTGGAAACGCGCTTGTGTATAGTAGTTGGCATGACATAATTCATACAAACTGAGACGTAACATAGTTTACCCTGACTAAAGCTCAAATTTTAAAATTGCCTTACATGGAGGAGGAGTGTGATCTGCCTTTAAATGATGCTGACCTTCTTCTTATATCCTCACTGAAGCAGGGCTCCTACCACACCTACACCACTGAATCCCTTCCTCCCTTCACCTCCAAACACTCGATATTCCCTCGCAGGGCACGTTCGAAACCTCCCTCCTCCCAGATGAAGCCCTTCACCCTGAAATCTATCCCTCCTACCAACCATAATCCTCTTCTCACTCCTCCCTGTAAATGGATTGCCCCCTCTCCCTCCCTTACTACCTCCCCACGCTTGGCTTACTTCCCCCTCCCCCGACCTCCTTACACTCTCGGTCTCGTCTCCCACCTTCTGCACCCCCTCCCCCCCATCCAACCCATCTGTGCATCGTCCTCTCATTGCCGCGATTTTAGCAGTGGCTCTTCAGTGTTATGATGTGCTCCGTCTCAATAATATTTTTAACGTGTTGCAACCGTTACTGCGAGCAGAACAAGTGGTGCCAAAGTGTTTTTATGTTAATGACTCCGTCGTCGTGTTCTTTGTCACTTCCAGCCTTCATGTTTCCTAGCCACCCTGCAGTTTTAAACTAACTATATGTTTCTATCCAATTCGTAAATTTTTCTTTATTTTCCAGTCTTGCCTTTGTCCATGTTTAAAAATAGTTTCTTTTTCATATCCATTTCCTTGTTTCATCTTTTAAACTGTAAATACGGTTGGCTGAAGAGCCGCTTAGGATGCCGCTGCCAGCCTACCCGAATGGACGGGGCTTTAAAAAATTCAACAAAGAAAAAATTGGAACTCATTTACCCGGCTTACATGGACCCCGCAACTTTGACCTGCTGAACATTCTAATTCCGTAATTTTGCCTGAACGGTTCTGACCGCCAGTGCATGTAATTAGCAAGTGACCTGAAGAATCCTAGTTTTAGCTTTCCCCCAGTAAGCCACATACCAGAGAAGCAATTGTATTACATTTTATTACAGAATCTATAAAACGATAAATTATGTATGAATGTACAAAACATTCGGAAAATACAACAGTTACTTTCGCCGTTTTAGATTGCAGAATTTAATGGTTAAATAATTGTAACTTTGGTATTCTTGTCCATCATTGGTAATGTACTACTCCTGACACTTTTTGTCGAATGTAAAAGAATTTTGGTACTCTTCTCAAAGTATCACAATAATACGAATGTGTGGGTGAGTGGATTCAAAGAAGGAGTTAGAACGAGAATGAAAGCTCTCGAAATGCGTTTGTAATTCTCCAAAATGAAAAGGACCAGTCTGCGCAAATAGAACGTGAGAGAGATGCATTTTCCTGATTACGAATTATACAGAAATCAAATCAAATGTTTGTAAAGCTTATGGGACTTAACTACGGGGTCATCAGTCCGTAAACTTACAAACTACTTATGAACTACTTACGAACTAGGACGGCACAAATATCCATGCCCGAGGGGGAATCGAACCCCCGACCGTAGTGGCCGTGCAGACCGTGACTGAAGCGCCTCAGTCCCCTCGGCCACCGTGCCCGGCGAATTATACAGCACAGAATCATGATGTTGTTAAACATATTTGTGAATGTTCCACGATACCATCGAGTGATAGCGTAGAGGACACCGTTCCGGGTCCTTGCGTCTACGTGTGCGTCTCTTGCGCCCTTGTTGTAATTCGTATTGTTTAGCTTCGTTGATTTGCGGTATGTTCTTTCTATTTTTCGTCGTTATGGTTTTGTTTTTGTAGTCAGGATGTGAGTGAATCGAACGAATAGTTGTTTAGGCTCATTTCAAATATCTAAATATTTAGTAGGAACTATTGGCAATATCTACGAGGGATGGAACTTAAATAGTGGCAACTATTTATTCACAACCGATACAAAAGCGTTACATATTTGCACCTGTTACTGTTCTTCAAAGCAGTTTCTAGCGTTGTATAGAACACGTCGTCAACAATTTGGAAGGCGTAGGATACTGTTGGCAGACCCTGTTCTGTTGATTGTGGGAATGACGCGGTCGAATGCCTGTAGAATCTCTGAAACAGTTCCGAAACGAATGCCACGAAGTGGTCCCTTTATCCTCGGAATCAAATCAAAGTCAGAAGGACTTTCTGTAGAACTCAGCCATCATTATGGACGACAGTGCGCTGGGGTGCACAGCGCAAGCTGTGGCTGCTCTGTTCGGTCGATGGGACTGGAAAGAACTGTACCACCTACCATACTACCCGGACTTATGTCCGTGTGACTTTGATTTGACTCGTGGCATTCGCTTCAGAACTGTTCCAGAGATTAGATAGGCAGTAGACCGCTTCGTTGGCACCATCAACAGAACGGACTCTGCTGACGGTATATTGCGGCTTCCACATCGCTAGTAACCGGTTCTACACAACGCTGGTGACTACTCTGAAGGACAGTAACAGGTGCAAAAACTAACGGATTTTGTATCATTTGTGACTAAATAGTTGCCATGTTTAACTTCCAACTCCCGTACAGTGACTCCACAAAGTATTCGTCCGACGTGGCGCATAGACTATAATGCGCGCAGTCGTACAAACATAGCTGCGAAATGAATAATAACTATTTCCTTAAATTGGTTGATTTCTTCACTTGGAAATAAAACGCTATTTATTGTTCACATGTCACTGAATTTGTTAACAAATACACACTATTTAAAATCACGCCTCAATGGACGTCAAACAAGTATTCGTCTAGTAAGCAATATCTGTGGTATTGGCCCTCTCGCGTTCGTTATGCAGTTGTGTTCCATCCAGTACAGTGACTAGCTGTCTCTCTGGTCTGAAAGCCGTTGAGTGATATTTAAGTAATATGGGTAGAAAACGTTGCGAAACTACAAAGGAAGAGAGAGAAAGCTGCGTCAGGTTGTTTAGACAAGGAAAATGTTCTCAAGAAATCGGAGAAACAGTCGGTAGTCCTACCAGCACAGTGAAGAGCATTATATACAGGTTTAATCAGAGCAAAAAGTACGACAGCTTCTTCGAGAAGTCATCAAAAATCCAAAACTGAGCGCTCCACATATTGCTACTGCTTTTCATGTGCGTACAGGAAGGTCTGTTTCAGCACAGACTGTAAGAAATACGTTTCATGAATCTGGGTATGGAGGCCGAACAGACCGTAGAAAACCATACATCAGTAAAATAACAGAAGAAAGCGACATGCATTTGCAAGAGAACATAAATCAGATGGGTTTGATTTCTGGAAGAAGGTTGTATTTACGGACGATAGTCGATTTGTGCTGATTAAGTCTAATGGGCGAGTAATAGTGTGGAGAAAAAAGAATTGTTAACTTGAAGAGAGAAATATGACAGCCTCAGTTAAACATGGAGGAGGTTCAGTACTTGTGTAGGGGTGCATGAGTGCCAATGGTGTGGGGGATTTGTGTTTTATTGATGGCATTATGAACCACAAGATCTACATAAATATCCTAAAAGTGTGATTTTTAGTTCTGTAGACGAATACTTATTTTGTGTCTTACATTGCCTACATGTACTTCCGAATGCTTAACAAAGTTTATTTAAATAGCAATCTGTGTTTCTTTATTGTATTCTCATTTTAATTGATCAATAAAGACGTCCTTGTCCCCGCTTTATTTCAATCTGCCAGTTTTCCACTCTTTATACACCCTCAAAACATACAATCATCTATTAGACGAATACTTTTTGGAGTAACTGTATATTCGAGATCACGATAGTACTTACAAAATGTGATAACTATTTTCTCATAATTTATGAGCCATCAACAGATCTTGTCAATCCATATTATGTCCTGGAATTCTCAGTCCTAACTTTACTAATAACTAATCCCGAATTATTTGTTAGTCATCTTCATATTATGAAACTCTCAAATTAGGGGAAGAAATAGATGGAGTGAGAAAGGGGTTCGAGGGGCTGGACGGAAAAGGGAGGAGGAGGAATAAATTGACAGTGAGGGAGATCAAACAGGGAGAAATTGACAGACGAAGAATGTTGGGGGAAGAGGAGATGGAGGAATGGGAGAGGCTGCTAGAAAGGTAAAAAGAGAAAAGGCTGTGGTCAGAGGGAGGGGCAGGCAGAAATAAACAAGGAAAGGGTTGGGCGACACAAAGAGAGAGGAATAGGAGGAGATGAACTAAAGAAAGGATTGAATAAATACATGATGCAGGATGTGATTCTGTGAATTGCATGTACCACGTTTTTATCTGGAAGAGGCGAGGAGGCGATGGAAAGAGAACGGAGAGAAAAGGAGATTGACTAACTGAAACAAAAAAATACCTTTCGTCAGCAGGTGTAACGATGAACGCATGCAAATCAGCGAATCCCGATTTATTGATGTGTTCCAATTCACACAAATTCGTTTGGAAAAATAACTTCTCAACGAACTAAAACAGGGGTGGTCAATTGTTTTGGCTCGGGGGCCACATTATGGACACAGAGGTTAGCGGAGGGCCCCACCTTATAAACCTTTCACTCCTAATGCCGTATATATACTGGCGGCATGTGTGTGTGTGTGTGTGTGTAGTGTTCCCAAAGTTTATATGAAAATGCAAGTTTTCTTTATTTCTAAGCCATATCACACACAAAGTTGCAGTTTCGGGTGCAGCAGTGAATGCGTTAAAATGCATTGCATGCACTTACCACCGACTTTACGCTTCTTCGCAGGAGTCATAATTTCACTGAAGTAAAACTATATATATATATCGTTTTACTGCTACACAGACAAAACGGAAGTAAACATCCCGAAACAGAATAAAATTGCTCTGGACGTCGTACTATTCACTCGGCGCGGGAGATATACAACGCTCCTATCAGCCACCGCGTGAAGCATAAATTTGCGGCAATAGCAGGAACCACAGTGTTTTTTTTTTTTTTTTTTCGTGCCTGTGGTGGGTGATGGTAGTGCTCCTATAATCCACCCGCCCACATGCAGCTTGGTTGGTTGCGTGACTGTAGAGATATCTTTCGGTAGTACGCACTATAAAGTAGCACAGACTCTCGTGGATATTTTTAGTCGTACGGAGAAGGGAAATTTTGTTTTTCCTATGATTTTTGTAAATGTCTTGGCGGGCCACACAAAACCCCCTCCTCGGGCTACATGTGGCCCGCGGGCCGCTATTTGCCCACCCCTGAACTAAATCAGTGGCAATAAAATAAGCATACTTTCAAAATCAAATATTTCAAAACCTAATGGACCAAACTGCTATGGTAATCATTCTCTAGACTTACAAACTACTTTACTTACACTAAGAACAAAACACATACCAATGACCGAGGGAGGACTCGAACGTGTGGCGGAAACGGCCGCCCAGTCCGTAGCATGGCGCCTTAGACCACGCGGCCAATTCACGCGAATAAACGTACGTTATATGCTGTTGCTAAGAACGCGTCTCATTTCCTTCATTAGTAAAATGCAACCGTAAGAAGACATGGCAGGCCGTTTAATAGGCTGTGCATGATGGAATGAGCACGACTGTTTGATATGCAGGCAGAGTGGACGGGCTGCCGCGACGCCGGCTACTTGGGGCGGTGAGCGCGGCGCCGGCCAGTTGTTACCGGCTTGTTACTCCAATATTCAAGACCGGCAATAGGAGTGATCCCCAAACTTGCAGGCCATTCTCATTGACGTCGATTTTCAGTAGGATTTTGGAACATATACTTTGTTCGAATATTATGAACTACCTCGAAGAGAACGACTTATTAACCAATAGTCAACACGGATTCAGAAAGTATCGCTCTTGTGAAACACAGCTTGCCCTTTATTGACATGAAGTGTTAAGTGCCATCGACAAGGGATCTCAAATCGATTCCATATTTCTGGATTTCCGGAAGGCTTTTGACAATGTACCCCACAAGCAGCTTCTAATGAAATTGCGTGCTTATGGAATATCTCCCCAATTGTGCGATTGGATTCACGATTTCCTATCAGAAAGAACACAGTTCGTTGTAATGGACGGTAAGTCATCGAGTAAAACAGAAGTGATATCTGGCGTTCCCCAGGGAAGCGTTATAGGTCCCCTACTCTTCCTTGTGTTTATAAACGATTTAGGAGACAATCGGAATAGCTCCCTTAGACTGTTCGCGGATGATGCTGTCATTTATCGGTTAGTGAAGTCAACAGACGATCAAAAGCAACTGCAAAGCGATTTAGACAACATTTCTACATGGTGCGAAAATTGGCAATTGACACTAAATAAAGAAAAGTGTGAAGTAATAAACATGACCACCAAAAGAAATCCGCTGAACTTCAATTACGCGTTAAATCAGTCAAACCTCAAGATCGTAAATTCTACCAAATACCTAGGAGTTACAATTACGAATAACTTTGACTGGAGAGAACACACAGAAAATATTGTGGGGAAGGCGAATCAAAGATTACGTTTCATTGGCAGAACGTTTCGAAGATGCACCAGCTCCACCAAAGACACTGGCTACATCACACTTGTGCGTCCTCTCCTAAAGTACTGTTGCCCCTTGTGGGACCCTCACCAGGTGGGACTGACGGAAGACATTGAGAAGGTTCAGAGAAGGGCAGCTCGTTTTGTTTTATCACGTTACTGGGGGGGGGGGGGGGGGGAGCGTCACGGAAAAGTTGCATGAATTGGGGTGGAAATCATTAAAAGAAAGACGTTATTCATTGCGGCGTGATCTGTTTGCGAAGTTTCAATCGCCGACTTTTACTTCTGAATGTGAAAATATTTTGCTAGCACCCATCTACTTAGGGAGTCATGAGCATGCCAATAAAATAAGAAAAATCAGATCGAAAACGGAACGATTTAGGTGTTCTTTCTTCCCGCGCACTATTAGAGAATGGAACGGTAGAGAAAAGTTATGAAAGTGGTTAATGAACCCTCTGCCAGGCACTCAAATGTGATTTGCGGAGCATATATGTAGATGTTGACGCGCAGCCCCCAGAGCCGGCTTCGGCGCTGTGCAGCAGCACAGTACAGTACAGGACAGCACAGTGCAGCCGCGCGCACGCGCCGCAGAGTCGTGTCGGACGGCGGGCAACCGCGCATAAAAGCGCGGCCCGCCTCGTTCGGTACATTTTAATGGCGGCGTGGCCCGCCTCGGAATCCGCGCCGTAACTCACGAGCGGCGATAACTGTGCGGCGCAGGCCGCGGGTAATTTACTATTTGGTTGCAGCGCGCGCGGCCGCGAGATGTGCGTTAAACGCGGTACAGTCGCTGCGCCCGCACCGGGACCTTCACACATGCATGCGTCTGGAGGTGGCGGCACGAGAAAGCGCGCGAGGCACAGAAAACGACCGCAGCGCTCCAAGTGGGCGGAAAGTGAACTCTGAATACGAGGAAATGTG
The DNA here is from genome assembly GCA_026315105.1 of Locusta migratoria. NCBI lineage: Eukaryota > Metazoa > Arthropoda > Insecta > Orthoptera > Acrididae > Locusta > Locusta migratoria. The sequence continues at coordinate 100,489,960 of CM048748.1, read as the reverse complement.
GCTCGAAAATCCGTTTTTGTTATTTATATATACTTCATGCGTGGGACTACAAGTCTAGTAGTTGGGTTTTTGACACATTGTAATGTAATATATACGATATCTCTCAATTGAAACGTAACCTTTCTTAGATAAAATTTCACAATCTTGGAGAATATTGTATATGAAATAGTGTATTTTGAGTGCAAAAGTATTTATTTGTTCCCCACCTCCGCACTATCCAGGATAAAGGTCGCTTCCGTCTCCGCCTCCTGAAACTCCTCGTTGGTGAAATTTCAGGTCAACATCCTTCCGACATCCTTTGCACGTTACACCAAAAAATCCTTCAATCCTTCATCTGCCCCATCCTTTGCGTAACCCATCCCGCCTGGATATTACCGCCGCCCCCTCAATTCCTTGTACATATCCCTCGAGGACCTAGAACGCCATACGCTCCGCCTAGCCTTCCGTGTCCCCCAATTCCCATGCGAACCCTTTATGACGTCGTCCCCTTCCCATACCTTATTCTCCTTACTGAACTCCTCTGTACCCCTGCAGTAAATTACATCCGTCGGTGCCCTCGACCATCGCCTCCTCATAGATTCTGGCTCGTTTCCACATCTCCCTCGCTGTGTTCCTCTCACCCTCTACCTGTTCACCCTTACATTCTGTCCCGTGGCAACTTCCGCAGTCTCCCACTTCCAGACAATGCCCTCCGCCCTGTCATTTACCCCGTCTACCAGCTGTGACCCTCCTCCTCCCCCCTCCTCTTATCCCTCCCTTGAGTAGGGCCCCTCCTGTTTCTTCTACCCACTCCTCTCTTCCCCCATTTTTCTGGCACCTCTCCTCTCTCCCACCCCTCCTCGTTCCCATCCCCTCACTTCTCCTACCACCCCCTCCCCACACTTCCTCTCCTAGCTCCCCACCGTATCACTCATTTCCTTCATTTTGTCATGGTGCTACGTCCCTATGTGTTTGAAAAAAGTGTTGTAGTTGTTTTTTTCTTTTTTCCGAAAAGCCAACGGCCAACCTGCAACGGATTCCATATGTGTTTTAACTTGACTGTGTTTTTCGACCACCCTTCCCCTACCTCAAACCATCTCATTATCTTCAGTGTTTTAATGAGTGTTTCATAAATTTATTGTCATCTCTGTTTAGTCTTTATTTTAATGGAACGTGAACGGCCAACCCACAGCCAACACCTTGTGTTTCTTTTAGGTGTTTCATGTGTTACGTGGGCTCCAAATCTATTTTATTTATTTTTTATATTAATTGACGCTGTGTCCATACGAAAAGATTGCATTCTTTTCTCCATTCTAACTCTTGTGCTGCTTCTTCAACACTGCCATCATATAAATTTTAATTAGTTTCTAATTTTATCATCTTTACTTCCTTTGTGTGCTCCTGTTTTGTTATCGTACATCTCTCTGCTGAACAGCCTCTGCGTGCGCTGACAGCCAGCCCATTTTAGGGGAATTGAAATAACAATAAAGAAAAAGTATCTATTTGTAAAAGTCGGTAGTATTGCAGTTTCGACCGTGTGATCATTAAGAGGTGGCCTTAGCACATTCCAAAACCTCAAGACACATGGGATGCGATGTCAGCATAAGTTATGTCCGTAGTCCAGTGGATAGCGTGGTTGGTTGTCACGCAGGGGGCCCGGGTTCGATTCCCGGTCGAGTTGGACATTTTCTCCACTCGGGGACTCGGTTTTGTGTCGTCCTCATCATCATTCCATCATCATTGACACGCAAGTCGCCGAAGTAGCGTCAGATAAAAAGACTTGCACCAGGCAGGCCGAACACGACCCCATTTGGGGGCTAACGGTCGAATGCCACACGGTCATCATCACCATAAGTTATTTCACAGCATTTGCTACATATTAATGGCAGTTTGCTTGTTGTTCATTATTTACACTGCATTGTGAATTTATTACTCATGCATGAACACTTAATATTGTGTGGACTACATGTTTTAATTCTTTTCCTACACAACACGAGCTACAATCTTTACATTGTTCTATGGGTTCATGTACATTTGTTACTGCATACGAATCTCTGTACAAATAGCTCGAATAAAATGTGTAGTATGTATACTGTTCGTATTCTACTTTATTTTATTTTCCATCCGTTTCTCAGACTTTCTCGCATTTAATGGCAGACTTCAGAATGATTATCTAATCCCGGATTCTTGTCTCTTACAATGCTTTGAAGCCTTAGAATTTAACCTTTTCCAATTTGAAATGCAAGAAGAGTTACCCATGAAAGTTTCCGTGTTATTGTACAGGTAGGAACTACAGGCAATACATTTTAGCAGCAATGAATGCATCTACTTCAATCACTCAAACCGCGGCGGAGTGGCCGAGCGCATTGAGCAGCTATGCTCCGGTGTGTGAGGCCGTTCCCCGTCGGGGATTCGAATCCTCTCTGGGGCATGGATGTTTGTGTTGTCTTTGTGTGAGTTAGTTTATAAGTAGTTTGTAAATTTAGGGACTGACAACCCTGGAGTTAAGTCCTATAAGCTTAGCAAACATTTTATCATTTAAATCACTCATCCACTCAATAAAAACGTACCCATTCACGGACAAGATAGAAACTGTAATTCGTCAGGCTTTCCTGGCGATCTGCTGACGTGAAGAAAAATCGTGGCTTCTGCTTGATATTCGCGTCGTTGTGGCATGATATTTAATCCGCGTAACTCTCCGTATTCTTCAGGTGCTATCCGGAAATAGTCGTTGGGTGGATCGAGTCTAGTATTTATGTTCCGACGTAATCGGTACGCGTTGCATGTTTTGATCGGCGTCGACCACGTGAGGCTCCGTGGTACCTCTCTCATCTCTGGAGTTTCAAGTGTCGTCCGCACCCAGCTCGTCTGACTGTGGGGCTGCGGTAGACATCAGAAGTCCACGTCGCGTGAAGCGTTCCGTGAGCGGTCCGTACCCACCTCGCATGGCCCCCACGGTCATCTCAAGTCGTCGTTGGCGTGGCCACCGACTATTCCCTGCTCCCTCGTCCTCTGGGGTTGCGGCGGTTGAGTGTTCCATCGGCAGTCCACGCCCTCCTGTCGCGCTTCCAGCGGTCCCAGCTGGGTCGTCCTCTGGAGTCGTCCTCTGGAGTCGTCTTCGTCATCGTCACCAGAGGTCACTGCCGGCTCAAGCCTTTCGTCCGTCGTATAAAATTGATTTCTCAGAATGTGTCCCACGAACCCATCCCTTCTGTTAGTCAAGATATGCCAGAAACTCCTTTTCTCCCCAGTTCCGTTGAGCACCTCCTCATTAGTTACGTGATCTACTCATCTAATCTTTATCATTCGTCTGTGGCACCACATTTCGAAAGCTTCTGTCATCTTTTTGTCTGAGCTCCTTATTGTCCACGTTTCACTCCCATACAATGGTACACTCCAGACAAACGCTTTCAGATAGCAATTCCTAACATTTAAACTAACATTGTATGTGAACAAATTTCGCTTCTTGAGAAACGCTTTTCTTCCCATTGCCATTCTGCATTTTATATCTTCATTACTTAGGTCGTCAGAAGTTATCTTGCTACCTAAATAACAGAACTCAACTACTACTTTTAATGCCTCATTACCTAATGTAATTCCTTTCTGTCACTACATTCCATTACCCTCGTTTTACTCTTGTTAATGTTCATCTTATATCTTCCTTTCAAGACACTATCCAGGTCTTTTGCTGTCTTTCACAGAATTACTACGTCGCCAGCAAACCGCAAGGTTCTTATTTACTATTCCTGGATTTTAATTCTCCCTCTCTCTCCACATTTCTCCTTGCATTTCCTCACAGCTTGCTAAATGTACAGACTGAAGAACGTTGGGAAAAGGCTACAACCCTGCCTTAAACTCTTCTCAACCACTGCGACCCTTTCATGCTCTTCAACTCTAATAATTTCTGTCTGGCTTTTGTACAAGTTGAATATAACTCTTCGCTCCCTATATTTTAACCTTGTTACCTTCAGAATCTGAAAAGAACGTATATTCCAGTCAATATTGTCAAAGGCTTTCTTCCGATCCACAAATGCAATAAACGTAGGTTTTTCTTTCGTAATCTATCTTCTAATATACGCCGTAATGTGAGTATAGCCTCGCGTTCTCCTAAATTTCTCCTCAATCCTAACTGATGTTTCCCAAAGCCGGATTCCACCAATTTTTCTATTTGTCTGTAAACAATTCGTCTTAGTTTTTTGCAACCATGACTTATTAAAATGGTAGTTCTGTAATTTTCACATTTGTCTGTACATGCTTTCTTAGGTACTGGAATCACTATATTCTTCTTGAAATGTGAGGTATTTCCCCTTTCTCACACATCTTGCATACCAGGTGGAACAATTTCTTCATGACCGTTTCTCCTAAAGATAACAGCAGTTCAGACGGGACATTATTTACTCCAGGTGCCTTCTTCCTACTCAAATCTTTTAGTGCTCTGTCAAATTCTTTTCGCAGTACAGTATCTCTTAACTCATTTTCATCTACTTCGGGTTCCACTTCTAGAATACTGCCTTCAAGTTCATTTCATTTGTACATGCTTTCTTTTTAATCCTTCCCTTCTTTGCTTACTACTGGTTTTCCGTCTGAGCTCTTGATATTCACACCGCTGCTTTTCTCGTCTCCAAATATCTCTTATTTTCCTGTATGCTGTATCTATCTTTTTCCTAGTTATACATTCTTCTACTGTCTTGCATTTAAGTTCTCTTCTCCTTTAACGATCTGAATAATTTCCTTATATTCCTTTTCCTATTACCGAGTTCCAGTCCCCTATCACAATCAAGTTTTCTTCTCCCTTAATTTTTTGAATAATTTCTTTTATCTGCTCATACTCTTCTTCGACCTCATGATCGCCAGAGCTAGTTGGCATATCAACTTGTAAAACTGTGGGTGTTTTTGGCTTCGTGTGTATATTTGCTACGATATTGCGTCCACGATGCTGTTCACAGTAACCTACACGCAATCCTGTTTTCTTATTCATTATGAAACCCGTTCCTGCGTTACCACCTACTGATTTATTTTCATTTTTATTTTATTTTTTTATTTAGAACCCCATATTCACCTGACCAAAAATCCTGTTTATCGTGCCACCTAACTTCACTAATCACCACCAATGTAACGTTAACCTATCTTTCTCTCTTTCCAAATTTTCTTACTTACCTATCCGATTAAGGGTTAGAACATTCCACGCTCCAATTTGTAGAATGCCCGTTTTGTTTTTCTTGATGACGACATCCTCCTGAGTAGTCTTCGCCCGGAGATCCGAATGGAGGACTATTTTACCTCCCGAATATTTTAACGCGAGGATGTCATCATCATATATTCATACAGTAGAGCTGCATGTCGTCTGGAAAATCAACGACTTTAGTTTCCCCTTGCTTTCAACCGTTCGCAGTAACTAGCTGATATTACAAGGCCAGCTCATTCAAACATCCAGACTGTTGCCCCTGTAACTACTGAAAAGGTTGCTGCCTCTCTTCAGGAATCACACGTTTGTCTGGACTCAACACGGATACCCCTCCGCTTTGGTCGTTTCATTTCAAATGTGTATGTGAATATAGTTACTGTCGCTATGTAGTCATTATTTGTTACTTATTTTACTAATGTAAATGGCGCAAGTAACTGTATACAAATACACATTTGTAATGATACCAAAATCGTGAATACATCAAACATATGATAATGTTTTGTTGCCTGCTTCAATGTTAATTGATATACAGAAAATGAATTATTTCAAATTATGAACAATTTTATAGTATAACAGATTCATTTGAATCAAAATTTTTAACAGTCACTTTGTCGCCAATAATTAAACCTTTGTGACGCTTACATGTTTGTAACATCTTTGACGTAGGCTTTGGTTATATTCCTTTTGATATACCTCAAGTTGTGTAACAATCACATAGCTTTACAAACAACTCTAGAACAGCTACGCTACAAAGTATTATGAGTAGCAACATCGAAGTACACAACTAATACTCATTTTCCGAGTACATTTTCGTAAATACGTTTGTCAAATATATTCAGTATATGATCTACTAACGTTGAAACACGTGGTGTATTGTTCACGCGTTATGTATTTATTCTTCCTTTGTTTAGGAGACCCGAAGTTGGCCTCATTTGGGCCGATATCGGTAGTATTAATAAATATTTCCCCTACATCTTTGTAATCTCAACATGCAGGTTTTTAACTATCTCAAAGCTACCCAGCACCACCTACACAAAGGACAATCTTTACTCCCCCCCCCCCCCCCAACATTATCGCTTCGAGCAAACATCAAGCATAGTAAGGATAATCTCACAATGATATTCATGTATAACGGTTGACATACAACATCGTCATTCTCAATGAAGTGTTATAAATCCATCTTCTGTTTTGAACGAAAAGAAAACAAATAAGGAAGATTGTAAATAAACCAATAAGAAACCGAGATGACAGTCTAATATAAACATGCAGCGCTCCGAGTAGGCAGAGGCGAACCAAGGCCACGTTACCGGTAACCCTGTGTGAGTTTCACCTCGTGGGCGGCATCGCCTCTCCTGTGACGGTCTACGGTAAGGCTCTGATTCATTTCAAATTCGTATAAATTGGTCGTAGAACTCCACCTAGACATTTTAAGATTCAAAATTGCTTCACACGTAACACAATTTGGGTGGAACTACTAAAAACCCTGACTACATAAAGAATCGAATCCCTGTGCATAAAGGTTCCTGAAACGTTACATTACCCAATAAATAAGATAAAGTACTAAATATTTGACTTCTATCATGATAAGAGTTAATAATGTTTGAAATCTTGATTATAACTTCAAAGTCCCTTAGTGCTCTCTGTCTCAACATGAAACACTGCATGCTTAGAGGGTAATTTTGCACCAATTAAGGCAAAAGCTTGGTTTTTCACGAGTTTCAACGGTTACGACATGCTATCTCATAAACAAGTTGCCGTACCGCGATATAGTTTGGCATGAACATTTTCGATTCTGTAGTCCGTTTCCGTGGCTTTTTTTTTGTATATAGCCACCGTTCGCGTTTTAGTACGGTGCCCGGAGCGCGTCTGTAATTTAAGGTAACGCTGTTGTTCTTCTGCAATGCTGTGACTGCCCGGTACGTGGCCGTAATTTGGGTAATGTGTGTGTGTGTGTGTGTGTGTGTGTGTGTGTGTGTTACCGGTGAGATGATACTTATTCCACATATTTACTAAATAGTGCGTGTTTTGGCCGGTGCGTATCCGTGGCATTCGTCCCTCCCGTAAAATCCCGGTATTCACAATCTGTTTATCATTTGCTCGCAAATGTGACCCACCTTCAGGCGCAGAGCTAATTTGATTACCTACTTTTGTTCAATCTGTCCCCAACACATGAGGTGTTTTATCACGGGCAAAGAAAGACCATGAATATCGTGTAGGTTTCTTTCTTGACCAATGGGATACACCAAGTCTTGTGGCCAACGGGGATCACTGGGGACCAAACCCTTAGCTTCTGTTATTATTATTCAATGTTATCGTGATGTGCCCATTGTTAATGGTGTAAGGCTAATATTTATCGTTATGATTATTTGTTTGAATTTTCATTGTGTTAAAATTTATTATTTTCCTTACGTCATTCCCCATTCTAATGTCAGGTTTTGTATGAAGTGACTGTAACGCACAGTTGAAATAATTCTTGTGCATTGATTGAATTCTGTCCTTATGACTACATTGGTGTATTATTAAAATTGCTCATTGCTAATTGAAGCTATTCTAGTCTTATTCGCCACGGTGGAGTAGCCGAGCGGTCTAAGGCGCCTCGCTGCGGAGCGCACGGTTACTCGCCGTCGCAGTTTTGAGTCTCCCTGGGGCGTGGGTGTGTGTGTTTGTCCTTAGGTTAGTTTACCTTAGTTTAAGTAGTTTGTAAGCTACGGACTAATGACTACTCAGTTTGGTCCGATAGATTTACAAACATCTGAACATTTTCTAGTCTTATTCGGTTATTTGTTTCAGTAGCAGTTTCACTTATTTAACGAAGTCGCGTAAATTTGGGATCTTTGTTCGTAATTCTTCATTCAATTCTTATGGTTGGAAGCGACAAATGACAAACTGTTGCAGGACTGTGTTTATCCGTTCGCAGTTTTTTAGTATTTGATCCTTTGGAGTAAATTCTAGCTTACTTACGTCGCAGAGGAAATTGTGTGTATATGTTTAGTAAATTTTAGCTTTCGTACGTCAAGGAGGAAACTAAAATTTTGTAAATGTTATTTTTATTACACAAATCTTGAATCCGTATTGGCACATATGCAATCACTCATGGTGTTCAAGAACTTCTTCGTATCTGAATTTGGGAGACTATGTATGTTCATCACTGCTTTAATAACCGAATATTATCTTCTTATTTATCAGAGCAAGACTTATTAGTCTCCAGGGAGTTACTGCGATCGTTATATGAATAAAATACTTGAATATCCGTCTCCAGATCGCTTATATTTTCTAAAACATGACCGGTTTCGGGACAGCTGCCCATCTTCAGATCAAATTTTGAAGTTACAGAGTAACCTGTCCTGTGATGAACGAATGTTCACAGTCGTTACTTGGGTACAGTAACGACTGTGAACATTCGTTCATCACAGGACAGGTTACTCTGTAACTTCAAAATTTGATCTGAAGATGGGCAGCTGTCCCGAAACCGGTCATGTTTTAGAAAATATAAGCGATCTGGAGACGGATATTCAAGAATTTTATCTTCCTTTTGGCTATTCTTTTATTGCTATACCCTTTTGACAAATCGTAATTAGTTTTTCAATAAACTGAGAACTACGAGTGCCAGACATGCATAACTCGAACCCATTCAAAAAAAACCAAGAAATTCCAAATTGACCAACTGCAATACCCAAATGGATTAGTACAGATTGCCACAGTTTATGATATTTACGTGTGATAGCTCCTACTGTAGATGCAATGATAAGATAAATTCTAAGCTGGCAACCCGTAAAAAATCTGATAAAAAAACTGCATGTGGCTGATATTTCTGTTTGATTTTCCAGATTTCCGACGCATTAAACATCATCAAATAGAAATATTACGATTTTCAGTATTTGTGGTGAATATTTTAGGTGATTCCCCCTGAATATCACAAAACGTATCAATAAAACTAGTTTTTCTGCTTCAACCAAGATTGTTTATCTTTGTGAACAATAATATTTGTTCCCGTTGTACCGTTGTAGACATTTTTAGCGGACAGGAAGTAAGCTGATGCTGGTATTGGCGCAACATTAACCCTTTATGGACTGAATTTTTATCGTTTAAAATACGATATTTCGAATTTTGTCTGTGGTATTTTATTTGTTGGGAAATATGTTTAGTATAAAGAAAAACCAAATCAAATGATATTATATAGGCTTGAAGAAACTTACAAGTACAAAAGTATATTACAAAATTATTCCGAGGATATATAATATAATCTGCGCCTAACCAATCATAATCATAAACTGACTTACCGAGTAACAGGAAAAGATTATGAAGAAAGCTTTCTCCCACAGGAAATGCAACAATCACCCGTATACAACTAAATATTTCAAGGTCTACGCGCCGAATCTACTTACTGAAATTCAAATTGCTTTTGCTTCACAGTTATCACATCAATGAAAGAACTGTGATGCATTAACAATATTGTCGCGTTGAAATGGAAACAGGCTTGACTTCGAAGGCAACTAAACACAGCACTTATACTGAAAGCACGTTTATTACGAACTCAACATACACGCAGCACTGACTGCCTCTCAGGCAGAGTGCTCTGCTATTTATACACAGACAGAATTTACCAGAAATTAGAAGAACAGTTAACATAAGAAACAAGTAGAATTTACAAGTGAACATAAGAAATATGTAGAACCTTCTGGAATTGTTAATTAAAAAAAAAAAATTGTCGGTGAGCGGGATTGAAACTGTGACCTTCCGCTCTACAGTTCGTGACGCGATCCCGTGCGCCACGCCGGAAGTTGGTGTTCGTGGTCTCTCGCGGCAATATGCCAAATCAAGAATAAGTGGCTCGCTACATTTCTGCGGCAATTCAAATGACGAATAATGTTTTACACTCATTTTCATGAAATGGGACTTTGAAGTCCCGTCAGACCATAAAGGGTTAAAGCTTTCGCTAATTACATTACGAATTAGTTCCAATGGATGAGAGGAAATGGTTATTTTAATGTTTTTCCGATGCCCGTCGCAGCAACCCGGAGTGTGTTATATAACGACGTTGCATCAGATGTTAACAAGCCATTATGAGGGGTGCGCCTTTCGCGCGGCCGGCCATTGTGTAAGCAGGTATCACTGGCTCGCGCCGTGTTTCTGGTAATTAACCGGCGTCGCGGCGGCAGGCGCGACCGGGCGTCCGCGGGCATCGACGCCACTTTCTCCAGATCAATCGCGGCCAATCGCCGCAAAGGTTAGGCTCGCCGATTAGCGGCCGCAGCGCGGCCAGCCCTCCGCCCCATGGCGCCGCTGACCCCTCGGTTGTCGACCGCCCAGGCGTAATCACCAGTTTCGTAACCAGCCGATTGCACAGTACTGGTGTGATCGTAACGTACCAGTCACCGCTGCTACCGTTCGCGGAAGTTTCCTGAACTTTTTTTTCTCTCTGCTGAGGACGGAGGTAAGTGGGTAACAGGAGGAAAGTTAGCAACACCACTTCCCGTCAACTCCGAGGTCGTTAGTAAAGAGGCACAGACGGTAGTAGCCATCTGTATGAAAAAGTTGCTGAATGAATGATGACTCCGTTCACATGAATTAACGTAAAAATGAGAAAAGACAGCGAATTAGCTTGCTCATACGAAGACTGCTTTATTTAATCGGAGACTACGTCATCACTTCTACATTCATATACGTATGATTAACTGCAAATCACGCTTAGGCTTCAGGAGTAGGAAGGAATCTTGGTGTTTAACGTACCGTCAACAGCGTGCTCATTAGAGACGGAGCTTACGCTCGGATTTTCGGGAAAGGATGTGCGAGGAAATAGGCCGTGCCCTTTGAAAGGAGCCATCCCGACATTTGCCTGGAGTGATTCGGGGAAATGACGGAAAATCTTAATCTGAATGGCCTGGGGTGAATTTGAATTACCATCCTCCCGAATGCCAGTCCAGTGTCTTACCACTGCGCCACCTATCTCGGATTAGGCGTCAGGAAGAAAGATCTACGAAACACTTCCGTACTATTTATCTACGATTTTATTCTTGTACAGCATGCGGAAAGCAAAGCGGTAGGTATGGAAAACATCACACCGTAGGCGTTGTAAGTGGTTGTGAGTACCTCAGTTGAGATTCTGTTCCCACTTTTCAAAAAGATTTGGGAAGAAGAGAAGATCCCCACAGATTGGAAAAAAAGGACTCCTGATCAAGCTTCCGAAGAAAGGGGATTTTTTCAGTATGCGCATAATTTTAGAACAATCCACAGAGCTGCAATCATCATTGTATCTACTCTTCGTAGACTTTGAAAAGTCCTTTGACAGTGTAATGAGGAAGAAAATGTCGAAAGCTGTGCAAGAGTTTAAGATCCCTAAGAAAATTATAAAGATAAACCAAGAAATGTATGAGAACTACACATGTCCAATTTCACATCAAGGAATGCTGTCGGAACCCATCCCAGTAGACACAGGAGTTAAGCAAGGATGTTTCCTGTCGCCTGTTCTATTTCTGGTGGTGCTGGATCTTGTGATGCAGAAGGCAATGAATCGCCGAAGAGGAATTCATTGGGGATTGATAGGCAGGTTGGAGGACTTGGATTTTGTAGATGAATTGTGTTTGCTAGCCAGCAGTTACAAAGATATGGAAGCAATGCTGAATGATTTAAGCCGGCCGCGGTGGCCGAGGGGACATAGGCGCTCCAGTCACGGTCTGCACGGCCACTACGGTCGGGGGTTCGAATCCCCCCTCGGGCATGGATATTTGTGCCATCCTAGTTCGTAAGTAGTTCATAAGTAGTTTTTAAGTTTAGGGACTGATGACCCCGTAGTTAAGTCCCATAGACTATACAAACATTTGAGCTATACAAAATTACGAATATTCAAGACAAATGTCAAGTCGGACTGCTCTATGGGTGTGAATCATGGAAAACCAACAAACATCTGATTAGCAGAATCAAAGTATTTGTGAATAGAAGCTTGAGGAATATCTTGAGGATATGGTGGCCACAAGTAATCTGCAACGAAAAATTATGGAGAAGAACTCATCAAACACCGATTGATATTGAGATACGCCGTAGGAAATGGATGTGGTTTGGGCATATATTAAGGCGTGGCAAAGACAAAGTGGCAGGACAAGCCCTAGAATGGAATCCACAAGACAGCAGGAGAAGAGGCAGACCAAGGAATACATGGAGAAGGCGTGTAGTAGCAGAAGGGACCGAGAAAGGAGGGAAAACATGAACTGAAATCAAGACACTGGCGCAGAACGGAGTCCGGTGGCGGAAGTTCGTTGATGCCCTATGCTCCACTTAGGAGATACAGGAAATAAGTCATGCGGAAATAAACAACACTTAACCGCGGTGGATTGACCGAGCGCACTAAGGTGCCTTGCTGCGGAGCTCGGGGTTGGTCGCTGTTGAAAGTTCTCGTCCGCCCTGGGGCAGGTGTGAGTGTTGTCGATAGTTTAAACTTAATCTAAGTTGTTTTTAAGTCAACGAACTGATAACCATAGCAGTTTGGTGCAATAGGTTTACGAACGTGTGTACATTTTTAAACAACACTTAAACCTCTCTGTTCGATCTTTGATCTCTTTTATTTTGTTTTTATGAACATTTGTAGGTACGAATTGACGATTATTTTCGCATTTGTGTGAGAAATTCGGCGATCGAAATATCGTAAGCAGATCTCACCTCAACGTAAAACGGCGTTGTTGCAATGACCGCCACAAAAAATCCTGTTCTATTTCTGTGACACTCTGCCCACTGATAGAGATAACACGGGATGAGCTACCTATGACTGAGGTCTTTCGATGGATTCCGTCAGTATCACCTGATAAAGATCGACCGCTATGCAGAAATACCACGAACGAGGACACTTGCTAAACGGGTCAACTGAAGCACACGATACCACTCGACGGCTTTGTCCTCAGACGTCGGTGCGTTGTCTTATATTACAATATATAATGATAATGTTTCTTTTACTACGAATGTGTCATCATTCTTTACAATAAAAATTTATTAATTTCCTTTCATCCATCAAAATACGCAACCAACAGGTTTTATTTAAAAAGCAGTAATGGCTTGATCTTTCGTAATGGCAACTGCTCGACAGAACACTAATGCAAAGGAAAATTTCTTTGTACACAATGGAAAGTTTTATTTTGTATGTATTGTCTCTTGTTTTGGCATGTTGTTTTCCGCGCTTTTTTACATGAAGTAAGTTCCCGAAAATGACGTCAGGAGTCAAAGTGGACGGATTATATCAGGTCTTTCAGTACAGCCAGCTACGGTTTCAATTGTCAAGAAGGAAACTTCATGTTACCGTGAGGCGTGAAGAAAAATGTAAAAACAACATGAAATAAACTCTTCATTGTCCGCCTTCTTAATGCAGTGGACAACATGGTTGACAGCCACGCTGAGGGTTGGGTTCGATTCCCAGTCGAGTCGGAGATATTCTCTGCTTGGGAACAGGGTTGTTGTGTCGTCCTTGTGATCACTGACACGTGATTGGCAGGAATGGCGGTAGCTAAAAAGACTTGCAACAGGCAGGCTGGCCACCATAATCAGCTCCTGAGACAGAACATAAACATCTAAACACACTCATCAGCGATTTACCTGAAATTTCGCAGATTGTTGTAATATTGATTTAATGATTTTGGAATGGATGCAAATTCAGTATCCGCTGTAAGTTTCCATTTTCCTTTATCTTCTTCTTTCAAGTAAATTTTTTGCTGATATTCCTTACTTTGAGGTAACAATTGCTGTGGGGGTAAGAACGACCTGCGATCTACAGGAGATATGACTCACAATGTGCGTGGCAAAGAGTTATTTACCTACGGACCTTGACAAAAACTACAGTTTTATTTCGATCTTCATGAAATTTTGAACACCATTTAATTATGATTTGGCAGCCAAGATCGCATTTTTCATTCATTATGTTACCGGTTTCGGCGTGCTCGATGCAATCTTCAGACCTATTATACAAAGTTTAACAAGTGATCTGTATACATGGTGGCCAAGACACTACCTATATACAATTACAGGGTTACATACCTCTCGTATTTTACATAACTTCACAACATTTTTTACATACTAAAAGAGTACATACAGTTTGAGGCGTCACCAAACATAAAATTTCTAGTCACAAATAAAATGTATACATCCATCTTCCAATGGTTCTGAAGCGATGTACTTCAAAGTCTAAGTTCAATATTAATTGAAGTACAGTATATATGTTAGGGGGGAAAACTATATACAAAGATGCTACATGCACATTTATACAATGGTCTCTGCCCTTTGTGGTCGTCTTACATATATATTACATTTTCTCAAATTACATCCAATGTCATATATGTACAATTTGTATAAATTACTATATTAAGCACCATAGATTGTAAGGCGCTATGTCAGTTACCTATTGTGATGTACAGAAATGTTACAATTTTTTATACACATATATCAAAATTTATATACACATAAGTAACATATCTAAAATATTTTAGATGGTTGAAAGAACAGTGAGTTCCTTATATAAAACACAATAGCTAGACGAAGGTCACTGTCTATATAAAATTTCGTGTGCTTCATGGCGAAGGGGACTTTATATATATATGGACGCCGAAAAAATCCACAGTTACGCTCCGATCAAGAGGAAATTTTGCCCACTTGGTCTTTAAAGTAAAAGGAAGGTCACTGAATAGATAAAATTTTGTAAGGCTGGATGAGGGTACCTTAATTTATGGACTTCGCGCCAAAAATCTACAATTTTATTCTGTTAGTGATGAAATTTTCTGAACTTGACCATCAGCAAGGTGCTGGCAGAGGCTGCATCGAAATTAACTTATTCTTTCACTCTTCATTAGCGATGATACATACATTCGACTTTTCCTAATGTGGTGACGGAACACATGACAATGTATGTCACCCGGCTACCCCATACAATTAACTATGCAAATTATATTGTCAACCATGATTTGTGCGCAAGCGGGTAAACGTGCTAGAAAAATATGAAAAGAAAAGGGGAGATAAACTGAGGAAGCGGAGGTCGAGGATATGGGCAGAGGGTGGGTGAAGGGGTGGACTGAGAGAGGAGGGGGGAAGATGAGATACACAGAGCAAGAGGAGGGGAAGACATGGGCGCCGTGGAGGAGGGGTAAGAATGTGGAATAAATAAATATCCGTAAGACGCTGAGTTTTCATATGACTGTTTTGTAAATATTTTAAGTGACACGTATTTGTCCCGCTGGACTCCAGGATGAATAAATGTATGAGACCAGTAACTTTTAATAGTGATTAGGATATGGAGGAGGTACTATTTTTACGTCAAACTAATTTATTTTTAACATTATATGAACTTTTTCAGGAAGCAGCTGTGTATTAGTAGTGCACGCTGCATGAGCTTCATATAAAGTTAGTCCATAATTTGCATTGTCTGCATCGTCTCCTTGCGCTCCTCAGTGGAAATGTTTTTCCCACTGCATACTATAACTCGAAAAAAATGCACATCATCGCTAACTTCTGGTCACTGTTGTTGTGATAAATGATTCTCTTCCCCTTCTATTCACAATTCTCCTGGTTGAAAAATGCCCTGAAAGCCTAAGACCAAACGAAACTGCGTTACACTTTACTCCACAATCAAAGTTCCAGTTCATGAAACTAAGGTTGAAAGCAACATAAGTAAGTCGTGACTACCACTAGAGAGACGGCGGAGTGGCCAAGCGCATTGAGGCGCTATGCTCCGATACTCGAGGCCGTTCCCCGTCGGGGATTCGAATTTCCCCTCGGGCAAGGATGTTTGTGTCGTCTTTAATATAAGGTAGTCCATAAGTTTAGGGACTGATGACCCCTTGTCCATTAAGCGTCACAAACAACATACTACCATTTGAGTAACCTTTTGCCTGTAACATATCGACCTCTCTGTTTGTCGGACAGGTGTGAGCACCGAATAAAGTATAAAGGATTGAATAGTAGACGCTGTGTGGGAATGACAGCCTGGTTCTAGATGCTATGCCAGGGACTATGCGACCGCTCCCGGTTGGAGGTTAGTCTTCCCTCGGGCATGGATGTTTGTGTCGTCCTTAGCATATGTTAGTTTAACTAGTCTGTATGTTTAAGGACCGAAGATGGCGGCAGTTTGAGGCATCAGGTTTACAGAGAATAGAAAATTTTAAAAGATAGACAAAAATGACCAAAATAGCATCAATAGAAATGCTTTTCAAAACTTGCGATGAGGCAAAACAATCAAAATTGTTTAAGGGTGTTTTGTCAATCATTATGTGTACCAATCTGTATATATCTAACAAACAAATTGATTCCGAAAAGGGCATAAAAAGACGCAAACACAAGCGACACAATGAACAATTGAACAATGGATACCCACTGTGGATTAGCCATGCGCACTGGAGCGCCGTGTTGCGGTGATCGCGGCCGTTCCCCGTCGGGGGTTCGAGTACCACCTCGAGCATGGGTGTTTGTGTTGTCGTTAGGTTAGTTTACCTTAGTCTAAGTAATTAGTGAGCTACGGACTAATAAGCTAGCAGTTGAGTCCGATAGATGACGAACATTTGAACATTTTGAACATTGGATGCCAAATAAAGAGTTTGTGGTCTAAAAACAGTTGATACATTTAGATCACTATCGCAGGACATCACAGAAGTAAGAATTTCTTATCCCTGTCAACCCAAAGAAATACATTTTGATGCGGGACATATATGTCCGGCTGATTACAAAAGGATTAAAATATTTCAACTGATATGAGACCCTCCAACGTTGACCTCAAGTATGCCAGTTAAATGCTGCGAAAATACTTTACTGTTATGTGGACTATACACAATGAGAATGACTGTTTTATTAGATGTAAACACAGTGGCAGGAAAGCGATATTACATCTCGAACGCATACGACTACCGACGACTGAACGACATGTACCACTCGATGTCATGTAACGCAGTGACACAATAGTTATCTGAAATAGACAAATATTG
This sequence comes from Locusta migratoria, assembly GCA_026315105.1. Taxonomy (NCBI): domain Eukaryota; kingdom Metazoa; phylum Arthropoda; class Insecta; order Orthoptera; family Acrididae; genus Locusta; species Locusta migratoria. The sequence continues at coordinate 100,472,851 of CM048748.1, read as the reverse complement.
CTAGTGACGCTGGACTAGTGTCCCTCCATTTCACTAACAACTGGTACAAACCAAAAGTAATTGCTGCATTCACTGAAGAGTGATTCGTCTCAATTTCCCCGCGAGTATTGTGAAAGCAACTGAATACAATGGAACGCTGGAGTCGGGTACCTCGCTAAAGGTCGTGGCTTGCATCGCCACATGGAGCTACACGTCTGCTGTAGAAACGTAACTTTAAGTGTAGTCAGAGAATTCTGTAGTTGTTTCTAAATCTACGTCTACATCTAGAAGGGATACTCTGCAAATCCCATTTAAGTGCCTGACACAGGATTCATCAAACCACCATTATACTATTTATCTCCCATTCCATTCTCGAACAACACGCGGGAAGAAAGAACACCTGAATGTCTCCGTTCGAGCTGTGATTTCTCGTATTTTATTCTGATGATTATTCTACCTATTTAAGTGGTATTCAACAATATATTTTCGCATTCGAAGGATAATGTAGGCGATTGAGGTTTCGTAAGTAGCCCACGCCGCAGCGATAAACGCCGTTGTTGTAATGATTCCCATCTCAGATCCTGTATCATTTCCGTAACGCAGTCTCCCCTGTATCGTGACAATACAAGACGATCTGCCCTTCTTTGGACTCTTTCGATGTCCTCCGTCAAACCACCTGATAAGTATCCCACACTGGGCAGCAATACTCCAAAAATGGACGGACAGGAGTAGTGTATGCATTTTCTTTTGTAGTTTTGTTGCATCTTTTAAGGGTTCTGCCAATAAAACACAGTCTTTTTTCGCCTTTCCCAAGACATTATGTACGTGTTCTTTCCAGTTTGAGTCAGAAGTAAAAGTAATTCCTAGGTATTTTGTGGAGTTTACGGCCTTCACTTTTGATTGATTTATATTGTAAACAAAGGTTAACGGATTTCTTTTCGTACTTAAGTGGACCACTTTTCACTTCTCATTAATTAGTCAATTGTCAATTTTTACACCATAGTGATATCTTATTCAGAACGTTCTGCAATTTGTTTTGATCTTCAGATGATTTTACTATACAATAAATGACGGCGTCATCTGCAAATAATCCAAGAGAGCTACTTAGATTTTCCCCTAAATCGTTTATGTAAATAAGGAACAGCAGAGGACCAATAACACTACCCTGTGGAACGTCCAATACGACTTCTGTTTTAGTCGATGCCTTACCATCGAGTACTACGAACTGTGTCCTCTCTGACAGGAAATCCCCTATACAATCGCAAATTTGGGGCGGTATACCATAACCACGCAATTTGATTAAAAGGCGTTTTCAAAAGCCTTCCGGAAATCAAGAAATACGGAATCGATTTGCGAACCCTTGTCGATATAACCCATCACTTCGTGTGAATGAAGAGCTAGTTGTGTTTCGCATGAACGATATTATCTAAATCCGTGTTGACCTTGGGTCATCAGATCATTCTGTTAGAGATAATTTATAATATTGGAATACGTGATATGTTCCAAAACCCTGCTGTAAATTGACATTAATGACATAGGCCTGTAGTTTAGTAGGTTACTCCTACTGCCTTTCAACAAGTGGTTTTAAAAAGCAAACAACCACGCCGTGAGAAGGAAAGGAAGAAGAGGAAATAGAAGGTGTTCTTTTCTGACAAGGCTCGTTGCATTTCATATCGCTCTGCAATGTTACGCCTAGATATTTGAACGACAAGACAGCATCAAGAAGCTCACTACTAATGCTGTATTCGAACATTATGGGATTGTTTTTTCCACTCATGCGCATCACCTTACATTTTTTCTACATTGAGAACTAGCTGCCAATCTTCGCACCAACTAGAAATTTTGTCTAAGTCATCCTGTATGCTATTACAGTCAGTTAAAGACGACACCTTTCCATACACCATAGCATCATCAGCAAACAGCCGCAAATTACAACTTACTCTGTCCATCAGATCATTTATATAGATAGAAAATAATAGTGGTCCTATCACACTCTCCTGGGGCACGCCTGACGATACACTCGTCTCTGATGAAAACTTGCCATCGAGAACAACGTACTGCGTTCTATTACTTAGGAAGTCTTCCAGCCAGTCACAAATCTGTGAACCTATTCCATAAGCTCGTATCTTCGTTAGCAGTCTGCAGTGTGGCACCGCGTCGAACGCCTTTTTGAAGTCGAGAAAAACACAATCCGCCTGTTACCGTCCGTCCATCGCTCGCAAGATGTCATGTGAGAGAAGGGCAAGCTGAGTTTCACATGAACGATGTTTCCTAAACCCGTGCTGATTCATGGAAAGAAGCTTTTCCGTTTCAAGGAAATTTACTATATTCGAACTGAGAATATGCTCCAAAATTCTACACGAAACTGATGTCAACGATATTGGCCTGTAATTATATGGGTCAGTTCTCTTTCCTTTCTTATAAACGGGAGTCACCTGCGCTTTTCTCCTATCACTAGGAACTTTGCGCTGAATTAAAGATTCGCGATAAATGCAAGATAAGTAGGGGGCCAACGGTGCAGAATAGTATTTGTAAAACCGAACTGGTATTCCATCCGGACCAGCAGACTTTTTCGTATTTAGCTCTCTCAGCTGCTTCTCTACACCGGAAATACCTATCGCTATGTCCCCCATTTCGGAATTTGTACGTTGATCAAATGATGGTACATTTGTGCGGTCCTCCTGCGTGAAAGATTTCTTAAAGGTTCAGCTTTCCGATTGCTTTCTTCTATTACTGCCCCGGAATGATAAACGAGTGACTGGACATTGGGCTTTGACCCGCTTATCGATTTTACATAGGACCAGAATTTTTTCGGGTTCTCGGAAAGATCTTTTGCTAAGGTATGGCTGTGATAATTATTGTATGCTTCGCGCATCGATCTTTTTATAGACGCACGAATCTCTACTAACTTTTGCCTGTCATCATTTGCGTGTTCTTTTTTGAATCGAGATTGCAACAGCCTTTGCTTTCTCAGCAGTTTTCTAACATTATTATTATACCACGGTGGATCTTTTCCATTCTTAATCGTCTTTACTGGCACATATTTCTCTAACTCTTTATTAGCAATGCACTTAAATTTAGTCCACAATTCCTCTGCATCCATAGTCCCTAAATTAAACGATGCCGATTCATTTTCTAAGTGCGATCGTAACATTTGCTTATCGGCTCTTCCCAACAAAAACACGCTCCTAGCCTTCTTGATTGGTTTATGATCTTTGGTCATCATCGACGCTAAGCTTTTTAACAGCGAAGATTGCACTTTACTCCCTCCTCTAATACATCGGCCTGACGACAACATGGCAGGTCTAGAAATAAACGAGTGGTAAAGTAATTGAAATCGCTAGACAGAGGAAAGGAACCTAAACCTGATAGGATACCAATTACACTAATACAATCTTCAGCGCATTTCATCCCAATTTACATACTAATATGACAGTCCAAAGTATATGTAAAAGTTCAGTGTGGCAAGTGAAACACCGGTAGTGCTCCTAGCGGAAAAGGAGGCAACAATAACGGCACTATCAACTGTCACGAAAGCGACGCTAGCGCTGTGTCAGCAGGGCACTAACTAGAATGATGCCGTGAGACAAACGGAGAACTTACTATATTTAGCGCTGTTATCTCCGTATTTGCCTGTCACTAAATGTAATGGTGAATTTTCCAATACGAATTTGAAAATGGAATGAAAGTAATATTCCATCTCATGTTGCCGCGGTGGAGAGGCCAGGCGTTCTATTGAGCGTCGCTGCGGAGAGCGCGATTACTCGCTGTTGGAGGTTCGAGTCCTTCTTGGGTCATGTGTGTGTGTGTGTGTGTGTGTGTGTGTGTGTGTGTGTGTGTGTGTGTGTGCGTGTGTTGCCTTAGGTTAGTTTAAGTAGTTTGTAAATCTAGGGACTGACGTCCATAGTAGTTTGGTGCATTAGGTTTACAAACATTTCAACAGCTTCTGTTAATGTCAGCTTGTAGCAATAAATTGAATTTTTAAGACGTTGAAACCACCCGGAATGCCACCGCACGTATTAACGTTGAAGGCTGATCACTGGTGATGGTCATTCGCAACTTCAGTGCACCAAAAGTTGTCACGGAGCCAGATTGATCAAATGTAATCGAAGCAACAATCATCGGCGGCACATTCAGAGGCGAAAACGTACTGATTCCATGCATACCAAGGATTTCCAACAATTTGCAAATCTAATTCAATCGGACCCAGTTCCCCTTGTGTCATGCCTTTTCTGTTACCGTCAACAAAGCACAAGGCCTAACGTTGACTATTGCTCGTTTAAATTTGGGACATTCATGCTGTTCACATGTCCAATTGTACATGGCTTGCTCTTGAATTGGCGCTTCACAAAGCTTATAAGTAATTACTCCAAACAAAGAAAAGTACATTGTCTAACTGAAGGCGTAAAGATGAATTAATAAAAGAAATACATGATCATAGAATGTAGGCTTTTACGCCAGGCGTAAACTCCACTTAAAATTTCCGGACTGATGGGCCGTGGTCGATAGGTAAATCTTTTCCCCAGCGTTTCATCTTTGGCTGCGGAGAATATCATCGGACGCAAGTGCCACTTCGCCTCCGATGATATATATGTCGAAACGTTAGGGGATATTTTTACTTTCTAACAAAAGAAGTATACCTTCCCATTTTTACGTTGGACGTAGCAATGCGCTTTACCTATACAAATGTCTCCTAAAAACTTCGTCAAATGGTAGTCTCCATCCATCCACCAGTAGTTACCTGCCTACCCGTGATAAATCGAGGTGGGTCACCAGTAAATAAATAAAATTTTCGAAGTTTTGTTGAAGATTCATGCAATATATTGTTTCCTCCTAACACGACGACAAAAATCAGAGGCAATAGAAGCAGCACAGAGGCACACTTGCATCTTCTATGTTCGCGAAAAACCCATGCAACTGGATTTACAACTAGGAGGAATTGAAAATGGTACACAAAGTATAGTCCGCCTCTTTTAGGTACCTAGCGGAGTACGGACGTAGAATACGTCTGGAGTCGTTTCCCGACCAAGTTTGCTTGGCGGATGGTTAGTCGGGACTGGCCGTCCGACATCCGACATCCCAGCACTCCACTCGACAAATTGTACCGTGTGTAACTCTACCGGACCAACGTCCTGTCTGCGATCGTCTGCTGTCTGCACAGCGAACACACGAAAAGAAAAACAGTTCGACAAACAGACAGCACAACAGGGAGGCCTGCAATCGCTGCGTTCATTTGTTCGGAACGTGTATAGGCTGCTACGAATATGGTTGATTCGTTGGTCTGTTGGATGGTCGGACGTAAAATCGGAGTGTCTGTAGGGGCCTTAATTCTCGAGAATCCTTTGGTTTGTACATTTTGCACCAGTATCTCATTCTCCCAATGGAAAGCCACTGTTGAGCAATGGAGCGCAATCGGACGACCGAACCTCATTCCCTTTCACGCGGCCCACAATTTCGCTAACGACTGGGCGGCAGCCATCTCAATTCGGATCGCGCGAATTGCCGCAATAGTTCACCTGTTGCAGCCGGCGGTGAACGCCGATCTGGGGCGCGTGTGCAGCGCGGACAGGTGAAGGCCGGCCGCCAGGTCTGGCTAAAACTGTGCATCAGGAAAGTGCGGCCATCCTTTTCAGCGCCACTTGCCGTCGTCTGCAGCTCGTTATTGGCTGACATCGAGTCACATGATTCTTTCCGCCATCTTGGTCCTATACGTTGCTTGGCTGCTGTGAGAAGTCTTGTGCTCGGGAGTAGCCGAGCGGTCTCGAGCTCTACGGATTGCGCGGCTTCCCGCGTCGGATGTTCGAGTCTTTCCTCGGGCGTGGATGTTTGTGTTGTCTTTAGTATAAGTTAGTTCATGAGTAGTTTGTAAGTTTGGGACTGATGACACCGCAGCTAAGTCCCTCAAGCTTTACAGACATTTTTGAGAAGTCTTATCAATATTCGCTCGCGCCTTTAAAAGTTACGCGATCGATCGCGTGTATAGCATTTTTCTGACAGTCAAAGAACAGTGTGTAATGTACTTAATATTTCTAAATAAGTATTTCTCGTTGCGTTTGTTAGGAAACACTCATGTTTGTCTATTTAAAATTGGTAATTACTGTATGCAAAATGCTCACAGCGCGAGTCCTCGCGGGTTAAGAAGCGATGAAAGGAGATAAGCATATACATATTAGAAATGCAGAAAGATGAACGGTCTGAATGATGAAAGTCGTCAGATAAAACCTTCGGTTCTTGTGCTGAGATGATTTTAATTCATTGTGTAAATTAATAGATTAAAAGTTCACTGACGAATGGATCACGCAGCAGATACCTATATATTTTTAACTTTAATAAATTTGTGTTAAAATGATTGTTAAGCTTAAGGGACTCAATTGCGGGGTCATCAGTCTCTAAACTCACATACTAATTCATGAACTAACTTATACTAAAGACAGCACAAACATCCATGCCCGGGGGTGGGGATTCGAACCCCCGACGGGAAACGTCCTCACGCATCGTAGAATAGCGCCTCAATGCGTTCGGCCACTCCGCCGCGGCAATAAATTTCTGAAGATAATTCCTGCTTAATGTCGTGAGGTTAAATAAATAACGTGTCGTTGGTTTTTTATCTGCAGGTATTTGCCGAAACCACAAAAATGTCGGACATATTTGCGAGTGAACTAGATTCTCTTTTAGATATGAAAATAATAATCAGTTACTGAAGCAAGTTTTTCTCATTCGTTTTCATTTGCTAAGTGCATAATTGCAGGAAACAGAGAATTGAAACAAGACACATACGAGACATTCAAGTGTAACTGGCGTTTTAAAGGAACCTTTAATTTCTGTTTTTGTAAAAGTGATGTAGTGGGTATCCCCTTGCATTTTTCGTAGTTGATGTAAGATTTAAGTACATGTTAGAAAGAAAATACTCACCAAAGACTTAACAATAATCTCAATTGTTTCCTTAATTTACACTATGCTCCGATAACGAAATGTTCGCGGTCTATTCGAATATTTGGCTATGGTACAGTTCAGTCTGAATTTATAGGTGAACTCTTTAGATCTGAAGCCACAAACCAAACAGTTTTCTTAAAATCGAACGGTAAGTATTTCGTAGAGCAGCGAAGTTCCCTCCTCTGTCCGTCGCATATAATACCCTGTATCTCGAGAGTGAAAAGAATTATCGTTCTGCTCTCAACCTTGCATAAAATTTCGATATCTTGCCTAAATTTAGGCCGCAGCAATCTATGTGCTAAAACCAACCATACACAATGTCTACATTATGCGATTTTTCCTCTGTAAAATATTCAAAATTTTGCGAAGTAGCTTACTTAACTTGATGTTCAAATGTTTGTAGAGCTTATGGGACTTAACTACGGAGTCATCAGTCCCTAAACTTACGAACTACTTATGAATTAGCTTATACTAAAGACGCCACAAACATCCATGCCCGAGGGGGGATCCGAACCTCCGACCGCAGTGGCCATGCAGACCGTGACTGGCACGCAGCAGACCGCTCAGCCACCGAGGCCGGCTTAGTTTGATGTAGCACGGAAACTATAAATAATAAGGAATAGAATATCAGATCATTTTCGAGCGAATATAGGATGTTAAAAAATTAAATATTTTCATTTAATAATATTTTTAAAAACACAGTTTCTATCGCAAGGTAATTTTTATTGTTCTCAGACAACCGGTTTCAGTCAGCTTGCGAGACCATCTTCAGGCCGACTGCAATACAGTGCGACCTTCCAATATGAATTGGGCAATACATAACTCAGGGTAGTAAAACGTTTATTGCTCGTTGTCTCTGTTCATAGGGGTGAGCTATGTATGTCAGCTCTATGCCCTAAACAGTTACCCAATCTGTTTAAACAAAATTAGTAATTAATCTGCAGTTTAGCCAGTCTATCAATCTGCATATGATGACGTGAAAATATATTTAAACAAACATAATTTAAACCTCTGAATAATTTTTCTAAGTCCATACATGCCTATCTCTTCAAATCTCAAGTTCGTAACGCGGCTTCAGACCGACCAGCGTCACAACCTTTCACCACCACGTCCAAGTTACGAGTCTCTTCCCAAGCGTTCGAAAGCGTGCTCTACCTGCCCCCAAAATTATATCCTTCCGCGCATCCTTACGCCTCATCTTTAAAATACAATTTCCCTTCCAATATACTATATATTTGAATGTCACAGAATTAAATGCTTTGACCTCCCTACAAATGTTGTTTACATTTAACAAACAAATATATATTTAACAGTACTAAAATGTTGACACTGAAGCTCTTTGCTCAAAAAGCGTGCCGTCTCACTGTTCAAATATAATGCTGCCATCGAAATATAGTTACACAATTAATATTTAATTTATCATGAATTTGATGCAAATATATTCAGTTAGTGTCGACATATAAGTATAATTGTTTATATATAAATTATCTGCTGCATAGCTACTAATTTAGTCGGCCATGAAATATTTAAGTGGCAGTCTACAACATAAAACGAATATTACTAAATATAATATTAAATATAATAAAATACATATAAAAATGTAATATTTGTAACGTTACTGTATTGCAGTTGGTCTGAAGATGGTCTCACAAGCAGACTGAAGCAGGTTGCCTAAGAACAATAAAAATTATCTTGCGATCGAGTCTGTGCTTTTCAAAATAAAATTTCATTAACGATCGCTGTTTCTACAGAAATTTATTCTAAAATTGATAAATATTGTTAAGCGCTGGGAACGTTGTAGCGGTTGGTGTGTAAGCAGCGTCGGAATAGGCCTATCATGGCTGCCGCTGGAAGCCTGGCACACTCTCCCAAGGTACGTAGACTAGAAAGTTATGCCAGGTTGGACTTCTTGACTGTCACTGGTTAGCGCTGTATTACGTCACTCGGCAGAAAACCACCGATATATCATAAGGCAGCCGTGAACACATTTTCTCCGTCTTTTCTTTTCTCATTCGACAAAAACATTGCTTTTAAGCGGTGGAACACGCTTGTGATTAATATATATGTATACTAACATACAAAGGACTGTAAAAGAAAATCTTCAGACAGTATTAACAACTAGCTAACTCGTCCCGCCCCGTGATTTAAGTAATATTTAACGTCTCTAACTCGAGAACCACTGAACGTGTCGTGATGAGTGTCTCTTTTTTTTTTTTTTTTTTTTTTTTTTTTTTTTTGACTTCATCGAGATCTAAAATAAAGTCCGTGAGAGCACATGTCTAACTTTTATAGATTTCCCACAATGACTATTTGTGTAGTCTGAAGCCATGCGGCGCTAGGCCTTAGGAGAGAAAAATGGTACATATGCTTCACTCGTAAAAGTTAGACATATGTTCTCCTGGACATTGTTTTAGACCTTTGTGAGATCTACAATTTAAAAGAAACTTCATCACGATACATTCAGTAGCTCTCGAATTATAGGAGGTTAAAGGGATAGACAGAGAGAAAATGTGCTTCTGTTTTATATATCATGATGTACCGCCTTAGAGTGCGAATTTCGAAATTTTACTATGCCTGTAACCGTGACGCTAGTTCATGCAGTAATTTGACGAAGATTTATCGCAATCGGTGGAATGACATTGACAGGCATAGCATACAGACAAACGGAGGCCTTAATTTTTATATATTAGATAAAGAAAACTTTCGTTACAACGCAAACTTAGCAGACGATTTTCGCATTAATGCTTTTGTTTTACTCGTTTAAGTACTATGAACAATGAACTGCATACTACTTTCATACATACAATTTTATCAATAAAATATCGATGATCTGAATCCTAACAATTCATCCTGCAAGTCTCTTTTGTAATGTTCAAATGTTCGTAGAGTTTATGGGACTTAACTACGGGGTCATCAGTCACTAAACTTACAAACTACCTATGAACTAACTAAGGACGGCACAAATATCCATGCCCGAGGGGGAGTTCAAACCCTCGACCGTAGTGGCCGTGCAGACCGTGACTGGAGTGCCTCAGTCCCCTCGGCCATCTTTTGTAATCGGCTTCACAAAAATGATCTTAACAAATTCTGACATTTTTGACATTTATTTCGTCTTGTCGTTTACAAATGTTCAAATGTTTGTTAAGCTTAAGGGGCCTAATTACGGGGTCATCAGTCCCTAAACTTACAAACTACTTATGAACTACCTACAACTAATAACGGCACAAATATCCATGCCCGAGGGGGGATTCGAACGCCCGACCGTAGTGGCCGTGAAGACCGTGACTGAAGCGCCTCAGTCCCATCGGCCACCGCGGCCGGCTGTCGTTTACAGCGAGGGATCCGTATGCGCTGAAACTCCTCATCTGTTGAAAACCGATGTTACAAAATTCCTTCCGTCTTGCGTCCACTGTTATTGCACTCCGCAACAGCACACCACGAAGTATTCTTACTCATATTTACAGAAATAATATATGAAAAAAATGTTCCCTAATACAAGACGGCTACTTTCTATCCGAACACTTAACATGTCACGAAGCGAGCGAGCGCAAAACACAACTACCTGATTGCTCGTTCCATAAGGTTACTACGGCAACTGCTCTGCGCTTGCTGCCAGGTGACGACACAGAAGCAAAGCGCGCGAGTCAAATTTACACCCCCCTGACACTTTCCCTATACAGAGCCTTAGTTGTGGCGAGACAGCCATCCCGCAGAGCGCGGCGTGGCGGGCGAGTCGGCAGCGCAGGGGGCGGAGCAGTGAGCGGTCGCTCCGATGCCGATCTCGTCACCCGGCCGTATTTTCCGGCACGGCGCTCTTCTCTTTTGTGGCTCGCGAGCAGCGAGCGACGCGAGCGTGACAGTGAGGCTGCAGCCGCAGAGGGGAGGAAGAAAAAAATCCGGCAGGAGGGAGAGGCGCGCGGCTGCTCTCAGCACGCGGAGGCCGGCGGGAAAAGGAATAAATAAGCAGCGTCTCCTGGGAGGCGGCGGCGGCTGTTCCTCGCTCGACTTACGCCCCCGCCGCTGGCTGTCCGCTTAGGAGGCGAGGGCACTTCGCGGCCGTAATCTGGGTCGCCGAGACTTCTGCCGGTGACGTCAGCTGCGGAGATCAAAGTCGGCTCTGCAACACTTGCGCCGCCGTGCTGATCCCCCGCGAGATGGACGTTCGGCCACATACATTTACCAGCCTGTGCGACACTAAGAAGCGTGCGGGGTGACAGTTTGAGAGGCCGGCCTGGATTTAGTGTGTAACTCGAATTCAGTGCGAAAGTGCTTGTCACAGGGAGATTTTGTAGATGGCAAGATGTTCGGAGTTCTTAGCGCATAATTATCTTTGTTTTCATTTTATTCATTAGAAAATGTGTTGTTTTTTTCTGAAAATGTTTTTTTTCTCTGAAATCTTGCGACTGTGAGATAAATAGATTTGTATTATTATTATTATTATTTTAATGTTCCGGTACTTCACTTAACGTCATTCGCCTTCTTGCTTCCCAATACAATTTTGTTAAGTGTAAATTGCAATTGTACAATTCTGAACACTCTTTTTTTTAATATTTATAGAACTTATGTGACTTAACTACGAGGTCATCAGTCCCTAAGTTTACAAACTACTTATGAACTAGCTAAGACTAAGGACGGCACAAATATCCATGCCCGAGGGGGGATTCGAAACCCCGACCGTAGTGGCCGTGCAGACCGTGACTGGAACACTCTTTTAAATGATCACTGTTCATTATGGTACCACTGTTGTGACACAGAACACATTCTGGAGACGACAGGATGGAGCTCTTGTGCAGATGGGCGGCCAAACAGTCGTTTCCAGTAGTCAGGTGGAATGTCGCTGCTGCCTCTCTTCTTGGTCCATCTGGAATTAGTTGGTTATCTAATATTGTTTCCCAGCTCTTCCCCTCACAGGAGATTTTATTGATTTTTCTCAGTTATTCTTTAAGAATATTGTTAATATTGCGTTTTACTGCAAAATATGGCAGGGTAGCTTTTTCCGATTTGTTTAATTTTTGTGCCTTTTTAGCTAGGGAATCAGCTTTCTCATTACCATCTACGCCACAGTGAGTTGGTATCCACTAAATTGCAATTTTCTTGTGGTGTTGCTGTAGGGACTTAATTATTTCTTGGATATCTTTTACTTTAGCACTTTTTGGATCTCTTAAGTTAACAATTGCTGATATTGCTGCTTTAGAGTCACAGAATATGACTGCTTTATCAAATGTGTGCAAATAGTTATTTAGCTGATTTACTGCAGTTCTGATGGCTTCAACTTCACCTTCAAAATTAGAGTGGTGTGATCCTAAACTTTGATAAAAACAGAAAATTTTCCTGTGTATTCCTACACCCACATTTCCTTCTTTTTGCATTAATAATCGATCTGTCTAGATTTGTAGCCACTGATCTTCCGGGTATCTCTGGCTGATTGTTTTTAATGCTTTAATTTTCATTATTCACGGATCTGTTTCACTTTTTTTTATTACTGCCATTTATATCTATTTGATACTGTAATTGAGGAAGAAGAATTGGAGAAATTGGGAAAATAAATTTCTCAGCAGTGACTTCTGGTAGGTGATACTACTTTTTCTATGCAGCTAATCTGTGTTTTTAACTTTCTATTATTGTTTATAAATAACAATACTGCTACAAGTCAAGATTTTTTTATTTATTTAGCACGTTGCGTTTCGAGAAATCATTCCCATCTTCAAGTTCGTTTATTGTGTGTTTCATATTATTTATGATGTTTTGAGTGTGTGACTTCCTGCTGCATTCTGCTGGCTTTACTGTAACATATAAATACGCGAGATTTTACTTTATGCTTATCTTTTTATGGACTTTACGGCGGAATATTTCAAAAGCTTTTTACTTACAGTTTTTTTCTGGTCCATCTGTGGCAGCTCTCACACATGTCAAACATCACGTATAATATTTATGCACACGAGTACATCAGTTGTCACAAACATACATGTAAATAAACAGTTACAGAGATGTTCTAAGCTTACGCTTACCAAAGATGCATTTTCACAGAGTATTCTACAAAGGAATCCTTAGCTGGATTTTATCAAAAACAATATTTCCATTTTTATAGGGGATATTTTACTTTTGTTCATTGTCCTAATTTACGCATATATACATTGGCGCTACATAAACACTTATTAGTATTTTACATTTGAGTATGCTATCGAAACATAGAAAAAAAAATCTACAGATTCACTTTCCACTTGTTCATTTAATATTTTGTCTTCATATTTTCAATAATGTGAATACACTTCCACTTCTTCATATAGGTCCATTTTATGTCCTTCGTCTAGTCGGTGGAGTACTTTGACATTCAGTTGAATTCCTGTTAATAGGTGACATGAGTTTTTTGTGTGTGTCGCTCAAAATGTTCAAATGTTTGTATAGCTTATGGGACTTAACTACGGGTTCATCAGTACCTAAACTTACAAACTAATTATGAACTAACTTGTACTAAGGACGGCACAAATATCCATGCCCGAGGGGGGATTCCGACTCCCGACCGAAGTGGCCGTGCAGACCGTGACTGGAGCGCCTCAGTCCCTCGGCCACCGCGGCCGACTGTGCGTTGCTATTGCTGATGTTGTGTGTTTGATGTTTCTGTAGGCTTTGATGTGTTCTGTGTATCGGGTGTTTCTTATTTAATTTCTTACGCGGAATAGTCAATCAAGCATTATCCAATCATATCTGTGTGCACACCTGTTAAATATAATAGGTCAATAAAACTTTGACGAAATATGTTATCCGAAGGTCTGAAAAACTGTAACAAAAATTATATATACAAGGGATGGAGAAGAAATGGTGGAAACTATTTATTCACAAACGATACAAAAGCGTTACACATTTCCACTTATTTCTGACCTTCAAAATATTCACTAAGATTTTGTACAACTCCTGGTCGCAGGTGGTGCTCAAAAAACGAACGGCAATACTGTGCACTGATAGACTGTCATGGAGGAACGTAGTTCGTTAGGATAACATATCACAGTCGTACACGAGAATCACCATGAATTTCACCATACTGGGGCGCTGAAGCACTCCCGACTTTTGGAGCATCACCTGCAACTAGCTTTGCAAAAGAAGCGACAACACTCTCTGTGTAATCCATCATTTTCACGACAATGCGCGGGCGGTTACAGCGTAAGCTGTGTGTGCTCTGTTCGGTCCGTGAGACTAGGAGGTACTGTACCATACTCCCCGGACTCAAGTCCTTGTGAGTTTGATTTGAATCCGAAGATCAAGCAACCAGTTCATGGTATTCGCTTCAGAACTGTTCCAGAGATTCGACAAGCAGGTTACGGCTCCATTCGCACCATCAGCAGAAGAGGCTCTACTAACGTTAAACTACGCTACTAAGCCTTCCACATGGCTGGCAACAGGTTCTACACACCGCGGTGACTAATTTGAAGGACAATAACAGGTGCAAACATGTAACACTTTTTTATCCGTTGTGAATAAGTAGTTGCCACTATTTATGTTCCAACCCTCGTATATACTAAGGAACCAGGCAATGCTTCACATGAAAGTTGGTTATACATCGCTTTCCGTAATCTGTCTCTTCTCGTCTGTATCACTGTTTCTTATCTCCGTGTACTCGTGTACTCTTAGGAATCTTTCTGGATTAGATACCTCAAAACCTGGTATTACTCGGGTATTTATTGATTCAGTAGTCAGTTGTCCATGTCCTTCAGCCTGCTCTCTCTGTCCATCTCCTGTCCATCCTCTCTCTCTGTCTCTATCTCTCTATCTACCTGCCACTGCCTCCTGCTCCTCTACCCACCCATTCTATCCCTGGGGTAATACTGGGGAGGAGTATTACCCTAAAATTCCTTTATGGTTGTTATAACCTAGCATCACTTATATACCTGATGTTATGATGTTCATTTTTATGTTGTAATACATTTTTATTACAATATTTTTATCTCCTTTATTATTGTGTTATATACCTCAGGTAAATAATCCCTTGGTACTCTGTATCATTATACATACTGATACTTAGTTTCTTGTAATACATTTTATAAATCTGGATATTCCCCCTTACCATTACTGCATTATGGTAAGGTGAAATTTTCTTATTTAAATTAGCATTAATATTGCTAAGTTACAAGTTATGCGATTTTATGTTACAAATTGACAAAATTTTTATCTCTAGTTTGTTTCACCAATTTGTGTCTAATTCACTTTAATGAAACATACAAATGTTGTCATATAACTATTGACATATTAATTTACATGTATTTCTTAGTGACTTTACACTGTCTTTTAATGGTTTTTATTTTATTGTATACCTCTGTATTACTTTTATTAACCCTGTAAACATTTTTGTAATCACTGTAATTTACTTTTAACTTCATCTTATTATAAGTATATTGCTTTGTTGGTTATGGTTGCTCGTGATTAACAATGAGCACAATGTTCCCTCAGGTCTATGCCATTTTAAGAAACCTATACTACAGCATGATTTTTTAGATCTTGGTTTATTTATCTACATGATACCTGTCATTGCAAATTTATATATTTTACTTTTACTACTTAAACTAGAACCCCCCCCCCCCCTCTGAACAACATCCTTGTGTAAGTGACAAGCAGCCTCATGTCTCAGTATACTGTACCTTACTATATTATTCAAGAAGCACATGTAGTCCTACACTGTACCAAAGTTACAATACCTGCCTGGTAATAATTATGCGACTCTAAGCCCACTTTATATTTATTACAATACTGTCTTCACAGCAATTAGGACTCTATTTTTACGTTCTACTCAATATATATAACTATCATATTGGTACGTTTTGTTCTGCCTCTTTCATGTGGGACTCGATCTGCATAACTGTGTGAACAGTTTGTTTGAATAATCTTCGATCTTGATGTATGTAACCTGTTTATGATGATGATCACTTTGTATTTTCTCACTTATAACACGACGTACTGATGTAATAGCTTCTTATGTTTTGTTTCATATGTTGTGATACTGTTTTTTACTCCACCACATTTTATGTGTTGTTGTTAACTTTTGTATACACAAATTTCGTCGTAACTTGTTGACGACTGCACCTTGTAACTTCGTTTACTTTTGTGTCCAACGATGTTCATCCAAAGATATTGTACATCCATTTATGGTATTACCAATATCGATAACATAGGTTTCATTGTCTCTGACTCATGCAATTAGCACAAGGCACTCCCTCCATTTTTATTCATAGTCTGTTCTTACCTTTTATGTTGTGTTGACTGATAGGTTTTAGCTAAGATGACCACTGTATTTTTAACATTTTTAGTTATACTGACTCCTATTTGTCTCAACTAGATGTATTTTATTTAATGCATTTTACCATTTCAGTTTTAACACCTTATAAGTATTTTAACTATATGTTAAATTGACATGATTCTCCGGTTTCAATCTCATTGTATGTAATTTTGCTTGTTATTTCCTCTCTTTGTTTGTGCACATGAATTACGTTTATTTTGTATTTTTTGTATAGTTTATGCATGAAGATGGTCTATTGACCGAAACTGGTTGATATATAAGGTTTTTAATAAACAGTAATATTTAAAAAAAATGTATTTTATGAAATATCAACTTATTTTTCTGTCAGTACTGAAGTCGTGAAAAATATGGAATAATGTTTGCCTATTTATTGAAGCATAAGCCTTTTTAAAGTCTACAAAAGTAACTTTAGTATTTTTACCTTCTTAATTGTAAAAATGTGTAACGTTACATACCTACTCTATACAATATTGACCATTGTGAAACCACGCCTGAGACTGATGGTTGTGATGTGTCTGCCTGTTCTTCTAGCTGACCTGTCAGGGATTTTTAAAGGAGTCCATACACTACTGGGAGCAGATAAATTCCACTGTAATTGTTTGCGTCAGCTCTATCTCCTTTTGTGAAGTTATATAATAATTATAGATCTTAGAATGGCCGGGTTTCCAACCACAGACCAGATTCTAAATCCCGCCCCACCTCCTTAATTGATGTATATTAAAATTTTAGGCCCTACATAATCTTCCCCACCTCTCCATCTCCAAGTGCTTGCCCATGGTGAAAAAAGCGACCAGTGTGCACTGAGGTGCTAGACAGGTTATTGTAATGGAAGACATCAGGAAGTGCAGATGGTGGGAATTTTCAGTTTCATTTTGCTGAATCCCGAAAATTGTGAAAATTTTGAAAACTGTATATTTCGAAAATCTGTAGGCATTATCTTTGAGATGTACAGATGTTAGAATATTGGATACTATGTCAGCATTACTGACATCTAAAAGAAAATAGAGAGAATCGGAACTTCAGTAATCATGTTGGTATTACTGACTCCAAAAAAGAAGCATCTTTGTCAATATTGCCCGTGTAGGAGATGCTGGAGGAGGACCCTCACGCTTATAGGTAAAAACAGCAATAAATTTCACAACAGAACGCATAGTATAAATATTTACAGGATGTCCTACTTTACCTTTTCACCCAAGATATCTCTGGAATAACGATAGATACTGTTATTCGATTTTCACATGCATGAATGTACAGTAAGGGCTTATTTACAACAAAAGCCTATGACTTTTTAATAGATACCATATATTACGTGTTCTACAATCAATAGCATGAAACATCGCAAACGTAACGGCATTGACTAGGTCATAAAACGTCAATGACATCCGAAGATATTGAGAAGTTGACGCTTAAAATAAATGAAGCGCGCAGCTGGTTCAGATCGTGAAAGTCGAAGGTAAACGTCAAGTTGCCAGTAATCGTGCGCTAGCTGCGCGCTTCATTTATTTCAAGAGTCAACTTCGCTTCTCATCGTCTCTGGAAGTGATTAACCTACTGCAATGTAACCAGCGCCATTCGTTTGGATGCTACCGTATTGATTGCATAAGAACTACTGTGGGGTATCCATTTAATAAAAACATAAGCTAGTGTTGAAAATAAGCCTCTGTCGAAACTGTGTGTTCATCTTAGAATTTACTTTCATAAATCCTTGTCGTGAGTTTGTATGTGTGAACGTCGTACTTCAATATCTATCGTGGTTACAGAGATATTTGGGGTGTAACGTTTAAGTGGGACACTCTGTGCTATACTTGTAATCTTTATTATTTGCATAATATGCTGTCATGTCTCTGCAGTCTGTCCTTTATAATGGAGGACCCAGAATGCTCAGAGACCCTCTTTCAAGTGATTGCTGTAACATTTGTACGCACAGTCTCCTGTTTCCAGTGGCGCAGAACACAGTCATTGGCCTCCCTTAGTTGATTTTAGATGGACCGCTTCCGGAATCAACCTATGGAGAAGAATTCCACTTCCACTGAAAAGATTGCTCGTTTGTTAGCAGGAGCACGGTAGTCTAAACAAGCTTTCACTTGTCATACAAAATAACATGAATATTCTAGAAGAAATTGAAGTATGTTTTCCACGCAACTAGCGACGCAAACAATTTATTAAACGATCAATCCGATTTTAAACACAAAAATTACATCGATAATTTTATTGATCATTTAATGCTGAATAACGGGTAACGGAGCTTACATAAATCAGAGATCGTACTATAATGTTAAAATCAACCAAAGACGAAATAAGGACAACCATGTCAAATATAAATGTATAATATATAATATCCTCCAAAATTTCTAATAATTTTTAACCATAATCGATAATAACAACATCGACAGAAATAATAAAGAAAATAATGCCATATCTGTTAACTTCTATATTTTCTCTTTGAATGAATAATTGGTAAATATTTGTAAACGTATAGTATTCTGAGGTATTGACAGATGCTGTAACTGGCTACAATTCATAAATCAGATGTAAGTCATCACCTAATTAATAGTGAGTTGAAGCACTTACAACCTCTAAATACGGTACGTACTGCACACTTTCTAAGTGAAATTTGTAAAATATTATTTACGTAAATTTATTTATGTATCATTTGGATACATACTCATATAAGAATTTTTTTTTTTCAGAAACACCTGACGATGGCATTAAATGCCGAAAGATATCTTGTGTGATATAAAAATAAATAATTAATTACAGTGTTTTGACTATCCTTTCACATTGTCAAAATAACCTAGCTTTATAGTCACCTAACTGCTAGTTTGCAAATCTGAAATATAAGCATGTCGATGCACTTTCATGGTGAACTGTCCTTCGTCACCTAGTCGGAATTCAGTACCATTCGTTATGCCTCCCTCCATCTGTCCCCACCAGTATGTGCTGGATTGATCGGTAGGATGTGGTAACACGAAACGTAAGTGTAATTTAGGGGACGGAGGATGTTCAAAGTTTGGAGGTGAATTCAGAATAATCCATATTCCAGAAACTTGCTGAAAATATTACGTTGTTGTGCACTTTGTTTGCATTAAATTTGTTTCGGAAATCTTGTGTGAAGAAACATGTGCTACATGGAGGAGATAATGAAAATGGGGAGGAGTAGACTATCACAACAAGAAGAAAAATTGAATTACATGTAGTAACCATAAATTTTTCCGGCTTGCTTATTACCAAAAAGTGTTCAAATGTTTGTAGAGCTTATGGGATTTAACTACGGGGTCATCAGTCCCTAAACTTACAAACTAGCTAATAGTAAGGACGGCACAAATATCCATGCCCAAGGGGGGTTTCAAACTCCCGACCGTAGTGGCCGCGCACACCGTGACTGGAACGCCCCCCCCCCCCCCCCCCACACACACACACACATTTTTTTTTTTTTTCAATGGGTAGTTCCCTTCGTTGCGGTTCTTGTTAGGTGTGTTGTTGGCTCAGCTTTTTTTATTACAGAGGACGTTGAGCCCTCTGACCGGGTGCGCTGAGCCACGGCGCCCAACGTCCCCTCGGCCACCCGGCCAGCTTGCTTGTTACCTTCGACACCGGTCTACATGCAGTCATATCTGCATGCCTCGTCTCTCTACACCGGTTTCAGGTTTCAGGGTGCACCCACTGCCGAGTTACTGCCGCCTTTAAGCGTCTCAACACCCGATAGCTTACTAGAGAGCTCCCGTTGTCCATGATCTAAAATTTCTAGCTTACGGCCGCTACCTGGGTATCTCGACTGTATGCCATTCATCGTCAAACAACAAACAGTTCTGTTAACTTCAACCACGAACAAATAAGTGCATGACTTTGATGTCTGTCAAAAATATACTGTACATGTGTGTAGTCTTAATGGTGCAGGTAACCTGCTCGTGCCTGACACGTTCAAACTTGCCGATGGGAGTGTCGTTGTTGAAGAAAGTTGCAAAAAAGAAATACTTACACAGGTCATAATTCGCCAACGCTGTAAATTAAATTGAGAGTCACAACTGCTTGCACTGTCACAAATACTCCATAAATGTGTGCCATTTTCCTCTCCTGCTCCCCAGCATTGCTGATAAACGGAGGCGCTAATCGTCCCCTATATCAAAGTCCCTTTCCTTCTTACTTAAGTGTTCTATTATTTCCTCTTAGATTTTACAGAAATTTTTTGTCCTGTGGTAGCGAATCGCTGTTACTATTCCTGTCTGTCGCTCAAAAACATTTATCACTGTTAAAACTGAACTGCTTTATTGTAGCAACAAGATTTGTAAAAAAGAGCTGTCTACCCCACTGCAAGCGAACACCAAAACGCTACACTGACCGAGCTAACCTGGGTGGCGTGTGTAGTACCTCTCCGATATTTTCCAGGGTGAAGTAAAAGCTAGGTCGGCCATTTACAATGCTCCTTGTGCAAAGACGGTGTCCATTGACAACAGTGAGGCTGGTCGGGCCCTCTGTTCGGGAGCCGTTCGGGCAATCTGTCATTGGTTACCGGTAAGGAGGAAGCGACGTCCTACATGATGTGGCTACATTATCTGTACGAATAGCACCTGAAAAACACTCCCTCAAGTCGTAGGCAGTCGGACAGTGCCAGTACTGTGTTCTTTGTCTGAGAGAACCTGGGTTCGAGAATATGTAGAAACTTTATAAAGAAGTGGTTTCTTCCCTCCTTTGACACGGGTGTGTGTGTTGTTGTTCTTAGGGAAATTTGGTTTAAGTACTTCTTAAGTTTAGGGACGGATGGCCACTGCAGTTAGGACTCATAAATTTACAAACATTAAACACTTGTACCAAAAATTCCAGTGTGGGTGGCCTCGTTCGCGTGTTTGAGCGTGGACTAGGTCCGGCCATGGGAAAGGTATTGTTGTGGGAGAAGCAAAACGTTTTAAAATACGCGGTCCACTTTGATTGGCTCTGGCAGTAGCTTCTGATAGTTTCAGAAATCAGTTTTCTGAGTACGACTTCCTAGAAGGAGAGGAGGAACGGACGTCTTCGCACAAGCGGAAAGCTGTCTGACTTGACTCCTGGCTCCGGCATAACGACCACTTGCTGCCTCGCTTCTCCTCTATGAGCGAAGGAATCTTATTGCATTTTAACCTAGACTTGTATATTTCGTGCAACCATCAGAGCATAATCTGAAAGGTGAAGTTGCGCTGTGAGTTTTTGGTCTACGTTAATGAGATTACTCTGACCTATTAGGTGCATCGAAGCACTGTTGACGATTTGATTGGCATTCTGGAGTCGCATTTGTTTCCAATAAAATGGTGTGTAGTAATATAGACAGTCTGGAGTCGCCAGGACTTAGCATAATCGCAGTGGTCGTTTGCCACTATAATCTGTCGAGGTAGCAGCGGCTGATTTGCAGGAGTAATAGCAGCCTCCGAGTTGTGAAGTAAATCATTGTTTCTCCGCAATAAATTGATTTTGTTCAATGAATGGTGGTTCGTGATCGTTATCCATAACTATAGCTCCCTGTATCATATTTTGGACGAGTTTCAGTTGTATTCAGATACCGTTTCTTGCGAACATTTGACCAATGCATTCTATTTTGATTGATATCAGTAATTTCATTAGATATGCGATCAGCAAGTAGAAGGATTCAGATTTAATAACAGTTATTGGCGGGTCGGCGACACCTATCATTTGCCTCCCAACCTCTCCACCATACGTCAACTTACATCTGGCGTAAACCTGTCAGCGTTCCTCCTTCCTCATATGGCAACTTACACTCTTGGATTTCTGCATGCTGAGACCTCAAAATTTCCCACATTACTCTGTTTTTAATAACCCCATTCAAAATTTTCAAAAGGTAAATTAAGTATTCTCGCAGTTAGACCACCGAGTAAAAATGAAAGCTAGTGATACATAAGCGATATCTTGATGAAACCAAGTTCAATAACTGTAATTCATTTTACGAGGGAGATAGTGGAGGATCTAGTTGAAATTTAAACTTCATCGATTGGACGTGTTTATAAATTCGCTGAACTTTGTTATTTGCGTATCTAACTGAGGAATGTGGGGTGTTAGGACTTCCACTTTCTCTGCCAATCCCCTCCTTCCTCCTGTCTAACTCCTCCTCCAACTCCTCAATTAACTGCCTCTTCCATTCGTGAAGAGCAATGCATCTCTGTTTAGTTGCATTGTGATCAGTGTAGAGGAATCTACGATTATTGCAGCGAACTCTCCGCCATGCATCGTATGAAATCCTAGGGAGTCATGATGTTCCTCTTGTTTTGAAAGTTTAACTGTGCAAATTTTCTTTGTAAACGCAATAAAACCATAGATTTCAATGACGTTGGTAGGTAAAGTACCCTGTGCCATGCACCCTACTAAAATCACATACAGTGACTTTCATTTTTTTCAGTTATTGCAAATAAGAACACGAGGAAAAACATTCATCTGTCGAATCAGTATCCCTACATTGAGTAACCTTTGCGAGTGGGGAGAAGTTAGAAAAATATGTATTCTCATAAAAATGGTAAGATAATTTTTTGTAGGACAACTTTGTGTATAAACATAACGATCAGAAGTCTGGAACATGCGAAGTGTAAGTGTCGTTGAGTATAGCAATCGTTTAGTACAATCTGTCGCTGGTCGCAGGGGCCAAACGGTCTGCGGCGCGGTAGTCTCTTTCTGCACGGCCACTAGGGTCGGGGTTCGAATCCCCCATCGGGCATGTATATTTGTGCCGTCCTTAGTATTTTGTAAGTTTAGGGCTGATGACCCCGTAGTTAAGTCCCTTAGGCTTAACAAACATTTGGAAATTACAGTCTGTCGATCTTCTCTACGTCCCTCCTCTCTGTCCATCTCCACCTTCCCCTCTTCACTCTATCCGTCCCCCATCTCTTTTCATCTTCTCCTTTCCTTCCTTTTGTCTTACATACCTTCCTGTCTCCTTTCTCTCTCTCTCTAACTCTGACCATCTTCTCCGTCTCACTCTCGGTCCATTCCCGCTTTCGACGTCGTAACTATTCCAAATTCTAAATTGCTACAAATTTTGTTGTAAATGTGGTAAGTTACTACGAAGTTAGTCTTCCTGAAAGTAACAGAAGAACTAAATGCTGTACGATGCTGTAATTGCCACTGCTGACTCATTGTCGACTAAGCTACTGACGGCAATATAGCTGCTCGGTATTCGTATGTTGGTGCAAGTTAGCCATTTTAACTTGAATTTTCTTAGAGATCACGAAACGTTCAAACGTGGTATGCCATTTCTACCACAGCATATGATTGGTATATGGGTTAGAAGTTGTTGACACTTAAACAATCTATGTTCACATATTGTTGATGGAGGTTTCAATGGATTACAGAGGAAATAACATCAGAGAGATGTAGTGTATATGAAAGCATATCTATTGTAAAGGATCTTTCGATATGTGTAGTTTCAAATAGGCTCTTAGTAAATTAATATTAAAAATCGGTACAGCAAGTATCGTACTTACGATTAATGATTTAATGGTACGTACGACGCTTCAGCATCCTGCTATTTATGCAGCCCTCCCCCAATGCAGCTCTTACTTTACTCTTTGGTTACAAAGGTCGTGGGACATTCCTTTAACCTGTGATGTGCAATAGCAAGATTTTAAATGCCCAAGAAGGGATGGAGACCCTCGATGTTCCTATAGCCGTTAATTACGGCGAACATTTTGCGGATTTTCAACACGAACATACCTACAGTATGAACCATACTTGTTTGATGTGATGACGCTGAGTTGTAATAGATGTATCTGTAATGGTTTCAACGGGAGGGCGGTAATGTTTCTGAAAGAAAATCAAATGCTCAAATGTTTGTAGAGCTTATGGAACTTGACTACGGGGTCATTAGTCCATAAACTTACAAACTACTTATGAACTACCTTATACCAGGAAAGACGACCGTCTATCGTCTTCCATTTATGTTTTTTTTTTTATAAAATTGTAATTTATTTGATGTCGCTAGATTAGCATGTTGTTAAAACTAGAACTCCACTCATTTCAAGGCATAAGGAATAGCATTTTTATTCCATGTTTTAAAATATTAGTTTCTGAAATGTTAGTTAATATTCTAGGGTTTTATTATTTTAATAATTTATTATTGTGGTTATGAATGTGGTAATAAGTACAGCTTCTCCACTACGCCACTCTTCCTGTGGGAATGTGTACTTTATTTACTTTTAAGTGGATGTGCGAGGATCTAATGGCTGTCTGAATGTGGGTGGTAATAGCTCGCTTTGCATGGTTCTCTCTGGCTCATAGTTAGTCGTCACCAACTCCTGCTGCTGATGCGACCAAAGTGGTTTTTACAACCTTTGGTTACTAGCCAGTCGACGAGCCCTCTCCATGGCGAGTCTCACGATCTACTCTCCCCACCACCGCTGGATATTGCCCAGTTGCTGGTAGCTTTCCCGTCTCGTAACTGCTGGGTCTTCACTTTGTGCTGCGATCGTAGTAAGGTAAGGTTGGTTCTGGTCTTGTGCCTGTGGAGAAGGTAGCGATTCGTTGTCTAGCATGTTTAACTTAGATCCTTGAACCTAGATTCATTTTTTGGAATATTCCTTCCAATCGTGCGTGGAAATGTGTTCTAGGTTTTCCAATCAAGACTCGCATTCGGAAGGATGATGATTCAAATTCACCTCCGGCCATCCGTTTTTAGGTTTTCCGTGATTTCCCTAAATCACTCCAGGCAAATGCCGGGATGGTTCCTTTCAAAGGGCACGGCCGATTTCCTCCCCCAACCTTCTCCAAAAATCCGAGCGTTAGCTCCGTCTCTAATGACCAAGCTATCGACGGGACGTAAAACCCTAAGTTTCCTTCCTTCCTTTCCAATCCAGAGATTTCCAACAGATAAACATGGTGTATGTTTACTAGTTGCATTCTGATAACGGCTTGGTATATTTAAATCTTTTGTGATTATGAGGCAGTGTACGAAATCTGTGTAAATTCTCTCTAACTTTGTAAGGCCAGAATTCTAACGGATGATATGTTCATTTTTGTACAGTACACGTAAAAATCGTTTCCTTCCGGGAGTGATATGTGTCGTACGTGGTTGGTTCTTAGAACAAAGCCATCAGCTTCCACTATTGTTTGTTCCATGCCAATCAGGCAAGTAACTATGCTTGCATCCTTCAATATTTCGACTTCGTAAACTGCACTTACTTTGAAAGACGTGCAGCAACTTCCTTCCCCAGCACGATCTTCGGACTTGTATCCAATTGAGCACGCTCGGGGTGCTTTAGGACAACTAGTCAACCCACAGCTTTTGGAAAACTACGTGAGTTGGTGGGGCAGGCGTGAAATAATGAACCCCCAAGATAGTATTCGCTACCTGTATGATAGAAGGGATGCTAGACACAGAGTCGTCATTTCCGCTCGTATTAATATGGTTGTTACAACATGGATCAACACCTGGTACTACTTGAGTAATTCGTCTATAACTGTAATCGTTTCATATGCACAGTTTCAAAAATAAGTGTTAAGTAAATTATAATAATATCTACTTCCGGGAGCGTTTATCAGTGCACGTCGCTATAACCGTAACTTTCTGCCGTCGAAGTATAGTTACGGCACAGTCTAACATACAGTCACTGCCGTGAAACTTGTTACCAACTGACAGTTGCAAGGACGCTAGCGGTCCTAGTGGTAGGGAAGCCGCCGAAGGAGTGATTTTTGTTTATAATTGTTTTTGTACGTATTTAAAGAACTGGATAACATAATTTTTGTGTAACAAGCACTGGTAAAATATCAAGGGACACATATAATATGGAAATTCATGTAGGAACGGCAGAATGTGACTGACTCAATGGTATAAAGAACGATTTCGTCATGAAAAAATACTTACAGCTTAGTTTGCTGAAAATAAGCAGATTTGAAACATAAGAGAAACATAAATCTCTGTTACGGGCTCTTCTTACTACGAAAGCAGTTTTTTTGACGGGTATCAATTCTGTGTGGACTCTAATGAATCGCATATTTTTACAACTAACTCGTCTTTCTTATACGCGCATATATTTTGAGTGTAATTACTTTAGTTTAAAAGGCCAATGTTTTGAAGATTCTTGCTGCTTGTCGCTCATTTGAAGCAAGAAATTTGGAATTGGGTTCTTCTTTGTTCGAGCCGGCCGCGGTGGCCGAGGGGACTGTGACGCTCCAGTCACGGTCTGCACGGCCACTACGGTCGAGGTTTCGAATCCCCCCTCGGGCATGGATATTTGTGCCGTCCTTAGTCTTAGTTCATAAGTAGTTTGTAAGTTTAGGGACTGATAACCCCGTAGTTAAGTCCCATAGACTATACAAACATTTGAACATTTTTCTTTGTTCGATAACAGTTTGGTTGCTTTTGCAGTTTTATTGTCAAGTCTGTGACGTTTTTCCTTCAGCTACAGTTGTGGTGGACGATTTCGTACGTTGAATACGGTACTTATTGAATTCTACGAGGCGCATCCAGAAAGTAAGTTCCGTTTCAATTTATCTCCGATGCAGCGCTGCGATAGCAGTTCCGCACATGCGCTGTAGACCATGTGTATCAAGGAGAAGAACGTGCGCCATTTCGAGATCTTTGTCAGTTACGTACGCTTTGTTGTGCTTGTTTGAAATGTCGGCTTTAAATGAAAATCCTGCCGCCTGTGAAATCAGGTCGGTGATTCGGTTTCTGAATGCGAAGAAAGTGAAACCAAGTGAAACTTATCGGAAAATTTGCGATGTTTACGGACCAAATGCGATGAGTGATTCGATGGTGAGATGATGGGTCCGACAGTTCAATGGCGGGCGTAGTGATGTGCACGATGAAGAACGAAGTGGGCGTCCACCTTTGGTTACAGAAGAACTGGTTCACGCGATTGATGACAATATCCAGGAAAGCCGTAGGTTTACAATTATTGCTCTCGCTATGGACGTCCCCCAAATTTCACTATCACTGATGCATGAAATTGTTACCAAACAACTGAAATTCCATAAACATTGCACACTTTGGGTACCAAAGTTTCTCACTGAGCAACATAAAACACAACGAATGGGTAGTGCACTTGAGTTTTTGACCCGTTATGCTGAAAGCGGCGAAGAATTCCTGAGACGGATATTCGCAGGAGATGAAACGTGTGTTTCTTACGTCACCCATGAGAATAAGCGACAATCAATAGAATGGAGGTACACTTCATCCCCACCAAAGGTAAAGCCGAAGCAAATTATGACACCTCGGAAAATGATGTGCACAGTGTTCTGGGACTGGAAAGGCATCCTACTCATTGACTTCTTACCACGTGGTCAAAAAATCAAAGCAGATGCTTATTGCGAGACACTTCGGAAATTGCGACGTGGGATTCAGAATAAGCGCCGGGGACTGCTGTCAAAAGGTGTTGTTTTGCTTCACGACAACGCACGACCACACACTGCAAGTGTGACGAAAAACCTGCTACAGGGATTTGGCTGGGACGTGTTTGACCATCCTCCATACAGCCCTGACCTCGCTCCTAGCGACTTTCATCTGTTTTTACATCTCAAGTCTTTCCTTGTCGGTCATCACTTCACCAATGACGACGAGCTGAAAGAAACTGTTTCCAACCGGTTGAAGACACAGGCGGTAGATTTCTATGAAGAAGGTATACAAAACGTGGTGCCACGATATGACAAATACCTGCAAAATTTCGGCAGTTATGTGGAAAAGTAGTTAAGAGTTGTAGAATTTTGTACAATAAAAATTTCTTCTGTATCTGTGTACAATTTCATTTTATTACCAAACGGAACTTACTTTCTGGACGCGCCTCGTATATACGTTGCCCACGTCCCACCTCACCGAGTTTATTGGAATTGTAGTGAAGAAACCAGAATGTTCCTGAGTAGAAAAGTGTCGTCTTTCTGCCAAACGGCACGTCTTCTGGTGTTTTCTAACCATTTCTTATTTTTAATAGAAAATAAAATTCTTCAGCAAAAACTGTAGGTTACATCATAATTGTAAATAAACTTCACTGTAATGTACCGTTTTATACCTTGTCAGTGATCTCAATACTGTATGTAATGGAACGGGTTATCGTACTGTTATGCTGTAAAGTTTTGTTAATGCGTTTCGTTGAATGGAGGAGCTTTTTTTAAAGTAATTGATATGGGTTTAGGAAACATTTATCATGTGGTACAATCCTTTTCCTGTGCAATTTGCGTAAATTTATACTGACAACAAATATACTTATAGTCGAACTGTGACTTTATATTTCTGCAGCACTGATTGAAGCTGCTATGTACTCAGGAATGCAAGAATAGAGATACGTAAAGTTGTTTTTCGATGGCAGAAAACGGAAGTGAAGAACGCAACATAAAGCTAGAGGTCTTAAGAACAAAATCGTAAAGGCTAGTTATGGAAGCAAACGAATCATTACTCTCTTCGTATCTTGTGTTGCGACTATACAAACATTTGAACATTTGACTACAGACTATCTTCTTACATGAAGATATGCAGGACAGTGGAATTTTGGGTAGCTGTATAGTAGTCTCGTTAGTTCTAGATGAACAGGGTCACCGCGAACTATCGAAATTTACATGTTCAAAAGAAGAAAATCGACTTTGAAAAGCATACATTCATTTAAAAAAAAAAAAAAAATAATAAAAAAATATGTTTTTTGAAACAGAGTATTCAAATCGTCACTAACATTGACAGCCTAGATGTTTTAAAAGTCTTTTCGCTATTTGCTTCGTTTCATATGCTCATATTTATAGGAAACTCGTAATTCCGAGACGCAAATCATCGAGACTCCACTGCATCGAGTTCAGTTTACTAATTATCTAACTTCCTTTAATTTGTCTTTTTTTAAATAGTAAATGTCAAAACGACGAGAAAAGAATCCAATTTGGAAGTACCTTAATAAAAGTACTGTCGATTTGTCTAACCCTGTTCGCTCGAAATGTCATCATCTACGGACACCTGGTTAGGCTTACACACACGCAGGAAAGCTTACTACAAGGAGGGATCTTGCAAAGTATGGAAAATCAAATGTTTTATGGTGTAACTTAAATATACAGAAATTTTAACTTAACCCTTTAATACATAGTATAGCTCATCAGCAACATACGTTATTTTTTACATTATCTCTCAAACTGATGAACATGTTACCACAAATTCATTTGTAGCTGCATGTATACATAGTGTTACATATGCTAGTAGCTCATCCTAGAAATTATAAATTGCAGAGTGCTACTGAATCATTTGGACAGTTAGCTGCATTGATTTACTCGTAACATGTGAGTTTCTTTATATTAGTATTCCTCATTTGCCATGTAAAAGTAGTCAATCACATACTACTGTTGCATTATAAGTTACTTTCTGGAAAAATCAGAGGCAGAATAGTGACATTTACTACTTTTGGTACATCATGGAAGCACTATATAGCTGACCAGCTACGAATGTTTAATTTCTTGTGGTGCATAATAATTTTAAGGATTTTTTTTTTCAATATTTTTCTTAGTATATACGCTCTATATAGTAATCGTGGTAGTTTATATAGCTTCAAATATAACGTCCTACATTAAAGGGTTAATTACGGAAGTTTCGGTTTCGGTTTCGGCTGAAACTAGACCAGGAGCCGAACATTCGGTTACGTTTTCGGATTCGGCAAAAGCCATGATTTGTTCGGACTCTTGTAGAAAATATTTTAAAACCAATTATACAATAATATTCGCACTAGTCCAATATCGTATTCCGAAATTTAGCTTACCGACCACTTGGAGCGCTGCTGTCGCAGTGTATACCTAAAATCAGTGGGAGTGTCGTGGCTGTATTTGTTGGACTGTGGTCAGGCGGGAGCGTCGCGACGGTTGCCATGACAGCGCTACGCGAGCTGCGACCTCGGGCAGCGCGCGCCGTGTGGGAAAGTCCTTCGCGCCGGCCTCGGCAATTACCATTCCCTTAAGATGCGCGCCGGGCGACTCGAATTACAAGCAGGCTCAACAGATAGGCATCGCGGCGCCGCTGCTGCTGCGTGTGGCGAGGAGGACCACGAGGGCGCATGCGCGGGCCAGCCTACGTCAACAACGAAGCGTTTTTAACAGTTATTACACTTTTATATACAAACACTAGCTTAATTCCCGCTGCTACGCACGAGTAGATTGGATGGTCTGCATTGGTTGTTCCTACTTCTAATAAATTTTCATAGATTTAACTTTAATAACGCTTTCCTAATCAAGTATTTTGATACAACTTGTCATTCCCTGTTGCACCATTGATGGCAGAATACAAAGTATCCCGAAACACATATGTTTTTAAATTCCAACAATTGTTCCAAATCAAAATTTTCACATTTATAGCATCAAAATAGTTTTAGTAGCTCCCTCATAAAGACTTTCCCTTATTTCACCTGCTTAATGGTTGAATTTCCAAACAATCTTGAAATTCCAATAAAATATCTGAATCCGAAGTTATGTATTTCTTCCTTCAAAATTGCCTGAATAGCAACGTATTTTCAAAAAGCCGTCCGTCCCCTATTTCACACGCTTAGCGATGGGGATATTTAAAAATCGGTGGTACACCTATAGTGTAAGATAAGCAACGTCTACAAATTTCCAGTTTCTAACGTCTGTAGATTCACTTTTCAGCGCCGTTTTCTGTCTCTAAGAAACGGAGTGTGAACGCGAAATTTCTTCTATACGCTTTGGCATCTTTCTTGGTAGTATCACTTTTCAAACTGCAATATGAATTTATTTCTCTTTATCCGTACGCATTTGCAGAAAATTAACTGAAGAATGTGCACCACATTTCGCTGAGTATAACCACTTTGCTATTGTAGTGTCAAAAGTCATCGCTGGTCTTCATTCCGAATTTTGTATAAGCTGACGACTTTCAACCACTATATTTTCCACCCTCTTTTAGCTATCGACACGGGAGCTGCTATGGTGTAGAATCCAATCTGGAAACTTTGCAGAACTGGATTTCAAAACGATAACAAGGACACCGTCTTCATATCGTTTCGCACGGTGCACGACGAACGGTATATTACTGCAGACGTCGACATCGTGTGGCGTCACCATGATAAAGAGAAGTGGGAATATATGATCAGGAAAAGACGAAAGAACGTATCGAGTAATTGGATCAAAAATAAATTAACTAAATGAATGAAAATAAAAAAGGTGGAGAAACGAGTGACTTAATATTTGCATAGGCGCAAAAAATATTTGCAAGTCTGAAGAACACTACATTAGTTCCATCGACAAATATAGACACTGAGCTTCGTGTTTGAATGAGATACATCAAAGTTTGAGACAAATAAGACAAACGTCTCTCCGTATGTGGGACTTGTAAAGTGGAACCTACAAGCGCATCATATTTGAGAAATGTCAACCAACCTCTTTCTTGTAAGAGCATACGCTTAGCAGTGAAAAAATTACTGAAAAATTTGTTCTAATCTATCATTCTAGAATGGGAATATAAAGGAGAAAACTTTTTCAAGCTAAGCTTGAAATTTTCAGTGCAGTTAGCTTTCACTATGACCAGAAACACAGGGTGATTACAATTAAACACAAACTTTCAAAGTGCTTTAAAAATGACACCACTGGTCAGAATTTCGAAGTCAAATTACGATGGAATAACATCGTAGAACGGGGAAAACGTATTACAGAAGATAATTAAATAGTGTGAAACTTGAAACATCCTAGCAGATGAAAATTGTCTGCTGCAACCGGGATTCGTACCTCGGACCTTTACTTTTCACCAGCAAGCGCTCTACCGAATAAGCTATCCCGATACGCTTCACTGTCCGTCCTTACAACTTAACTTCTGCCAGTAACTCGCCTCCTACTTTCCAAACTTCACAGAAGTCCTGCGGAACTTGCGGGACTGGCACTCGTCGAGGAAAGGATGTGGTGGAGACATGGTTTAGCCACAGCCTAAGGGATGTTTCTAGAATGAAACTTTCACTCTGCAGCGGAGTGTGCGCTGATATGAAACTTCATCGCAGATTAAAATCGCGTGCCGTAATCTGGATTCGAACCTCGAAAAGGTTCGTGAGTATTGACGCTTTGACTGCTCAGAGGTATAGCGACGAGATCATTTGACTCTTTGTTGTGTCCTGCGCTGCTGCTACGGGAGATGGGTTTCTTTTGGTGAACGATAACGTTCGTTTAACAGAGCTACATTGACGTAAAACATGCCTGAAGCTGAGAGAGTTGAACGAATGGAATGACCAGCTTGTTCCCCGAACTTAACCCCTATTGGCCATTTCTGGGATGCATTTGGCAGACGCATTGCAGTCAGACCAGCCCCTCCAGAAACGGTTGCAGATCTGTATATTGCGCTCATGTAAGAATGGCCAAATATCCCACAAGAGCAGGTGGACAATCTCATACTGACCATGCTACGCAGGTGTGCAACTCTACTGGCCGTCCTAGTTGATCACACACCATACTAGAGGGCAACGAGAATGACTTTTTTACTATTTTGGTAGCCCCATGGTGCCTCAATCTAATAAAACGCCACGAGGGAGTTGAGACAACAAAATATCGTATCCTATCACAAAATTACAATTTAAACCAATACCTAAATAAAATACGCTACTATATATACATATCTCACGTGAGGTCCTAACTGTATTGAGTAGTGTAGATAATAAAGCCAAAACACATGACTAATGGGCTAGAGGTATCAATAATCAATAACGAACAACCACGATACCGTATCTACAAGGAAAATATCTACCACGTAACAAAGAATTCGTGGGTTCGGTTCATGGTGGGGTAATGTTTTTCTTTTTTAAATTGATGTATTTATTAACTTACACCGCTTCACGGTTCGAGGAGTCGCCAGAAACGATACGTGGTTTGAGTACCTCGTTAAGCTGTAGGTCTGAACAGTACACTGATGGGTACCGATTCTAATTAATATCACATTCAATGTTGTCCGACTTCACGAGTCCTCAGTTGCTGATTACAATCAATTTAGAAGCGCGCACCGTCCAGACTTCTCAAAAAAAGTGTGACATCAAAAGCTCTGATATAAAAGATGGAAAGGGTTGCAAGAAATTCCGTAGTGAAACAACATGGAGTTTAACCCAAGACTAAACAAGGAATGACTACTTGGTAGTGATTCCTTTCCTTTCCTTTTTCGTCTTGTGTAAAATTTTACGTGATTTTACTATGGACTTTCTTGAAACCCATTCCGTATTTTAGCTTTTCACAGATCTTTTTGTGTCACAATTTTTGACAGGTCTCGACTGTTCGCGCTTCTGAGTCGATTATAATCAGCAACTGAGGACTATTGTACCTGAGATGCCATCAAAAACATAAAATACCAGTTTAGTGACATATTCATTGCACCGCAAAAAGGGGGCAAAACCTCATGTAAGCCAAGTTGGTTATTTTATTTAATATTTATTAAACCATGGATACAGTAACTTGGTCATAAATGTTATCTAAATCCTCTCCTACCACCATTTACAGCGACCGTGTCAATTTTAGACATAATTATTCTTATAATAAATATAGTGACTTGGCTATCGCACCGAAACATAATGACATAAGAATAATCTACTAAGTATTGAGGCAAATCACACACCTTTTGTCAGATATACAAAATTTTATGTTGGCACGACATGTTTCGAGATGACATTATCCCGTTATGAAGTTCTATAAAATCCATTAGGCAACGTTATTAACAAAATACTTGCAGTATGTTCGCATCGTCAAGGTAAGGTCGTTGATTGTAAAACATGCTGCTGTAATGACGCAAATTTGTGAACTGCAAGTATTTTGATTCTTCAGTTTCTCCCGGCGTATTTGATAATCAAAATATCCACGGGTGTACTGCCGGTCTATAGTGTCCAACGGGCAAGTGCCCGTTGGACACTGTAGACCGGCAGTACACCCGTAGATATTTTGATTGCAAGTATTTTGTTAATGACTTTGCCTAACCGCGGACGATATTATAGAATTTGATAATGGGATAATTTTGTCCCAAAACATTTTTTGTTGAAATAAAATATTTTATATCTGACAACTGGTGCGTGTTTTGCTTCAAGAATTATACAAACAGTCGATGGCGTCGAAACAGATTAAGCTAGCATTTCTGTTTGTTACATAATTCTAAACAGTGCACTGAAGGATATCAAATCGTCCCTGTTCAAATGAGATCGAGAGTATATGACATTTTCGACAGTGACTTCTGGTGTATTACATGTAATTAGTCTCCAGTCTATAGTGTAGGAGTACCAGAGCCTGAAATTGCCAAGTCACTACAATTATTCTTATGTCATCACGTTGCAGTGTAATTTGCATGAAATATTTCTTATAGAAATAAATGTGTCTAATGCTGAAACGATCTCTTTAATTGTTTGTAATTAAGTAATTGGATAACAGTTTATGACAAAGAAGTTGAATTGATATTTTCAAAATTTATACCTAAAGTAACCGACCTGGTTTTGCATAAGATGTCACCAGTGTTGCGGTAGTAGAAATGCGCCACAACATCAATATTTTTGTACATTTTATGTTTTGATGGGATAATACTTCCTTGG
This sequence comes from Locusta migratoria, assembly GCA_026315105.1. Lineage (NCBI taxonomy): Eukaryota > Metazoa > Arthropoda > Insecta > Orthoptera > Acrididae > Locusta > Locusta migratoria. The sequence continues at coordinate 100,438,174 of CM048748.1, read as the reverse complement.
GGTCCTCCTGAAGTTGTGGTTCATGGGTCACTACGTATGCATTTTTGTACATTTTATGTTTTGATGGGATAATACCTCGTTGGGGCTCTTCTGAAATTGTAGCTATCAATGCTGGGTGTCTCCGGAGAGGTCCACTGGGTGAAAGCGCATTTGCCTGCCGTCGCCGCTCCGCCTCCCGGTCGACGCTGTGCAGTGCATTTTCTCGCAGATTTTAAAAGCAACAACGCCGTGTCTGGCCGTATTGTCACAAGGTCCGATTGTCAGGCAGAAACACCGTACGCATGTGTTCTAAACTGTGTGACTGACTGTTCGGGAGTTATGTTTTCATTTAGCTGTAGAGTTTACATTCGCTATGGTATACACGAAGGACGAACGAGTATTTCTTGTGTCGAACTACGGAAAAACAGAATCGTATGTGGAATGTCGGCTTGAATTCATATGGAAACTTCCCGATGTTCATGTTCCCAATGAATCGACGGTACGTAGATTAGTGGATAAATTTCAAGAGCTGGATCTGTCTAAGACAAACCAAGCCTAGAGAAGATAGGGGAGGTCTTGGAAGAAAGTTCGAAGAAATATTTGCGCCGTTTGGTACTGAACACGGTTGTGTCAAGAGCATATACTCACAGATGTGTATACAAACAGAAATAGATGCCGTACAAAAATAATGGCAGTGCATGAACTCACGAACTGAGATACTGTTTCTCGACGTCATTATTGTAAGTGGGTGTTACATTCAGTGCACGATGGGGAAGCTGATCTTTACGTTATTAGTATTATTATTAATATTGTGATTAAACAAATTCAGGGTATTTATATTCTCAGAACAATCCTCGTTGGCGCTTCGAAAATCTTCAAGAATTATATCAACAATGTCTGCACGATGTGAAAACTGGAGTTTGGTGTACAATTAGTGCAAAAGGAATTATTGGATCAATCTTTTTCCACGAAACAAATTCTGAAAATTATATTAACACTATGCAGAATCCTTGTTTTCGAGAACTTTCACCCAACGGAAAGATGTATGGTTATTTCATACAGTACGGTGCAAGACCACACATAGCCATTGCTTCTACGATGGCAATACCAAGTGTACTTAACGATAGGATAGTTGACTGGCCTCCTCGTTATCCAGATGTATATACGTGTGACTTTTACCTTTGGCGAATGTTAAAAAAAGGTATATGCTACCAATCCCCACACACTCGACAACTAGAAATACAGAATTGCTGGAGCCGAGCGGTGGGTTCACAGCCTTATATCACGATGAGGCGTGGAACCTAGTGAAGCGCCAGAGGACTCTAATAAAACAGAATTAAAGTTTACACGTTTATTCCGTAGCATACAATAATTCGGATGAAGGCGCCATCTCGACAGGAGCTACAGCAGTAGGTGACGTCGTCTTCGGGCGCGTCCGCTCGCCGGTACGATGCGACCTCGGGCCTCGGGGTTCCGACTGCTGTGAGCCGTCTCGACGGAAGCGCCCGCGCCGCGACGTCTTAGAACTGAAGAAGGGACTGTTACTGAGAAGTAGTCTGTCCCTTGTCAGTGTATGCAACTGCTTGTGATCCATGCGAGGACCCCCTGAAATCGGATGCCGTGTTGATACCCGACTCTGGATACTGGCTGGTCGGATTAGCACCATAGTGCTACTCGACGACGCGAACATTGGATTTCGGTAAACAACCACTGGAGACTGCTCTGGACTCAGGCAGCAACCATAGGGTTGTGAAGGCGTCAGCACAGCGGATCACAATCTACCCCAGATGATGGTTAGCTCGAAGTATGTTATCGACCACACTCCATCTCCTAGCTGCCTCTAGCAGCTACCAGTATGTACTGCTATCTCTATAAAAGACTGAGCACAATGGTTATAATGTTGGTAAATCTATCGGACCAAACGGCGTGGTCATCAGTCCGTAGCTTACAAACTACTGAAACTAAAGTAAACTAACCTAAGGACAACACAAACACACCCATGCCCCAGGGACGACTCGAACTTGCGACAGCGAGCAACAGCATGCTCCGCAGCGAGGCGCCTTCGATCGCTCGGCTACTCCACCGCGGCCACAATGATTAAGCCAGTCAATCGACGAATACCTCCTGAGCATCGTCGATTCCGAAGACCAAGTGACTGCTAATTCTACAAGCGGGAGTATATATATAAATTTTGCTGAAGCTATGACGTATGAAACGGTTTGTATGTGCTTCATTTGAAAAATCACTGTTCAGTCGATGTGCCTTTACCGCTGACGCGTCCACGGTTTCAGTCACTCTTGTGACCGAGTTAGGTGTAGTAATGAAATGTTTATTAGCTGCCTCTTTGTCTGACAGCCGTCTCATTCAGCAGTTCGCTGACGGTAGGCTTTCCAACTTGCCGAGCCGTCATGGAGTAGCCGTGCGATCTAAGGCGCCTCGCTGCGGAGTGCGCGGTTGCTAGTCGTCTGAGTTTCAAGTCCTCCCTGGGGCTTGGGTGTGTGTGTTGTCCTTAGGTTAGATTAAGTAGTTTGTAACATACGGACTGATGACCGCGCAGTTTGGTCCGATAGATTTACCAACATTTGAACATTTTGAACATCCAACTTGCCGACGCAGCGTCCACCGTCGCCACGAAAGACAAGCGAGCATTTCTACTACAGAGATGCTAACCTGATTCTCTGTAGCTACGGTGAGCAATCCACGGTTTTAAACATGTTTCCTTGTCACAATTTTTGTGGTGTAACAGAATTATGGCTAGTTATTTTCCACATTTCGGCAGCCGAAATTCGTGCTGTGTTTGAAAATTTTTTCACGAGATGTGAAGCTTTTCTGTCTACAGGTGGACATCATTTTGAACACGTACTGCAAATAAATATAAGCTTAAGCTAAGCAGGTGGAGACGACGTTTACGCTCAACTGCGGCTGACCAGAGTACGAGATTCGGGCGCGTCGGCGGCCGGCGGATGCCTGTATAACGACAACGTTTGAAATTGAACTTTTCTCCACGATCATGATTATTTTGGAGTTAAACTGGGAGGGCAGGATAGGCATAAGTGGACGTAAATCTTTTTTGGAATAATTAATGCTGCAGCAGTCACTTTTTACTAATATTTTTATTGGCACGACGCGTTTCGGCAGCAAGCTGCCATCATCGGGTGCATTTTACAGTAATTGGTTCATTATTCTTTTTATTATGTTTTGTGTTGTGCGTGCCAGTGAGGTTATGTTTGGACATTTTAATAGTTTTGTTGATAATCTTGTTGTGTGTGCCAGACAACAAGATTATCAACAAAACTGTTAAAATGTCCAAACATAACCTCACTGTCACCCTCAACACAAAAAATGTTCAAATGTTTGTAGAACTTATGGGACTTAACTACGGGGTCATCAGTCCCTAAGCTTACAAACTACTTATGATGTAGCTAAGACTAAGGACGGCACAAATATCCATGCCCGAGGGGGGATTCGAACCTCCGACCGTAGTGGCCGTGCAGACCGTGACTGGAGCGCCTCAGTCCCCTCGGCCACCGCGGCCGGCTACCCTCAACGAAAAACATAAAACAATAATGAACCATTAACTGTAAAAATGCACCCGATGATGGCAGCTTGCTGCCGAAACGCATCGTCCCAATAAAAATATTAGTAAAAAGTGACTGCTGCAGCATTAATTATTCCAAAAAGGTTTATAATGCAGTCGCAGACCTCAGAACAATCTAAATAACATGGATAAATTTATGTTTAGACGTAAATCTTGTCTCAGGGCTCGATGAAATGTGCGTAATGTTTTCCGCTACCGCCCCGTCGCGCCGCGCTATTTCTCCCTCAGAGCGCTCCAGGGCTAGCAGCGCCCGCGACACCCTCTCCCCCCTCTACCCACTACAGCGAGCGGATCCGCGCCGGCTGTGGGGCGCGCGGCTCGCCTGGCCGGGCGGCAGGCCTATTGATTCATTGACTGCGGCCCGCGCGTACCTGGGACCGACGCGACGTCGATTGAGCAACAAAGTTTTCAGCGCGGGGGAAAGAAGTGTTTATAGGCACACCGAGTTTCTTTTGTCTCCACGTCTGGAGGGCTGCGGGGGAGGGGCAGTCACTCAAGCCGCTCTCCCAGTTGATACTGGAGGGCTGTTCCCGGACTTTCTATCAACAGAAAACTTTTTCCGATTTTACGTTGTGCCGTTCCCTCCGCCGACGGCATGACACAACCTGAGCCTTTATCATCAGAAAAATACTAGTCGGGAGCGCTTTGAGTTAACCGGCGTGAGTTAAACACTTCTTCTCAGAGGGGGCTCGTAAAGCGAAGCCCACCCTACACTACTGGCCATTCAAAAGGCGACACCAAGAAGGACGGCAGATATCGCAGCAGAATTAACGAGATTGTAGGTATTATATCTTCTGCGTTGTAAGGCCGTGTTCTTGGAATCTTGCTGCTTCCTGACGTTTCGTCCGATGCTGCGTCGGACTTCTTCGGAGGTTGTCCGTCTCTTGAGCCTTGCCGACTGACGGGTCGGGTGTCTGAAAGCTTCTTAAATACCATCTAAAAGGTGGCGTGGCTAATAATCACGTGATAAGCAGAAATGATCTTTGTCAAATATAAAGCTATACTATCGAACCATGTTAAAAATAGCCGGCCGCGGTGGCCGAGGGGATTAAGGCGCTTCAGTCACGGTCTGCACGGCCACTGCGGTCGGAGGTTCGAATCCCCCCTCGGGTATGGATATTTGTGCCGTCCTAGTTCGTAAGTAGTTCATAAGTAGTTTGTAAGTTAGGGACTGATGACCCCGTAGTTAAGTCCCATAGACTATACAAACATTTGAACATTTTTTTATTTTTTTTTTATTTTTTTATTTATTTATTTATTTATTTTTTTTTTTTTTTTTTTGTTAAAAATAAAAACAGTCATCGATTCTGCAGATCCACAGTCCATATATCGTTGAGTTTCATAGTCTCTTCTTTTCGATTGAAATTATCATTATGTTTATATATTTTAATCGCTTCTCTATACAACCTTGGATAGTAATTCGTTATGGAACATAAAATTTCTGTCTCAGAGAATTTTACTATATGATTTCCCGATTGTAAGCAGTGTTCAGCCACAGCCGATTTTTCAGATTTTCCGAGTCGGCATAGACTTTGTTGCTCCTTTAGACGTGTGTTATACTTCTCTTAGTGGTTCCGATGTAGACTTTACCACAGGAGCATGAAATTTTGTAAATCCTACTTGCTGATAAAGGCGAACGTTTATCTTTTACAGATCTGAGGGCTTGGGATATCTTCTCTGTGAAAACCGGCCTGATGTTACGTTTTCGTAGAATCTTCCCAATCTGATCCGTTACCTTATTAACAAAGGGGAGAGAAACCGTATTGCTCCATCGTTATATTGTTCCCTTGTCCTTCGTCCTACTGTTAATTGTTAGGAAAATTCTATTTATTTATTTCTCAGAATAACAATTCTTCTTAAAGACCTGCTTCAGATGTTGTAGCTCATCGTCCAGATGTTTTGGTGTGCAAATTCTTTGGGTATGGTGTTTAAGAAGCTCTCATACCTCCGACCCGTCAGTTGGCAAGACTCAATAGACGGAAAACCTCCGAAGAAGTCCGACGCAGGATCGGACGAAACGTCAGGAAGCAGCCATATTCCAAGAACACGGCCTTACAACCCAGAAGATATAATACCTACAATGTCAATCGGTCGTGTAAGCCTTCACTCTATCATCAGAATTAACGAGAGTTGCAACTTGGATGGTGACTACACTGCTGTGTAGACACTGTGCAATGGAATCTACTACTGTCTCTGATAGCACACGTTGTTGACATACCTACCTTACCTCCGAGCAATGGACTCGCCTGTTCCACGTCACCGCCGTGAGCACATGTGAGGGAAACAGAGCGAGCGGTCTAACGTAACGGTATCACTACGAAACAACAACAGAGTTTGATTAAGATTGAATGTGCCAGGCGTCCTACAGCACGACAGTGTCCTCAAGCTCTTGAAGACGAAATATGCATTACCATAAAGAACAGAGGCACGTTGGGTGAAATGGTTCAACGAAGGTCGGGAAACTGTACCAGACATGCATCGGGAAGGTCCTCCAAGCGTCTCTGAAGAAGAAGTGCATCCCGTTGCCGCGTTAGTGGCACTGCCGACCTCAGACGATTCGTGAGCTCGCCCACGAAAAAGGATTAGCGCATACGACTGTGCTTCACATTGTGAATGAACGCCTGGGACTGCGAAATATTGCATCAGGATGGGTTCCGCTTGAATTGACGGAAATTCAGAAATGGATGCGATTCGACGCTGTTCAGACGCACTTGGAGCGCAATGAACGCGATGGAGAGGCTTTCTTACGCCATATCGTAACACTAGATGAAACATGGGCTACATCGTACGAGCCACAAGTGAAACGGCAGCCCATCAAATTGCGTTAATACGGATAGCCGCGAAAGCCGAAAGTGCGTCGGACCCCAGTATGCTGAAAGTTACGGTGATTCTCGTGTACGACTGTGATGATGTTATCTCAACACATTACATTCCTTCACGGCAGACTGTCAATGCACAGTATTACTGTTCGTATCTGGAGCATCACCTGCGACCAGATTTTCGAAATATGCGGCAATACTTGCTGCGCAACTCACCCATGAATTTGCACAACAATGTGCGGGCGCATACAGAGCAAGCTCTGCTTGTCCTCTTCGGTCATTGGGACTGGGAGGTACTGTAACATCCACCATACTCCACGGACTTAAATCCTCATTTAATTGCGAAGAGGAAGGACCTACTTCGTGGCATACGCTTCACAACTGTTGCAGAGATTCGACAGGCAGTAGACCGCTCCATTCTCACGATCAACAGAACAGGCACTGCAAACGGTATACTTAGAAAAGTTTGCTGCCTCTGATGTAATATAATTACCTCAGCCAACAATTTTCAATTAACGAAGAGGTGATGAAATACGACCGTCTGTCGTCTTCCATATTTTTTTTATAAAATTGTAATTTATTTGATATCGCTAGATTAGCATTTTGATAAAACTAGAACCCCATTCTTTGCAAGGCATGAGGAATAGCATTTTTCTTTCATGTTTTAAAATATTAGTTTCTGAAAGGTTTGTTAATGTTGCTAGGATTTTGTTATTTTAATAATCTGTTATTGTGGTTATGAATGTGGTAATAAGTACGGCTTCTCCGCTACGCCACTGTCCCTGTGGGAATGTATACTTGTTTTACTTTTAAATGGGCGTGCGAGAATCTAATGGCTGTCTGAATGTGGGTAGTGATAGCTCGCTTTGCATGGTTCTCTGGTCGTTAGTTAGTCGTTACCAACTCCTGCTGCTGATGCAACCAAAGAGGTTTCTACACCCTTTGGTTACAAGCTAGTCGAAGAGCCTTCTCCCCTTCTCCAGGGCGTGTCTAACGATCTTCTCTCCCCAGCACTGCTGGGTTTCCCAGTTTCCGGTAGCTATCCCGCCTCCTGGTCGCTCTAAAATCACTTTCGTGCTCGGACCACGATGAGATAAAGTTTGTTCTGCTCTTGTCTGATTTTGGAGATGGTAGTGATTCATTGTCTAGCATGTTTAACATAGACTCTTGAACTTAGATTCATTTTTTTGGAATATTCCTTCCACTCGTGCGCGGAAATGTGTTACAGTTTTTCAAACCAGTGATTTCCATCAGATAAACGCGGTGTATGTGTTACTAGTTGCAGTTTGATAACGGCCTGGTATGTTCAAATCTTTTGTAATTATGTGGCGGTGTACGAACTCCGTGTAAATTCTTTCTAGCTTTGTCGGGCCCGATTTCTAACAGACGATATGTTCATTTTTGTACAGTGCATGTAAAAATCTTTCTTATCGTTTTCTTCCGTGAGTGATATGTGTTCCACGTGCTTGGTTCTTAGAACAAAGCCTTCAGCTTCCACTATTGTTTGCTCCATGCCTCTCAGGCAAGTAACTATGCGTGTATCCTTCTGATATCCACTAACAGTTCGCGATCTTTTCTCCCCACCTATTTTAATTTTGCTGTTTTTTCTCCAAACTTGTAGTATGCACTTAGTCTTTATCAGTAACTCTCTCCGAACCTTGAACAACCTCCTTCAATAGCTTGCTTATGAAATTCTAAACATTTCTACGGGTTGCATTCCGTAGTTTTTATTTTTATTTTTCAGTCTTTGTAATTATTTCACTTTTCTGGGTCTTGAGACTTGACTTGGTCCGTCTCTGTGAATGCTCCCAATCGCATGTTGCTGCATTACAGTAGCTTCCTTACGACATTCTACGCAGTTCTAGGGGTTGCATGCCGTAGTTAATTTTCTTTACTTTTCGGAAACTGAATTTATACATTTTTATCGGTTTTCGGAACCTGGTGGGTTCGAACTCCAACTTCAGGCGTTTGCAGCTAGTCACCTGAATTCACGCCACTTCTCATAAAATCAGTGCCTAGATAGTTTACTCACAGATTGCAACTCCGGCGTGATTTTGTGTAATGAATCCGATTTTTAACTATTTCACATTCAGTGGAGTGCAATCATGTAACGAAGCCGTGTGTCGCCATTGGCGTGTTTGCTCGCGGTCTAATTTAGATGCAACTTAAATTTGCTGTGCTCACGCACCATCTCAAATCAGGCACGACAGACCAGAGCCATCTTCGCAGTTCTATTGTATACTGTGTTGTGTGGTACCACCCGGATTGCTGAATTTCGCCTACGATAGCGGCGCCTGTTTCTGCCTCGCTTCAGCACGCCGATTCTGGTGAGTTTCGCTGTTGCATTGCGTGTATGTGAGCGAGCGAGTGTTGTTTGTAAATCCTCCCCCCAGTAGCGTTCAGTTCTGTGTAATTTATGTTATATTCTGTGCGGGGCATCGTCAGTATTAGTCCATGTAAGAGATGCTTTTATTTTATTAACAAAATGGGTTCCCTATTTTGCTTGCGTTCGACTGGAATAAACAAGTTCAGTATAATTTTGACTTGCCTATAAATTGTAGTTTTCAAGCACCTTCCCCTTTTTATTTAACACTGTTCTTCACCAGTGCTGAGAACAAGCTAGATGCAATTTTTTATGTTTCAGTTCCGTTAGCCGTAAATGTTTTCTTAGCCACCTTTATGAAATAATTTTAATTGTGGTGGTTTGTTTATTAATGTCTGTGTGTAATTTCGTGTGACCTGCTACGTATATTGGTCACTGTGTCGTTAACTTCCTGTTGTTAGAGTAATTTGAACCAAGTCAGTTCTAAATTATGGCCAGGGAACAAGGCACAACAGGGAGTATCCGGTAGTTTACACGGATCTATCGCTAATTTTAACGCTACAATTAAGCTTTTTTATAACAGTAAATTCTCATCTGGATGCCTCCCCCCAGAGTTAAGCTTTTATTAGATACAGTGGTCTTCTTTTAACGTTAAACTGTAGGTCCCCTTATAACTGGTTGAGTGAGTAATTTCGGAGGTCCGAGGAAGGCAACGGCATTCCTCCTCCAAAGAGGACCATGCCTAGTAAAGCTCTGTGGTGTTCAAACCAATCTTCGGATTTTTTACAGCTTTTTTTTCAGTAATTGAATCTAAGAAATTACATTTCAGATAGTGAGTCTATGTAATCTAATTCATCATTCACAGAATTTTGGTGTGTCAATAAATTATGGATGATGTTAAACTGATATCAACACAACCGTACGTTAGACTTAGTCTCTAACAGGAGTAAAGTTCTTCTCAGTGAAGACTCCCGCTTGTAAATGGGCCTCTATGGCCACCGACGACGACTCAGGAGATGCTCCAGACAGCAGTCGGATACCAACCTTTCTGTTCGCAACCATACAACCAGCAGTAATGTTATGGGATGACCTTTCGAATTAAAGAAGCACCCCTCCCGTTGTCATCCGTGGCAACATTGCAGCACGTTGGGTCGTCAACGTTATTGTACGCTCTGTTTTGTTATCGACCAAGGTGAAGAACCATGGGCTTACTTTTAAGTAACACATTGCTCTCCTACAGACGACGAAAGTTTCAGTTTCTTGTCTTCGTGACTGCCAAACCTCACCTTGGTCAGCGATGTCTCTGGATATCATCCCAATTGTGAATATTCAGTGCATTACATTATGGACAGGGCATTAGAATCAGCTCCTTTGCTGGACTCGCAACCTTAACGGCGCAGACCCGACGAAGTCATAGTACTCTTCAAGCCGGTGGTTTTACATGAAACGGTTCTTTTCGTGCAGCTTAACCGGTTCTTGAATGGGTTCTCTGCACAGATTGAACCTATTTTTGACTGGAAACGTTTATGTTCGACTACCCAGAGGCCATTTGGAGCCATTCATGAAGTTCACTGGAAAAATAAAATAAGGAATTGTGGCAGATAGCAATGGGTCGTGCCACTGGGCCACATTTGTACCCTATCGGTATGATTGATAATCTGGACACTTTCTCAGTATGAATTGCCCCACATGAATCCCATCGAACATTTATGGGAAATAATGGAGACGACAAGTCGTACACAAAAATAAGCAGCGGCAAGAGTTTCGCAGTTACAGATGGCTATAGAAACAGCAAGGCTGAATGTCCTTGCAGGGAATTTCGCTGCAGTTCATAAGACAAAAGGACGTTCGACACGATATTACGAGGTATCGCCTGATTTTTTTCACCTTCGTGTAAAGGCAGGGCTCCCCAAGTTGCTGCCGCGGCGGATTAGCCACGCGTACTGGAGCGTCGTGTTGCATGGGCGTTTGTGTTGTCTTTAGTTTAGTTTACCTTAGATTAAGTAGTTTGTAAGCTAAGCACTAATAACCAAGCTGCTGAGTCCCATATATTTACAAACATTTGAACATTTTGAAGATCCAACTAGCTCGTGATGTTGACGATCTAACACACCAATGGGACATCGTTTTAAGAGAATTTTCTCAAGTGATTTATACTATACCAATTAATCAATGCCATGCGGAATAAGATCTGGCATAATTTCGAGAGGTGAACCAACGTGTTATCGACTTGCGGCGTGAATATGGTTCTTTCTGTGTGATTTCTATTTAATATTCGTCCCATTCCCTATTCGAGTAAACGGTTCGTGATGCGAAGCGCCCTCAGTCCCCTCTTCTGTTAGTTATTAGAGTGTAACTTAAATTGCTGCGTAGTCAAGATATCAATACGTATTGTTACACGGTGGAATCACTGAGTACGTGTTGACACTGCGATGTGGCCGTAGTGCGATATTGACGAACGCAGTCGTCGACGTTGCCTTGCAATGTATTATACGCTTCGTTCTGCAACGGGGAACACAAATGACTTGTGAAGTGCGTTCACTCACAGACATCCGAGGAGGCCAATCGATGGTGTGCAGTTAGTGGCAGCTTCTGTCACGAAGTTGGCTGCGCTATTTGTTCCTCTGGCGACAGCGTTCGCGGTAACGACTGCGTACACAGAACAAAGCGAAGTATGTATGGCAAAGAGGAACAATGGGCGAAACTCCAAGTTAACTGACAACAGCCGTCGATCATTAAGGACAATTGTGACCAGGCAACATAAAATTACCATGGGAAAAGCAACAGCAAAACTCAACACTCACTTGACTAATATCGTGCGCATAAAAACGATACGGCTGGGGCGAAACTTTCATAGGACGACAGTTGCTAAACCTTTAATACCAGAAGCCAATGCGAAGCAAGTGGAAGCAAAATAGTAAAATCTTAACGCTGAATGACTGGAGTCTGGAGGTATGTAGTATGGTCATATTAACCGTTTGCACTGATACCTACAAATATATATATGAGAAACCTCAAGAGAAGCTTACAATATGGTATGCCTGCTTCCTGCATTGAAGCGTATATGTGAGGTCATGGGAAACCGAACGTTCCATAACGGCTTTGGAAGACAAATTAACGATGTTAACTGATAGTGAAGAAGCAACAGAAAAACACATTTTGACTCTCAAAGAATGTACGGGGACTGTTCGTCTTTGAGATTATAACCCAATAGAAATATTGGTAATTAATAGCATTTGATAATTAAACAGTATGAAGTTCACTGCAAACATTGACCATGCCGATGCACTAAATGTCACACAATTTTAATCTAATTAATTATGGTAGCAATGTATGTACACAGTTGGGTGACAACATTTATAGTTAGGCCATAGGTAGAAATTCTCCACGTTGAGATTTGCTGTGTGCTTGTAGCTGACGGGAGGCCAGCGAGCAGGCCGACGTTGGTGGCTTTTTCCAACTTAGGATTTTCCAGTTCGTTTCCAGTGAGGGGAGAGAGGGACAATGGCAAGTGCCAGGCACAGTGCAATGCACAAATATTGTAATACTACTGGTATTTGAAGTAATACGATGCAGTTAGGAACCTTTAAAGCCCTCATTACAAAATAGCCTGTTGACAAATAAACAATACATTAGCTGATATAGTCACATCTGACGTAATATGTTTAATTTACAATGAAAAGTAATAAATTACCAATAAATACAAGACAGTTACACAACTAGCATGGCAATGTTTGTTTATAAAAATAATATATTAACTATTTCTCATTTTATTTTCAATTAATCTTGTGTATTTTATCTTAAAGTATTCAGTTAAATCACTTATCTGTGATATAAGAAATTGCACGATTATAATAAATAGTACAAAGGATGTTTATACTAATATAAAAACGTAAGAAAATATTTGTTAATGTGTAGTGTAATTATTTTGATTTTAAGTAAAGTTTTAGAAATGTATTGGCTGAGCGCTGTACGTTGGCAAATCGGTTACAACAGGTCACATGGGGAAGTTGATGACGTAGGGGAAAAAACCCCGGCAGTTGAGCTTTTGGCGCGCGCGCGCGCCTGGGCAGGAAGTGAGGACTCGGGACCACGTGGTGTGGCTGGCCGGGCGGCGTCGCTCGGCATCAGTCGGCATGTGGATCTCGAGGTGGTGACTTGAGATTTGTCTGTGGCAATCGCCACGTGTGGTTGCTCGTCGTAGACTGCACCAAGTTAAATCGAGTGCTACTGTGTGTTTGTGAATATTTAGCCGGTGGAACAAGGTGTGCATCGCATTGAATTAAAGTGACTGTGATTTGTTAATGTAACACGTGTTGTCGCATAGGCATGAACATAAACTTTGTTTGAGACAGCCACGTGGTGTGAAAACAATTCGCGACAAATATTCATTTTGTCTGGGGGCTCTCGAGCTATAACTTTATTTGATAAATGTGCCGACGTACAGACGTATCAGCCACAGGGTTCAAGTATTGTGAAATAAACAACATAAAGTGAACTTTCACGTATTTTCAAAAATAGTAGTTAGTACACCCTTTTCTCTCATGAACTTGAATTTATTATGAATTTGTTTTGTTAATCATATGCAGGGAAGGAAAGCTGCGAACGTGTGATACCATCCCCAAGAAAACGAGTCAAACAGTCGTAATAACAGTTCCAGTGTTTTTGCATGTTTAGGAATTTCGTTCGCAGCTGGTGGTTGTGAGTTTTAAAATTTTCTCTAATTTAAACTCTCACCCCGACCTTCACCCTCGCATTTGGGGGCTCGTCCGGGATACGTTCACGTTGGACTTGCTCGGACGGAGAGATTAGGGTTTGTATAGGACAGTGAACAGCTACGAACAGTTGCAAGCAGATACGCAATCGCGTCGCGCGGTTAACGACGGTTAGTGACGCAGAGTTCGGGCGCGGGCATCCGTAACCGGCGATCGACGGCGCATCGGACCGGCAGCAGTGAGCGGCGGCGCGCGGGATCCACGCACTCAGATTTCGTCTTCTGCAACGGACGGCAGTGATCGTGGGGACTTCGCAAGTCGCCAATGGAGCGTTGGAGCCCAGCAGCTTCGATTCTACAAAGGATAAGGGATGCAGTGAGGACATATTCCAGCCACAGCTTCTACAACAGACGGCAGCGAGCGATGGGGACGTCGCAGCTCGTTGCAGCAACTTCTGGATTAAAAGATAAGTAAAGCAGCTGGCGCTATAAATTCTTGTGTGTTAATCAAGCTTTCTTGTGATACCGATAATGGATAGCGTTTTTAAGAGGTCGCCAACCGACGTAGATTCAGAGAGTAGCATATCAGAAAGTCCAGAGAGGGTAAATACTGGGGGAATGTTGTTGACACCGGAGATGTTAGCAGCCATGTTAGCGAGTTTTAGCTCAAATTTAGAATCAAAAATAGGATCAAAAATAGAAAATTCAAACTCAAATTTAAAATCAGAAATTGAAAATTCAAACTCAAATTTAAAATCAGAAATAGAAAATTCAAACTCAAATTTAAAATCAGAAATAGAAAATTCAAACTCAAATTTAAAATCAGAAATAGGAACTGTAAAATCAGAATTGAAAGCAGACTTTAAGGCAGACATTGGGGCACTACAAAATTCAATGTGTGCATTAAAGGCAGAAATAATCACAGACATTGACAAAAAGATAGGAAGTCTAACAGAACGGTTTGATAATAGGGAAAAGGAGACACATGCCAGAATTGGTGCTATTGAGACTGAGGTAGGAGACAAGTTAGATGCTGTGAAACAAATATGTGATCACAGGATTGAGGGCACTATGCAGGCGTTGGCTGAGGTTGACAAGAGGATGGTGGCAGGTATTGATGAAACAAAAACTTTGTTGTCAGGAAAATTAGAGAATACAGAATGTAACTTTAGGAAAAAGAGAGAACAAGTAGTGACAGTAAACAATACTGAGATTGAGAAGGTGAACACTAGAATAAATAATCTAGAATTGGGTACTGCATCAGGAAACACTAATTGGTCCATGGTGCAGACACCTAATGGCAAAAAGTTTTCAGGAGTGGGAAATTATCATCCAGTAGACTTTTTGGCTGCATGCAAGGACCAATTTGTGCCTGGTATGTCAGACTAGTGTAAGGTGAAGTTAGCAAAGAGAATGCTTGACTGTTCTGCTCAAACTTGGGCAAATCAGTGTGCTAATAAATTTCTAACTTTTGAGGCGTTTGAAAAATTGTATTTAAATAAGTATTGGGGGGAGGCCAAGAAAGCTAAGATACAAAATGAATTCTTGAACGGGCCAAACTATGTTAAAGGGAGACAGAGCATGAAGGAATTTTGTCAGGAGGAACTTGAGAAACTGGTGCATTTAGATACACCTTTGAGTCTTTTAGCAGTAATCTCCACTTTGTGTAGGAGGTTACCTGCAGATTTGCATTGGCAGTTAATTCACCATCCCACAGATTTAGCTGTGAATTTCATTGAATTTGTAGAAAAGATAGACCAGGGTTTAGTTATGGAACGACAGCTCAGGGAAACACAGCATGTGAACCACAATGAAAACAGAGGCAGTAGAAATGTGGGTCATAACCAGGGAAACCACAATAGAGAGAGAAATTTAAATGAAAATTGGAGAGGTAACAATAACAGAGGAGACAACTGGGATAATAGAAGACAGAGGGAAACATGGGAAAATGATAGGAGAAATCAAAGGCAAGAAGGTGGAAATAGGAATGGGGATAACAGTAGGAGAGAAAATCTGAGACAGAATCAGGGAAACTAAGATTTGTTCCAAATGAGGTCCGTTTTGAGACAAGGAGCTATTCTAATAACAGGACCAGAAGATGGGATAGCAGGGGATCAAATGACCATAATTACAGTAGGAATAGAGATGGGGAGAGAAGGGAGGAAAAACTATGTCACATGGACAGAGATAATGATAGGAAAGAGGAAGTAGGAGTTCACAAGGGCAAGGATAAAGAAAAGAGGGAAGAAAACATAAATAGAGTAAACAAGGAAAGGGAGAACAGAGAGGAAAGTATGTGTCAAATGGATGCTGTTATAGGTAGTGAGGAAATTTTTGGGGATTGGTTTAGGCAACATGACAAAAGAAAGGCAAGCAGGAGGAGGAATGATAGAAACAAGGACAATAAAGGAGAGTATAATGTGAGAAATTTATTTCATAATAACATTAAAGAAGATAAAAACAGTGTTGGGTTAGCCTTAGTTTTGGATAAGTCAGAGGCACAAGTGTTAACTGAATGTGAAAGTGAGAATGTAAATATTGATGTTACTGGAGCCAGCATAGATGGTGTTGAGTGTGTGAATGAGAATGAATGGAGTTCTGAATTTAAAAAAAAAATTAAATGTGATCCAGTAAAAACATTAAATGGCAAGTGTTAACTGAATGTGAAAGTGAATGTGAAAGTGAGAATGTAAATATTGATGGTACTGGAGCCAGCATAGATGGTGTTGAGTGTGTGAATGAGAATGAATGGAGTTCTGAATTAAAAAAAAAAATTAAATGTGATCCAGTAAAAACATTAAATGGCACTGGGTCTAGTATGAATGAGAGAAGTGTAAATGTTTCTGAAGTGTGTGAAATTGTCAATGCTGATGTACACCCACCTGTAACTGATGATGTGTTGGGACAGGACAGAGGTATTATTGAGAAGATAAAGTGGATTAGGAAGTGGGCACCAGATGATTGGCTATTACACAAATATGAGTATTTGGACCGACTTCGGAAGCAATGTAATAGGGATCAAACTTACTATAGCCTGGTAAAAGACTTAGTGAGTGGGGAGAATGAATACGATGAATTAAGGGGACTAGGCATGTGTGCTGTAGACCAAAATGAAGTAGATGAAGGATTTGGTGTATTACAGGAGGGGATAGATAATAATAATGAGAGTGTACAAACTTTTGTAGTATACAACAATGAAAATTGTAAGGAAATGGATTGTGATGGTGTAGGAGCAGGGTGGATTGATAAAGAAGTAAGTGAATATGGTCCAGATGATTGGGTCCATTTCCTTGGACATTTAAAATCAGTGGAGCCAGTGACATGGATAGAAGAGAAATATGGGTATGCAAGGAAACTTGGGGAGTTGAGTGCAATAAACCCAGAATTTGGGAAAGCATTCAGTGAATTATTTGAAAATGATGAGGACATACAACCATATTGTTATGTAGGGGAAAGAAATACTATGGTTAAGAACTGTATGCAAGAAATTGAGGAGGATTTGTTGGCAGAAAATGAACTTGAGGAAGATGTTATTGAAAATGTACAGCCCATTATAAATGTTAAGGTAGAAGAGGTTAGTGAAACTCCATTGATTGATACTGGAAGTACAATTAGTGGTATTTCAGAGGATTTCTACAATCAAATCAAGAGTACAGGGACAGTAGAGTTTCCAGTTACTGGGGTACGGATAAAGAATGCTACTGGCAGTTATAGCAAACCAGTGAATAAGGAAGTACTGTTAGACTTGATGATTGAGGATGAATTATTTAGTCAAGGTTTACTTGTCATAAAGGGACTTTGCTTAAATTTAGTGTTGGGTAATGATTTTTGTGCAAATATGGGGCACAACTAGACTATAAGGACAAAGCTATAAAATTGAATGTAGGGGGTCATATGAAGAAGATTAAATTTAAGAACTCTGTTGATAAAAAGAATCTGATGGCATGCATACAGATAGCACAATGTGTTATGATTGAAGCTGAAGTTGAGGAAGAAATACGGAAGAAGGTAGATGAGACAAAGGGGATAAGTGAAAGTCAAAAGGGGGAATTGTATTATTTATTGTCTAGGTATAAGAATGTGTTTTCTGAAACGCCAGGAAAAATCTTAGATTTTGAATATGAAATTAGGGTAAAACCACATGAACCAGTTAAAGCTAAGCCTTATGCTATAGCCATATCTGAAAGGGAATCAGTCAGAACTGAATTACAACGGATGCTGGACTTGGGCATAATTGAAAGATGTAGAAGCGAGTACAGCATTCCCATGGTAGTGGTGAAAAAGAAGGACAAATCTGTGCGGTTAGTGTTAGACGCCAGAAAATTAAACAAAATTATAGTTCCTGAAACAGATCATCCAGAGAACATGGATGAACTGATTCAAGGGTTCCATAATGTGAAACTTATGACCAGCATGGATCTGACTGCCGGATTTTGGCAGGTGCCGCTGGCTGTTGAGAGCAGGAAATACACGGCTTTCTTATTTGAAGGCAGGGCCTATCAATATAAGGTTGTTCCTTTTGGTTTGTGTATTTCTGTTGCTGTTTTCATTAGAGCTTTGAGTTATGTGTTGGGAGATGAACTGATGAGAAGGCTTACAATTTATGTGGATGACATATTGGTTGCTACAGCTACTTGAAAGGAGCATTACCGTTTATTGCAGGATGTTTTTACAGCTTTACTTGCAGGGGGTATGACACTCAAGCTTAAAAAGTGTGAATTTGTAAAAGCAGAAATAAACTTTTTAGGTCATGTGTTATCTTCAGAAGGATTTATGCCTAATGGGGATAAGATTAAGGCAATAGCAGAATGTGCAAAAACTAAGAACCGGAAGCAGTTAAAATTGTTTCTTGGTGTGGCTAGTTTCTACAGATAATACATAAGTAATCAAAGCCTGAATTCTCCAAATTTGTCACGGTTATTGAAGAAAAATGTGTCCTGGGTGTGGTCTGATGAATGTGATAGGGATTTTGAAAGAATCAAAACCAGTCTGTGCAATAGCATACTCTTACATTACCCAGACATGTCTTTTCCATTTTACTTAGCCACAGACAGCTCCGACTATGGAATAGGAGTTGCTCTCTTTCAAAGAAAAGAAGTGGATGGTGAGATTGAACACAGAAGCATATCATTTGCAAGCAGGGTCCTATCAAAACATGAGCGGAGAAATGGTATTTCGGAGAAGGAACTTTTGGCTATAGTTTGGGGTTTTCTAAAATTCAGAATTTACGTGCAAGGTCATGAGACAATTGTTATGACTGACCATAAGGCATTGAGCTATTTGCAGGATTGTAAGTTACTAAATCAAAGGCTGGCACGTTGGGCACTAATACTCCAACAATTCCAGTATAAAATAGAATACATAAAGGGAACTGAAAACGTAGTTGCTGACAGCCTGTCCTGTTTGCCTATTAAAGGGGACGAATCTATAGAACTTGAGGGTGAAGGCACTGAATTCCACATGATGCACATGAAAGGTGTTGATGGGGAAAAACATATTACGGACATCTGTAAGGACATGAGACGGATACAGAACACTGATCCGATTCTCAAACTGGTCAAAACAAACATGAGTAGAAAAGGGCACGAAAAATTAGATAAATATTACAAGATCTATAAGAGGGTATTGTTTAGGAGAAAGAATGTTGACAAAGAAGAATGGCGGATATGTTGGCCAGTCCAGTCATTGATAGAATATATACATTTGTCACATGGTCATTATGGACCACAAAAGTGTTTGGAAATATTACAGTATTATGTCATTTTTAACAATATGGATAGAAGTGTTAGGAAACAGTTAGGTGCTTGTGATAAATGCCAGCGTGTGAAGCATAGCACTGTGGCTAGCCAAGGTGAAATGCAAAGCATTTTACCTAAGGGTGTGGGTGAGTTGTTGGCAATTGACCTTTTTGGACCATTGCCAGCAAGTAGGGGTGGACAAAAATATGTTATACTTACTGTTGATGTGTTTTCAAAATATGTAAGGCTATACGGTATCAAGAAGGCTACCAGCAAAACAATAATCCGTAAGCTAGAGCTAGATTATTTCAAAAAACATGGAAAACCTAAGGCATTGCTGTCAGACAATGGTTCCCAGTTTACATCTAAGGCATGGGAAGATTTTATGCAACAGTCAGGTGTAAAACTTATAAAAATTTCAGTTTACCATCCGGCGAGCAATCCTGCCGAGCGATACATGCGCGAGTTGGGACGGTTATGCCGAACATACTGTAGTAATAACCACAAATCATGGGCAGAGTACATTGTTTCCCTTGAGGATGTCATGAACAGTGTTAAAAGTAAAGGAACAGGATATACACCATATGAGATAATGATGGGCAAAAAGGCACCGAATCTTATAGGTGAGATTGTAGATTTCCCACCAGGGGATCAGGTGACACCACAGGAACGGATAAAGCTGGTGACCGAGCAGATGGCTAAGGCAGCAGCTCAGAGGAAAAAGAGATATGACAGTAGGTACAAGCCAACTAAGTACATAGTCAATGACCTAGTACTAGTGAAAACTAAAGAAAAGTCTAGTGACATTGATGGAGAAATAAAGAAACTTTTTGAGTTATATCATGGGCCATTCCGGGTAGCAGCATGTCCGTACCCAAATGTTTACCAGTTGGAATACCCCAAGTCTGGAAAACCGTTGGGGTTAAGAAATATTACTGAGTTGAGGCTATATAAGCAACTGGATTAAGCCAGTTTGCAGCCTCATGTGAATATTAGGTTTAGGATCTGTATGTATTTTTTTGTGACTTATGTATGTCTAGATTTAAGAGTTTTTGTGGAGTAACTTGACAATTTGATAATTATTTTGACTTGGTTTATTCTCTATTTTTGCCTTGCGTTATTTTTGTTGTTTATGTATATGTGTTGGTGAAAGGTGCAATTGTTGCCAGGACTCATTCCAAAAAAAAAAAAAAAAAAAAAAAAAAACAGCAGCTGAGAGGGATATTGTGTTTATTGTGTCATCATAATTTATGTATGAGTAGTGAAACTATTTATTTAGGTAATTCGATGAATGATAATTAAATTGTTTTTATTTTTGTTGATACATACTAATCTGAAATCAGGACTAGAGGACGTATATATATTGTATTCAATTGATGTTCACAGGCTGCAGGAGTTGTAGTTACTGTGAAGTATAGACGTGCTAGGATTAACTTAGGATAGTATGGGCCAATTAAATCTCACACCAGCACGTCCCCAGCAAAAATAATTTTTTTGGTGTGAGGGGGTAGAATTTGTATTTATGTTTGTAGGTGTCATTATGATGGAAGAGAAAATTCTCTGATAACATTCTTTTGGTAGTATTATTTGAGCTTTAAGATATATTTTTGACATAGGCAGTTTTTTTTATTTTTTTTTTTTATTTGATGGAGTAATACTCCAAGTAGGCCACATATTCTCTTGTCTGTTTCATCTGAAGCTATGGCTGATGAGAGTGCAGGCATTTGGGTTAATCTGATAATGACTAACAGCAGCCACTTTCAGTTCTTAATTCTGTTGATTTGCATGTTACTGTACATTTCTCAATGCTTAGTTTCAATTGCACCAAGTCTGGATGGCAGAGGGGTGGGATACTAATCCAACCGAATCCTGGTGTCCAGACAAACTTTTGTCTATGTTGACTCATGTGTGCCTTCTGCTCTTCCTGTTCCATGTAGGGTGCATATGACGTGTGTGAACAAGAACGCTTGATCCAGTGCCATGAATCTAAGCTGCAATAGCATGTTGGTTGAAATGACGGAGACATAGGACCATACACCATGGACCAGAGTTGCTGCAACGATGACTCTGGGGTTCTCAGTGTCAAAGTGGTGAGAGATTTCCTTTAAACAAGTGGAATGTACACCGTCAAAAGTTTTTATAGTGACAATTCTAGTTTTTCCATGTAGGACAAGGTTCTCTAAAGACTAAAGTTTAATAACATTATAAATTTGGTGCCAATTCTGTGTATAAACAGCAGGCACACTTAAATTTCATGGATGTAATTAGTTATAAGGTTTCTTTTCTTAAAAATATGCACACACTATAAATGGTCTTAATGGTACAAATATTGGGAAATAATCTCACTGCCCTGTTTATTTATTTATTTATTCTGCATTAGTTGAGGTCATAATTGGTATAGTGTTTGAGTCAATCCGATTCCATAATTTCGTAATTTTAAATTTTGCTCATTTGAAAGTATTAATTTTGGTGCTACTTGCGCCATCCTGCACATGGTTTTGATGCCGCAAGTGGGGGTATTGTGAGATTACCGCCCAATAGAAATATCGGTAATTAATAGCATTTGATAATTAAACAGTATGAAGTTCACTGCAAACATTGACCATGCCGATGCACTAAATGTCACACAATTTTAATCTAATTAATTATGGTAGCAATGTATGTACACAGTTGGGTGACAACATTTATAGTTAGGCCATAGGTAGAAATTCTCCACGTTGAGATTTGCTGTGTGCTTGTAGCTGACGGGAGGCCAGCGAGCAGGCCGACGTTGGTGGCTTGTTCCAACTTAGGATTTTCCAGTTCGTTTCCGGTGAGGGGAGAGAGGGACAATGGCAAGTGCCAGGCACAGTGCAATGCACAAATATTGTAATACTACTGGTATTTGAAGTAATACGATGCAGTTAGGAACCTTTAAGGCCCTCATTACAAAATAGCCTGTTGACAAATAAACAATACATTAGCTGATATAGTCACATCTGACGTAATATGTTTAATGACAATGAAAAGTAATAAATTACCAATAAATACAAGACAGTTACACAACTAGCATGGCAATGTTTGTTTATAAAAATAATATATTAACTATTTCTCATTTTATTTTCAATTAATCTTGTGTATTTTATCTTAAAGTATTCAGTTAAATCACTTATCTGTGATATAAGAAATTGCACGATTATAATAAATAGTACAAAGGATGTTTATACTAATATAAAAACGTAAGAAAATATTTGTTAATGTGTAGTGTAATTATTTTGATTTTAAGTAAAGTTTTAGAAATGTATTGGCTGAGCGCTGTACGTTGGCAAATCGGTTACAACAGGTCACATGGGGAAGTTGATGACGTAGGGGAAAAAACCCCGGCAGTTGAGCTTTTGGCGCGCGCGCGCGCCTGGGCAGGAAGTGAGGACTCGGGACCACGTGGTGTGGCTGGCCGGGCGGCGTCGCTCTGCATCAGTCGGCATGTGGATCTCGAGGTGGTGACTTGAGATTTGTCTGTGGCAATCGCCACGTGTGGTTGCTCGTCGTAGACTGCACCAAGTTAAATCGAGTGCTACTGTGTGTTTGTGAATATTTAGCCGGTGGAACAAGGTGTGCATCGCATTGAATTAAAGTGACTGTGATTTGTTAATGTAACACGTGTTGTCGCATAGGCATGAACATAAACTTTGTTTGAGACAGCCACGTGGTGTGAAAACAATTCGCGACAAATATTCATTTTGTCTGGGGGCTCTCGAGCTATAACTTTATTTGATAAATGTGCCGACGTACAGACGTATCAGCCACAGGGTTCAAGTATTGTGAAATAAACAACATAAAGTGAACTTTCACGTATTTTTAAAAATAGTAGTTAGTACACCCTTTTCTCTCATGAACTTGAATTTATTATGAATTTGTTTTGTTAACCATATGCAGGGAAGGAAAGCTGCGAACGTGTGATATCATCCCCAAGAAAACGAGTCAAACAGTCGCAATAACAGTTCCAGTGTTTTTGCATGTTTAGGAATTTCGTTCGCAGCTGGTGGTTGTGAGTTTCAAAAATTAAAATTTTCTCTAATTTAAACTCTCACCCCGACCTTCACCCTCGCAGTCTCCAACTCTCCTTCGAAAACACTGAATGCATCTATTCCAAGTTAGATATTTCAAACCTTCAAACATATTGTGTTGGAATCAACAGATCCAATTCCTGTAAGTACCTCGGTGAATTTTTTGGATCAAGAGGACGTGAAGCGATAGCGCCTAAAGAAAGAGATAACAAACAGCCAAAAAAGTGTTTGGACTTGTTTAAAATACCTGTAATAAAAATACCTGCCAAAAGGCACTTAAATCAGACACTAAATGAAATCAACATAAATGAAATCAAAAGTCACGTAGTCTGGATTTATCGCCAGAGACCATCGCTTCTATTAAGATAATCTTAAAAATCGATATTATGTTTCTCACATGTTTACCGAGTATGTTTGTTCCAACTGTAATTCGTTGTTACCCGAACATTTGTAGGGCCACAAGGAAATCCAAAAGACATTCCAGAAAAATAGAAACACCGCAATAACAACTTACGGTGTCACCACGGAAAGCGCATTGTAACCTTTGTTTACCATTTATACTGTCTTCTTAACACAATATAAGCCCATGTACCATTATAACCGTTTGTAATTCCGCCTTGTAATTTTGTGTAAATTCTGTCACGCAGATAATCTGAAGATGCCCTGATAAAGGGCGAAACGCGTCATTAACTAATAAAAAAATTTGCAATCAAGACGGTTTGAAGAAAAGATTAGGTTCTGTCTCCGAAAGAACTGACTAGCCCGCAACCAAGATCTGGTACGTATTTTGTAAAATTTCGTTGGATATTCGTATCTCTTCTTCACATTATTATTTTTCATTATTACAGAAAACAGATTTAATCGAAATAAAGTTGTTTGTTATATAGGACTGTTGTTGATCACTAATAAGCTTCGTTCTTGTCAGTTAATCAAGTACAATTATTGCCGCATCAAGTATTTCGAAATATAAAGTCACTTTCCCGACTAGCAGTATAATTGATGTCAGTGTATATTTGCGTATGACATTTACTACATGATAAAAGTTTCCTATGATTCGTAAAGCTATTGTTGCGATAAGATGTATTTACTTAATCAGCAACATTTAATTAACGTATCACAAGTACAAAGATAAGAGACATACTGGTAAAAACAAAAGAGTAATTAATTGAACAGAGTAATTATTTGACCAGAGAGAGTAAACATGCATCATCACTTACGCTGTGTAGCACAATAACTTTGTACATGTTGAAAAGGCATTTTGCATTTAATTACAATCACTTTATCACTCCCCCCTCAGTGTCAACGCTATTTTCTGTTGAAGCGGACATGACGACCGGATCGCGTGACAACAGGTTTAGCTGAAGATGCTGGTGAGTCGTCCGTGTTGACTTCTGGTGTCCGTTGAGACTTCAAGGTAGCAGGTGGTGGGGTAGTGGTCGATTCTGCTGTGCTCGTAGAAGGTGTGACAGGTTCTGTGCTAGAATCAGGGTGGGTAGTGCAGAAGGCAGGTTTAAGGCGGTCAATGGAGATTGCAGTTGGCGTACCCTTGATATCAACCTTAAACGTCTTTTCCTCCTTGCTAATGACAGGATACGGTCCATCATACGGTGATTGGAGAGGTTTGCGCACAGCATCGTGCCTGACAAAGACATGGTCACTTTTCCACAGATCCGAAAAAATGAAAGAGCGGCGGGTCTTTTGCTCTCTTGGCGCGACAGGACGTAGTTCTCGAATCTGCGAACGTAGTTTGCAGACAAAGTCTGAAGCTTCGAACAGATCATCAGACATGTTGTGTAGGAATTCGCCAGGTAGTCGAATTGGTTGTCCATAGACGAGATCTGCTGCTGTGGCTTTGATATCTTCTTTAATGGAAGCGCGGAGGCCCATCAGAACAATTGGTAGGGTTTCTGTCCACCGTTGTGACTCATGACACCTCAGAGATGCTTTTAGTTGTCGATGTAGGCGTTCTACTAAACCGTTCGCTGCTGGGTGGTAGGCTGTAGTTCGGATACGAGGGCAGCGAGCGCTTTGAATAGGTATGACTCAAACTGCCTTCCCTGGTCGGTGGTAATACGCAGGGGTACTCCAAAACGAGCAATCCATCCCCGAAAGAATAAAGTTGCCACTGTCTCGGCGGTGATGTCTGCCATTGTAAAAGCCTCTGGCCAGCGTGTGAAGCGATCAATGGCAGTTAGGCAGTAAGTGTACCCTTCCGACGGCGCTAGCGGGCCAATGATGTCTAAATGGACATGTTCAAATCGTTGATTCGGTGGCATGAATGTGCCAAGAGGTGCCCTAACATGACGACTAATTTTATTCCTTTGACATGCCATGCATTGGCGCACATACTTTTTAACATCAATGTCCATGTTTGGCCACACAAAAGATCGTTTAACTAGGTACCATGGACTCCAGGGTGTGATAAGTCATGAAGCGACGTGATTGCTTGCTGTCGGAAGGGAGCTGTCACAAACGGTCGCACTTTCGAAGCAGAAACATCACAATATAGCCATGCATTTGTCGGTGGTACTTGAATTTGACGGAGCTGTAGGCCAGATGTCTGTAAATTATGCAGCTCGGCATCTGATTGCTGTGTCGCGGCGGGTGCTTCATAGTCAATTGCGCGTGCAATTGCTTCTACCCGGGAGAGGGCGTCTGCTGGTATATTCATTTCTCCCTCGACGTGAACTATGTTGGTTGTAAATTGTCCTATATAGTCCAGGTGGCGTAGCTGGCGAGGCGATGCTTTGTCAGGTTTCTGACGAAAGGCATACGTCACTGGCTTGTGGTCGGTGACTAATGTGAATTGCTGACCTTCGAGCATGTGACGAAATTTCCGGATGGAAGCATATGCTGCATATAATTCACGGTCATACGTCGACCAACTTTGCTGTGAAAGGGATAACTTCTGGCTGAAAAACGCTAAAGGCTGCCAATGTTGATCTACTTTTTGTTGAAGCGCAGCACCAATTGCAGTTGTAGAAGCGTCTACCATCAAGACGTGCTGTGCTTGCGGTACGGGATGTGTTAACAGTGTAGCCTCAGCGAGGGCAGTCTTCACTTTGGTGAAAGCGGTCTCAGCCTCGCTAGTTCATGACAGTTTGTCGTTTGGTTTTGGTGCACCCCGCAAGAGCTCGTTCAATGGGGCAGCCAGGAGTGCATGACTGCGCACGAAACAACGATAGAAATTAATTGTACCAAGAAATCGTCGCAATTCACGAACTGTCACAGGTCGTGGGAAGTTCGTTATGGCTTCTACTTTCTCCTGTGGCGGCTGTATTCCATGAGCGTTGATGGTGTAGCCAAGGAACTGAACTTCTGCTGCTCCAAATACGCACTTTGACGGATTTATGAGTATCCCGTGTGAACGAAGGCGGGTAAAAACTTGGCGTAGGTGTTCCAAGTGCTCTGACTCAGAGACAGACATCACTAAAACGTCATCAATATAAACGTAACAGTAATCCAGGTCACGTGTGATTTCATCCATAAATCGCTGGAACGTTTGTGCGGCATTACAGAGTCCACATGGCATTCTTGTGAATTCAAAAAGACCAAATGGGGTACAGACAGCAGTCTTAGCAATGTCTTCCGAGGCAACTGGAATTTGGTAAAATGCACGAACTAAGTCCAATGTAGAAAATACACATTTGCCGTGGATGTTGAAAGCAAAGTCCTCAATGTGAGGCACCGGATAGCGATCGGGAATTGTCCTAGTATTTAGCTGCCAGTAATCACCACACGGACGCCACCCATTGTTCTTCTTTGGAACAACATGGATGGGTGAAGCCCAGCTACTGCTTGAGGGGCGGCAGATTCCTTGAGCAAGCATAAATGAAAATTCTTGCTTCACTACTTTCAATTTTTCTGGTTTTAAACGACGAGGTCGAGCGTGAACTGGCGGTCCTGGCGTCGTTAATATATGGTGTACTGTAGTATGTCGTATAGGTGCCAATGTGGGTAGCTGCCGGGTGATCTCCGGAAACTGTTTAAGAAGCTCTTCATATGGAGAGTCACCTGCGATCATTCGTATAGTGGTGGCTTCAACACAGCGTAAATGTCCCTGACTGACTAAGTTAGTTGAAGTGTCGAAGATCAGGGAGCAGTCCATAAAAAGATAAGAAGTCTGCACCAAGAATAGGATGCGTCACATCTGCTACTGTAAACTGCCAGTCAAACTTGCGTCGAAGGCCTAAGTTTAATGAAATTGTCACTCGACCATATGTCTGGATCCTAGAACCATTTGCAGCAAAAAGGCAGCAGTCGTCCTTGCTTCGACGAGGTAGCCGAGAACATGGATACACTGACACATCAGCACCTGTGTCCACTAAGAATTGTAACTTTGTATCTTGTTCTGTGACAAATAGTCGACGGCTGCCGTCCGGAGAGCCATTTGCCGTCATTACTGACTTCCGTGTTCGTTTCCCTTCTCACACAGAGGATTACACTTTCTTGCCTCTGAACCAAACCGCTTGTGATACCAGCAAAGCTTTACAGCTGAAGGTGAGCGACTGCGTCTTCTTGGTGAGCGGTGGCATCGTGATTGACGGCTGGAACACTGTGTTCGTAGCGCGGCGATTTGTGCAGTAAGTTCAGCGACCTGAGCTTGCAACGCTGTGAGGGTATTGTCTGTCGGTGAACTAACAGCTTCTACACTCGCAGACGGATACATCTCCACAATACGATCTGCAGTTTGTGCAAGAGCATCGAGATCACCGGCGCACACTGTGAGTATTTTCTGTGCATCCGGTGGAAGACGCGACAGCCAGATATTGCGTAAAATATCTTCGTTAACAGCATTATTTGCCAATGTCCGCAAGCGGCGCAGCAACTGTGAAGGTGTGCGATCACCTAACTCTTCAGTACGTAGTAGCTTCTCCAGGCGTTTCCTCTCAGACTGTGATAACCGGGTGATTAAGGCATTCTTGATTGCTGAATATCGATCGGTACTCGGTGGTGAAGCCAAGTCTTCATTCAATGCTGCGACGACATAGCTGTATTTAGTATCATCAACGGTTACGTGAGCTAACACAAATTGGCTTTCAAGTTGTGCAAACCACAGTACAGGGTTTTGTCGCCAGAATGGTGGTGGTTTGACCGCGACGGTGTTGATTAATGCGCTCGCAGGCGCATCAGCAATCGGTTGCGTATCCGGCATGGCGTAATCACACGGAAGAAGCGCGGCGCGGCTGACGCGGTTGTTTCAAATGTAACGTCCGAAACGGAACTTTACGAAGCGTCGATTAACACCGAATATCACGTCGGGGTCACCAAAAATGTTGCGATAAGATGTATTTACTTAATCAGCAACATTTAATTAACGTATCACAAGTACAAAGATAAGAGACATACTGGTAAAAACAGAAGAGTAATTAATTGAACAGAGTAATTATTTGACCAGAGAGAGTAAACATGCATCATCACTGACGCTGTGTAGCACAATAACTTTGTACATGCTGAAAAGGCATTTTGCATTTAATTACAATCACTTTATCACTCCCCCCTCAGTGTCAACGCTATTTTCTGTTGAAGCGGACATGACGACCGGATCGCGTGACAACAGGTTTAGCTGAAGATGCTGGTGAGTCGTCCGTGTTGACTTCTGGTGTCCGTTGAGACTTCAAGGTAGCAGGTGGTGGGGTAGTGGTCGATTCTGCTGTGCTCGTAGAAGGTGTGACAGGTTCTGTGCTAGAATCAGGGTGGGTAGTGCAGAAGGCAGGTTTAATTACAATCACTTTACTATATTGGCTATTAAATATGCCCCTCGATTTCAAGGTCAAACATTAACAAGACTTAGGATAGTAATATGATGACCCGCTCGATTAAGTACACCATAAGATACGATTGCGTTGTACTGTGATAAAATTTTTACGTACACTGAGTCTATCCCGAACGTAACCCGACTTCATCCATAAGTTCACAAAAACTAACGAGATAGGAGAAATACTCTCCGTTTACAAGAAGAATACTATAATTCCAATTCCTAAGAAAGGAAGTGAATACAAATGTTAAAATTACGAAACTATCAGTTTAATAACTGATGGATGAAAATATTAAGACGAATTATGTACAGACAAACGGAAAAACTGGTGGAACCTGACCTCTGGGAAGATCAGTTTGGATTTAAGATGGGCTGTACACGAAAATGACTAAATTGTGATTTTTAATGGATCTTCATTTACTACATGGTATTGAGCAATTTGCGATTACTTACGGCTTCACTGTACTACATTTAGAAGGAACACCAAAGTGCAGCGAATGAAAGTTTGCGCCCAGCCGGGATTCGAACCCGGAATCTCCTGCTTACTAGGCAGCCGCGTTGACCACCAGCGTTGACTTCAGTGACCAGCCGGACTGCAGAGGACTCTTCCCTGCACGTCTCCCGCCATATCCAAATCTCCATTCGGCACGCTCTCTCTGTCTTATTACCGCAGCCTACTTGTTCTGACCTCTGCAGTTGTACTGATTTATTTCATTAAATTTGTAATAACTTGCACAGGCCCTCGCCTTCTTCTTCGTTCTTAATTCTCTCGTATTATCTGTTTATGTGGCGTTTTCTTTTCATTGTTGTGCAAACAAAATGCAGGGAATATCTGTATACTACATCAAGAAGGTTGTGGAATAACAGTCATCCCAAGAAATGTGTTCTTTGCAAAACACAAAATCCTAATTAGTCTGTGAAGGTCCTCATCTGGAAACGGTGTCCCAAAACTACATATTTCTCATTCAAGGTAGTTAATATTTCAGTTTATGATGCAGTTATCGTCTTTAATGGTGGCATCTCAGAAAGGGTAAGTGTCTTGTAGAGAATGGGCTTACTGCCCCGAGTTTTCACTCGCGATATCTCGATGGGGATTGACACTCACCGCATAATTGAAGCCATTAAACCCACTGAAGACCTTGCAGAGCAAACAAGACAGAAAATAAGAAGCCAGAAGAGAAGTCTTGAAGGAAATGAGGACATTCATTACAGATCTGAAGATTTTTGAAGGTTGGAATGGCAACAAAAAGCCGTGTTTATCTTTAAAATGCATTTTCTCAGAACTACCGTTTTCATTATTCTGGTTCATTTTTCTCCAAAACAAGAAAAGATTTGCTTGTGATTTTTGGCATATCTTTTGCATTATATATCAGAAACATGTATACAGAGTGAATATTTAATATCATTCATGTATGTCAAGAAACAGAGTAAAGAAAGTACAATTTCTATTTGTAATTTTTCAATGAAAAACTAACTAACCCTAAAACATCGTACAATATCAATAAATTCAAATGAATCTGTGGTTATTTTGTATGATGGTTGACATTTTACTGCAAAAAATTCAAGGCAATTTCGTAGAACCTTTCTTAGCAAATGGTGCCTTTGTGAATCATTAGTACATAAACTTAAAAACTTACAAAAAAATTAAAAATTTCAATTAAAATTACAAATCAATTTCGGTAGATGCTTTGAACTACCATCAACCATTGCACATAATTTCATTTATTCAACTCAGTAATTGTGGATTTTTTGACAGTTTATATTTGTACTTGTTTTTCGTGTACATCCCCCCTTAAGAGAAATTTAGGAACGTGGGAGCAAATACATTACGACTTAGAGAAGAGAGGTCAATAATAGGAAAACCTACATTTTTAACATTTGTAAATCTTTACAAAGCTTTTCACAGTGTTGAATAGAATACAATCTTTCATATTGTGAAGGTAGCAGTGGTAAAATAAAGGGAGCGACAAGTTATCTTCACCTTAAAAAAAAAAAAAAAAAAAAAAAAAAAAAAAAAAAAAAAAAAAAAAAAAAAACAGACAGCGGTTCTTAGAATCGTAGGGCATGAAAGGAAAGTAATGTTGGAAAGGGAGTAAGACATGGTTATAGCGTTTTTCCAGTATTGTTCAATCTGAACATTGAACAAACTGTGAAGAAACGCAAGGAGCAATTTGGAGTAGGAATTAAAGTTGAGGGGGAAGAAATGAAAACTTTACGTCTTGCAGATGACATAGTACAGGTAACTCTGTCAGAGTCAGTAAAGGACCTGTAAGAGCAATTGGACGGACAGTGCCTTGAAAGTAGGATATAAAACGAACATTAACTAGATTAAAATCATGGTAATGGAATGTAGTATCAGAGAATCAGGCTATGCTGAAGGAATTAGGCAATGAATCAATACAAGTAATGGATGAGTTTTGTTACTTGGATAGCTAAGTAACTTCTGATGGCCGAAGTAAAGAGGATATAAAATTATAAATGGCTATCGGAAGAAAAGCTTTTCTGAAGATGCGAAATTTGTTGACATCCAATGTTAACGTAAATGTTAGGAATTTCTTTCTGAAAGTATTTATCTGTAGTTTAGAATTGAAAGAAACGTTGACAATCAGGTCTTCAGACAAAAAGATAATGGAAGACTTTGAAATGTGGTTCTACAGACGAATGGTGAAGATTAGATGGATAGATCGCGTAACTAATGAGGATGTATCCAACGGTATCGGGGAGAAAACTAGTTTCTGGTATAGGCAGTCCAAGAAAACGGATGTTATGGTGGGAGAGATTCCGAGACGTCGAGGAATCGTCAACTTAGCATTAGAAGGAAGTGAATGGAATAAAAATTGTAAAAAGAGTACCTAGAAATGAATATAGTACGCAGATTCAAAAGGCTGTAGGCTGCCGTTCTTATTCTCAGAGAAAGAGGCTTTCACAGGACAGGATAGCGTGGAGAGCTATAGCAAACCAGTCTGCGGACTGAAGACATCAATAACAAGTTTCGGCCATGTCGAAGATTCAGCTTATTACTGGCTAAAATCAAAGAAATCAAAACTGCAGCCGAAATACTCGGTATATCGTAGCGGATGTAGTACAGGAATGTATAACATTTTGTTGGGAACCTAAAGCCACTTTACAAAACCATTCGTCGGAGAGTTGGAGCAATCATAAGAGCCAACGGTGAGTCTACTCCTTAATAATTAATAAATAAAAGATATAAATCTGAGGGAGAGGCATTGAATTAAAATTTGTGCCACAGCCAGGATTTGAACCCGGGACATCCTGTTTACGAGGCAGTTGGCTGTCGCTGATCGTGTTTGTTCGTCGTTGTTCGAAGTATTCTTGGATCAGCTTTTTTATTACAGAGAGCGTTGAGCCCACTCATCGGGCGCGCTGAGCCACGGCGCCCGGCATAGCACACGGCTAGTGAGCCGGCCGCGGTGGCCGAGGTGACTGAGGCGCTCCAGTCACGGTCAGCACGGCCACTACGGTCGGGGGTTCGAATCCCCCCGCGGGCATGGATATTTGTGCCGTCCTAGTTAGTAAGTAGTTCATAAGTAGTTTGTAAGTTTAGGGACTGATGACCCCGTAGTTGGGTCCCATAAGCTTAACAAACATTTGAACATTTGAACACGGCTAGTGACATAGTGCATACAGCGACTCGACGGGCTGTCTTGAGGTACGTCCTCTCCACAACAGGAGGTCCCTGGTTCGAAACCCAGCGGAGGTAGAAATTTTAATTCACTGTCTCTCCTTCAGATATATATCTACGATATATATCGAGACACCCTGGACATTGATTATTGATTTGATATTTAGAATTAATAAATGTTTCGCCCATGTCAGGTGTTCGTCTAGTGGCCCACTTTAGGTTACGGTAGTAACACTGAAAGTGAGCCTTTGCGATCGTCTTTTGTCAGCTCGAAATTCAAATGAAAGTAACGGCTTAACCATTCATCTGACACGAAAATTGAATAACCGAATTTATAGAGGAGAAAATTCTCTACAACTTTGCTTTCTTATATATATCGTTTCAGAGATATTTGCAAAAAATAATGGCGTTTTTGGGATGCCTCTCTGTCTGTCTGTCCGTAACGTGTTCCATGTTTTTAAGACGAACTGTTCAACCGATCGGCACCAAATTTTACAGACTTGGCTACCAGAGACCAGAACCTCGCTTTTTGAAATATTTATGACAAGAAATACGCCAGTAAAACAAAAAAAAGCCGTTTGTAATGTATTTTTAATTGCAAATAAACCTTTCATCTGACGCGAAGATTGAATAATCGAATTTGTAGAGGAGAAAATTTTCTACAACTTTGTTCCCTTATTTTATTTATTTATTTTTTTATTTTTTCACGTCTAGTATCGTTTGACAGATATTTGCAAAATTAGCGGAGTTTTGACACCCTTCATTGAATAAACGAAAACCAGCCGTTAGGAGATGTCAGGTGACAATCGTCGCCTAGAATTGTCTCTGGCATACGCCATTTTGCGTTGCGTATTTGATGATTTTCTTATTGTAACTTACACGTTGTTATTTCAAAACAATGGCGCACTGAAGAATTAACAAAAACACGTCGTTCCTCGTACGATAAATGATAATCTAGTGTCTACAAATGCCATATTAGCATCAGTAAACAACGGCCATCGAATGTTCGAATGTTTGTAGAACTTATCGGACTTAACTAAGGGATCATCAGTCCCTAAGCTTACAAACTAGTTATGAATTAGCTAAGACTAAGGACGGCATAAATATCCGTGCCCGAGGGGGGATTCGAACCCCCGACCGTAGTGGCCGTGTAGACAGTGACTGGAGCGCCTCAGTCCCCTCGGCCACCGCGGCCGGCCAACGGCCATCAATACTATCACATTAAAGAACGCAACTTCTAGTTATTAGCCATAGCGTAGTGGGCAATGGGTTACACTGTGTTGATGAAGGTCAGTGGTTCGGAAGCCGCCACTACCTTCTTTGTTTTTTCCTAAAAGGGTTTCAGACACGTTTATTAATTAATCTTTTATTGTTTAGGTTACTTTTATGGTTCAAAATGTCTGCAAAAACTTATAAAACTACAAATCTAAAGTGGCCCGTAAAACACGTCATTGCGATTTTTTTCCACCTCCTGCAGGAGCCCAGAGGCGCGCTTGCAGCAAGACGCGGCCGCCCTCCTGCAGAGGCCGTCAGCGTGGGGTGTCCAGCCCACAGTGGGCGGCTGCGGCGCTGGTTTGCCGGAGCGGCGCCAAGGTGTGCTTCGTCCTGTAATGGCGGCTGGCGGCCGGCGGCTGCGCTTCCTTCCGGACATAAATCACCCCCACCCCTGCTGCTGCCGGCGCCAGCGCTACGGGGGCGCCCACCCCTCCCCACCCTCTGTAATTCTGGCCGCCGAGCCGTCCGCACCAGTCTGCGGCGCACAACCGCACCGTTACACACTCACATCACCAGGAACTCGATAGCGCGCCGTAGTTCCTGACAGAGGTTTGCGTATTGCCGATGATGCTCGCTCGTACTTGGTCAAGCTATAGTCGGCGTCACGTGCGAAGGCGGCCCGGTTTCAGCCGTTCTGCGCAAATCCATCCATTACCGCAGTGGTACCCAATAATGTTCATGCTCTAGGAGCGTGATTGGTCGCGAGTTACGCAATGCTTCTCCTGCAGGTACAACTGTTGGCTCCTACCCTCAACGCCTCCCCAACCTCTACACCTCTATGAGCGGCAGCGCCTTCCTACATGACGCCAACTATAGGTCGAGTTTGCATGCTCGGAACGCGACTGCGCACTATCGAGGCGGGGAGAACACAGACCGCCCGGTCTGTCGCGCTCTCCACCCTGCTACTGCAACACCACCTAGAAGACAAGGCCACACAACTGGCCGTGCAACGTCATACTGACCAGGCCGCGGCCGCCAGCTTACTGGATGTCCGCTACGAGACGGGGCGTGTCCAGCGGACAGCCATTCAGCTGCCAGCATGTTCTTTCAGCTTACACGGCCAGTTGTGAGGCCTTGTCTTCTAGGTGGTGTTGGTTATTGTGACTGCACGGCAGATGTGTGTGCCCAAAGACTACTGCTTTTTCTGATACGACTTGTTCCTGCCAGCTGATGGAACTGTACTCATATCAGTGTAGTTATGCCATACACCAATATTCATGCATTTTATATGAGGTATGTCCACAAAATAAGTTCCATTCGGTTGTATAAAACAATCGTCTGCTGCCGGCGCGAGCGCTACGGGGGTGCCCACCCCTCCCCACCCTCTGTAATTCTGGCCGCCGAGCCGTCCGCACCATTCTGCAGCACGCACCCGCACCCTTACACACTCACATCACCAGGAACTCGATAGCGTGCCGTAGTTCCTGACAGAGGTCAGCATATTGCCGATGATGCTCGCTCGTACTCGGTCTAGTGCGCCGCGCTCGATCGCGGCTATAGTCGGCGTCACGTGCGAAGGCGGCCCGGTTTTCAGCCGTTCTACGCAACTCCATCCATTACCGCAGTGGCAACAAATAATGTTCATTCTCTAGCAGCGTGACTGGTCGCGAGAATGCTTCTACTGCAGGTGCAACTGTTGGCTCTTACCCTCAACGCATCCCCAATCTCTCCACCTCTATGCGTCGCAGTGCCTTCCTACATGACGCCAACTATAGGTCGAGTACACATGCTCGGAACGCGACTGCGCACTTTCGAGGCGGGAAGGACACAGACCGCCCAGTGTGGCGCGTTCTCCGCTCTGCTATTGAAACACCACTTAGACGACAAGGCCTCACAACTGGCCGTGCTACGTCATAGTGACCAGGCCGCGGCCGCCAGCTTACTGGCTGTCCGCTACGAGGCAGGGGTGTGCCCCAGCGGACAGCCATTCAGCTGGCGGTCGCAGCCTGGTCAATATGACGTTGCACGGGGCAGTTGAGAGGCCTTGTCTTCTAGGTGGTGTTGGCTATTGTGACAGCACGGGAGATGTGCGTGCTCCTGCTGATTCTGATACAACCTGTTCCCGCCAGCTGACGGAACTGTACTCAAATCAGGGTAGTTGTGCCATACACCAATATTCATGCATGTTATATGAGGTATGTCCACAAAATAAGTTCCATTCGGTTTTTTAAAACAATCGTCAACAGATACCAAAAAAATGTACAAAAATCTACAACTGTTTTACTACTTTACTACACAGTTTCCGAAATTCTATAGGCACTTGTCACAGCCTGGCGCGAGATTATGTGTATCTTCTTCATAGAAGGTTCACCTGTGTATTCAACCATGTAGTAACATGTTCTTTCAGCTCGTCATCATCGTTGAACAGCTCACCACCAAGGACAGATTTTATATGTAAGAAGAGAAGAAAGTAGCTAGGAGCGAGGTCCGAGCTGAACGAAATATGATCAAACACGTTCCGTAAGAGTTGTTTGGTCTAATTTCCGTGTCAGATCGGGAATTATCATGGAAAAATAATAATAATAATAAAACACACGTTTTCACAGTAATACTCGGCGCTTGTACTGTACTGCGTGGCGAAATTTCTTAATGGTCTCGCAGTAACAATGTGCATTGATTGTTTGACCTCGTGGTAAAAAATGAATCTGCAAAATGCCTTTTCTGTCCCAAGAAACGGTACATATGTCTTTTCGAGGTGTCATGATTTGCTTAGGCTTAACCTTCGTTAGGGATGATTGATTTTTCCAGGGAAGCCAAAACAGTCTTGGTCCAGCCCGCCACTGCCCGCACCGAAACTAAGTTTATTGTGCGGTATCGCTCCCTGTATATCTAGTAAAGCCAACCAATGTCCTTGAACAGTGCAAGGAGTCCCTTTACCAGTTCTTTATTAGACCCAATTTCTTCAGGTATGTTTGCCCCAAATATTCTGTGCCTTTTATTCTCCAATGCAATGCATTCGAAGATTAGATGTAATGCAGTTTCATCACCGTCATCACAGATCCTACATTTAGGGTCCTCTTCTGTTATTCCCATTATATGTAGGTGTTTTTTGAAATTCCCATGGCCTGTCAGCAATCCAACCATGAATCTAATCTCTCTCCAGTTCAGACCCAGTATTGCAGAGCTTCTTTTAAAACGTGGCTTTGGCATCATTACCTTGCTATGTTTTTGTTGATGGTCTTCGGTTCAATATTCTACGTGCTGTCTTCTGAGACAGTTAAGTAGCTCCAATTTGATCATTGCCTTGGTGATTGTCAGCACAGGGTCCGGTCCAATAAATGGAGTCCCTGCCCCCATCCTGGCTAATCTGTCGGCATGTTCGTTGCCACTGATCCCCGATTGGCCAGGGACCCACAATAAGTTTACTCTGTTGCTTTCCCCTAGCTCCACCAGAACCCTGTGACATTCTGCAACAATTTTATACCTTGTTGCAGGAGCTGCCAGTGATCTCATGGTTGAATAGATATAGATGCTACGATCTTTGTAGCACCTACGCAAATTCTCCTCCACACACGCCCCGATGGCAGTGATTTCGGCCTGGAATACTGAGGCCGGTTTTCCTAGAGAGATGACGCCCTCCAGTCTTGGCTGCACCCCATATACCCCGGCTCCAACACCTTGGTCTGATTTTGATCCGTCAGTGAACCAGACAATATCTCCCGTACGGTGTCGAACTATATTCTCCCACTGCTCCCTACTTCCAATTGTTATATTGAAAGGCTTGTTGAAGCAGTATGGGGTTTTAATATAGTCGGCTGGCATTTCCCCAACCTTTCCTATATTTACCTCACTCACTATTTTAGTGTGTGGTTCTGGATATCCCAAAGAGTTCCAGTTGTTGCCCGATTTGAGCCTGTATGCACCAGCCGCTGTCTCCATCTTGACCCAAAGTTGTAATGGGGGCATATCCAGCATGGTTTCCATCCCAGCAGTGGGAGTGCTGCTAATTCCGCCTGTTATGGCTAAGCAGGCTAATCTCTGCACCTTACCAAGCTCCTTAGCAGCAACCTGCTGTTCTACCTTCTTCCACCACACGACCGCCCCAAAGGTGATCCTGGGTCTAATCACTGTGGCGTATATCCAGTGCATACCCTTGGGGCTCAGGCCCCAATTTTTGCCACAAGCTCTCCTGGTACTCACAAGAGTACCTTTTGCCTTGGAGCAAATATTCCTGATGTGAGGGGTCCATGTCAGTTTCTCATCTGGGGTAACCCCTAGATATTTCACTGTCCCCTTCACAGGTAGCGCTTCATTGAAAAGCTTTAGATTCCAACTTGAATGTTGGATATGCTTCTTTGTGAATGGTACAACAACAGGCTTCGTAGGACTAACCCACAGATCCTGTTTTCTGCACCAGTCTTGCACAATGTCCAACGCACCTTGTGCCATATTCTTTACTGTGTCAGCAAATTTGCCAAGTATTAGTATGACAAGATCATCTGCATATCCTTGGCAAATGTACTGCCTAGAGTTTAATTCTCCAATGAGATCATTCACCACTAGATTCCACAATAAAGGGGAAAGAACTCCTCCTTGCGGGCAACCCCTAGTGGTGTTGATTACCATTTTTTCATTCATCATGGCAGCCTCTACCTTTCTTCCACTGAGCATGGCCCTAGTCCACCTACATATAGTGGTCGCAAGGTCATGCACCTCTGCTGCCCTAACCATGGAATCGAAGGTCGTGTTGCTAAAAGCCCCCTCGATGTCCAGGAAGACACAGAGGGCTATTTCCTAAAAGTGTAGTGCTTTCTCCACCTTCCCAACGAGTTGGTGGAGAGCTGTCTCACATGATTTACCTGGCTGATATGTATGTTGGTTTGAATGTAGCAGAGCCCTACTTAACCTCCTTTCTCCAACATACACGTTAACCAGCTTTTTCAATGTCTTAAGAATGAAGGAGGAAAGGCTGATTGGTCTCATATCCTTGGCCTTAGTATCAGCAATTCTCCCTGGTTTAGCAATGAAGACAACCTTCTCTGCCCTCCAGGCATTGGGAATGATTCTTGCTGCTAGGCTAACCCTGAATAACCTGCATAGGAATCTAATAAAATTTTCTCCCGCTTGTTTCAGGAGAGCTGGGAAGATTCTATCGGGGCCAGATGACTTGAACGGTTGAAATGTTCTCACCGCCCATCGGACCTTACTGAGATCGACACACTCCTTGGCCAAATCCCAGTCCTCTTTGCGAACACCCGAGAACCGTTGTCTCTCAGGAATCGCTTTCTGGTCTGAGTTATCCCCCAGAGTACATTGAGGAAAGTGATTCTTGAGAAGCAGTTCCAGCGTTTCATGTGCTGTCTTTGTATACTCCCCATACTCCTTCCTCAATGTTCCTCCTGGATTAGTTGGTACCCTAGTGAGGATTTTATGAAGTCTCGCTTGAGCAGCCGTGCCCTCCACTTCCTCACAGAATACCTTCCAGGATCAGGATGCCTCCTTTGCCCGTCTGATGGCAAGGTTGTAATTGACAAGGGTCTCACGATACTTTGCCCATTGTCCTTTGCACCTCACAAGGTTAAACAGTCTTCCTACTTGTTTCCTTTGCATTTCCAGGTTATTATTCCACCAAGGCACACTCCTATTTGTGTACTTCTTGGTGATTGAGCAGTTGTCCTGGTATGAGGTCACTATAGCAGAGGTAACGGCCTCTGCTATTTCCTCAAACTCTGCTGGGTTTCTTATCGAAATTTTAATTTCCGATAGGCTGAAGTCAAGGTCTTTCCTATATGTCTCCCAGTCCGTTTTCCAGGGGTTCCTATAGGCCATGGTCTGTCTGGTTCCCCTTCAACCTTGAATTTAATATACATGTGATCTGATGAGGATGGCTCCAGGACCACATGCCACTGTTTGACGTAACTTCCCATCATCATGGAACCAAAAGTTATGTCAATTACTTCTTCCCTTCTACTATTCCTGAATGTAGGTTCATCACCCCTATTCAGGATCTCCAAGTTGTTAGATAGGAGAAATTCAAGTAGGTGCTCACCTCTACTGTTGGTGTCCATGCTGCCCCACGATAGATTGTGGGCACTGGCATCACATCCCACCACCAGTTCGTACCTTGCCGATGGCAGGCTTCCGTCAGTCTCCTCACTTCCAAGGAAGGAGGAGAGCTGTCTTCGTAACAAAGGTATGCTGAGGCCGAAACAATTTCCTTCGTGATACCATCCTCACGTTGCTGCATCCTGATGGTCACCAGGTCCCTGGAACAATAATCCATCATTGGTATGAAACGTATTCCATTTCTAACATAAATGCATGTTCGGGAGTGTTTTAGATTTCTGGCGTAAATCAGCTTACCTCCAGTACTACCGAGGCCCGATACACCCCCTTTGTATAAATAGGGTTCTTGTATCAGGGCCACGTCCACCTCCTGTCTCCCCAGGCGACGGCTCAGGGCAGCAGTGGCCCCTTTACTGTGCTGCAGGTTTATCTGCAGCACTTCCAGTCCCCATCTTGCTGCCATTATTGCGTTTAAGGTCTTTTATTACCCTGACGCAGACCTGCGAGAACCCTAAAAACAGTTTCAGACCTTGCTCTGGCAATGCCTTCAGGGACTTCTCTCCGACCTCCACCACCAGGGTTCGTCCTTCCGGAACGACCTTTTGGTTAATTACCCTCCAATCCTCTGTCGAGACTTTTGGGTTCTGGACCCTTATTTTCTCGAACAGACTCTTTGGAGAGACATCCTTAAGGATCTTTGGTAGCCATATTGATACCTTTGCGGTCTTCAGGAGTTCGGCTGCTGTCTTGACCAGCAGCATCGCATCCTTCCACGGGGATATCATGGGCACCTTGTACTTAAGCCATTCTGCTGAGTGCTCTCCCTCACAGACAAAAATGAGAGCACCGCGATCTAGATAGACCCTCCTGACTTTGGATCCGGACCAGCGTCTCCCCCAATCTCTTCAAAGAGGGCTGTGGCGACAAGTATTCAGAGGACGCGATCAGCTGATTGCAGCGTACGCAAGAAGTTCGTGCGCCTGCCGCTTGGGGCGCTGCCTTGCGCGCTTATTCCTTGGCGCGGAAGCAACACTCCTTGAAATAATTTAATTTCTGTTGTTTAATGTATCTGTGTCCTTTCGTGGTCGAATATTTTCATTTGCATTTTAGTTATGTCTAAAATAAATGTTTTATTGCTACATCTACGGCATTGTTCTTCTGTAAATGGAGAGCAGATGTATTAATTACAAGAAGCAGTTAAATATGTTAATGTGTACTGGAGACTCCGCTTAAGTTACATAAAACAAGTCGCTGATTTCTTAACGCGAAAGTGTACCGCTTCAGTAACATACAGCTTCAGTGGTGACCCCGAACCTTCTTTGAACACTAAAATGCCGAATGAAGACGCACTCAACACATCAAGATTGGCTGTACGACTTCCGCCGTTCTGGCCTAATAATCCCGCGCTGTGGTTCGCGCAAGTAGAGGCAAGCTTCTCATGTTCTGGAATAACTACGGACTCTACAAAGTTTGCACTTGTGGTTAGTCAACTTGATCACAGATTTGCGGCAGAAGTTCAAGACGTTATTACGACGCCGCCGCAAATGGACGCTTACATGAAACTGAAGTCGGAACTCATACGCCGAGTATCTGCCTCGCAGGAAGAGAGAATACGCCAGGTTCTGACGCAAGAAGACATAGGCGACCGGAAACCTTCGCAATATTTACGCCACTTACGCAGTAAAGTTGATGCACACACTGTTCCAGACTCGTTGCTACGCACATTATGGAGCAGCAGGATGACAGCACAAGTTAAACCAATAATCGCATCTCAAACAGAAATGCCCTTAGACGACTTGGCGGCTCTTGCTGACCGCATACAGGATGCAATTGTACCCAATTCCTGTTCCGACTCGGCAATTACGTGCAACAGTGCCTCTACAGAAACGAACCCCGATTACGACAGGTTATCAAATAAAGTGTCGGCGTTAGAAGAAAAGCTAAACAATAGCTTGGCAAGCAGAATTGAGGTTTTGAGAAACCAACTTAGTGAACTGCTCGCAGATCATAGCGCTAAAACAGATACCGACGACGATCACGGAGCCGTTCCACACACAACGGTCCCCGTCACAACGATGTGCAAGCAACTAATATATGCTGGTATCATCACCGATTTGGAAACCAAGCTCACAAGTGCAACCCGCCATGCGATTACGGTAATAGCATGCATCAAGCAGAAGTCGGTGCGCCTACTGATTTCTCTACCCGTATGTTTTTGACAGATCGCAAGTCAGGTCGTAAATTTTTAATCGATACAGGCTCTGACTTAAGTATTCTACCGCGGGATAAAACTTACAAGTACCGCCCGACCACTACCTTCCGACTGACGGCGGCCAACAATTCCGTGATTCAAACATACGGCACAAAACACATGGAACTAGACCTTGGGCTACGCCGTGCAATAGTGTGGAATTTTGTCATAGCCGATGTTGCGGAAGCAATAATCGGAGCGGATCTATTGGCCCATTATCATCTGTTGCCGGACACCGCCAACACCTGCTTACGGGATGCAGTCACCGGGCTATCTGTCACCGGATTCCGACGTCACGCGGCTGGCTGTGACGTCAAGCTTATCCAAACGGAGAGCAAACGGAGAGCAGACGGAGAGTTCACCAAGCTACTCAACCAGTTTCCAGCACTTACAAGGCCTCCAGGGGCCCCACAACAGGTATGTCATGATACTATTCATTACATCAATACTACAGCAGGCCCCCCTGTTTCGTGTAAACCTCGACGATTGGCCCCTGACAAGTACACCATAGCAAAGGCTGAGTTTGATTCTATGCTGGCTGAAGGTATCATACGTCCGTCCAGTAGTGCCTGGTCGTCAGCTCTGCACTTAGTACCCAAGAAAAATGGTGCATGGCGGCCATGTGGGGAATATCGTGCTTTAAATGCCAGAACCATTCCGGATCGATATCCAGTGCCACACTTGAAAGATTACAATCATGCTTTAAGTGGGAAACGAGTGTTTAGTATACTTGACTGCGCAAAAGCTTATACACAGATTCCCATGGCCGAGTAGGACATTCCGAAAACTGCAATAATTACGCCTTTTGGATTATTTGAAAGTTTATTCATGACCTTTGGTCTGCGAAATGCGGCACAGACATGGCAACGCTTCATAGATTCGGTGTTACGAGGCTTACCACAGTGTTTTGCTTATCTAGACGATATCCTTGTTTTTTCGGAAACACTTGAAACACATCAGCAGCACCTTACTCAGGTCTTTGAACGCCTTGCTGCTCATGGTATCGTTCTGAATGTGGAAAAGTGTGTGTTCGGTCAACCGGAGGTAACCTTCTTGGGACATAAAATTTCGTCTGAGGGACCACGCCCACTACCTGAGAAGGTACAGGCGGTAATAGACATTCCACGTCCGATTACAGCAAAAGAACTACGCCGATTTCTCGGTATGCTGAATTTTTACAGATTCCATCTCCCACATGCAGCTGAAATACAAGAACCACTCACAGCTGCACTAACCGGTTCCAAGACAAAAGGCAACGCATTGTTGCACTGGTCACAACCGATGATAGTCGCTTTCGAGACTGCCAAAAAGACACTTGCTGACGCTACACTTCTGGTACACCCTGTAAAAGACGCACGTCTGGCTCTGGTAGTAGACGCTAGCCAGATTGCAATCGGCGCGGCACTTCAGCAATATGTAAACGAAACGTGGCAACCTCTTGCATTCTTTTCGCGCAAACTAACGCCAACGCAACAAAAGTGGAGTGCGTACGATCGCGAATTGTTGGCCATCTACACAGCTGTTAAATACTTCCGCACGCAACTCGAAGCGAGGATGTTTACAATATTTACTGACCACAAGCCTCTCATGTATGCTTTTCGTCAGAACAATGACAAGTGCTCGCCAAGACAATTTCGTCAGCTAGAGTACATAGCACAATTTTCCACTGACATACAGCACGTCTCAGGACTCACTAACGTAGTGGCTGACTGCTTATCTCGAGTCGGTGCTGTCACAGAGACTGTTGGTTTTCGGGAGCTGTGCGACGCGCAAAAGACCGATCAAGAGCTGAATAACCTACTTAATAATACGGAGACCGGCCTACAACTCAAACTTATTGATGTGCCGGGAGCGAACGCTCAGTTGTACTGCGACACTTCCACTGGGAAAACACGCCCATATGTGCCAGTAGGACTACGCAAAAGTGTCTTCCATGGACTCCACAACCTCTGCCACCCAGGCGTCAGAGCTACAGTTAAACTTGTCGCCTCCGGTTACGTTTGGCCAGGACTACAAAAAGATTGCCGCCAGTGGGCCCACGCATGCGTAGCTTGTCAACGTAGTAAGATTGCACGTCATGTACATGCGCCCATCGGGAATTTTCCAGAAACCACAGAACGATTCGCCCATGTTCATTTGGACGTCGTGGGACCCCTACCGCCGTCTGATGGACATCGCTACTTATTAACGATTATTGATCGATTAACACGTTGGCCAGAGGCGATTCCGGTTGAAAATACCTCCGCAGAGACATTGGCAGTCGCTTTCATGTCACAGTGGGTCGCACGATTTGGTTGCCCGTTACACATTACAACGGACAGAGGGCGCCAATTTGAATCGGAAATCTTTACTCAAATGAGTAAGTTTTGCGGCGCAAACCACCATTTCACTACAAGTTACCATCCAGCAAGCAACGGGATGGTGGAGAGGTGGCATCGCTCGCTCAAAGCGGCACTAGTGTGTTATGAGACTAAGTGGACTGCAGCCTTGCCCCTCGTTTTACTTGGCCTGCGAACGGTACATAAGCCAGACCTCGACGCGTCGCCTGCAGAATTAGTATATGGCGAGACACTACGCCTCCCAGGAGAATTTATTGAGTCAAAAACCTCGTCGCGGGACAACTTACAACCACCAGATGTTATAGCTCAACTCAGGGAGCACATCACGCAGATCAGACCTCAACCAGCATCGCGACATGGAATACGCCCCTCCTTCGTGCACAAAGAATTGTCAAATTGCTCACATGTCATGCTCCGTCGAGATGGAATTAAGCCAGCCCTTATACCTCCATATACTGGACCCCACCGTGTCCTTGCACGCAACGGCAAA
This sequence comes from Locusta migratoria, assembly GCA_026315105.1. Taxonomy (NCBI): domain Eukaryota; kingdom Metazoa; phylum Arthropoda; class Insecta; order Orthoptera; family Acrididae; genus Locusta; species Locusta migratoria. The sequence continues at coordinate 100,393,195 of CM048748.1, read as the reverse complement.
ACTATGGACATTCTGCTTAATGGTAAAAAAAGTACCGTCTCAATTGAGCGAGTGAAACCAGCGTTTGTATTTGAAGACTTGTGTGATACAACCCTGCTCACACAACCACCGGCGCCTTCGTCTACACACACCCAGCAATCTCCTGCCTCGCCAGTGGCACAGCCGCCACGTCAAACGCGGTCAGGTCGGCACGTCCACTTTCCTGCAAGATTCGTCGACAGCATCGAGTATGGTGGACGCCGACGACGCTCCGCTACTCCGCGGGGGGCTGATGTGGCGACAAGTATTCAGCGGACGCGATCAGCTGATTGCAGCGTACGCAAGAAGTTCGTGCGCCTGCCGCTTGGGGCGCTGCCTTGCACGCTTATTCCTTGGCGCGGAAGCAACACTCCTTGAAATAATTTAATTTCTGTTGTTTAATGTATCTGTGTCCTTTCGTGGTCGAATATTTTCATTTGCATTTTAGTTATGTCTAAAATAAATGTTTTATTGCTACATCTACGGCATTGTTCTTCTGTAAATGGAGAGCAGATGTATTAATTATAAGAAGCAGTTAAATATGTTAATGTGTACTGGAGACTCCGCGTAAGTTACATAAAACAAGTCGCTGATTTCTTAACGCGAAAGTGTACCGCTTCAGTAACATACAGCTTCAGGGCCATCTGCACGAGCTCCTCCTGCTGCGAGGTGATGCTTACCAGTGGGTATCCTTCTTGGACAACCGCCATTCTAAAGACCGAGACTGCAGTACTATAGGTATGTTTCCCTATTTCCTGCCTCAGCCTTTTAGGATCACGCCTGTCCAGAGAGGAGGGAGTCTTAGATTCCTCCCTATCCCTCTTGCCACCTGTCTTTGACGTCGAGGGGTTCTGTGTATCCCGTTGGACCTGAGGCAGTTTCTTTTTGGCTCAAGCCCGTTTGATTCCCTCCACTTATGTTTAGGAAGCCATTCTTTTCCTTCCTTTTGCTTCTGTTCCTTAAGAAGTTTCCTCCTCTGAGCCCCAGACAAGGCCTTAATCCTAATCTGGTCCAACTTCTCTGTTACAGTTCCCACTTCTTGCTCAGGTCTAGGCCCTGACTGAGAAGTAGGAGTGCACTCCATCGGTCCTGATCCCGATGTCTGAGTATCTGAGGTCTCAGATTGCCCCTCGGATTCTTTTAAAATAATTTTTTTCTCCGTGTTCATCGTAGTCCCACCAAATTTGGGGATTTATATGATCCACACCACGATAACCCCGCGCGGTGCAAGGCTACTTACTCAGGGAGGTCGCCCGGTAACCCTGAGGCTCCGTTCGAGACACATCCACCCATGTGTCACGCACCCCTCGGCACGGATCGCATCACACCTTGGGTTGGGAAAGGAATTGGGAAAGGACTGGGAGAGAATAAGGAAGACGGGGCGTTGTGGGACACGATTGGTCTGATCCATCAGCTGAGGCCTTTCCGGCAGTAGGTTCTCAACCTTCGGTATAGCCCTCAGCTTCTCGCGGATATGCAAGCCTCTCCACCCGCACGGACAGTGCTTCGTCAAGGTGGTGTCCCCCGGAGAGGTCGTTGGGGATGAAGTGTGCCTCCATTCCATTGATTGCCATTTTGTTTCAGGGGTGTCGTACGATACCCAAGATTCATCCCCCGTGACTATCCAAGAAAGAAAACCATCGCCGTGTTTATTGTAACGTGTGAAAACTAAAGTGCACTGTCCTTCAGTTGTTTTTTGTGTTGTTCAGTAAGAATTTTTGGTACCCAACGTGAGCAAAGTTTTCCAAATTTCAGTTTCTCCGTAACAATTTCAGGAATTAGTGATCGTGATATCTGAGGAATTCCCACAGCAAGGACACTAAGTGTAAACGTACGGTTGTGCTTAATCTCTTCAATTATGTGAACCAGTTCATGAGTAACCACAGGCGACCACTTCGATCTTCATAGTGCAGTTGATAACGTCCTTCATTGAACAGTGTGACCCATCTTGTAACAATTGAATCACTCATAGCGTTTTGTCCGTAAACCCCCGCAGATTTGCCGATGAATTTTCTTTGGTTTAACTTTCATCGCATTTACAATACGTATGAAAGATTTAATTTCACATGCGGCGGCATTTTCAATTACAGCTGACATTATAATGAAGCACAACAAAGCACACGTCGGCAGCAGTAATCTTGAGTCAGATTAACTCCCGCGCATTCTCGAAACTGCGATCGTAGTGCTGCCTCGGATAGAAATAGAAATGGGACATACTTTGTGGACGACCCTCGCAGAACTAAAAATAAAATGACTGAACCAGTTGAAAGTTACGGTCATCACGTAAGTTGTTAAAACTCCCACGCCAGTTCACTGTTGCGTGTGATTTCATGCAAAGTAAATTCAATTTCAAACATGTACAAACTTCTGCAGACATGAATTCACATGCATTTATGTAATATCATCTGGACAATGAACATAATAAATGGAGCAAAATAAATATGATAAGGGCGATTCTATTACTCAGAAATAAAACTATAAGTCTCCGAAGTATCCAACGTGTCGTGGTTGACGTTACAGGTATTTAACATGGCAGAAAAAAATTTCACTGAAAATTATTAAGTGCTTACGTGCATCTCTTTGTGCAATGGCAGCAAACTGGTTAAGAACTTTTTCTATGAAATAAGAAACAGCTACCGTAACAATGTTACTCCTCAGTGCAGTGGGTCGTTGCCGATGAAAAATTGGACGGTTAAATTCACACGAGGTTCCGATACCATGTTCTGCAGTAATAGTATAATTCGTTTTAGTCTCCTTCAACGTTTGACACTATAAGACAAAGTCGCTCCAATTCCGTTGACTTGCGAACGTGATATTGACGCCATTCTGTAAAACGTCTTTACATACGAAAAACTACAAGTACCATTGTCAGTACCATTTAGAAAATTCTTTAGTAGATTATACTACATTTCAGTTGTAGTAATCTAAAGTGTGAATCGTGGCGTTCAGTAACCTACACACTGTAGAACTTTCCAGAATAAGATAATTTGCCAGAAAAACTGAGTCATTACACAAAGACTTTACGAATTATGGAAAGGTTAATGGTTTATTGAAAAGATAAACATGACACTAAAAATACTAAACATTAATCAAATTGTTTGTAATCCGATAGTACTCAACGACTTAGGTTATCAGTCCCTAGACTTACAAACTACTTCAACTAACTTAAACTAAGGACAACAAATACACCCATCCCCGGGGGAGGACTCGAACCTCCGACGGGGAACAGCTACGCGCACTGCAGCAAGCCACCTTTGTGCACTCGGCTATTCCGCCGTGGCAAACAATAATCACCAAGCTTTAGGGCAGCCAGAAATCTTTGTAAAATTCCCTTTTTTTATAAAACAATTGATAGATAGATATTAAAACAAGTAATATCAACAAATAATTTAAAGAATCTTACGATTAGACAGTACAGTCTTTAAAAAATCCTACGTCCCCACCTAAAATTATTTCAAGCTTTTCCCTTCTTTATCTTTTTTACATTTCTCAAAAGAAAATTTTTACCCCAACAAACTTTGTTAAACTTCGGCTGGAGCCTTTGCAATACACAACCTGATCTTGAAGACCAATTGATTGACAAAAGTTTTCGCAAGTAAGAGCATATGTAATTTCAGAATCAACCAAATTTTCTATATTAAATCAACTTAGACTTTGTCGAGGCCTTGACTGCTGATATAGCCCGCTTCCAACTGCAACCATAGCGTTAATGCCTATACCGGCATATGAACATTACGTGGGCACGCCTGGCGTTACCTAGTCGCACCACAAATGAAGCAGTAAAACAGTAAGGAGAATACTACAGCGAAGCTACATTATTTCAATTACTGCAAGTGGTGTCATGGAGACTAAGACCAAAACAGGTTTCCCATAAATTTAGAAACAAGAATTCTCGGTAACTAGAATCTAAGGTTTGATCAACCACTGCTGGAGCACGAGTAAGCCAAATTAACCAGCAAAGCAGGAAAAACCTTGTAGCCAGAATTTATACAAATTTCGCAAGTACGTTAAGCAACTCACCCATCGCAGTGTTCTGAAACTTGAGAATTTAGTCAGTATCTGTCTAAGATATTAATGCACATAAATGTCAATAACACTCGGGGAACGATTGACATAGACCGAAAGGCTAAGACACGAGTGTAACGACCGGCCGAAATTAGAGAATAACACGAGGTGAATGGAAGCGAAGCAGCAGTATATGACGTAAATTTAAGCCCACAGGTTAGTGCTGATGGCCACATCGTAAATAACTCCCAGTGTCTTCCATCCAAACTGGCACTCAAACAGTTGTCATCCAAATGAACGAACACAGAGTTCGTCGATGGTTCGCTACTAGGCGGCACAGTCCATCGTCCTCGACGTACAGCAGGTCTTATCAAACGCATGACACTGCCCTGCGAACTCGGCCAGTGCCGAAATCAAACAGTCACTATAGATGGCGTCATATAAGAAGGCGCTTTCGCGCATAGAGGTAGAGCGATAGGGTAAGCGAGGAGGGGAGGAGCTACGGTCGAGCGCCAACAGTTGCGCCTGTGGGAGGAACATTGCGTAACTCGTGGCCAGCCACGAGCCTCGAGAGTGAACATTATTGGCTGTCATTGCGGTAATGGAGGGAGATGCGCAGAACGGCTGAAAACTGGGCCGCCATCGTAAGTGACGCCCAATATAAGTACGGATTCCACTTGCAGCGCCATCCGGCGGAACCCTGTTCACACTAAGTGCCACACTTGCGCTACACAAACACACACTCCCGTCACTGGTGTCTCGGAGTCCTGTTGCGCATGCCCTTAAAAGATGAGGAAACTATTCACAAAATACCGCCAAGGCGGCCACAAAAGAAGCGTCCAAAGCAAGGATAATAAAATATGGATAGCGATATTGAAGTCACTCGGCCCACAATTAGAAAGTACTTTCATTCGTTCAAGAATGATTTTGAAGTAAAAGTCTCAATATTTGACGAGGCATTCCCATCCTCTGCATCTCCCATCCTGCCTGGCTCTCTACCCCTCCTCATCTTTCTGCAAGTCCCTGGAGATCTTCGAACACCCTATACCTCATCTTCCGTATCCTGTACTACACCACTATCATCCGAGCGGCTCTTCTATGACCTCATATCCTTATCCCACCTTATCCATTTCATTGAACCCCTCCGCCTCCATTTCCTTTACTGTGAACTGGATCCCCCTCCACACTATTGTCCATCATCTCTTCAACAAACCCACTCTGTTGTCGCGCTATTACCACTGTATCCCCCCTGCGGTCTCCACTTGTCCTACCTCCTTTTTCTTTCTTTTGACGATTTCTGTAACCTCCCAGCCTGACTGACGATGCCCTTTGCCCACATATCTATACTTCGTACCATCTCTGATCCTCCCCTTCTTCTCCGCCATTTCTTGATCATCCGCCGAGAGCCCCATTCCTCTCCTTCCACCCCTCTCTCCCTACTCCACTGGTACGCCCCCACACCCACTCCTCGCAACTTCCTGGGACTTACCACCTCCTCCGTTTCCTCACGGCCCTGTGGCCTCTCCTCCCTGCCGCCCTTTCCACCTGTCACCCCTCCTTCACTTACTTTCCTCCCTGCCCCTCTTCCTCTCCTTCACTTGCTCCTTCCCAATCTCCACATACATTGTCATCTTTGTATATAACGTCTGTATCTCCGTCGGAGTGCTTCTTCAATGATATTGCTAACAGCCATCCTGGGGCCGACGCCTGTGTCTTTTAAATGTCCGTCTGAATCATTGCTTCAATATAGTGTATCTCCGATTTCGTCACCTTGTGTTTTTATATAATACTTCATATCTGTCACTCCATAAACACGACGCAAATGTTCTATTTTTGCCGTGTTATGTATCTCGTCTCCTTTTTGTACTTCATTGTATTTTTTTGTCTTCTTCTATAAATTTACAAATTCTGAAGGTTGAAGACCGCCTCAGGCGCTGCCAGGCCTCCCCATCCGGGGAATGAAAAACAATAAAGGAAAAAAATAGAAGACGATGTATTAATTTTGGAATTGAATCGATGGTTGAGGAACCCTGAAAGGAATAATCAATCTCTAATAATGATAATGTTACTGATGGATAAAGTTTCCCTTTCATGGGCAAGTGCTCTACTGACAGAGGGTTCGCAAACTGATTCCGTATTCCTTGATTTCCAGAAGGCTTTTGACACCGTACCTCACAAACGGCTTTTAAACAAATTGCGTGGTTACGGTATATCGACCCAAATTTGCGACTGGATACGGAATTTCCTCTCAGAGAGGACACAGTTCGTAGTAATCGAAGGTAAAGCATCGACTAAAACAGAGGTGATATCGGGCGTTCCACAGGGTAGTTTTATTGGTCCTTTGCTGTTCCTTATTTACATAAACGATATAGGGGAAAATCTAAGTAGCTCTCTTAAGTTGTTTACAGATGACGCCGTCATTTACCGTCTAGTAAAATCATCTGAGGATCAAAAGCAACTGCAAGCGATTTGAATAAGATATCAGTATGGTGTAAAAATTGGTATTTGACTCTAAATAATGAGAAGTGTGAAGTCGTCCACATGAGTGCGAAAAGAAATCCGGTGAACTTTGTTTACATGATAAATCAGTAAAATGTGAAGGCCGTAAACTCCACAAAATACCTAGGAATTATAATTACTTCTGACTTAAACTGGAAATAACACGTAGATAATGTAGTGGTAAACGCCATCAGAGGCTGCGTTTTATTGGCAGAATCCTTAAAAGATGCAACAGAACTACTAAAGAAACTCCATACACTACGCTGGTCCGTCCTTTTATGGAGTATTGCTGCCCAGTGTGGGATCCTTATCAGGTGGGTTTGACGGAGAACGTTCAAAGAGTCCAAGGAAGGACAGGTACTTTCGTATTGTCACGATACAGGGGAGACAGCGTTACGGAAATGATACAGGATGTGGGATGCGAATCATTACAACAACGGAGCTTATCACTGCGGCGTGGGCTACTTACGAAACTACAATCGCCAACATTCTCCTCCGAATGCGAAAATATATTGTTGACTCCCACTTACATAGGTAGAAATGATCGTCAGAATAAAATACGAGAAATCAGAGCCCGAACGGAGAGATTCAGGTGTTGATTCTTCCCGCGCGCTGTTCGAGAATGGAATGGGAGATGAGATAGTATAACGGTGGTTCGATGAACCCTCTGCCAGGCACTTAAATGTGATTTGCAGAGTATCCGATGTAGATGTAGATCTGCGTTGCGACGACAAAGGCGTTGGTTCCTGGTAAATCTGGCTGCAAAATACGGTTCACATGAATAATAGTTGAGATACTCGAGTCGCAAGCTATCCCGAATGTTATCCTCTAGGGAAATTTCTTTTGATAATTTGATGTAAATTAAAAAAGACTTAGGTGTACGCCGTTGCTGTTTGGTATCACAGTCACTGTCGTCATACAGAGGATACACTGGCGAGTGACACAACCCCCTGTGCTGTTCCAATTGCAGACACGTGTCGGTGGGGCCGCTTTACTGTCGCGCTGTGACGCAAGAGACAGCCGTCCCATCTACTTGCGGACGATGGACGGACGGGCCGGAATTAAATAACGGGTCCGTACGTACGAGTCGCCGCGTGTGCGCGCGCACGCGTGTGCAGGGGGTGCGGGCGCTAAAAAAGAGGTAGGCGCGCGCGTCTGCGCGGTTAATAAGTCTCGGCCATTATACGGGGCCGGCTGCCTGCTGCCGGCTAATGAAACGACCAGAGGCGCCGCGGTCCGATTTATAACGGCGGCAGCCGGCGGGCGAGTTTCATCTGGCGCGTCCAGTCCGCATAACTCACGCCGCCGCTGTTGTGACGCGCGAGCTCAAAAGTTTCCCTCGGCGGTTAATTTAAACTTCAGCGCAGGAATGCGGAGCAGTCACGTTAATGCAAACGAATTAATGCAAATTGCAGTGCCGACCATCTAAAGTGCAACACCGAAGAGGACTGTTTGTATCACAACTTTATTTTGGTAAAAAAGAAGTTTTGGTTGTATAAAATTGATAATTCAATTATTTATGCGTTTCGTTGACGCGTTTCACCTCTTATGTGTGTCATCAGACGTTGAAAGGGGAAAGATTTATATATTAATTAAAACACAACTAAATATATGTCAAACATTTCCTGAGCAAGAAAATTACAATAGGGAAGACAGCCGCGGTGGAGTAGCCGAGCGGTCTAAAGCGTCTCGCTGCGGAGCGCGCGGTTGCTCGCCGTGGAGGTTCGAGTCGTCCCTGGGGCATGAGTTTAGTTTACCTAGGTATAAGTAGTTTGTAAGCTACGGACTGATGACCATGCAGATTGGTCCGATAGATTTACACACATTTGAACACATTTCAATAATGTAATGCCGTATGTGTGTGTGTTTGTGGGGGGGGGGGGGGGTCGGAGCTTGCCATATATATGCTCGAACTGCAGTATTCCGCAGTTGATTTCCACGGCCCCCGCCCGCATGGGTATAACTTTTCACATTGTTGTTATTTTCTGTTTATTGCTCCAATATCGACTGCATTGAAGTGGACCTGAAGAAGTTCACACAAGCAGACAGAAACCGGTTGCCTAAGAACAATTAAAATTATGGAATAAATCGCAATTTGCGATCAGTTGTGGCTTCGCTGTACTAGGTTCAAATGGAATACCAAAGTGTGGCGAATGAAAATTTGTGGTCACTGTGTCCTTGGTGGCGGAGTGGTCAACGTGTCTGCCTAGTAAGCAGGAGATCCCGGGATTGAATTCCGTCCGGGCACAAATTTTCATACGCCACACTTTGGTATTCCTTCTAAACCTAGTACAGCGAAGCCATAACCGATCGCAAATTGCGATTTATTCTATTCATTGAACGCTGTAACGTCGTCAAAAATATATAATAAAAATTATCTTGTGATCGAGTCTGTGTTTTAAAAAATATAATTTCATTAACGATTGCTGCTTCTCCGGAAATGTATTCTAGATTTTTTTTTTTTTTTTTTTTTTTTTTTTTTTTTTTTTTTTTTTTTTTTTTTTTTTAAAGGAAGGTGCAGGCTCGAAAACTGTAGGCCCCATGATCACATTCACATTTTGACGTGGGGGAACAAAAATTGGACAATTAATACCGCTAAAGAGCATAGTTTAAACAAATAAAATTACTTCTCTCTGAGGATGCAGAGCGTTGCTGCTCCAGACTTGGGGGCTGATGTCCAGAAGATTTAAGATGATGGGCAAGGGGGACAATTTTTTAATTGACCTTTTTTTTGTGAGTAGATGCTCGCAAAACCTAACGGCAAAGGATCTTTCCGTTTGACCGATATATTCAGCTGAACATTCGGTACACTTAATATTGTACATCAGTGCTTTCCAAACTTGCACTCATGGCGACACCCTTTTATAGCTTACAGTTTTGAGCGACACCCTTTCACTAATATAAACACATATGGTAGAATCTAGATGGTTCTAGCGGGGGGGGGGATAAAGTATCGCTTAAATGTAGTTAGTAAACAAAACTGATATCCTCCTACGCATTGACATGTTTGATGTTGATCCTGAATGCAGTAATTACGTACACTCATCGCAAGAAAAGGAAACATTAGGAACTACGGATATGTACAATAGAGTAACACCTCAACAACAATGCCTAACTCACACAGTAATACTTGCTTCTTCTACGTGCGACCCAACTTCCGAAATAAGAAAACTTAATTTCGGAAAACGTTTTCGCTGTCGTGTGTACATGTCAAGCCCAGATACGGTTTTACTGGATCGATTGAAAACGGCATCTGGAAATTAGCTGCTCGGATCTCTGGTTTAGACAGCATAGTTGCTGTTCCCTTTCAGTTCAATATTATCACATTATTTTCAGAAATAAAGAGGATGTATTTATAACAAGTGATGAATTATTACGTGAGTTCTATTGTTAGGTTCTTGCTTCACCACGACCTCGGAAGTCCCGACACATTCGGAAAAAAATGGATAAATATTTGTGACAAGCAAGAATATGATTGTGTATTCTTGTCCCAGAATCTGTTACATAAAGGAAACTGAGAGAAAAAAAATATTAACGGAAACCAGGGTTCGAACCAACGATCACTGAATTTAAAATACTACTCTCCGTTAATCACACGGCCATACTCCATACTAAACATCGCTATTGAATAGCTTTAGTCAGTGGACAATTGTGACTGCTTTTAAAATCTGAGACAGCTTTTACAGCTACGATGTCAATGATTGACATTTAATTGTAAGAAACGCTACCGAGTGTGACGTGGCTTTGATAAATCCAATAAAAAACGCCCAAGTGCAGTTTTTTGAGAAGGAAAGCAGGCTACACCTGAAGGTTCGTTCAAACAGCTGCCAGTTCCAGCAAACTGCGCAAAAGAAGTCCGCCTCCGTAGCTCAGCGGTAGCTTCGCTGACTACCACGCAGGAGCCCGGGTTCGATTTCCGGCAGGGGAGTGGGTGTTGTGTGTTGTCCTAATCATCATCATCTCATTATCATTGGCACGTAAGTCGCCCACGCGGCGTCAACTAAAAAGATTTACACTCAGACGGCCGAGCAATCCCGCTATGGAATTCCCGGCCAAGAAAGCCATACGCTCATTTCATTTCATGCGAAAGGGAAGAGCTGTTATTGAGTATCAGCAACAGATCTGTGCATGCGCAGTTTGCTGGAATCTGGCAACTGTCAGCTGCTTGAATGAACCCTGAGTGTCTACTGCTACTGAAGCAGAGCTGCCGCCTAACGGCTGAACACGCAATTAATGTGCACCGATCATTCCTAATACGTGATCTAAGGTGCTCTGAATGAAGAGAAGGATGATTAGCTGTAGGCGAGTCTTCAGGGTAGAACGAAGAGAAGGATATTTTGCGTTATTTTATGACAAGTTTTTTGTTTAAAGTCTAAATTTGTTAGTCTCGCGACACCCTTGATACTACTATGCGACACCCCAGGGTGTCGCGACACCCAGTTTGGAAAGCTCAGCTGTACACTCATTTGGAGAAGAAATTTTTATTTGGCTGCTCATTATGAGGGAGTGAATATTGTATACGGGGGGGGGGCTTTTGAAAAGTGAAGGTGAACGTTAGTGAGCTTAAAAAGTTTTGTGAAAACATAAAAATCCTTCACGTGGCTAGTAAAGGCACAAATTTAATTTGTTGGAGGAATCTGAAGTAACCAGACACATATTTTTTAATTCCCCGAACCTTTTAAACGACCAAATTATGTCGAAATATCTAAACTTTTTCGACAAAACGATGGGCATCTTCCGGTAGCGGCTGCAACCCATGGCAAAATTGTTTGCATTACACACGCAAATCTGTAGCTGTTGTCGCACACAAGCACGCCTTCTACGACCCTTTGGGCACCTCCATCGCGCAAGGTGAAAACCAGCAAGAGAAGAGCACGGAAACAGTCCAAGTTTGAGTAAGGGAGCGGCTCTTACATGAGTAAACAAAGCTTTGCACGGCGGAATTACTTTTTAGTATTGATTTCGTTGCCACCCTCTTCCCCCTTTTTTGAGCAGCTACATCTGTTGTTAAAGTTCTATTTTTATTTAATTCAATTACTTAACGCACTGCGTCCTCAGAGATAAGGATTTTTATTTGTTTAAACTATGCTCTTTGACAGTATTTATTCGTTCAGTTTTCATTCCCCCTCGTCAAAACGCGAATGTGGTCAAGTGGCCTGCAGTTTTTCAGTCTGCACCTCTCCTATAGTAATATTTCTTGCTTAGGAAAGATTTAATATATTTTTAGTTGTGTTTTAAACAAGTATGTAAATCTTCTCCCTTTCAACGTCTGATGATGTCCAGAAGAGGTGAAACGCGTCAACGAAACGTATATATAAATGAAACATCAATTTTATGCAACCGAGACTTTTTTTTTACCAAAATATCAATTATGATTGCTGTGCCGGCGCCACAAAAATATGGAGTAGAGTGAATTTAGTCCAATTTATTCCAGAGATAACAAGTTTCACAAAGATCACTCAGTTAAAATGCAACTCAGGTGAATCGCTAATGATGCATCACGGTATGGGTTTGTGTCAAAGTAGCGAGAGAATACTTTCCTCCTAAATATATATCTCGTAACAAACCACAAGGATAAAATGAGAGAGAGAGATAAGAGCCCACATGGAGGCATATCAGCAATCGTTTCTTTTGCGAACCTTACTGACTGGAATAAAATGAGCAAGTTAAATGGTACCCAAAGAACCCTGCACTACACACCGAGAGGTGGCTTTTATGAATGTAGTGAAAATTTAAAAACCAGTACTGAGATTAGTAGCCATTTCTGGCTACAATCGCTTCTACACGTCTCGCAAGTGAATCAAAATGGCTCTCGAGGAGTTGTTGGTGTATAGCAGTCCGTAACGCTTCAACATATTGACAAAGTTTTGCTGGTAAAACTCCGGATGGTGTATTCCGGAGCCGGCCGCGGTGGCCGAGGGGACTGAGGCGCTCCAGTCACGGTCTGCACGGCCGCTACGGTCGGGGGTTCGAATCCCCCCTCGGGCATGGATATTTGTGCCGTCATTAGTATTAGTTAGTTCATAAGTAGTTTGTAAGTTTAGGGACTGATGACCCCGTAGTTAAGTCCCATAACCTATACAAACATTTGAACATTTGAAAACAGTTCCACAACATGGTTGCCAGATTAGGTCCGACACGACCACCGATTCTCACTAAAGGCAACTATTCTACACCCATTGAAGTCGGGATCATGCTGGAAAGACTCGCTATCTTCTACGAGGCATACAGTAGCTACTTGCATGAAAGTACCCTACACATGAACAAACACAGTGTACCTGTCTTTGCCCTCCTATTATAACGCTCACAGGTAGCGTTACTGCCATCTGTGACGTGTTCCGGCTTTGAAATGAAGATAGTCTTGCACATTACCTTGCCTTATATTTTTTGGGACCTCGGGATGCGCTACTGCGAACGGTAGGTTCTGGAGGTGGGCTGTGGCTAGCCGGGATTGTGGGGAAGGTCTGCAACTGAAACAAGTGATTAATTCACATACATTTTCATTACAAATTAAAGGTAGTACTCAACTTTTATGTGATGGGTGTGTTTGTGGTGGTACACTGCTGCCTATTACATAGTACACGGTTTTGCAACGATCTCTTCCTAGTTACAGTCAGCAGTAGTGTTCTGGGTTGTGCTAATGTAGACGGCTGACTCGTTGTACTTGCTCCGTACTCGCTGGTAGACTGGTGAACTGAACTGTCATGGCAGTGGTGCGCCTGCATATCTAGTCAAGCCCTCTTCATCTGATTGACAGGCGCGAAGCCAGGCAAAGTGGTAACGAAGACCGCAGATCCCCCGGCTGCCGAAATACCATAGGACGACTTATCGCTCCTTAGTCTACTTATGCTGCGACTTTCGCGGACAGCCGGCATTGTGGCGAATGGCGACACCACAACAATATTATATGTTATTGAAAGCATCAGCGACGGAAACGGTTGCACTGTTTAACGTTTCACTAGTGACAGTATCCCTTGTAATTATAGCGTTCACAAAACAAAATTGGTTGCGGAATGGTGGGCGAAACCCGGAGTAAAGTGAAAACAAACGACGAGCATTAAGAACAGGTGTGGACAGGCGACATTAAATTACCACAGCACAGGTGATTGCAAACTCAACATTCAGTTGAGTCACACTGTTCCTGTCAAAAACAGCATGACTCACGCCTGACGTATTTGGAAGGCTGCAGTTGAAAAACCATTAATAATGGAAGTTGACACAAAATTATGTATATCCCTTGGACAGCAACATTATCGTCTCAACACAAATGAACTGCTATAGGGAGTTTTAGAGGTGCCAAGCCACTCCTCACTTTTCCTAATTTATTAATCTAATATTTTGATGATAGCCTGCTTGAAATATAGGACGGTTCATCTCATATAATTTGTCAATGGTGGCTGAATCAGTTGAGGTTGCTTTTTGGAAAATACTTCCTAGGTTCGCAGTCAAGAGACGCTGGTTCTTTGTGTCGAGAGAGTTAAGGTCAGGTGGGGTACTTGGAGCAGACTGCAAATGTGGGACCACCCACCTTAGCCGGCCAACTTTCATTGAGAGGAGCTGGGAAGATATCGCGTATTACCAGTCTTAACTGCTAAACGCTACAGGTACAGAAATGGTGGCTTTGAATCGGGACAGTCACTGTAGTGCGGTCCTCCTAATCTGTCTAAGTGCTGTCTGAATGCATGCGGCTGCGTGGCTGCCTCCAGCGTTATGAGCACTGACAAAATTACACTCAGATATGCCACGCGGCAGTGGCCGTGCTGTAAGGCACCTTGCTGATATTGCGCTTCTACTCTCCGTCGGAGGTTCGAGTCTTCCATCTGGCATGGGTGTGCATCGTGTATTTAGCAAAAGTTAGTTTAAATAGTTTATCAGTCTAAAGACTGATGACCACTGCAGTTTGGTCCCATACCCTTACAAACATCTGAACATTTGAATACTCATATATTATTCCTGTTCCACAGCTATGGTATCGTGATGTATGTCAAGAAACGAACGAGAATGTTTTCACCGATGTTTTTGGAGTGTCACATCTGTGTCCTAAATTAGTGCCGTCATGGTACAGAATAGGACAGACGGTCTTTCGTAAGTTTAAAGCCACTAACAGAATTAATTACAGATGTTATTCTTGCAAGTTGTTATTAAGTAAAACTGCTGACACCACCTAAACGCTCTTCGAAACCTAACATCTGCCAAGGTTCAGTTCAATCCATCCTTCTGCGGCTCTGTGAATTGGTGATATAGTCCAGCCTCGAATCTGGCGACAGGTATGGCCATATATGTTAAGAACGATATTCCATTTCAACCCATCGATGTTTCAAAACACTGCACAGAAATGACATTTGAATGTTGTGCAGGAGTTGTTAATGTTAATGGAACTAAACCACTAATCGATGTTATTTACAGGTCTGTCACTCAGATTTTAAAATGTTTTGGCCCAAGCTAGAGAGGGCTCTGGGTTCACTTTATAAGATGTACAAAAATTTACTTGCGTGTGGCGATTTCAACATTAATTGTGAAAATGATAGCCCGAGTAAAAGACTCCTGTTAGATCTCCTTAACGCCTACCATCTCTGCAAACAGTATTCTTTTCGACGAGACTGCAAGGCAGTAGCAGTTCTATCACTGACAATGTTATTGTTCATTCTTCATTATTGGAGAGGCACTCTGTGAGCATAATAGTAAATGGCCTTTCAGATCTTGATGCACTTTGCTCTGTAAGGTCTTTGTGTTCAAACAAATATCTTATAGAAACTACTGAGAAAAAAATAATACAATTGAGACCTTTTTAAACCTTATTAAGGAACAATAGTAAAATGATGTTTATAGTGCTAATATTATAGACGATGAAAGTAGTGCCTTCCTTACCACATTTATCACGTAGTTTGAAAGTTGTTTTCCGGTAGAAGGCTTAAAACAGGGTACTGCCAGTAACAGGCATCCTGGGTGGCTGACAAAGGGGATACGAATATAGAGTAGAACAAACTGGAAATTGTATCAAAATATTAGAAACAGTCAAAATTAAGCTGCAGTAACTCATTACAAACAGTATTGAAAAGTTCTGAGAAGTATTATTAAGAAGACAAAAACTATGTCGTATTGCAAGTAGAATAGCAAACTCTCAGGATAAAATTAAAACCATTTGATCTGTCTTGTAGGAAGTGTCTGGTCAGCAGCACCAGGTTGAGGATATAAAATCAAAGCATAGTAGAAATGTTTGTTACTTTTAAGTCAGATATATGTAAAATATTTAGTAATCACTTTCTGAGTATAGTAGGTGAACTAAACAGAACCCTAGTTTCTACATGCAATGAAATAACATTGTTAGAAATAGCTTTCTGAGGCTGTTACTTGAGATAGTTCTCCATAATACTTACAATAATTAAATCACTAAGTACCCTTGTGGATATGACGGGGTATCTAGCAGAAATCCAAAGAACTGTTTTCCATATGTCAGCCCAGTACTCAGTCATATTTGTGATATTTCCTTTCACAATGGTCAACTTCCTGACAGATTAAAGTACTCAGTAGTAAAAACAATTTGTAAAAAAGGAAAAAGGTTTAATTTAGGCAACTATAGACCTATTTGTATGCCATAGGTTTTTTTTCTAAAATTATTGAAAAGTTGGTATATTCAAGGTTAATTGAATATTTCAATTCACATAGTTGTCATACGTACAGTTTGGTTTCAGAAGTGATTTAACGACTGAAAATGCTATATTCTTATTTATCTGTGACGCACATTATGAATTAAATAAAAGGCTACGAACTTTAGGAGTCTTCTTTGATTTAACAAAGGCGCTGGGTTTTGTGATCATAAAATATTTTTGCAGATGCTGGAACATTATGGAAGAAGAGGAACAGCTCACAACTGGTTCACCTCTTACTTCAGTAATAGGCATCAGAAGATAATTCTCCGCAGTGTTGAAAATTGATATGACATGCAGTCATAATGGGCCACAGTTAAGTGTGGGGTGCTGCAAGGTTCTGTTCTGGGACCGCTGCTGTTATCGCCACTTACTTGAACTAAAGTTTGATTATCGAAAGCTGTGTCGAATTCAATTTCAATTAAAAAGATACAAAAATGTTTACACTTTTCAATTCAAACATTTTATCATACAGCCCAAAAAATTGGAAGATTTTTGTTTTTTGTTGTAGTTAGTTGCATTTCCATTACACTTTGTGGAGTCAGAAATTACAGTTATTAAAAGCAGCGACTCAGTGGCAATTCCTGTTATGGACATGCAGGCCAAACATTTTGTTTCATTTACTTAATGAACCCAGTACATTGTGAATGAAATTGAAAAATTCACCATAATAAAAATGTTCAGCCTGTTAACCGGAGATAGCAGTGATCTCTTGTTGATACCGTCTGTGGATATTCTTGGCCTTACCTTCTTTTACCGGTTCCTGTTGTCTAAAATCGAGTTCAGGTTCTAGAATGAGACACTCGAATAGCTACTGTCATTTCCTTCCATATCTGTCCCACTTCCAACCTTCCTATAGCTATCAATGCTATAGCTTCGAGTTGTTGTTCCATTGCACTACCTGCCAAATAAACTATCTGAATCCAGCTGATTGTGTAATTCTTTTGGTAGGGTAAACACAACTCAAAACCCACACCCTCCGCAGCTACTATCTGCTACCACTATTTCGGCTACAGTAATGTTGTTTCCACTCGGTAGAACTGACAAAAACACGTCGATCCATTTTAGTTTATCCTGCCAATGACAGTACTTTAGAAACTAGATATATCAACTGGTCCCCTGATTCTATGAACCAGCGTGTATCGTTTTAGCATAGGCGGGGTCGTTACTATAGCTGGCGCCATACGAGAAGGCGCTTCCGCGCACAGAGGAGGAGCGATAGGGGGAGCGCTAAGGTGAGAAACTACGGCTGAGCGCCAACAGAGGGGCCTGCGGGAGAAACATTGCGCAACTCGCGGCCAGCCACGCTCTTACAGAATGAACATTATTGGCTGTTGTTGCGATAATGGAGGGGGATGGACAGAACGTCTGAAAACTGGGCTGCCTTCGTAACTGACAACGAGTATAGAGCCTGATGATGGCAAATTGTACCACCGATACCCATTCCCAAAAATAAATATAGCGATTACGTTATCCCAACTGGAATGTATTGTTATTGGTGAGTGTGTGGTGTAATAGTGGGTGAGCACCCCGGTACACGTCCGCCTGGCCGGCTGCAGCACGCCCTCCCGTCTCCCCCGGCTGCGCCCCGCGGTCTGTCGAAGCGCTAACTCACCCCCTCTCCCAGGCGGGATCAATACGGTGTGGGCGGCTGATTGACGGGTGCATTTATCTGGCCAGATAAGCGCCACTCGGCCCTTATTACGGTCCCTAACGAGATTCAAACAAATGCGCGCGCGCCCTGGCCGCAGCTGACGACGGCGACGCAGCGGGCGGCGAAACGCCGCAGACGGCTGGCCGCGCGGCCTCTGCCAGTCACGCAGCCCATTACGGATGCCGCCGCCGCCATTGTTAGACTTCAGGGGTGACTCCACTCACTAATCTCGCGGCTTTTCCATTACCAGAGGCGTCCCTATTCATTCAGTGAGAAAAATTCCTTATTTTCATCCAACACACTAACACGATGAACTATTAGACTGCAACATTATAAAAGTTAATTTTATGAGTTAATGTTGTGTTAAAGTGCCTTAGAATGGTTCCAGATAGACACAAAGCGACACAAGTATTCGAACATGAATATGTTCAAAAAATTTCAAATGTTTGTATAGCTTATGGGACTTAACTACAGGGTCATCAGTCCCTAAACTTACAAACTACTTATGAACTAGCTAACACTAAGGACGGCACAAATACCCATGCCCGGGGGGTGGGGAGGATTCGAACCCCCGACCTTAGTGGCCGTGTGGACCGTGACTGACGCGCCGCAATCCCCTCGGCCACCGCGGCCGACATGAATATGTTAACTAGTTACATAACTAAGAAAAAATAGGTACACTGTAAATATAGCTGGTACATCATGAAGTTCAGTCGACAGCTAAACATAGAACGTCATAAAAATCAACTGAAACATATTACTAATATTAGAAACAAGACAATTAATTTGTTTTCATCGGGAATTTAGTATGTGTACACAAAGCAGCTAGTGACATCAAATGTTCAAATGTTTGTAAATCTAGCGCACTCAACTGCTTCGTCATTAGTCCGTAGCTTACAAACTACTTAAAATAACCTAAGGACAACACAAACATCCATGCCCCAGGGGGAAATCGAACCCTCGAGGGCGAACAGGCGCGCGCACCATAGCACGTTGCCCCACTACGCAGGAAGGAAGGAAAGAAGCTTGGAGTTTAACGTCTCGTCGACAGCGTGGTCATTAGAGACGGAGCTTACGCTAGGAATGTTTGGGTAAGGATATGGAAGGAAATCGGCCCTGCCCTTTGAAAGGAACCATCCCAGAATTTGCCTGGAGTGATTTAAGGAAATCACGGAAAACCTAAGTCAGGATGGCCGGAGGTGGATTTGAACCAGCATCCTTCCGAATGAGACTCCAGTGTCTTACCACTGCGCCACCTCGCTCGGCACAGCTATAGTCTGCGTCAGCTACGAAGGCGAGGCGATCCAATTTTCAGCCGTTCTGCGCAACCCCCTCCATTACCGCAACGACAGCCAATAATGTTCATTCTGTAGGCGCGTGGCTGGCCGCGAGTTACGTAATGTTTTCCCGCAGATTCCACTGTTAGCGCTCGGCCGTAGCTCCTCCCCTCCACGCTTCCCTTATCCCTCCGCCTCTATCCGCGAAAGCGCCTTCTTATATGACGCCAGGTATAGTCAGTTACCATCGCGCTTCATGAATTAATGATAACAATAGTTTCGACATTGAATGACATGAATCTCGTTGGTAGTCATCAAAGGTATCTGTTAGCTGCTCATATGCGCCTACTTCATGACTTGAGTTTTTTTGTGAACGTGGAGGAATTATTTGAACTGCTTTGACCTGCGCGCATAGACTGTCAAAGATGTTTTGTAACTAGCCACAATATACTGTTTACGCAGTGGCGTTCACAGTTTTAGCAGTTTAGTTTTTACACACGAGGCAGTTATGATGTAGTGATTTACCAGTGACTTTACGCAGAGTGAAGTGGATACTTTACACTGAGGGACTTAATTATTTGGTATAAGGAAGGAAAGAAACTAATTCATTTAATGTGTAACGAAGTTGAAATGGTGTGATCAGTTTTGCCAGAGGATGAACCAGGTAAAAATCTTTGGGCTTTATTTTTAGATATAGCTGGTAGTTTTGTTCTGACTTGGTTCATACAGACATTCAAATGACGAGATTTGTATTTCACGTTTTCTTCTTCTCGTTTATAAAAAAGTTCGAAGCCAAAAACGAACTAAAAAACAATAAATTAAAAAAATGCACTTTTGTTTGCACATCTCTCTGAATAGTGATGTATATATTTGTTTGTACTTTCTATCAAAATAATGATACTATGTTGTGACACGTATAGTATGTTTGAAATTTTGGAAAATACGGGCTTTCATTTGATTTAAAAAAGATACAAAAACGCTTACACATTTAATTTCAGACATTTTATCATCCAAGTCACAAAGCTGGAACATTTATGTTTTCTGATGTAGTTAGTTGCAATCCCATTACACTTTTCGGAGGTCGAAATTACAGTTATTAAGAGTAGCGACACCGGGGCAATTCCTGTTATACACATGTAGGCCAAATATTTTGGACGGTGTTTTGCGGAGGGTACCTTGAGTGCCAAGAATACTACTAAGAACGCAACACCACGAAGGAAGCACGCGGGTTAGGTGACAGTTGAAGCATGCGTTTCCGACGGCGACGATTGCAGATTATTAGCTCTTCAGTGCATGCTTACATCGACGACGTTATTTTCAAGTGTTGTACAGAGAGGGAACAGGCAGCCGTGTATACATATTGGAATTGTTATATCCTGAATTTGTTTTGCGTAAGCAGATTCAATATTTCCCGTTTAAGACAGTGAGCGTCTTTCGATAAGTTTTCGGATTTCGAGAGAGGAAGAATACTTGCCCGTGAGCAATGCGGACATCCTTCAAAGAATCGGTGTTCGTATAGAACGTAACCAGGCAGATTTCGAATTTCGTCATAGCTGTAGGATTTACGGAATATCCATCTGAGAAATCGACAATTGTCTTGGACGTAGGAAAGCAACTGTGCAGTTCATCTGTTATCGCTGGATGCTGGAAGGAACGACGGACTGAATTGATTTATTGAACCCACCTCGTTGTATTAGTACACGTGATGAAAAGTATATTGGTGGGGTTCCATCGCTCTGTAGCATCTCGAACGAAATTATAACAAATTCGGTCTGCTGTACAGGGTCCAAGCGTCATATTTCCAGTCGAGCGAACGGTCTGCAAGACGTCCATAGCTTCGCTTAACGTTGAATCAATGCCATAGGCGCTTGCGCCGGAAATAGTACAATGAACGATGGATATTGCTAACCGAACCGAATAAAGTGCTTTTACTGAGGAACCCTGATTCTACCTGCACCACCACGATGGTCGCATTAGTATGGCGACAGCGTGGCGAGAGGCTGTTGAAATGTTATCCTGTGAGTAATGGCCCTACACTCTGTATTATGACGTCGGGCGATATTGTATTCCAATCCCATACCCACCTAGACGTTTTGCAGGTGACTGACTAGCCAGTGTTACATTTTCGCAGTGTTGGAGCCTATTATGCTTCCATGCCTCTGGAGCATGTGGCAGATATAGACTCTGACCGTAGCTGGTTGGTTATAACCTGTAGATTACAACTTGACTTTAAAAAGTATGAAAGTAAGTTGATGGAACCTGGCTAAATTGAAGGAAACAGAGGTTGTTGAAAGTTTCAGATGGCGTGTTAACAACGACCGAAGAAATCGGGGAAACTAATACAGTAGGAGAATAATGGATAGCTTTGAAATACACTGTGGTGAAGGCTTCAGAGGATCATGTAGGTAGACGGGCAAAGCTTCATAGAAATCCTTGACTGGTACAGGGGATACTGAAAATAATCGATGAAAGGTAAAAATATGAAATGCAGCAAGTGAAGCAGGCAAAAGGGAGTACAGGCGACTGAAAAATGTGGTTGACATGAAGTGCAGAATTGCTAAGCAAAAGTGACTAGAAGAAAAATGCAAGTTCGTTGAATGTATTACTAGTGGAAACATAGATACTGGATACAGGAAAATAAATCAGATGTACGCAAACAATAAAATCAGTTGCATGAATATAAAGAGATCAGATAGGAAACCAGTAAAGAAGAGCAAGCTGAAATGTGGAATGAATGTATCGAAGGTCTAGACTCTAGACAAAGGAAGAGAACTTGAAGGCAATATTGTAGAAATGGAAGAGAAAGTAGATAAAAATGAGATAGGAGATAATGATATTCCTACAAGAATTTGAAACAGTACTGAAAGATTTGGGTCGAAGCAAGGCCCCTGGAGTGAACGATTTTCTCTCTGAACTGCAGGAAACATTGGGAGAATCAGACATGAAGAAATTGTTCCACCTTGTGTGCAAAATGTATCAGACAAGGTGAATACCCTCATACTTCAAGAAAAATGTAATTATTCAAATTCTAAAAAAAGTACAGATAAGTGTGAAAATTATAGGACTATCTGTTTAAAAAGTCGTTGTTGCAAAATACTACTAAGAATTGCCTACAGATGAATGGAAAAAATGACAAAGTCAGACATCGGGGAGAATCAGTTCCGATTAGGGAGAAATGTAGGAACACGCGAAACGATATTCACATCACAACTTAAGTTAAGGGATGGTAAAATTACGTTTGTCGCTTTTGTACATTTGTAGAAGGCTTTTGACGATGTTGACTGGAATATATTATTTCAAATATTGATGATAGCAGGGTCAAGAAGAGAACTAAAAGTTATATACAATTTTTACAAAAACCAGGCAGCGGTTATTCAAATAGAAGGGCATTAGAGGACGCAATGATGTGGAAGGGAGTAAGACAGGTTTCCCCAATTTGATTGAATCTGTACATTGGCCAAGGTGTGAATGAATGCAAGGAAAACGTTGGTGAAGGAATTAAAGTTAATGCTGACGAAATAAATAAATAAATAAATAAAATAAAAAATAAAAGAGATCCAGGTTCGAACCTCCACCATGGCAATTTTTTGTACCACCTTTTCTTTCCTTACTTTGAAACAGACCATCGGGAAGTGTGATTAATGTTCAAGTAATTGTATTATCTGTTTACTGCTGTTTTATTTGTGACGGTGACATACAGAGGAAAAACAATAAAAATAAGAAATAAATGAAATGAAAGAACCTATAGAGTATATTCTTAGGTAACTGCAATTATTGGACGTCTATTCGTCAGCGTTCTCACAGTCAGTAGGACGAAACGTATCATAAAAACAACCAAAACAAAAATATTTCTCACGTCATGCTCATCACACGAACGACATATTCCCACTTGGACATGTTGTCAGAGGTACCGTTCGTGGAAAACGTGCCTGATTTATATTGCTGAAGACAGGTCTGGCAGATATTAATTTCTATGCGTACCAAAAGTATAAAAGCGTATCTTGAAAGACAGGCACAGACAACTGATAATGGACAAGGCATGAAATCTAATAGCATCTCTTCCATCAGTATCTGCCACATCCAAATTTTTCTCTTCACCTTTTTTAATTGGCAAAGTTTCTGCACTATACAGCATCGGAGGCCTCACCGCAGTCTTGTAAAACTTTTCTTTATAATTCTACAGCTGATGTTCTTATCGCACAGAACTCCGCTCAGTTCCTCCATTTCATCCATCAAATATTTATTCTGCGCTGTATTTCGGCCTCCAGTTCTCCATCAATTTGCATGTAAGAGACCAGGTATTTAAATTTCTTGAACAGGGTCAGTTGTTCTCGTTGCAGGTTAATATATAGATCTTTGGCATCCTTTGTACACATATACTCTCTTTTCACCCTGCTAAGTCTTATTCCCCTTTTCTCCAGAACTTTCCTCCTCTGCTGAAGCTTGTCTCGAAGTGCCTCCTGGGTGGGCTCACAGTTTACAAAATCATTGGGAAAGATCATGATCCAAGGCGCCTCTTTTTTTTCAATTTGACTAGTACATCCAAAACAACATCAAAGAGATATCGGCTGAGAGAAGATCCCTGATGTGGTCCTACTCTCGCTGGAAGTGCATTTGTTGCTCCTGCAGTGCTCCTGGCTTGTTTCGTTTCACGTCCATATATGCCTTCTACCACACTACCATGCACTTAATTCTCAGACATCTCCATATGTCTTGCCTGGGTACTCTGTCATACACTGTAGAGTCTCCATTATCCGCCCTAAACCGGCTGCGGCAAGGCCTGAAAAGCGGGAAAGTCGGATAACAGGGAAAATAATAAAAAAAAAAAAAAAAAAAATGTAGAATATTTGAAAACTTTATTTGAACATAGAAAACCTATTCAGTACGTTAACAAGAACTGAATATAATGTTCAATTAGATTAGACTGCGCACAAAGAAAAGTGATAAGATATCAGGTTCACCCTCGTTTAGTTCGTTACGAAACTTTAAGGATTTTTCCCGCAAAATGGGTCCTGACATGGGTACACCTTCATTTCTATGTTGAGTAAAAAATAGGAACAAAGCTTCACTTAATTTCTGATAAATACAGTTTTCATGGTATTCCAAATTTCCAAAACAGTGGAGGTTGCTCACTGAGAACACCGCTTCTCAATGACTTGCGGTTCCTTTTCCAGTCTCTATTTTTTTCCCGACGTTTAATCTTGCACCACTTTAATAAAGTTTTACCATTATCTATTCTTTTTCTTCCATTGAAACCACCGCCTTTTTCCGTTTTCAAGCCATCACCACAAATTATTATAAAAGAAGCCCAACACATGCATTCCATTACAGATCTAGGTTAGCACTGAGGAGTGAGGAATAGCAGACGGCGATAATGAACTGAGTGAAAATGACGTGCGCCAAAACAAACGACATGTACAGTCACTGAACTGTCAGCTTGGCGCACGGCTACTGCTTACAGTGCCGGCGGGGTGAAAGGGTCGGATAACACGGAAGGTCGGATAATGAAATTGCGTGCTTATGGAATATCTCCCCAATCGTGCAGTTCGATTCACGTTTCCTATCTGAAATGACACAGTTCGTTGTAATTGACGGTAAGTCATCGAGTAAAACAGAAGTGATATCTGGCGTTCCACAGGGAAGCGTTATAAGTTGTGTTTATAAACGATTTAGGAGACGATCTGAATAGCTACCTTAGACTGTTCGCGGATGATGCTGTCGTTTATCGGTTAGTGAAGTCAACAGAGGATCAAAAGCGATTTAGACAAAATTTCTACATGGTGCGAAAATTGGCAATTGACACTAAATCAAGAAAAGTGTGAAGTAATACACATGACCACTAAAAGACATCCGTTTTGTTCTGCCTCAGTTAGCGTAAATGATCTGTGAAATGCGTTATCTCTCAAACTTCGAAAGTGACCAACTCAATGATGTGCAGTTATTGGGAGCATCTGTGACGAAAACAGCTGCACGGTAACGACAACGCACAGACACGATATAACACCACCACTGCAAAGCAATAGCGCGCTGAAGCCGAAGTAATAAATCAGTCAAACCTTAAGGTCGTAAATTCTACCATATACCTGGGAGTTACAATTACGAAGAACTTAAACTGGAGAGAACACACAGAAATTATTGTAGGAAAGGCGAACCAAAAGTTACGTTTCATTGGCAGAACGCTTCTAATATGCAACAGCTCCACCAAAGAGACTGCCTATATCACACTTGTGCGACCTCTTCTGGAGTACTGTTGCCCCTTGTGGGACCCTCACCAAGTGGGACTGACGGAAGATATTGAGAAGGTTCAGAGAAGAGCAGGTCGTTTTGTTTTACCACGTTACGAGGGGGAAAGCGTCACGGAAATATTACACGAATTGGGTTGGAAATCATTAAAAGAAATACGTTATTCATTGCGGCGTGATCTGTTTGCGAAGTTTCAATCTCCGACTTTTACTTATGAATGTGAAAATATATCGCTAGCACCCATCTACTTAGGGAGACATGAGCATCCCAATAAAATCAGATCGAAAACGGAACGATTTAGGTGTTCTTTCTTCCCGCGCGCTATTAGAGAATGGAGAGGTAGAGAAAAGTTATGAAAGTGGTTAATGAACCTTCTGCCAGCCACTTAAATGTGATTTGCAGAGTATCTACGTAGATGTAGATAAGCGAAGATCGGATAATCGAGACTCTACTGTACCTTCTCAAGGTCGATAAAGACCATATGCAGTGTTCGATATGTCACATTGGAAACCGTTGCAGCGTTCAGCTTTCGAGATCCGACTCTTGGAGTCGGACGCTCGGGCCCCAGAGCCCGCCAGGCATTTAAATGTGATTTGCAGAGTATCTATGTAGATGTAGAAAAGCGAAGATCGGATAATCGCCGGCCGCGGTGGCCGAGGGGACTATGGCGCTCCAGTCATGGTCTGCACGGCCACTACGCTCGGGGGTTCGAATCCTCCCTCGGGCATGTATATTTGTGCCGTCCTTAGCATAGGTAGTTGATAAGTAGTTTGTATGTTTAGGGACTGATGACTCCGAAGTTAAGTCCCATAAGCTTAACAAACATTTTTTTCGGGTAATCGAGACTCTACTGTACCTTCTCAAGGTCGATAAAGAACATATACAGTGTTCGATATGTCACACTGGAAACCGTTGCAGCGTTCAGTTTTCGAGATCAGACACTTGGGAGTGGGACGGCCGGAGCCCGCCAGCTGGCGGCCGGTCACTCCGTAAAAGTCTGGTCGCGGTCCGCCGGCCGTAAATAAGGCCTGCGCTGACGCCCACGGCCAGAGCCGTCCGTCGCAGCCGCGCCTCGCACCGCCCCTCCCACGGCAGCGAGGGGCTGGCTGGGTGCGGTTGGAGCAGGGGCGAGACGCGGGAGCCGAGAGGAGAGCGGAAAAAGGGTGGAGGTAAGAGAACTTTTATTCTCGCCAAGACCTCAGCGAGAGTATTTGTCTGGAGGGAAACGTGTAGACAAAATAAAAATTCCAGGCATTCCTTCACGGTTGTTTTAGCTTTTAATCATACACAGCGCTGTTTCCCCATTCATATTTCACCCTCCCGAGCAGAAAGCGAGGGAAAAAAAAGAGGAAGTTAGGTGGGTGGGGGGGTCCGATAAGACGTTGTTTAAAAATGCAAATCCCTCCCGACAGCGCGGGGTGAGCCGCGCCGTTGTAATTAAAGCAGAGCCCCGGGCTACCGGCTTCTGGCTGCTGGCTCCTGGATGCCGGGGCCACCACGCCTTCCCCGTCATTAGCACCGCGCCGGCCCGCTATTGGCCGGACTCTCAAAATATGCAGCCGGGGATCGGCGAGCGCGCCGCAGCTAATAAACTGAACTCGCCAAGTTGGCGCACACAATTAACACTCGGCCGGGGTTAGGCCCACTGTGCGCTTCTTACAGCATCAATCCGCTCCCCTGCACATTCCGCGGCCCTGGTGTTGTTCCGTCTGTCCAAATGCCAACCGTTACCCGATGAGTTTGAAATGCGTGAGGACAAGTTGACTCTCCGTTCCGAAAGCAGAGATTAGATTTTCAGCCGCAGTCCAGCCGGAAATGTTCGCCTATCCCATGTGCAGAAGCGCTGACTTTGGTGACGGAAGCTACTTTGCGCGTCTATACCTACCCAGATATTTAGAAATATTTTCAAACATGAATTTCTCAGAATTCATCCCCTTCCACAAAATCCTTTACCGGAAATCTGCTTAACTCGCGTGTACATATTAGTACGTAATAACATTCATAGAAATAAAAAATCATGAATTTGGCATTGGACGGATGTGTGTGGGGTAAAAATCGCAAAGGCAGACCTAGAAACGAATACAGTAGCCATATTGAAATGGATGTGGCTTGTTTCGGTTGAGTGGCTAAGCGCTGTAAGGCACCTTGCTGCGGAGAGCGTATTTGCTCGCCGTCGGAGGTTCCAGTCCTCCCTTGGGCACGGATGTGCGTATTGTCCTTAGGTTAGGTTAGTTTAAGTACTTTGTAAGCCTAGGGACTAATTTTTATTCATTTCCTGTGTCCGAAACACCATCCATTAAAATTGAGTATGAATCAGCTGTAATAAAATTTTTAATGCTTTTTGCCCAATACTCAGTAACACTAATGGCCTTGTCACTGGCTAGCTGTAACTCCAAGAAGGTACAGCTTTCGTCGTTATTTAGGTGCTTCAGTAGATGGTTGTCCGTTTGGACATCCCGCAGTCGCATAGAGGTTCCCCATCGAGGTAACTCCATCGGGCTAGTATACACCCCACTGCTCAGCCTGTTCAGAACCTTCCAGGTTGTGAAGGATTTATTACTTGCAGCCCCAAGTTGTTCATTCAATTGCAAATTGAGATTAGAAGATGCCTCCTTCCATAGCTGATAGCTGCAGACCCTTCTCTTCGGTGGATACGTCGATTGGTTCTGACGTCTAGAATAAGCTCTTTCTTGAGCGAAGCTGCCTAGCCTGCTGTGCTGATGGTGACCGTGTAGGGGGTTACGATTGTCTGTCGTCTGTTTCCCTAGAAGAGGGAAAAATCCTCTCTGTCGGCGTGGGCCTCCAGAGACCTAACGTAATGCGTGCAAACGCAAATAAAACTGCATCGATATGTTTTACATGGACTCAGTTCTTTCAAACAGGCGCGGCATATTCATCTGCCGAAAGACTCAGTTCAGTGCCTGTTGTTCGAAGCAATTGTGGATTTTTCTTAGTGTCCAATTAGTGCTGTCTGAATGATAGATTTCTATCTAGCTTCAACCCCAGGTAATTTGGAGCCGTATCAGTGTTCAGGCTTGCCCTTTCCTGCTGACATGCAGTATTCTTTTGCCTTCTTTGTTTCTCAAATGGAAACTGTAGGCTTGCGTTATAGCAGGGTTAAGTTTCGGGTAATTTTGGTGATAGTAATTACCTAACTTTTCCTCCATTTCATCGAAGGTCTTACCTTGCGCGGTGACAGCCGTGTCATCAGCATATATTAACTTCAAACACGTCCACTGAATGTGTGGTCATGTTCCATTTTGAATTATTCAATACTATTAAGTGTTTTCCCACCATTAATATTGTCTATTTGTATGTAAATTATTTTATTCTTTTTTATTAATGATCAATGCCCCCATGTTTATATATGTTTCCACCCGCGTGACTGAACTTGTGTGTTCATGTGAATGTGGAGGTTGCTTTTAATATTGACTGATTGCCGCGCAATGGCTTACAGTCGCCGCCTTGCGCTTTAGGCCTCGTTTACTTAGTTAAGAACGCACGGCTTCGTAAGTCATCTTTGTTAGCGTCTACTGGGTGGCCAGATACAAGGTTACTTGGCAAGATGACGCGGTGTCCTGTTCTTAGTGTAGTACCAACATAATCATGGTCGACATAGGTCACAAAAGAGACCTCTCTGGAGCTCTAGAAGAGAGTATTATGTTCTTCTGGTAGCGAGGGGTGGTAGACACTATGCTATGAATGTGCTCCACATGGCTTTTAGTGCACTATACATCTGGTGTGTGGTGGCGAAGGCTTTAGGCATGGCCTTATGTTTCACTCTTGTTGCGACCGCCGAAGGGAATCATCCTGAGGGGGATGGCATGCTGTTAGAGCTTTGCTATCTTTGTGATCAGGCAGTCTTGGTTTACCAGTGATATTTTCCTTGAGTAATTCCTTCGCCATGTGATGGGAAGTGTTTCTTCATTTACAGAACTCGAGTAATTCAGATTAAATTTAGTATTGGCATTCTCATTCTGGTGATGATTTTGTGTCCAGTTTTTCTCAAGTTCAAATACATGTGTGACATTCAGCCTTCGTGAAAACTTAGTATGTTTGAACTCCCTTGATGTTTTATAACTTATGTTTTCACGCCATTCTGTATCTGCAAGTATGCAAAATATTTCTCAGATTTTCTGGTTTGATTCCGCCTTTCCTGTCTTGTTATGACCGATCGCACCATGTGCTTTTGTAATGGTCTTTACTTCAGCCTACAGCCATGCTTTTACTAATACTAGCTTTTTTCTGTATGAATTCTCATGTGTGCTTTACTTACTTATTGTAAATTAATTTCTTTGTTTAAATTCTATGTAATTCACCATGGTCACACAGCACATGGTACATAAGAATAGCGTGCCATGGCCTCCCCACACATGAGTTCGTTTGGTGCATAGTGTTATTTTAATTCCTGCTTCAAGACACCCGCCATCTCATCAAAACGCCGCCGATGCTTCTTTTTGCTGCTGTTATCAAGTGTTGCCATGCGAATAATGTGTCAGAAGCATGATGGGTGTGTCTGTGCGTGAATGAATGTGCTTTCCTCTACCCACTGTGTATTTGCAAACTTCCTCCCACGTTACCTCCATATGTATGAAGGGCAGAAACAACTTCACTAAGGGCAGTAACTTTATGATTTAACCTCTTCAGGGACAAATTCTTTTCCTATCATTTCTATTCAGTCAAACATTTGTAATACTACGTTTCAGATATTGGGATGTTATTACAAAAAGATATTTCAGTACGAATCAACAATTTACACTTCAGGAATGATAATAAGAAATGACCACATTTGTGTACAGGATGCAAATTTGGTTACATAAAGTTAATGGCCACAGATGTGCCAATATCCCAGAAGAGGTTAATTCAGTTTTGTATAAGGTCATTGCTTTATTGTGCTTATTATGGTTTCTCCACATTTATTTGCTTGTTCTTTTTATTGAATAGATAATGATATAAACTATCAAACCTCTGTTATATAATATCATGATACCTGTCCCATGTTTAATTATTTATTCCTTTTTTTAATATTGATTTTGTGTTTGTTATTACTTTGCCTGCCCCCTTAAGGAGTGAGCAGTGAGATAAATTTCCTTTGCACAAATATTGTGGCCACTTGGAAAGTAATTTACAGCAGCAGTGAGCGTTTTAACTTGCATTTGCAGATCTCAACTGCCCGAGATCGTACTTAGAAAACTTAACAAGCTACTTTCAAACTGTCTCACATTGGGTTGCATTGGATGATCATTTGTGTAAATGTTGAACAGCAGCAGACATACGACACTGCCTGAGTGACACCGTAAGGACTGATGGGACTGATGACCAAAGAATACAAGTCCCATAGATTCACAAACATTTGAATATTTTTGGATGGATTTGCCTTTCTTATGAGGAGTAAAGAAGTTTGCTTAGAACATAATAGCGTGAAGAGCTGCATCAAAATAGTCTCCGAACTTAAGACATCGACAATGGTATGTAATGAGCATTATGTACGAGAAAAATGACGATATGACGAGCTATTTTGTATTCATCTCTGCCACCATTACATCCTATGCATGGGACAACCTGTCTTGACTGGGTTTCCACTGCACCTGTGTTTCAGATTGTTATTACCCCCTGTACGAGAAAATCCAGTAGTGATAGCTTATCATCGACTCGTAGCTTAGTGGTTTCCAGTACTAGCGCCACCTCCGTCGCCCAGTGCAATAAGTTTATTTCTTCTGAAAGAAACTAAAGCCTTATATGTTAACTTCATGTACAAGTGATACAAAGTTTCATTGTGAATCCCTAGGAGAGGCAGATAAGGAGAAGGTTCTTTATTCAACATCTACAGGTTTAGTCTGAAAATCTTTATGAAGTACCACTGTTTCAAATAAAATTAAGAAATTCTACGCAGTACACTGTACGCTAATCAATATTATTCACACAATTGGTACTTATTACTACGGTTAACAATGCTGTGATGTGACTTGATGGCAGCGCTCATAAAAACACCGTGATTAAAAGTTAAACTTTCAAAACGCTGTAAAAATAACACCACTGGTCAGGATGACGTCAAATTGTAACGGAATACTACCCGACAAGTAGTGAAAGGTAAGACAGAAGAAAAGTAAATAGTGTAAAATTTCAATAGATCGTGTTGTGTGTCAGAATATGTAAATGAAAACACCAGTCAAGCGCACGACCCACACAACTTGGTATAAACGTGCCGGGTACACAGCTTTTACTCATTTCGCGTCTCACACGTTCGTCACAACTGGATCAATGCAGGATCGCGCTCTGCTTGTAAAGCTGTTTTACAAGAATGATGACTATGCATAAATAGCTCTGCAGAAGCTCTGGAAGCTGAAGGATTTGAAAAAAGACGTTGGTGTGATGACTGCCGTGGATCTGGCGAAAATGATTCGACACTTCGAAAAGACGGGTTTCTTTGGCGTGCAACATGGTAGACGGAGGGAACGAATTAATTCGACGTCAGTGGAAGAAGTGGCCACAGACGAGTGATGGTGCGCAAACGTGTAGTGCACGGAGGATAACCAGAACAATGGGCAAACCTGTGACTATGGTACGTAAAACAAAAAATCTTCTTTTATAAAGATAAAGCAGTCAACAATCGGAAGACTGGTTTAAACACCCAGTGCTTTACCTAGGCATGGTCCTGTTTGGAGATGGTACGCCGTTGCTTTCCTCCGACCCAGCCAGTTATAGGACGAACTGCAGTTTAACGTGGGTTCCGAACGACGGTGCTACTCGATATTTTTCACATCAGCAATACCGACAGAGATGAAAGAAGTTGACAGTGACAGATGAAAGTCCTATGACCTGGCGGGTATCGAACCTGCAACCTTTGGATCTGTAGTCTGCCACTCTACCACTGTGCTACCGAGCTGCAGCCTTGTTTCTTATACCTTCAAAATAACCCGTGCGCACGAGTTACTCTCTGTTGACCTGCTAGCAAGATATACTTTTGCTTTAGAATTTCTTACTCGCGTGGAAGCTGACAATGAATAGCCGTGAAAGATTTTGTGGACAGACGAACCCATTTCTGACTGGATATGTGAATACACAGAATTGTCAAATATGGGCAACAGAAAACCCACTCACAAATCGACCAGTATCGCTTCATCCTGAAAAGGTCACTGTGTGTTTTTGGTTTACAACATCATTTATCATAGGGCCACATTTTTTCGATTGGACGGGGGCTTCCTGTACTGTTTACCTGTAGCGCTATGAGTGCTTAGTGTTTTTTACGCAACCACATCATTCCAGCTCTTCAACACCGTGGATGTGTGGATGGGATAAGTTTAATGCTAATCCATCTAAGCAGCTGCTGAAGCGCCATTTTTCAAATGCTAGGATTATCAGCAGCAATTTCCCTAAAGGCTAACCGTCCTAACCACCTGATGTTAGACTTCTAACTTTGAGGGCAATGTGAAAAATAATGTGTTCTGTATTCCGATTGCGAACTTCGATGCATTGAAGGCAAGCAGTGCACAACAGATTCTGAACGTGACCCCGCAAAAACCTCGATCAGTTGTGGAACATGCTGTTTCTCAATTTCAACATGGTGCAGAAAACGGTGGACAACTTGTAGAACAAATTTTGCGCCAGTCACACGGAAATTAAAAATCCGATTTGATTTTGATTGACGTTTTTTGCTGTTTTTGCCCTCAGGAGAATTAAAAACCGACATGATTGATGTTTCTTACGCGGTTTATGGCGTCGCAATTAAAAGCCGATTTGACCCATGCGATGTGATATGAATGGGTGTGCTTACGTAACTCACAGTTATCACATCTCTACACCCATGCACACTGAGTAGTACAGGTTGTTTGACGTCTAACAACACCTTTAGCATTGTTGTATGATTCACTTTTCATTTGTAGTCTACCACGATTAAAGTATAATGACTACACGGCCAACTATAGTTCAGTTTTCACAGTACTTATTTTTCTTCTGTAATGCGGTTACCCCTTTCTTCGATAGTATGCAATAACCTCACGAGGAAATTCTGCTGGTGTCCTTTGATATGTACAGATAAATCATATTCCTCCATGGATTAATTGGGAAACGTACTATTTTACTCATTTTGAAGACTTGCAGTGATGAGAAAAATATCCGAACACATCCCCACAGTTTCATTCCCGGGAAAATACAAGGGTACTGAACCAGGATACACAACGAAATCACTGAAATGATCGGGACATACATTCTGAATCACGCTATTATAGCCATTTGTACACATGGAATCACTTGTAGTGCTCATTACAAAAGCAGCAATGAAATTATTCTTTCATTTATTGGTTTCTTATGGACGGAAAACATCGACCAAACTTGAGGAATGTAATATGAAGGTAATTAATTAAAAACATGAATAAATAAATAAAATCAAAATCTAATGAGTCACGTTAACACCAATCTTTAAAAGCTGCCATGAAGTAAGTGCCATTAACTAATGACAAATAAATCTGTGTATTTTTCTATTTAAATATCAGCGATTATTTTAGTTCAAATTCCCTTTGGTATATTTTGTTAAATATCCATCTTTTGGCTTCAGCTGCCTTGTAATCGTGTAACAAACCAAACTTACCATTATCTACATAGTTGATGTAAGGGAATCAGCAATTGCACTAATATTTATAACGATTTTACCACCTTTTATTGTCCATCAACAGTTGCAAATGTGGTTTGTCCATTTACATGTTTCGATCCATAGTGATTATCTTCACAAACGTGTAGTTGCGTTTTACAGCAATATGTTTATTCGTATCTATGGACATGACATTATTAGCAGTCCATTCTCTGCAAAAATTTTGGAATAATTATGAATTCATTTTATCCTTGAAAATAAATCCCAGTAGCCATTACAAATGTATTAAGAAGTTAGTTTTTCCTCACTGGAATTTCCTGCATATTCAGACGTCACAATCATATTCTACTGGTTCAAAATGTTTGTAAAGTCTATGGGACTTAACTACGGGGTCATCAGTCCCTAAACTTACAATCTACTTATGAACTACTTACGAACTATGACGGCACAAATATCCATGCCCGAGGGGGGATTCGAACCCCCGACCGTAGTGGCCGTGCTGACCGTGACTGGAGCGCCTCAGTCACCTCGGCCACCGCGGCCGGCAATACATTTGCATTGGAAATTTATCTAACTGCTCAGTCCTTAAGGGAGCAGCCAACGTATTAACAAACACAAAATCAATGTTAAAAAATAAATGAATAGATGATAAAACATGGGAAGTGGAGAATGAAATCATAAAGCAGAGGTTTAATACTTAAAATCATAATGTATTCAAAAAAATGAACAAGCACATAAATGTGGGGAGACCAAATTATGCATATACTTTGTACAAAAGTGAATTAAATCATACAATTACTACCCCTAATATAATTGTGTCCGCCCTTTATGAATATAGATGTAACATGGGAGGAAATTTGCAAACACACAATGGGTAGATGAAAGAACATTCATTCATTCATAAACAAGCGCATGATGCTTGGCGGTACATTACTCGGCTAGAACACATGAAAGCAGTGGCAAAACGATGAGTCAGTGGCGTCTTGGCGAGGTGGCAGGAGTCTTGATTACAAATTTAATTATACTGTCCACTAAACGAACTCATGTGTGGGGAGGCAGCGGCTTACTAGTCTTAAGTACAACGTTGTGTGCGAGCATGCCAAATTTCAAAGAATTTAGAATATCCGACTAAAGCACATGCGAGAATTCGTAAAGAAGAAAACTAGTATTAACTAAAGCATGGCTGAAGGCCAAAGTAATGACCATTTGAAAGCTTATGATGCAATCAGTCATACAAGATGGGAAAGATGGAATCAAATCATAAAATCTGAGAAATATTTAGCATACTTGAGGATACAGAAATGACATGAAACAGTTAGTTAAAAACAGGTTGTATAAAAAAAATCAAATGTTTGTATAGCTTATGGGACTTAACTGCAGGGTCATCAGTCCCTAAACTTACAAACTACTCATGAACAAGTTAATCCTAAGGACGGCACAAATATCATGCCTGAGGGGGGATTCGAACCCCGGACCATAGTGGCTGTGCAGATCGTGACTGGAGCGCCTCAGTCTCCTCGGCCACCGCGGCCGGCTTAAAAACAGGAAGGAAATTCAAACGTACTAGGTTTACACAAAAGCTGAAGGCCACCAACGTGTATTCTAACTTAATCAAAACCGGACAAACAATCATCACTGGAATGGAAGTGCAAATGATAAATTTACAGTGAATTTACTCGAGTTCTGTAAATTAAGAAATAGTTCACCTCGCATAGCGAAAGAATTACTCAATAACATTAACACTGAAAAACCAAGACTGCCTGATCACAAAGAAAGCAAAGTTCTAACAGCATGCCTCCCCTCAGCATGATTCGGCAGAGTACTTACTTCCACGGTCGTCAAAGCCAGAACCCAGAGTGAAGAGTGTAGTTCTAAGGCCATGGAAAAACCTCCCCCTGTCATGCACCGCATGTAGAGCGCGCTAAAAGCGACGCAGAGTGCGTTGAGAGACTAGTGTTTACCAACTCTCACTGCCCGGCAAAGACAATTCCCTCCACATCCGCTCCCATAGAGGTCTCCTGTCACCTCTTTTGTCTAAGATAAGATTGGTACCACACTAACAACATGGCCACCTTGCCACCTTGCCAAGTAAACTTGTCTGTGGCCTGCTAGCAGACGCCAGTGCTGATGACAAACGAAGCCATACGTACTTAATAACAGCAAAACGAGGCCTAAAGCGGGAGGCGGCGACTGTAAACCATTGCGCAGCAGTCAGGCAATATCAAAAGCAACCTTCCACATTCACATGAACACACAAGTTCAAACACACGAGTGGAAACATATAAATATGGGGCAAATACACATAAACATAGGGCATTGATCATTAATAAAAATAATAAAATAATGAACACACAGACAGATAACATTAATGGTGCGGAAACACTTTAGGTTAAAGAATAAATCAAAATGGAACACGACCACACAATCAGTGGACGTGTTTCAAACCGACAAAGTAAAATTCAAAATTCAAATCACAATCTCACTTCAGAACAGACAGAAACACAGTAAATAGCATGGAACGATAGCATTAATTGGTTAATTTCTAAAATTGAAAATGAGTTGCCACCTCTTTCTAAAATTATAGAAATTACAGTTGAGGAATTACTCACAGGGCTGATCGATGTATTCGACGAAACCAAGAAGGTTCAAAACAAGGGACAAAAACAGACAAATGACATAAAGATAGAAAGAAAGACCCAACAAAAGATATGTAATATATACAAGACAAATAATTATGAAGATATTGAAACTGAGTACATAAGGGAATGTTTAGAAGCCAGAGAGAGAAGAGTTACATAGGAGACGCAAAGTGACAGATATCTAACAAGCGATAACGCTATGTGATTCATCACCAAATACAACGCCAACACAGAAAGATGGAGTCCTTTTTAAGGTTAAAAAACATAAAAATAATAACTGTAAATCCATCGTGCACATCACGACACCATGGATTTGTCAGAGATCATCCATCCCATTTGGCAACTACAACTTCAAGGTAATGACAAAGAGTATTGTCACGGTGAGTCAGCACTGAGGGTACAAAAAAATGATGAAGTGAAGACCAGCGTTCCACTGGAGAGGCAGGTTGCATCCAGGTTGGACTTCATCAGAACAACGTATACTACAGACATTGCAATATGTCACGATCATAATCTACGAGTACGAGAGAACAATTGTCATGTTGCAATAGTTCAACAAAACTACAGTATATTGAGACCTATTATCATCTAAATACACAATTGGAAAGACAGTCAGATCCGAAATCATTTATATTCCATAAATAAATCACTAATCCTATCCCGAGAAGCAAAGAAGACAGAAGGGTGAAGTGAAGAAAGAAGATAAGAAGCAACCAAGGTCGCAAGAGGACAGAAGATGGGCAGTAAATTGACATACCTGTAGAGTCTGACATCACTGTAGAGTAGTCACCTCACTAGGCATATCTCAATGATACATTTTCATAGTTAATTAAAAGCAAAGCGTTCCAGCGAGTTATGTAAATCTCGCACTTACAGTACATCGTTATGAACAAGCAACATGAAATACTGCTGCAAAGCAGATTCTTCTACCACAGAAACAACGTCGAGATCTTGTCATACTTGTTCAGGTATGACGGAGGAGTTAAATAATCTCTTCAATACAGTAACTGACTGCCGTCAATTGCTGCCAACTAGAGGCTCAGTTCCACTACATTAGGACTCAACAACGAAAAAACCCAGCATCGCATGCCATAGTACTGCTTGGATAACATACACCACTCCCACGACAGTCGAAGGTATTCCACAACTACAGTGTTTGTCAGATAGGAAACCATCGAAAAGTTGCAGAACATAAACTGTCTGAAACCAGTGATGCCGAAAATTAAAATAAAAGAAATGTATTATTAAAGGACACAAACGAAAATATGAACAAGTGAAATGTGTAACGAAAAATATTAATATGTTCTATTACGTAACTTATCTATGAAAAGTAATGTTTCACCTTCTATGTATATAATTTAGAGTACTGATTTGTATTTAAATTTAAAAGCATTTTTTTATTAAGTTATCTAAGTTTTTTTATTTTAAAATTTTTGTAAAAATAGTAAATAATGAGGACTAGAGTAATAAAATAGCTTCTTCATCCTTTGGTTGAAGTACAGAAACATTAATAAATAAAAACAAATTCTAAAATTAAAACAGAGTAACAAAAAAAAAAAAAAAAAAAAAAAAACAGTTCTTGCAGACTTTATGCAAAGCTAACTACAAAGTTAAACCACAAAAGATCAAGTAAGCTAACACTGTCCACAAACGAGTTTAGAGATATAAATCAATGTAAAGTTAAATGATAAGAAAAAACAGAAACACAAAATGGCAACGTAAGAGAGAAAGAAAGCACTATTGTGAAAGTAAATTTTTCCTATAAAGCAAATCACAATTGCATAAATATTAGTTAAATCTATACAGAAAATAAGAAAAGCTGAAGTAGTTAGGGATGGCTCAATGATAATTTTGAATCGGTAATTTTTGCTTGTTTTTGTTAATGTTTTCGTCGGCATTAACAAAACGCCAAACAAAAATTTTCTCACAAATGGAGGAACATGTAAGGAGTCAAATTTTCCTCGCTGTCATTTCCTGCATATTACGACCTCACAATCACATTATACTTGTAATGACGAATCTTTTTAATATAAACTCAGTGGGATACAGATATTTCCAATGATAATAATTACAGCCACGGTTTTTGTAAAGCGGAGGCAACTCACCCACGTGCTGAAGGATGGCGAGAAAGAGCAGCTGGGCAGAGGTCCCCACAACACGCCAACCCGGGCAGTCTTATGCAGAAGAGCAACTTTAAAATCCTCCGACCACTTTGGGGAAACACGGACACTTCCAAAAACCCTTTGGAGGTCGTTTAAGAAGAACCACACAATAACGTTTCTCTCAACAAATCATGTTTACTTGTAACTTGTTAGGACGCAAAAGGAAAGTGAATTTTCAATCGGCGTGGTTTAGTTTGAGATGAATACCTAAATGAGACGTTAGCTGACACACTATAGGCCGGCGAATCATACAGTGTATTAAAACACACTATCCCACTGGCAGGCGAGCCACTAGCGGGAAGCGCCAGCATCCCCGTAACATATACACGAGCGGAGCAGAAGAAATTAAAGGAATTTTACCCTCAGGTTGGCTGTGTGTCGTCGCGCACTAGCGGTGTGACGCTCTCGCAGCGATTTCTTGAGCGAAGAGGCAATGAAGACTCCGGCGCAGATTGCAATGTACGGACAATCGTGACGCAGAGGATACCGCGCTCCTGTGGTGCGGTTCCTCTAGGAAGACGCTTGTCCATTGTTTGTCGAGCTGATCCCTACGAGCTTACGAGAGTAACACGGGCTTCGGATCCTTGACTGTCGTGAGTGCACTCGTGCTCCCCCGACAATCCCTATTTAGTCTAGGGCAACGTCCCAGAGATAAATTAATTGGTCCCAATCCCCTGGTTCTGACCAAGGTTTTCGGGAGGTTTCCCCTCTGCCCCACAATCAGCTTGTCAGATAATTGGCTGAATAGAACCGCGACTCGTTATGGGCCGGATGTCAAACAGCCCGCTCCAAATCTCGGAGTGGAAAATGAAAAAATAAGGTAAGGTGTTTTTTTTTTTTTTAAATTTGCACTGTACGTAGTGCCTACTGACTTAAATTATTAGACTGGCAATGCCGTATACGGTATCAGTGGTGTCAGTGAAGTCTCGCCCCCATAATTCTTTACAATAACGTGAGAGCAGTCGTGTGAGTTATTACAGAAAACAGTCGTAAAAATAGGTGTCAACTGACGTAACTATGCTGTCCTTAGTTTTGACATGTAGGAAATTCGTATTTTGCATATGGATGAAATTTTTTAACCTTGAGTAAGCTTCAGCACATACATTAATGAGTTGCATTCATTTGCTGTTGTTATTAATCTGTTGCCAATTTCATTTAAACTTCGGATTTCCTTACAGTAGTATGGTCATTATAAAAGTGTTGTCATAGTGGATAACACGTACCCTTATTCTTTTGAGAGTTCTTACGAAATGTATAGTCTGCTTTGACACACACGCTAATGAGTCGCGTTTCCTGTTTTTATTAATCTATTTCCAGTTTCGATCAACTTCGGCTTTTATTTTAATAGTATCACCGTTATAAATGTATTATTTGTCATGGATAACACATAGCTTTATTCTTGTCAGTATTTTTGAGATAAGTACTCCTGATTCAACCGTATGTAACGGTACAATTTTACCTCTCTTGATTATGTTGGCAACACAACAAAACGGTAGAAAGTCTTTGCCTAGATGTTAATGTTTAACCGTACATAACACGTTCTTCTGATAAATCAAATGTTCAAATGTTTTTATAGTTTATGGGATTTAACTACGGGGTCATCAGTCCCTAAACTTACAAACTACTTATGAACTACTTACGAACTAGGACGGCACAAATATCCATACCCGAGGGGGGATTCGAACCGCCGACCGTAGTGGCCGTGCAGACCGTGACTGGAGCGCCTCAGTCTCCTCGTCCACCGCGGCCGGCTCTTCTCATAATACTATTCGAAAATGCTGAAGTGTTATCTCAAATATAAATCATGTTCAAACCAACTAGTACAGCTTACAACGTCATATCGTGTCAGAAGATCATAGGAGTATTGCACGGAAACTTTTTGAACTTCAGTCACAGAGGCAAGTTTGCCAGTCTAGTAATGTATGTCTGTGGGAACGCCTCTGTCATGAACCGGATGTAGTGGAGAGTACCAAAGATTGCGCACTGTTCATAGTGGTGACGGATACACTCCGTATCCGGTGTGAACACAGAGAGCTTAACCCTTGTGAGCGCTTTTTTGAGTGGCAATGCGGTAGGTTAGTCTAGGACTGACGTACCACACCAATTTATAGCCAGACTAGCATTTATAGGTCGTTCTTGGCTTCATTAAGATGTAGGGAAAGTACGATCGGCAGTAGTGACTACAGAGTAAAGTAGTGAGTTCTATTATTTGCGTGACAGCGACATTCGAAAATGACAGGAAACCCGGCAGAGAGTGCTCAGCCCCCTGTTTGTTTAATCTCCACGGCTTGTTTCCTGAAGTGTACAGCAGAGCAGCGGGCATCGCTGCAGACAGCCATTCCGGG
Organism: Locusta migratoria; assembly: GCA_026315105.1. Classification (NCBI taxonomy): domain Eukaryota; kingdom Metazoa; phylum Arthropoda; class Insecta; order Orthoptera; family Acrididae; genus Locusta; species Locusta migratoria. The sequence goes on along the minus strand of CM048748.1, from coordinate 100,352,119 downwards.
ATTAGGCGCGCCGCCTTTCAACTTTTAATGAGCGCCCTGTCGCCGGATCGGCGCCGCGTCCGCTGGCCGGCCCGGCCCGACCCGGTCCAGTCGGTTATTAAGGAATTTCCACGGGCCGCGGGCGCTCGCAAATCCCGCGCGGCAATTTCACGGGCGACGTGGCGGGGGCGGCCGCGCGGAATAACGCCCGCCGCCCCTGCCGCCTCCGCCGCCCCCGACGCCCTCTCAGTCAGTCCGCCCGACTGCCACCGCCACGCTCGGGCAGCGGTGCCGTTCGGGGAAAAAGTACTCGGCTGAGAGGCTGACCGCGCCGCGCCGGACCCGACCGAGCCTAGGCCGGCGGTTGGGGCAGTCCCTTAGGCTAATGCCACACTAGGCGATTTTCTCCGCTGAAGGTCAACTGCGAAAAGTTGTTGTTGCTGATGTTGTTGTTTAAATGTTTTAGGAAGACAAAACTACAGAGACCATCAGTCCCCCCATTCCATCACTGGGCGTCACAAGGAAAGGCGTGAACCTGTAAAAGAGAGAACAACTAGGTGGGGAGGAATATCCCCCGAGTCAGGACAACAACAAATAAGGACGGCAAGAAACAACAGAAATGTGACAATCACACAAAGTCACTCAGCAATAACAAGAAATAAAATGTAAAATCCGATGTTTGTGGCTGACCGACCGTGAGATTAAAAACAGAAGTCAACCACACGGAAACAAATGGAAACCTCCAATCGGAGGTCGTGAGGGGACGGAAACAGACAGAATACTGAAGAAAATCCTTAAATGGAGGGGTAAAAACCACTGTCCCGAATAAAACTTAAAACAGTATCTGCCATTTTGGTATCGTTACTTAAAACATGGGATAAAAGTGGAGGAAAATTAAAACTCCTCCGCAGAGTGTCTAAAACAGGGCATTCCACAGAGATGTGGGCCACCGTCAGGTGGGCTCCAGAGCGACACAAAGGCGGGTCCTCACCATGAAAGAGTGCGAGAAGTTTCCGCGAGCGACTGCTGCCCATTTCTGGCGCGGGAAAATCGACAGCACCTCTTGTGTAACAACACACACTTCCCTTTAGTTGCCCGGACAAACTAATATGATACTACAGCAGTTAAATATTTACGTTTTGAGTCACATCTCATGTATGGTGTCTCTCGTGGCTAGCTGCAACACAACTGCGAAAGACTCCCATTATTGTCTCTAGTGCGGAACCCAGTTAAGTACGGCGCGATTTCATCCTCCGCGATTATAATCGTTTTAAGTGTGGCACTCAAGGCGACTATTTCAGTAGCGGTTATTATCGAGAGGAAAAAATCGCCTAGTGTGGCATTAGCCTTACGCTGGTTGCAGACACACCGATTTTGGACGGCCGGTAAAATATCGGCCGTCCAAATACCAGCAGTGGCCCATTGGAAGGCATCGTAGCTAGCACACTGGCCGACCACGGACCGGCACCGGCAAAAAGCCGGTCAGCTGCCGGCCGTTGTCAACGCAGACCGCCAGCGCCGGGCCGATTTCGGTTTGTGTAATTTATTAATAGTCTTTATCTTAATTCATAACATATAATTTTTGTAGTTAATAATGAAAAATTATGGTATGGTCATTAAAGAATGATAGTTGGTCTATTAAGGCTCTGATAGGCGGGAATTGAAATGCGGCATTAATAAAGTGAAGGGAAGAGGCAAGGAAGGATACAAGAGAGTGTGAGGAGGAAGTGGACGGATTTGAAACGATAAAAATAAAATGAAAGTAGGAAAAATAGGAAATATAAATAAGTAAATAAATAAAAATAATAAATGAAAAGTAATTAATAAAGAGGTTATTGGAAGGGACGAAACGCAGTTGTAAAGAAGACATGAATTGAAGAGATAAAGGGTAATGAGTGGGGAGGGACGGGAGCGAGATGTTAGGCATAGAATGACGGGGTGGAAGGTTATCTTAGGTTGAAGCCAGGATGGTTGCGGCACCGTAGAATGTGTCGAACGGACTGCTTCCAACAGCACATTTCACATAGCTCGTAGCGGAGGGGGGTATCCAAAGATTGGGTAGTGAAGAAGCCACTGAAATCAAAGTGCTGTGTTCAGCCACTTGCTATGCCTCAGGGTTGTCAATTTTGCTTTTCGCCACAATTACGCTGTGACCATTCATCCAGATGGTCAGCTGGTTCGTTGTCATACCAACATAAAAAGCTGTGCAACGATGGCAGCCGAGTTGGTAAGTTACATGGCTCCTTTCACGGTGGCCCGACCAATGACATCGTAAGATAAGCCTGTGAAAGGACTTGAATACGGAGGGGTAAGTGGATTGGTCAGGTTTTGATCCCTGTGGTATGGGGTTGGGGTTGGGGCTGGTATAGGGATGGACTATGATGTTGTGGAGGTTGGGTGGTCGACGAAACACCACTTTAGGAGGAGTCGGAAGGATTTTGGTTAGGCTGTCTCTCATTTTAGGGTATGACAGATTAAAACCATGACAAACGATGTGACATTGTTGTTCCAGTCTGGGGTGGTATCAGGCGAAAACAAGGACACTTATTTTTGACTGGTTATTGGGGTTGGAGGGAGGATTGATGGTATTTTGGGATGTGGCACGGGAAATTATTCAAAATAAATTTATTTCAAAGCTTCGGCTAAGGTTTACAAGTGTTTTCCCACTGCAACATCTGCCTTGACAACGTGACCAATCCTGTTTAACTTGCACGAAAGATCCAACCATAGCCAGTATTAACTGCTGATTCCACAATCACGCCACTCTTCTGCCGTCCAAGTTGATTTTACTGACGTTCCGATACCGCCGTGTGAGCCAATAGCGGACACCCGTGCTTGAATACGTGTGCTAATGCTGAAGCATTCTGAAGTGCGATTATCAGTTTCTTCGATCTCTTTCGTTCCAGACTTCGTACCATTTTGGAGTCATCCACGGGATGTTGGTTAACTGTTATACAACACACTTTCAGTCTGATATAGAAAGTCTGCTGTACACATATCATCATTTGATCGAAGATATCCGAGAATACAACACTAACTCCTTGTCACAGGACGTATTTGGCTGGTCTTTGTAGACACCCCTTTCAGTTTTCCGATCAGAAAAAAGGCTACCGACCCAAAATCCGTACATTGGCAGGTCCTCTGCGTCTAATTCAACGAGTTGGAAACAATTCTTGAGGGCATGATGTAGTAATTTGTGCACTATCATCACTTAGCAACTGTGGCTGATAACCTGTTAGCAGGCTGCGACACTTTTGTGGGTTCAGCGTAAAGTGTATGAAAAATTGACATACTGGCTGATTTTTAACTGTCCCACACCACATATCTGCACTCTATGACCCTGACGTTCCACCTGATGAAGCGAACAGGGATTGCAAACAGACCAACAATGCATTATTCGGAGGTTTATCCGGCCATGATTGGTAATGTGGCTTCATCATTAATTAAGATACCTGCTGCACCTACAATATCCTATCGTAATACCCATGTAAAAAGGTTAACACGTGCATAGTTTCATTTCAATATTCATTATAATACTATTTATTCCTTTTTCTTATATTTAATTCATTATGTTCAATCCTTATATCAATCCGAGTCGTTATCAGGCTGGTATTTATATGACAGGATAATTGAACTTTCCGCTACCAGTCACAATGCATATAGCTGTTAAAATCATTTATTTCAGCTACATGTTTCAAGGCATGTGCCTCATCTTCAGGCTATTTTGCATACACAAAACTATTACAACAAGCATATTGTATTACATTCTTTATGTGAAGTAGTATTCTTTTTCTGCTGCTGCTTGGAGGCATAATTGTAGCACTTCTTGGCTTTCCGGTCACACCAAATAACATTTAGCCACATGATTTCACTATCAACACAGCTGACACTGTAAACAAGATGACCATCTTGTGAATTGAATATATCATTACAAGTTTTATGTTTAGATGACCATCTTGTTTACAGTGTCAGCTATGTTGACAGTGAATAGAATATATTATTATAAGTTTTATGTTTGTTGGTTCTATAGCCTATTATTGGTGATATTTGGTACAAAAGGTACAAAAAATCAAATTTACTTATTATAATTTCAATTAACGATTAATAATTCAATAACATTACTAATACACTATAATTTAAAAAATCCTGAAACCTCTCGTTTCTGCCTTTCTTTTAAAATGTAAGGAAACTGGAAATCAGACTTTAGTATAAGTGGGAACGAATTATCGTTGCACTGATTCACCATCCTGATCACCATGTGAATGCCATGTTCCTGAAAATATTGATGATATTTTCCTCTCTGTTTTGTGGATGCTGTGCCTCTTTATTATTCAACCTGTTTCACATGTCGCAAGCATCATCAGAATTTAAAAGCACACACCTGTAAGGCTCAAAATAATACTAATGTAAACATTACGACGAGTCACAGGCATATAAAGTTATGCATAGCTTTTTGCTAAAAGGTGATTTTTATACGTTTATCACAATGTAACGTTTCGTTTAACATTGAGACTTACTGACGTGTGATTAAATTCCTTATGATGCTTGCAACAAGTGAAACTTGTTGAATACTCGAGGGGTATAACATACAGCGTAAGGCTTAAAAATGATTTATTCAAAATATATAAACCGTATAAATAGTGACCAGCATAAAGTTGTGGGGTACAGCAGTCGACGATCATGGATCTGCAAGTGGTTGGTTCTCCCCTTCCGGAATACTGAGTCATGCTGCCTTCAGAGCCATCTGTAATTGTCAAAGGGGTGTCGTTTTACGAAATGGCCTCTCAAATATATTCCATAAGTTCATGTCGGAAGATTCGTTGACAAAATCATTTGCTAAAATTGTACCAAACTTCTTCAAATAAATCGTGAACTATTGTTCTACGGTGACATGGTGTATTGTCACCATAAAAGTTCCGTCATAATAAGCTACGTTCATGAATGACAGCAAATGGATTACAAAATCTGAATATGGCTATTGTCTCTATTGAAGCAAAGGGCCACTCAATTCCAGGTAAAAATAGGTAACACTATTATGGGGCCCGTGCGGCAAGTACGATGCCTTGCTGGAAACGTTCGCCCATGGCTACGTGGGGCCTGTGTCACGCTCAAAATCCACCATCAATTCCTACCGAGCTAAATTGGGATTCGTCTGATCAGCCAGAAGAGCCGCTGGAGGATTAACGTGACCATACGCGGATAAGTGTCACTGAAGTAACCGATACCCTCCGTTATCATTTACCGAACATCGTGATAACAGCACAGTCTGCCAGCATCCGTAAATATAACTATTTGGGAATATCATTACACATATTTATGGGCTTTATAAGTGAGTATTTATTGCCATCGAAATCTGTACATGTATAGTACATTTATTCCTAAATGTGATGTTTTTGCCTATAGGAAAATAAAAGAGATATTTGGAGACAAGAGAAGCAGCTGTATGAATATCAAGAACTCAGACAGAAAACCAGTTCTAAGCAAAGAGGGAAAAGCTGAACTGTGGAAGGAATATATAGAGGCAGTATTCTAGAAATGGAAGACGAAGTGGAGGAAAATGAGATAGGAGATATGATACTGCGAGAAGAATTTGACAGAGCGCAGATTGACTTGAGTCGAAACAAGGCCTCTGGAGTAGATGATATTCCGTCTGAATTGCTTATGACGATAGGAGAGCCCATCGTGAAAAAATTGTATCACCTTGTATGTAAGATGTATGAGACAGGGGAAGTACCCTCCGACTTCAAGAAGAATATTGTAATTCCAATTCCAAAGAAAGCAAGTGCAGACAAGTGTGAAAATTACATAACTATCAGTTTAATAAGTCATGATTGCAAAATACTAACACGAATTATTTACAGACGAATGGAAAACTTAGTGGAGTCCGACCTCGGGGAAGATCAGTTTGGAATTAAAAGAAATGCAGGAACACGAGAGGCAATACATTACGACTTATCTTAGAAGATAAGCTAAGTAAAGGGAAACCTATGTTTTTATCGTTTGTCGATTTGGAGGAAGCTTTTGACAATGTCGACTTGAATACACTCTTCCAAATTCTGAAGTCATCAGTAAAATATAGGAAGCGAAGAATTATATTCAACCTATACAAAAACCAGACAGCGGTTATTAGAGTCGAAGAGCAAGAAAGGTACGCAGAGGTTGGGAAGGGAGTAAAACTTTCCCCAATGTTGTTCAATCTGTGCATTGAGCAGGCAGTGAAGGAATGGAAGGAGAAATTTTGGGAGGGCGTTAAAGTGCAGGGAGAAGAAATGAAAACATTGCGGTTTGTGATGACATAGTAATTTTGTCAGAGATCACAAAAGATCTGGAAGAGCAATTGAATGGGATGGACAGTGTCTTGTAACGAAGATATAAGATGAACATTAACAAGAGTGAAACGAAGGTAGTGGAATGCAATCTCAGAAAATCAGACGATGCTGAAGGAATCAGATTAGGCAATGAGACAAGACAACTTCTGATAGCCGAAGTAAAGGAGATATAAAATGAAAATGGCTATGGGAAGAAAAGCGTTTCTAAAGAAGCGAAACTTGTTAACATCCAATATTAATTTAAATATTAGGAATTCCTTTCTGAAAGCATTTATCTGGAGTGAAACGTGGGCGATTAGGAGTTCAGATACAAAGATGCTAGAGCTATTTGAAATGTGGTGCTACAGACGGATGATGAAAATTAGATGGGTAGATCACGTAACAAATGAGGAGGTGCTTGACCGAATAGGGGAGAAAAGTAGTTTCTGGCATATCCTGACTAAGATAAGGGATAGATTGATTGGACACATTCTGAAACATCAAGTAATTGTCAACTTAGCATTAGAAGGAAATGTGTGGGGTAAAAATCGTAGAGGGAGACCGAGGAACGAATAAAGTAAGCAGATTCAAAAGGTTGTTGTTTGCCAAACGTATTCACAGATGAAGAGACTTGCACAGGACAGGGTAGCGTGGAGAGCTGCATCAAAACAGTCTGCAGACTGAAGACCACAACAAAAACAACAACACATGTAATGTTCTTGCATCTTTTAGCAAATATTTATGTATATTAGTACATTTTAGGACCTGGGGAAGGGCAACTAGCTGTCTCATGAGTTTTGCAGTCTCAGTGTAAACAAGGATTCCAATTATATGGAAAAGGAGACTAGCACAAATCTAGTTGAAAGAAAAGATGGCATTAAAATAATTCACAATTAGAAATTTTAAAAATCGGACGAAGGCTGTCGTACCTTTGCAGGAAAATAATGTATGTGATTACACGTTTGTGCTGAAGGTTTGAAAACATGTCGAGCTGCGAACTCAAGGGGAGCCAGCGTGGGGCAGGGCGGCAGATAAGTTGTGTAATTGATTGTGAACGCTGCGCTGGCGCTGCACGTCGGCCCCTCCCCTCCCTCTCGCCTGTGAGCTGAGCGTCCATCATAGCTGGCCGCGGTAGATGTAAGCAAGCAGTTTTTTGTGGGGTGTCGCTCCCCCACCCCCCACTGAGGGCTGCGTGTGCCAGATGAGGGCTGCTGCGGCGGTCGCGTGACGCCGCCCTCCCTCCCCTCCTGCCCTCCGCCATCCACCCTCCACCCTCCGACAGGGGCGCCTCCAGCTGCCGGATCTCTCCGCAGTCGATACTCATCACAGCTAGCGGCCGACACTTCACTCCAGCGGTGATCAAACCCGCTAAAAGCGAAACTCAATACAATCATCATTATCGTATGTCTCAGCCAGTAGCAAGTTGTTCTACATACGTAACTAGAACTAATTATTAGAGTCCGACCGAAATTAGATTTACGGCCGACACTGAAACCGTAACCGAATATTCGGCTCCTCTCCTAGTTTGGATCGAAACTTGCGTTGTTGTTGTTGTGGTCTTCAGTCCGCAGACTGGTTTGATGCAGCTCTCCACGCTACCCTGTCCTGTGCAAGTCTCTTGCCGGCCGCGGTAGCCGCGGGGACTGAGGCGCTACAGTCACGGTCTGCACGGCCACTACGGTCGGGGGTTCGAATCCCCCCTCGGGCATGGATATTTGTGCCGTCCTAGTTCGTAAGTAGTTCATAAGTAGTTTGTATGTTTAGGGACTGATGACCCCGTAGTTAAGTCCCATAGACTATACAAACATTTGAACATTTTGCAAGTCTCTTCATCTGAGAATACGTTCGGCAATCTACATCCTTTTGAATCTGCTTACTATATTCGTCCCTCGGTCTCCCTCTACGATTTTTACCCCATAAACTTCCTTCTAATGCTAAGTTGACAATTCCTTGATGTCTCAGAATGTGTCCAACCAATCTATCCCTTCTCTTAGGATATCCCAAAAACTCCTTTTCTCCCCGATTCGGTTAAGCACCTCCTCATTAGTTACGTGATCTACCCACCTAATTTTTTTTCATTCGTCTGTAGCTCCACATTTCAAAAGCTTCTATCATCATTTTATCAGAACTCCCTATCGTCCACGTTTCACTACCATTCAATGCTGCACTCTAGACAAATGTTTTCAGAAAGGACTTCCTAACATTTAAATTAATATTGGATGTTAACAAGTTTCGCTTCTTTAGAAACGCATTTCTTCCCATGGCCATTCTGCATTTTATGTCTTCTTTACTTAGGCCATCAGAAGTTATCTTGCTACCAAAATAACAAAGTTCATCTACTACTTTTATTTTCTCATTACCTAACCTAATTCCTTCATCATTGCCTGATGTTCTGACATTGCATTCCATTACTTTCGTTTTATTCTTGTAAATGTTCATCTTATATCTTCCATTCAAGTCACTGTCCACTCCAATCAATTGCTCTTCCAGATCTTTTGCGGTCTCTGACAGAATTACGATGTCATCGGCCAACCGAAACGTTTTTATTTCTTCTCCCTGCACTTTAATACCCTCCGAAATTTCTCCTTCCATTCCTTCACTGCCTGCTCAATGTACAGATTGAACAACATTGGGGAAAGTCTTACTCCCTTCCCAACCTCTGCGTACCTTTCTTGACTTCGACTGTAATAACCGCTGTCTGGTTTTTGTATAGGTTGAATATAACTCTTCGCTTCCTATGTTTTACCCCTTCTACCTTCAGAATTTGGAAGAGTGTATTCCAGTCGACATTGTCAAAAGCTTTCTCCAAATCGACAAATGCTAAAAACGTAGGTTTCCCTTTCCTTAGCCTATCTTCTAAGATAAGTCGTAATGTCAGTATTGTCTCCCGTGTTCCTATATTTCTCCTAAATCCAAAGTGATCTTCCCCGAGGCCGGATTCCAAAAGTTTTTCCATTCGTCTGTAGTTAAAATTTCGGTAAATTTATATTACAACACAAATCGTTAGCTTTTCCACGCATTGCAAGATCCCCTTTTAGTCCTTGGGGTTGTGTGGTGGGAATGTTAAATTCTATGGAATGGCTGCTTGCTACTTGCTCCCTCCAGGAGAAATGGTGATCAACACCTCACCTGAAGTTTTGATGCTGGCATCGAACTCCGTCTCTTCTAACAGGGTTTCAGTGCTATTGATAGTAATTGGATAACAGTGGAGCAGTTACAGGCCAAGGCCAAGTAAGCAAACAGGTTTACCTGGTTTAAATGTTTGTATTGTCTCTGTAAGCAAGGGCAATGTTAGGTAGACTGTTATAGATTAAAGACGGTTACTTCTGCAATCAGATATAGAAATAATAACTACTCTCGCTGCAGGACCAAGGCACTATGAAAGTCAATTCAATAAAATCATTCAAACTGAAATAGCCCAACCCCTGGCAGAGAGAGAGAGTGCGCTGAGAAACATTACGTATATTTGAGAGTTAACGCAACAGCCCAGACAGGGGCAACGACTACAGTCCTATCGCTAACATTCCGAACATTCCGTACACTTTCACTCGTTGGTTGGCAAACGCGTTTACTCGTCCCGGCGGAAACATAACCGATAAATAGCGGACGACTGCTGGCTCAACCAGCACTGGCGTAAAACTGTACACGAGTGAGCGTCGGGAGCGTCTCCCGTCATTTTTATGTCCGTCATTCCAGGACACTGTATCGCTCCGCCGAGAAGAAGTAGGGCTCCGCAGCCAACCTGACAACGTGCCTTCTGCGCCCTTCACCCGGCCCGTGCGGGCAGGGTAGGCGCCCTGGACGGTTGGCACACCTAGAGTAGCGGTTCTTCAGCCAAACGGCCGAAGGCGTGTGTCCCTCCGCCGATGGTGAGGAAGAAGCGAATTTAAACTAACGGCCAAACGGGCCTTTCAAGAGTACGCCATACTACTTCATTTCCGTATTAATTAAATGGAACTCGATAAAATCATAAATCCTCCGCCAGTAGGGAGTCAAGGTGTCAGCCAAACCTGTGAAGGTTCTTAACTTCTCGGGTAAAATTCACTTTATGCGATTAAATTGGCAATTAATTTATACAACTTGTAAAGTACTGGGCCTATCAGCCAGCGACCGATATCATTCTATTCGTAATTTCCCGAAAGGGCCGAATCTGCTATCGAAATCACGGGATTAATTTTATTGCGGCACTCTCCCTTTGTCACAGGGTGGAGTATCTGTCATTTGCATCTGCCTTCCTTCAGCAGTTGGGTGTCCCAAGATATTGGTGCTACACCCTCCCTGTATTAAGCCTTCTTTGGTGTGTGTAAGCCTAACCAGGAGTCCATAGAAAATGACATGGGAGACGAGCAGATACAGACAAATCTACGGTACTTTTATTAAAAACAATTCCAAATTGAAATCTATTCTCCTGGTTCGACGTTTCCTACTTAAAAAATTGAAGTAAGTAAGAGAAGAATTTAACTCGACTTGATAAAGTGGAGACTCGATATTTCGAGTCCTGAAATTATGAGTTTCACGTAAATCCGAGTCTCATAAAACAAAACATTAACTGCGGGTACTTCTATCTTCTCCGAAAAAGGCACTCCACCATTATATCGCGAAGTAAATAGTTAAAACACTTTAAAATCTTTTGGCTACCAAAGTAAATGCCAGTTTAAACACTTTGTTAAAAAAAAGTTGGTATTTTTTTTAGACATGTACTATTTTGAAGGTCGGTTTCCTTCTTTATCGCACATACATTTCGATAGTTCGAGGTATCAGTCCCGTTCACTTCGAATTAAAGAGACTCGATTATAAAGCCACCACAAAAAAATTCCACAGTCCTGCATACCTTGTTGTAGGCAGATACTGCTTAGGTACATGACATACATGTCAAAAAGATACCAAGAAATGCTAGAACGTGGACATGACTACCACAATAAAAAATACGCATGATAACCCGTTCCACTACTAACGTTACAAACATGTTATAAGAATATAACTACTTTTACGATTGCGTTATATTGTGCTTAACAGCAAAATACCCACAATATTTACGCGAGAGGAGAGAGTCCTAGCAGATAAATGGCGCTCCGTCAACTGACTTAAGGCTTTATTATTGACTGAATCCATCCCGGACGCGAAGATTCGGCTGATTTTTCGGCAGAACTGAAACTGCGGCCGAAACCAATATTTGGGCCGAAACTGGCGGTAACCGAAACCGAATATTCGGTTGCTCCTTACTAATTATATATTTGGATGGCTGACAATCAAACGGACGAAACTACTCTGGAGTCTTGTAAAACACGGCCAGAGTGGTTCATCGGACTGTATGGGTTGTAATATGAGTTGAAATTTTATTTATTTTTACATTTTATTCGCAGATTTTCGTGCGTGAGTCCCCGGCAGAAATACTTCTTAGTGGAACACAGCAAGCTGCTCCCTAGCAGTCATAGTTTCTCACGGCAGAGAAGAATCGAGAGGTGGGCCGCGTGTCATAAGTTGCTCGGCAGCACAGGGGGAAGGGAGAACTCTTCAGAAAGCTGCCCCGTGAGAAAAGCCGTTGCAACCACCGTGCCACTGAGCTCGATAAGTACAGGAAATATGGTGCGAAGCAGCTAAATTTAACTAATTAATAACTTTTCATAGTAATATTCTGGTGGCAAAGACACCTTAGTAGCAGAACACGGCTGAACAGAACCATCCGGTGACTCTATTGCTTTGTTTAATCATGACGAGATGTTTAAAGAACTGATTTATGATTTCCTTAACGAACAGTCACGAGTGTTTCCGAAGTTATACGAAGCGGATACGCAGGGTTGCCAACGTGGAAGTTTTCCCACCAGATTTAGGGGGAAAATTTTTTTAATGGGGAATTTAGTGGGAAAGAAATATTAGAGGTATTTTCAGGAGGAAAAAGAAGTGGCGGGGGGAATTTTTAGGGGGAAGAAGAGAATTTATTTATTTATTTATATTTGCATCAAATGTGTGTTTAGAAATCGGAAGACATGTTGCCGTACTGACTGCAGATGATCATTGCCAACCGTGCAGCGTACTATAAGCCTGTGTTGATAATGTTGTCGCTCTGCATTGTTTTATTGGTCAAAATGGCTACCAAAAATAAGGGAAAGTATGCGAAGATCTGAGGATTGCCCAGAAAGGCTGAAAGGTAAGATTATAATTATTTATTATTATGAGCTGCCTTTCAGTATTGCACACCTACGTTCGTGCCTGTGGGCAGGGTTCTTAAATTTTTAATATATGGCGGGAGAGAGAGAGGTCTCAAAAACAAGAACTTTTGTTTTTTTCTTATCGAAAAGTAGTCACTGCAGCTCCTAAAGTTTGCTTTTTTAGAGGGATTTATTCCTATTTAGGGGGATTTTATAGTAAATTTAAAGGGAATCTTTTTGGCATAGTTGGCAACTCTAAGATAATGACGTCTCGTTTGCGCGCCACAGTGGTCACTAGGCACCAGGATCTACTCTCAGCTTCTCACGTACATCTACATCTACATACATACTCCGCATTCACCGTATGGTGCATGGCGGAGGGTACACTGTACCACTACTAGGCATTTCCTTTCCTATTCCACTCCTAAACAGAACGAGGAAAAAAAGAATGCCTATATGCCTCCGTACGAGCCCTAATTTGTCTTGTCTTTGTGATCTTCACGCGAAATGTAAGTAGGCGGCAGCAAGATCGTACTACACTCAGCTTCAAATTCCGGGCCTCTAAATTTATTCAACAGAAATTCACGAAAAGAACGTCGTCTTTCCTCCAGCGATCCCCAATTTAGTTGCCGGAGCATTTCCGTGACACTCGCACATTGGTCGAACCTACCGGTAACAAATCTAGCTGCTCGCCTCTGAACCGCCTCTATGTCTTGCTTTAAACTGTACTGCTGCGGGTCCCAAACACTTGAGCAATACTCAAGACGTGGTCGTACAAGCGTTTTATACGCGGTCTCCTTTACAGGTGAAGTACATCTTCCCAAAATTCTCCAAATAAACCGAAGTCGGCCGTCCGCCTTACTCACAACTGTCCTTACATGTTCGTTCCATTTCATATCGCTCTGCGATGTTACGCCTAGATATTTGAACGACGCGACAGCATCAAGGAGCTCACTACTAGTGCTGTATCCGAACATTATAGGATTGTTTTTTCTACTCATGCACATCACCTTACATTTTCCTACATTGAGAGCTAGCTGCCATTCTTGCACCAACTAGAAATTTTGTCTAAGTCATCATGTATGCTATTACAGTCAGTTAAAGACGACACCTTCCCATACACCACAGCATCATCAGCATACAGCCGCAAATTACAACTTACTCTCTCCATCAGATCATTTATATAGATAGGAAATAATAGCGGTCCTATCACACTCCCCTGGGGCACGCCTGACGTTACACTCGTCTCTGATGAACACTCGCCGTCGAGAACAACGAACTGCGTTCTATTACTTAGGAAGTCTTCCAGCCAGTCACAAATCTGTGAACCTATTCCATAAGCTCGTATCTTCGTTAGCAGTCTGCAGTGTGGCTCCGCGTCTAACGCCTTTTTGAAGTCGAGAAAAACACAATCCGCCTGTTGCCCTTCATCCATGGCTCGCAAGATGTCATGTGAGAAAAGGGCAAGCTGAGTTTCACATGAACGATGTTTCCTAAACCCGTGCTGATTCATGGAAAGAATCTTTTCCGTTTCAAGGAAATTTACTATATTCGAACTGAGAATATGCTCTAAAATTCTACATGAAACTTATGTCAACTATATTGGCCTGTAATTGTGTGGGTTAGTTCTCTTTTCTTTCTTATAAACGGGAGTCACCTGCGCTTTTTTTCCAATCACTAGGAACTTTGCGTTGAATTATAGATTCGCGATCAATGCTAGCTAAGTACGGGGCCAATGCAGCAGAATAGTCTTTGTAAAACCGAACTGGTGTTCCATGCGGACCAGCAGACTTTTTCGTATTTAGCTCTCTCAACTGCTTCGCTACACCGGAAATACCTATTGCTATGTCCCCCATTTAGGAATTAGTACGTTGATCAAATGATCTCCTGCGTGAAAGATTTCTTAAAGGTAAAATTTAGAACTTCAGCTTTCCGTTTGCTTTCTTCTGTTAATGCCCCGGAATGATCAACGAGTGACTGGACCCGTTTATAGATTTTACATAGGACCAGAATTTTTTAGGGTTCTTGGAAAGATCTTTTGCTAAGGTATGGCTGTGATAATTATTGTATGCTTCACGCATCGATCTTTTTATAGACGCACGAATCTCTACTAACTTTTGCCTGTCATCATTTGCTTTTTTTTTTTTTTTTTTTTTTTTTTTTTTTTTTTTTTTTTTTTTTTTTTTTTTTTTTTTGAATCGAGAGTGCAACAGTCTTTGCTTTCTCAGCAGCTTTCTAACATTATTATTATACCACGGTGGATCTTTTCCATTCTTAATCGTTTTTACTGGCACATATTTATCTAATCCTTTATTTACAATGCACTTAAATTTAGTCCATAATTTTTCTACATCCATAGTCCCGGAATTAAAAGATGCCCATTCGTTTTCTAAGTGCGATCCTAACATTTGCTTATCGGCTCTTCCCAACAAAAACACGCTACTAAACTTCTTGATTGGTTGACGCTATGACGATATCATGATTACTAATTCCTGTATCTACACAGACATCGTTAATAAGGTCAAGCCTGTTTGTGGCTATAAGGTCTAGAATTTTTCCATTGCGCGTGGGTTGCCGGTTTAACTGCTCAAGACAGTTTTCGGAGAATGTGTCCAAAAGTAGCTCGCAAGACTGCTGGTCTGTATCGCCTGAAATATAACTAGCGAGGTCCCAATCTATACTCTTAAGGTTGAAGTCTCCTCCGACTAATATTACATGGCCCGGATACCTACGCACTACATGGTGTAGACTTTGTTTGAATGATTCTAAAACTGCTACAGCAGCACTGGGGGCCCGGTAAAGACACCCAACTATTAACTTTACTTCTTTCAGACCTGTTATACGTGCCCAGGTAACTTCACAGTTGCTTTCAACCTCGATCTCAGTGGAAACAATATCTTTGTCCACAGCGATGAACACTCCTCCTCCAGTTGCATCCGATCTATCTTTCCGATATACATTCAACGCCTTGCTAAATATTTCTGAACTTTCTACATCACGATTTAGCCAGCTTTCGGTGCCTAAAACTATCTGAGCACAATAACCTCCATGCAGTGCCGCAAATTCGGGAACTTCATTTCCAATACTCTGTAAGTTCGCGGCTAATATTTTGATGTTAGAATTTTTGTTCCGAACGTGGCCTGAATTCGCTGTTTGAATGCTGACAGGCGAGTGCTCATCAGAGTTAGCGCCTAGACTAAAAAAAAAAAAAAAAAAAAAAAAACATGTGCACTCCACAATTACTCTGCTACCCGAGTAGCCGCTTCCTTAGTGTAGTGCACCCCTGATCTATCTAGGTGCACTCTACAATTCCCCAACCGATAACGCAGATACAGAATTCTGCAGCCATGGCTGTCACAGAGTCGGCGAAGCCTCTGGTTTAGACCCTCCAAACCAAAGGACCCCGATTAACCCTGGGAACAATGCTACAAATCGACAGCTCTTCTTGCACCCCGCATGCGAGGGCAGCCGCCTTCACCAATTCCGCCAGCCGCTCGTAGGACCTGAGGATGTCCTCAGAACCCAAGCGACAAGCGTCATTGGTGCTGACGTGAGCTACGACTTGCAGTCGACCGCACCCCGCACCCTCGATAGCCGCCGTCAAGGCCGCCTCCACATCTCGGATGAGGCCCCCGGCAGACACACCGAGTGCACGTTGTAATTCTCTCCGGATCTAGACGCTATCTGCCTAAGGGGCTCCATCACGCGCCTAACATTGGAGCTCCCAATAACTAATAATCCCCTCCCCACGTGCACCTGCTCGGACCCTGCTGATGGAGTGGCCACACGTTCACTCACAGGACTAACGAGCGCGGACGGACGTTCAGCCTCCACATTGGCCTTCCGCCTCGAGCGTCGCGAACGCCGTACAACCCGCCACTCCCCTTGCGGAGAAGGTGGCTCGACGACGTCCGGTACACCTGAAGGTGCCTCGGTAGCAGGGACAGAGAGCGAAGCATGAGACACCTGAAGTGTCCCACTCGACGCACCAGACTTCCCATCATCGCTGCACCCCGAGACAGCAGCCTGAAGACGGCTGACCGTAGCCATCAGCACGCTCAGCTGATCGCGAACTGCGGCCAACTCCTCCTGCGTCCGCACACAGCAAGCACACATCATATCCATCATATCGATAAAGTTAACTGTAGAAAGTAGAAAACTAATCAAGTAGCCTAGTACTCTAATAAAGGCAGCTGGCTGCTGACTGAACTGTGGTCAGTGGTAACTACAATGTCAAATCACCAAAACTGAGTCCGGCAGTTTTCAAAATAAACAAGAATATCTGTGGAATACACCGTTATCAAACGCGCGGGAATATAAGCTTAGCGCTGTTTACGATGTGGCACTGGTGGCAGCTGGCACTGGACTGACTGATAACGAGCTTTAGTAACGGTCTTTGACTTGTTTTGAAATACACCCGTCAATGACGAAGACTGAACACAACGGTATCTATCAAATACGATAGACTAAACTTTTAAAACAGCAGTACAAACGAACTCTGCCAAGTACGCGGGAATAAACCTCTTAAAACAGAAGTACTAACGAAAATGAACTAGACTGGCAAATTAAAACTGACACAAATTAATATACCTAGTTAGCCCTGTTTACGATGTGGCACTGGGGCAGCTGGCACTGGACTGACTGATAACGAGCTATAGTAACGGGCCAGCCGCGGTGGCCGAGGGGACTGAGGCGCTTCAGTCACGGTCTGCACGGCTACTACGGTCGGGGGTTCGAATCCCCCTTCGGGCATGGATATTTGTGCCGTCCTAGTTCGTAAGTAGTTCATAAGTACTTTGTAAGTTTAGGGACTGATGACCCCGTAGTTAAATCCCATAAGCTTTACAAACATTTGAACTTTTTTTTTTTATAGTAACGGCCTCTGACATGTTTCGAAATACACCAAAGACGAAGACTAAACACAGCGGTATTTATCAAATACGATAGAATAAACTATGAAAACAGTAGTACAAATGAACTCTTCCAAGTACGCGGAAATAAATCTCTTAAAACAGAAGTACTACCGAAACTGAACTAGACTGGAAAATTATATTTGACACAAATTAAGATACTTAGCGCTGTTTACGATGTGGCACTGGTGGCAGCTGGCACTGGACTCAATACCGCTCATAAATATAGTTATAAGCAGCAAAATCGGTCAATAGTTTAGTATTACGGTGCGGTTAGCAATAAAACACCATAATTAGCATTCCCAATTTTTATTAGGCAAGGTAATTACTCGTAACGAATTGGAAGTTCATCTTTTGTGTTACAACTTTCACCAGGACCCAAATCTGTTGTCAAGGGACAGCATGTGGTGTCGCAAAAGTACAAAGTGCGCGCCACTTACTTTCGCCGCGCGCCGCCATGCACGCACGGCGCGGCGTTCTCACGACGACAGCCACGAGCGCCCTCTGCGACAACGCCGCTCGTGGCCACCACTGAAGGACACCGGTCACTTCGGACTGAGATAGCAACGAGTTAGGACCTTCGTAATCAGATAGGCACCATTGAAGACTTTGCTATCGTACAGGCACTAGGCAGGCCTCTAACAACTATGTATCAACATTCTGCAGTACTATGTAAAAGTTAAGTATTGTTACATTCTGTGCAATATATATATCTTTGTAATTTACTCTAGTGTTTATAGTTTCTGGCTGCTCCCCTCCGTACCTGCACCAGCGGGCTATCTTATTCCTGTGTCGGTCTTATTCCACTCGGCCACCGACACCTACGACGAGGCTGGGACACAAAAGCGGCGACGAAGTTGGGACACAAAAGTGGCGACGAGGAGTGATAGAACCTTGGATCAGCCCGCTTGCAGCAGCCAGACAGCAGCAGTCGGAGCACGCAAAAATTGCTCCCTCCCACCCACCCTTATTATAAGATTTTTGGGGGAATATATTCAGTTACGTGTTTTGTGGACTTTTTTGTTGCAGAGCGCCCTCTTTCATATTGCATTTGTGTTTTGTTATAATTTACTTGTATGCGCGGCGCCTAATCGGTCAGCATGGCCACTACCCCGAACCCAAACTTAATGGAAATTATTCAGTTACAGACGGCGCAAATAACACAACTTCTCCAGGCTGTGGCCCAGCTCACAGCGCAAGCAGCTAACCAACAACAGCCGCCGATTCAGCAGCCCACACCAGCCGCCGTACCGCTCCCTACGTTCCGCCAGTACAACGAACGTGAGGAAGAATGGAGCGACTACTTCGCACAGTTTCAAGAACTCGTCGCGGCTCATCAAATTACAGGTCAGAGAGTGAAGAACCTTTTCTTATCGATTGTGGGCCCCCAGACCTTCGTACTATTGCAGAAACTATTCCCTCACGCATCTCCTCGTGATGTAGACTTTGAACAAATTGTAGATGCACTGAATGCTCATTATGAGACAAAAGTTCTTGTAGCCGCTGCACGATACCGATTTTTCAGACTTAAAAAATTACCGCAGCAGTCACACCAAGAATGGATCACGGAATTGAAGGGCTTAACCCGCCAATGTAAATTTACTTGCTCTTGTGGACTTTCGTATAGTGACGTGATGTTGAGGGATGCGATTACGCAGAATATTCAGGACCCCAGAATTAGAGCAGCAATTCTGAAACAGTCTGACCCCTCCTTAGACAGTGTACTGCAGCTTATTGAAGCGCATGATACCTTTGACTTAGCAGATGTAGAAATGCAAAGCCACAGTGTTAATTCAGTGCGCCGTAACGGACGCTTTCCTAGCCGTAGTTCTCAGTATAGCACTAGTGATTCTTATTTTTCTACCGGCCGTGCTGAACAGACAGTGAACAGTAGCCAGAGTAAAAGTGCGACGCAAAGGTCGCCCCGTAGTGTTAGAAACAGTGATTTGAATAACGGGCGCCAACGCTCATTTCAGAAAAATGTACGTAAATCTTGCCCCCAGTGTGTGTTTCGCCACAAGCGTGCTCATTGCCCTAGTCGCAACGCAACCTGTTATCAATGTGGCAAATTGGGACATGTGCAGTCTGTGTGTATGCAAATTAAAAACTCAAAGAACAGTAACGTTAGAAACAGTGCTTCGCAGAGTGCGAGAACAGTTCATTCTGTCAATGTTATACGGGCTGTGGAATTGAACACTGCTTTCCTTGGATCTCAATTGCAAGAAAGTAGTTCTGCGCCTATGGCAAAACTATATAGTGCACCACGTAGCAAGCGCCGACGAGCGCGTAAAACAGTGCAACGGAAAAGGGTTCGGGACAAGCAAAATGACTATGAACAGTGCATTCCTGTAGTGAAAATACTGCCTTCTGCAACTGCTCCTTGTAATAGTGCCCAGTACTGTGTAGCTAGTGACAGTAGACATCAAGTAGCTACTCAAACGTGTAGTGCAGTAGTTAGTGAATCTGGAGTAGCTTCGCATGCTTGCGCGGACGCCGATCCGGCGGTAGTGTCATCTAGTGACAGTGTTGTTACTCCGCTGCGTGCCGAGTCTGCGCCGCTTATTTCACTACGCGGCCCGCGCAAGCGCAGTAAACTAACCGTAGCAGACGTTGCCCACATTCGCGCACCTGTCGAGCGCCGCAAGCAAAAACTGTTTGTGACTCTCTTCATAGAAAATAAGACGGTGCAATTTCAGCTTGATACTGGTTCCGCTGTCACATTAATAAATAAAGATACTTATGAACTTCTGGGTTCGCCAAAATTGTCGCCGTCACAGCAAGTGTTAACAGCTTATACAGGTGAAAATATTCCCGTGCTAGGAACATGTAGCCTGCCCGCCTCTTTTCAAGGTGTAACAAAAACAGTTGCTTTTGTAGTTCTTCAGGCCAAATCGACACAGAACATTTTTGGACTAGATGCTTTTGACTTGTTTGGTTTATCAATTCAAAGAGATGTGCTTCAGATTTCGTCAGTAGTGCCTCAGGATAAAATCAATGCATTGTGTGACAAATATAGTGACTTGTTTTCGCCGGAACTAGGTTGTGCAAAAGACTTCGTGGCACATGTAACTTTAAAAGAATCTGCAGTTCCAAAATTTCGTAAAGCTAGACCAGTGCCTATCGCCTTGCGTGATACAGTTGCCGAAGAACTTAAACGTTGGCAAGATAGTGGGGTGATTTCTCCTGTTTCTGCGAGTCAGTGGGCCTCGCCTATAGTAATTATACCCAAGCCGTCAGGAAAACTTTGTCTCTGTGCGGACTTCAAATCAACAGTGAACAGTCAAACAATTGTCGACACTTATCCCCTCCCCAGACCTGAGGAACTGATGGACAAATTAGGACAGTCTCGCTTCTTTTCCAAGATTGATTTAGCAGAGGCATACTTACAGATTCCACTTGATGACGAGTCAAAAAAGTTTTTCGTCATTAATACTCACATGGGCCTTTTTCAATTTCAACGCCTACCCTTTGGCAGTTCTTCCGCTCCCGCTATTTTTCAGCGTTTTTTGGAACAGCTGACAATTTCTGTACCGTGTTGTTCGAACTATTTAGATGATATTGTGGTATCCGGACGTACAGTTGAAGAACATTTAGCAAACCTGGAGTGCCTTTTCAAAGTGTTGACTGCAGCAGGTCTACGTTGTAATAAAGCAAAGTGTTCGTTTTTTCAAACTGAAATAGAGTACCTGGGCCATGTGATTAATGCCCAAGGAATTCATCCCTTACAGTCACATCTTCGAGCAATCAAAGACTTGCCTCCTCCTAAGAATGTGCATGAATTGCAAGCAGTGATGGGAAAGCTGAACTATTATTTCAGATTTATTCCCAATGCCTCTCAAATTGCAGCTCCACTGCATCACTTACGTAGGAAGAATGTTCCTTTTGTATGGTCTAAAGATTGTCAGGTTGCCTTTGACAAACTAAAGTCTGCACTACTCAGTGATGCATGTTTGATTCCCTTTGACCCACAGAAGCCTGTAGTGTTAGCAGTTGACGCCTCGTCGTACGGTCTGGGCGCGGTAATCTCACATCGCATTGGATCTCACGATCGTCCTATTGCCTTTGCATCCAAGCTACTGACGCCGACGCAACAGAATTACAGTCAGATAGAAAAGGAGGCCTTAGCAATCATTTACGGCGTCACACAGTTTCATCATTATCTCTATGGCAGGAAATTCTATTTGTTGACAGACCACAAGCCTCTCACGTCGTTGTTCTCACCCACAAAGCCAATTCCGCCACGTACGGCACAAAAGCTTCAGAGATGGTCCTTGATATTGTCTAATTATCAGTATGAGATTTTGTACCGACCTACCACTAAACATGCTAACGCGGACACACTTTCCCGACTTCCGGTTGGCCAGGATGTATCATTTGATTCTTCAGAAATGGCATGTTGTCAGATAGACTCCAGAGATGCTTCCGCTGTCGCAGACTTTCCTTTGAACTCTCGTCGGGTTGCACAGGAAACAGCTGCGGATGCAGACCTAAGTGTGGTAGCACGTTTTGTTCGCTCTGGGTAGCCTGCCAGAGCCAAAGACATTGATCTGCCTCTGGTTCGACGTTATTTTGCACAACGTCATGCATTATCTTTAAGTCAGGGTGTGCTGTTGTTGCATACCGACAACGACCAAGCAAGAGTGATTGTTCCTCGTTCCCTGCAACGAGAAGTGTTACGCCTCCTGCATCAAGGACATTGGGGCATTGTTAGGACAAAGCAACTGACCAGACGTCATTGTACCTGGGTTGGTATGGACGTTCAGATAGAGAACTTGACGTCACAGTGTACTGTTTGTGCGGAGCATCAGGCGGCTCCTCCGCAACGTTTCTCAGACTGGTCACGCCCCAAGGGACCATGGCAACGTTTACATATTGACTTTGCCGGAACTTACTGGAATACGCGCTGGTTAATCGTTGTAGACGCTTTCAGCAAGTTTCCTTTTGTGATTGCCATGAACTCAACAACAGCGTCTAGTACAATCAGTGCCTTAACGTCAGTGTTTTGCATCGAAGGTTTGCCTGAAACTATCGTCAGTGACAATGGACCTCAGTTTGTTAGTGCGGAATTTCAACAGTTTTGTCGTGTGAATGGCATTCAGCATATTACCACTGCACCTTTTCACCCCCAGTCCAATGGTGAAGCAGAACCTTTCGTTCGAACATTCAAGTCTCACATGGAGAAGATGAAAGGTCAGCACTCCAGGCAGCAAGCTCTTCAAATTTTCCTGTCTACGTATCGGTGCATGCCACGTGACGGCCCATCTCCTGCCGAGCTGCTACACGGCCGCCGTCACCGCACTCTCCTTCACCTGCTGCAGCCTCCCACGCACCGAGTCGGTTCGTATGGCGCTACGCGTTTTCAGGTTTCCACGCCGGTGCTGTACAGGGTGTTTGCTGGAAACAAGAAGAAACTATGGATGCCGGGCATCATTCAGCGCGTGCTCGGGCCCAATATGTATGTTGTACGTTCTTCCACAGGGTCGGAGCTGCGGCGCCACGCAAACCAATTGCGCCTGCACAGGCCGCGCGATCCTCTCTCCGGTTTCTTGATTCCAGACCCAGTTCACCGCCAGGGAGCACAAACACATCGTTCGTCAACGGGTC
Organism: Locusta migratoria; assembly: GCA_026315105.1. Lineage (NCBI taxonomy): Eukaryota > Metazoa > Arthropoda > Insecta > Orthoptera > Acrididae > Locusta > Locusta migratoria. The sequence continues at coordinate 100,329,169 of CM048748.1, read as the reverse complement.
CAGCGTCCCCGGACTACGAGATCGTCCCGATGGAGATCGACGCGACGCCGCCGCTGTCGCCGCCGCAGATGACAGCGTCACCGAGAGGGACTCCGGGACCGTGCGTGCCGCCGCCGCCTGGGCCACGCACCTCAGAAGAAGATGACCTGCTCCCTCTGGGCGGGGGGGTGCGCCCTTCCCCAGGTTTCGGTGGGTTCCCTGGAGGATCGCAAGGCGGATGCCGGGGCGCAGACGGCGTCTCGATCCCAGCCTCGGCTACGACGCCCGTCCCACCAGTAACGCCCCCGCCCAGGCCCTCTTCCCAGTGCCGTCGCCGTGGCCCTCAGCCCTACGCCACGACGGCGCGGCGGTTTTGGGGGGAGGGGTGTGGTGTCGCACAAGTACAAAGTGCGCGCCACTTACTTTCGCCGCGCACCGCCATGCACGCACGGCGCGGCGTTCTCACGACGACAGCCACGAGCGCCCTCTGCGACAACGCCGCTCGTGGCCACCACTGAAGGACGCCGGTCACTTCGGACTGAGATAGCAACGAGTTAGGACCTTCGTAATCAGATAGGCACCATTGAAGACTTTGCTATCGTACAGGCACTAGGCAGGCCTCTAACAACTATGTATCAACATTCTGCAGTACTATGTAAAAGTTAAGTATTGTTACATTCTGTGCAATATATATATCTTTGTAATTTACTCTAGTGTTTATAGTTTCTGGCTGCTCCCCTCCGTACCTGCACCAGCGGGCTATCTTATTCCTGTGTCGGTCTTATTCCACTCGGCCACCGACACCTACGACGAGGCTGGGACACAAAAGCGGCGACGAAGTTGGGACACAAAACAGCATCTTCGAGATAATTTCTACAAAACAATTCTGACTCATGGACGGGTCAGCTTATGTTTCAAATTCCAAATTGGTAGCGTGGCCTGGTAAATCTGTATGGCCCCTGGTTCCATCTTTTACAGACTTCGGCCTACGCCTACATACAAACAGCAGGTTTAGTCACTAGGTGAGGGGTTCTTGCTAGATGCCACATTTAGCCTCTTGAGACCAGGGAAGTCGAGTGTCAGAAGACTCATTTCCAATGCTCACTAGACCACAGGCCCATGTTTTTACGGTCAGACCCGAAGCTGCACTTGTCCAAGTCGTGCTTCCACTTACTTTGTCCAGGTTAGATTGCGTTGGCAAGGGAAGAACCTTAGACACAGCCTACAGATGGATAAAGAACTAAGATTTTTGGCTCACTACCCACCACAAATTTGAGGAAACCGTCAATAAAGATCATGACACTAAATCGACTCAAATTAGTTGCATGTAAAGGGAGCTGTGAACTGAATATTTCCAAAATAATATTTGTTGCCCAAATTTTCCGAGAAATCATACAATACAGAATTTTAAACATCATCCTTTCGCCGTTTCAGTACTGAATAATGTTGTCACATGTAGTTTTGAAGAGTTTCACTAACTGCCCCCAGCGATCGTTTATGCTACTGATTGCTTATATTTTATCAAGAAATTATGCAGCAACAGAACATGAACAAAACACAAAAAATTTAACGTTTTTCAATATGAAGTCAGATCCGACATGGACGGGACGGGATCGGATAAAAAATCAAATCCGACATGGCGCCCAGAACCGCAGGGCAATTTCCACGCGGTGGAAGAGCGGCAGAGAGTCCATACAGATACCAGAAGCCACGTATGTTGGCTTTGTTACTTGTATATCATTGAGTGTCTGTGAAGCTCTCAACCAGAAAAAACATGAAATGTTTATAAACCCAAGTGACTACGCTGCTGAGGTCATAGGTGTCTATAACTTCAAACTACTTGAATTAACTGATGCTAAGAATAACGTACTCACACACAGAGAGAACCACACACAAATGCCCTAGGGAGGACTCGAACCACCGGCGGGAGCGGCCGCTAGTAGAAAAAAGAAAAAATGATATGTTGAAAATTAATTATCAATCCAGTTAATTTGGATCGATTTAATGTCATCAAATTTAAGGTCTGTTTTATCCAAACCGCAGGGATGTTGAGACAAAATATCTTACTTAGTCTTTTGTTTCCGGTCATGGTAAGCGACCTGTCAAATGATGAACCGAACTGATTGGCAGTTGGCCAATGGCTGAGCTTCTTCCCCGGTGGCCTGTTCCCACATCTTCCTGAGTTGATGAGAAACATCAATACTTGGTCGTGATTTCGATTTTTCGCGACTCGCCACGTCAGTTTTCATTAAGTATCGCAACTGTAGAAAGTATTTGGACTCTTTCTTCACATGATGTTCTCCAGTATTTTAGTGTTTCCGAGACAGAGACAGTAAGTATGCGTGAAAATTAGTCTTTTTTCTTAATCTTTATTTGAGTTGCTATCAAGTAAGATGCGTTATCATTGCGTACGGCATATTTTGCATAAATAGAGCAATTATTCCTTCAATTCAAACCTAAATTTGGGTTTTAAAATGTAAAAAAAGAATGAAAACTAAAGATAAGACGAAATAATTATTCCAAGAAGACAAACAATTTGAGTCGTTGCCGTCATTCTTTCTACATGTCATAGAGAAATAGCATCACATACATAAACCATCCTACAATATTTTTCCATTGATGTAATTCATATGCAATAGATAAGTAGAATGAAGTTAGTTCCAAGAGTCTTACCACCCTATGCCAGCGAACTCTCTTGGTTCAGTTCCAAGAAGTCCTTTATCAAAGATCTAGACTGGTAATTCTAATAATGGAAAATCCAGTTGATTGTAATCTAACGAAACGACCGGAAGATACAATAAATACGGAATTTTCAAAGAGACTTATGGGTGAAACAGATATTGAGAGAGGAAATAAAAGTATTGTTAAAGATTTACTGCCAGCTGTTAACTTGTGCTTCGGTTTTTTCCTGCATATTGATTTGAAAATTTCTGTTCAGAGATGTATCATAGAACCGCAGTATTTTTACTAAAGGTATTTGCTTAACTTTTGTAATACAAATTTTACTTCAGTTTCCTTCCACGCAATCGAAAGTGTTTGCATTACTCATATTGTATCAGCCAAATAATGAAATGTCTAGTACTTCATAGTTCTGATGCAGCTCTTGGAGATTAGCAATTCAAATGGAGAAATTGATGGCATTATTTGGTTTCAGTGCCTGGTGTCCGATTTCAGGTAATGTCGCTTCACCGCATGCATCCCCATTAAAGTCATCATCGGTAGAAGCGCCGATAGCAGCCATCATATACCGATAGCCGTGCGTGCTACTGTATGGCAACGCCACCGAATTTCCTGGCCGTTGCCGATGAGCATTTCCGAGCGTCGAATGGCTGTGTGCATTTAAAGCGATGAAATTACGTCGTTTGTGACTGCAAGCGCTGCCGTCAATTTGCGGCGACATCCAAGCAGAACCGATTACACAGTTAACGGCTCCATTAGAAGGTCCGCAGCGGTACTGCTCATGTCTCCCATTCCTGTGTAACTGGCCAGCAACTGCCTATTAGCTTCGTCGTATAATTCGCTCTTTTAGCGTGCTACCTGTAATAGCGTTCCATGAAACATAATGCAGAAAAGAGGGACTAAAGTTTATTTAGCTCTCTCTGTAATAATAAGGTTATGTGTGTGTTCGTACGTTCAAGTGTTGTTTTTGGACGCCTAACTTAGTCCACACTGAGAAAAAAATGTCGCGGTGCAAGATGTTACTAACATCGCTGGTAAAAGCATCCGCCATGCACTTCATGACTTGCGTAGTATTTATGTAGATGTAGAAGCGACCGAATTATTTCCGTTTTTTTCGTGACAATACCGGATAATCAGCGATTTTTCTATGTTTTCTCTAGATTTGTAGTATGCTACAGCCTAATATCCAGCGTGTTTGAAAGTAAAATCAACTAAATTAGACCTAATCGTTAATCGTACAGACCCTTGAGGCGCAATTCTGATGAAAATGTACACAACGACATTAATAAAAAATAAATAAAAGTCGTATTTCTAGGAGTGACTCTTATATTGGTAGTCATAAATTCACGGTTCAGAAACATTGAACTTGGCGAGGATGGGGGCTATTTACTTGAATAATAAATATGAAAGAACTTGCAGGTTTCGATATTAAGCAATTAAGAAAGGTTGCCGCGATGGAGTGGCCGAACAATCCAAGGCGCCTTGCTGCAGAGCGCGCCGCTGCTCGCCGTCGGAGGTTCAAGTCTTACCTCAGGTATGGGTGTATTTGTTGTCCTTAGCTTAATTTACTTTAAGTAGTTTGTAAGTCTAGGGACTGATGACCAGAATAGTTAAGTCCGATATATTTACAAACATTTGTAGGAAAAGTACATAAAATTACGAAAGATGTGCTCTTATAATATCGATAACGTAAAGTCATTAATGGCAAAGTAACTGGAAGGTTTTGGAATATAGCTGTTCCTGATTAACTTGTACGTATTCGTTGTTATCAAGTGCACGTATGAAATTCGTAGACCGACTTCACTAACATGCCGATGCTACATTCATGTTCTCAAAAACATTCTTCGTCATCTGAGCAATGACTACTGCATGAGGATTGAGTTCAGCTTCTGGTCCATACGCAGAGCCCTGTTTCTAACCTAAAGAAGGCTGTTCTGGACTCATCAAAGAAGAATCTTTCTTAGGTCATACCAAGACCATCTCACAACTATTTCTCACCACGAGTTACGAAAGCCATCAAACGTTTAAGGCGCCATGCAGTGGTTTAAACGTTTTCTGCTTACCAAATCTCCCCCAAAGAAAAGCGAAATCTGATCCTCCAATAAACTCGTAATCTGCCCTTCTTTTGCAAAGCTGTGCCTGCTGTTTAATGTTCATCTGCTGCCACAGAGATATTAATCAATTAGTGTCTTCTGCTGTTCTGCTAAAACAGCTAGTTCCACTAGAAAGGTCATGTGACAGATGAACTAGGCAGAGACGCTTTTTCACCCTCCATGTTTCTCAACTCACATTTGTGTGAGGGCTGTTTGCAGAATTTCGACAGCAGGTGGTTACAGAAAGAACGCCTTCTCTCTAATACATTATGGGCATCTGCTTCTATAGAACATAGTTCGACTGCCCTAAGTGAAAACTGTTTGTTGGCCCTTTATTACCACCTTCTGTGCCTGTCTCACCTTATTAGAGCCAGTGCTTTCACAAGGCACCATTTATGTATTCCCTTGTATTGGGCCTTGGCTCCTTCTCGGCTTCACTTGCCTTATCTTTAGGCTGTCCTCAGTGCAAACCTTTCACTCAGGCTTCTCTTCCGAAACAAAGAGAAGACATCAGCACCAAGCAAGCACCGCGTTTTAATTTTAAATTTGTATTGATCCACTGTAATGCAATTAAATAGTAACTTTTATTGATTGTGTCAATGCCTAAATACTGAACTGACCTTCAGTCTCTATGAACCAGATTAGTTATGTAAAAGGATAAGCCATATGGCTTTATACTTTTCATGGGTTGTTCTGGATGTCTCTAATATAAAAGTTTTCTCCAACTTGCTGTTGGTTTGGGGCGCCACGTTACGCTTTGATCGGCCAACCGTGTCGGAGGTTCCAGTCCACCTTCGGGCATGAGTGCGTGTGTTTTATTCTTAGCATAAGTTTCTGTAAGTATTTTATAAGACTAGGGACCGATGACTTTAGAAGTTCGGGCCCTTAGGATTACAAATATTTGAATTTGTCTCCGAGATATTTATCTGATTATATATCATTGCGACGTAATACACTTACGAAATTTCGAACGCCGACTTTCACCTCCGAATGCGAAAATATTGTTGACTCTCACCTCCATACGGAAAAAATGGTCATGATAATAAAATACACGAAATTGTTGATCAAACGGAGAGATTAAGATGTTCATCTTCCACGCCCGCAATTAGAGAATTGAATGATCGAGAAATAATACGCAAATCATATATAAGATGTAGTTATAAATAACACAATATGCCGTCCATATCAGCACTAATTATAATTCTTTAGATCAGCATATCACGATATTAACGAAATTCACGCTTGAACCTGCTGTATAAACCAAGAACTAATATCCCAAGAACAATAATCAACAACAATGCTTATGGCCCGTCCATAATTGTAGGTGGAATGCTGACAAAACATGTCCGCATTCGGAAGAGACAGTTGGTGAAAGTAATTTCGCACACAAATCTCGCCGCAACGAATAACGTTTTTCTTTTACTGATTTCCACTCCAACTCGTGCTGATCGCACAATGCGCAGCAATACTCCAAAATAGACGCACAAGTGTGGTGTAGACAGTTTCGTTGGTAGAACTGTATGTGGCGAGCAAACGTTTCTGACTATTGAGGGTTAAGACTGATGTCCAAATGAGTTGTTACTTCTCGTGTGGTAAACCTGTAGAGCATATGATTATACCATATATCAATAAGAATTCCTGAAGGTACTTCGTACCTACGTTAAACGTTCTCGCGAAGTGACTCACTTTTGGAAACCTGTGATTGTGCACTGGATGATATTATGCAATATGTCTTCGGAAACTGTACTGTACCTCTTCAAAACACGGATGTTGAGTACTCCGGAAATCTTTGAATCATTTGAGTGTTCAAAAATGTTCAAATGTTTGTTAAGCTTATGGGACTTAACTACGGGGTCATCAGTCCCTAAACTTACAAACTACTTATCAACTACCTTATACTAAGGACGGCACAAATATCCATGCCCGAGGGGGGATTCGAACCCCCGACCGTAGTGGCCGTGCAGACCGTGACTGGAGCGCCTCAGTCCCCACGGCCACCGCGGCCGGCTCATTTGAGTGAATTATTCGTTTACCTTTGCATACGCTAGAGATACAGAAAGCCGGCAGAGGTAGCCGAGGGGACTGAGGCGCGCCTTTCACGGTCTGCACGGCCACTACGGTCGGGGGTTCGAATCCCCCCTCGGGCATGGATATTTGTGTCGTCCTTAGTGTTAGCTAGTTCATAAGTAGTTTGTAAGTTTAGGGACTGATGAAATGTTCAAATGTTTGTAATTCTATCGGACCTAACTGCGTGGTCATCAGTCCGTAGCTTACAAACTACTTAAACTAACCTAATCTAAGGACAACACACACACCCATGCCCCAGGGAGGACTCGAACCTCCACGGCGAGCAACCGCGCGCTCCGAGGGACTGATGACCCCATAGTTAAGTCCCGTAAGCTATACAAACATTTGAACATTTGAGTTACATAAAAAAAAGAAAAAGAAAAAAAAGTTTTGGTTGCAACTGCTATGTTGTGATTTTGTTTGACCTCACTAAACAGCATCGATATTTTTATATTCTTAGATGATGCGCCTTCAGCGGAAAGCAACTTGTTTCATCTCTTTCATATAAAACTCGTACTGGGTGTGAAGCGGTGTATGGAATTTACTAGTATACAGCTCCTAGACAATCACATCAAGGCAGACAAGTATTTCGGTATATGAAAATCAGTAGCAGATTAGGTGGCACAGTTGTAGCTGTATTTTAGAGATACAGCTTATAAAAACGTTTACTGTAGAGCTTTTTAACGCTCCTTTGGAAGTTATACTGCCTCATATCAGCTCTCGCTTCCAGTGAAGGAATAAAAAGCACACCTGTGCGACAGGTAGAAGGGAAAACCTCAGCAGGATGGAGGTTTTGCTTTTGTGGGGCCCGGAGAACACTCGTCCGGACAAGTAAGGTCAGAAGATTGGTTAACGGTACGTCCGTCCTTCGGACTGTTGTCTGCTCAAAAGAAAATTAGTAACGGATTTCGTTATGAGTAATAACTCGTGGCGTTTTTTAACGGCACTTTTTAGGGGCGGCCGTAAAGTTAAGTGCCCGCGCGCAGGCAGGTTTGAGGACGTGAGAAAGGAACCACAGGCTCGGCTTCGCTCGCGAGGTCCTCGCTTCGTGTCTGGAGGCGGACGTTGCCGAACGCGCTCTGCACGGTTAGGCCCCTCCGTTGCACTCTCCACTGCGACCGCTCCCCAAACTAATAGAATTTTCCTCCGCCGTCGGAAGAAGAATCCCCCCAGTCGAGGAGTGTCCTGCGCGCGCCCTTGACAGACACTCCGCATTAATCACTGGAAGCCGATCGGGCCATCATATTTGCCGAACAGCGGTCCCAATTGAATTCACGCATTCATCATCTGATTAATGTTTGGAGAAGCCATCATTTAGTATGAGGGAAAGAAAATAAATGATCCTCTGATCCTACTGGGGAAATATTATTTCTAAGAAGATTTGCTGTTATCTCGAAAAATGTGAGAAAGCTATTAGTAGTATAGAATTCTTTAAGTGGGATCATTAAATGAGGGAATTATGCAAGCTGCTTCATCATCAAGCTCTAATCCTGTTGCATTGTCACGCATCTGTAGAACTTACTGTTGCAGTCTTCAGTCCATACTGCAGTGTGATGGAACTCTTCACACAGGTCTACGCTGTCAAAGGCTATCTTCGCATAACTACTGCAAGCTGCAATAATTTTAAACATCTTCATTCTTCTCAAGTTTTGATAACTATCTATAATGAACTTTACCCTTCATACATCCCTTACAACGTAAGAAATTATGCAGCGACGTCGCACGTTGTGTCCCTTAAACATCTCTATTTTAATCAAGTTGTACTGTAATACTCATTCTCGTCGCACTTGATTAAGGTTTTTTTATTTTCATTTATTTTTATTTTTATTTTTATTTATTTATTTATTTATTTATTTTGTGATCTACTCATCCATTCTTTTTGTGTTTCCTGTAACAAAACTTTCCAAAAGCTTCTGTTTTTATTCCATTTGTATATCAGCATCGCAAATCCTCACAGTTCTAATTATGTAATAATATTTTGGATTTCTTTGACATCTTCATTTTTGGCTACATAATGAATATCGACAGTGATACAGCAACAGATAAATAGCTGCATCCAGAGTCAAATTACTTTCTCTTCTAACAATTGTATGTCACTCTCCGTTGTGCTCGTTTTAGGCAAGCGTTAATCTTGACGAGTCATCGGTAGTATTGTACAGTTGCAGAGATGAGTTTTGATTTAACCAGGATGAAAACGCACCCTTCTAGAGATTTTAATCATTCACTAAGCTGTTCGGGAGTGCCTAAGTTTCAATGTAAATAAACTGAGTCAGTTTTTTGGCTTTTGGATCGAAGTGTTGCTCCAACTTGCTTAGGAGCAAAATTAATTGCAAATATAGTCAAACGTACGGTATTTTGTCGTCTATCTTAAATTATTTGCAGTTAAATTACGTCTTGTCCGTTTCATCACTGAATTGATTTGGAACTGTCATTAATATCTACGTGTCAGTAATACAAATATTTCCTTTTTAATTGCAATACTCTCTCTTGAGCGAGATACTGTGTTTCTTCTTGTTACACATATATCTTTCACGGCATTCCAGGTTCATCATTGGACCATTTGATTACTTTCTTGTTTTTACATGATGCGATATCTCTTCTACGATCTCCTTTCACGTAAATCCTCCTTCTTAGTTTGTCATCTGCAAATGTTTATGTGTCTGCATATGTTATGGTGAAAAACAGCACTGTTTGAATTTCACCCTTACTTTAGATGATCTGTGAATATCTAAACTGCAACATGTAACAACAATAAAGGAATAAGAAGCCCACTGATGATGCTGCAACTGTAGGGAAACATGAACCGCAATGGCAACAAATGTTTTGCTCAACACAGTCCCTTGCAATTGAGTACGATGTATTTGTAAAGCATACAAAGACTGCATGATTTTCAAGATGAAGATGAATAATCCAAACAAATATTTCGCAGACTTCCTAATGCTCAAATTTTTACACGTTAATAACTTGGTTATTTAGAGAAGCTCTTCCACTGTCTGAAGTCTCAATTACATAAACTCTTTACTTCTACTAATGTATTTTATTGCCAAAATTGAGTGCGTCATTTAACAAGAAACTGACGAAGAAACGACAGCATATGAAAATTACTGTTGTATTCAAACAAACGTACGCTAATGTTATATCTTCAAATGTTCATACTTTGTAAACCTATTGTACCAAACTGCTATGGTCATCACTCCCTAGACTTACATAGTACTTAAACTAAGTTAAACTAACCACAGGACAACACAAACACACCCATGCCCCAGGAAGGATTCGAACCTTCGACAGCGCTCCGCAGCAAGGCGCCTTAGAACTTTCAGCCACACCACCGCCGCTCGTACACCTTACCCAAGAATTTATTGGTAGGTGTAGACTGAAATGTTCTCATATTTGGATGTGTTTCAGGAATTAACTATTTCTTATTATAAAAAAAAGCTTTAATATTGTGTCTTCATATAAATATATTGTCATTTCCGCGTTTGATTATTTTCTTTACTCCTGCTTTGCATATTAGACAAAATATATGATGCTGCCATACGGTCGCAGTGAGCTTAGGCTCATCTGAGGATGAGAATAATGTGCAATGAGACAAGGTTACATGCAGATGCTGCACCGTGCCATAACATCTTTGCATGATAGTAATTTTCAGCGATATGATCAGTTATAACTGCCTTAGCTGCTTTTGGTGAACATCTGTCTCATGGTATATCATTTTTATGTGTGAGAAAAAACAAAATGAAATAAACTTTGAAAATGATGCCGCAGGTAGTTTTCTCTATATCTGATAATTCATACGCTCTCGCACCCTACACGTTCGTGTTTGCAAGAACACCTGCACGAAAAAATGGAAAGTCGGTGTCTATTATTAACCTCACATGGCGGCACAGAATGTGATGTACTATACAGTAACATTATAGGGCAGATTGTTTGTGCCGATATAACTCCAGTACAAAGGACGCCTCGTCACATCAAGACACGGAACACTACTCATCCAGACAAGCGAAAGCACAAGAATTACGGTTGTCTTCTTTCCAGAACGAGAAGTAGGTGGCAAACATTTCCACCGAGGATCTGTGATAGGTTGAAAGTCAACTCTTACGGAAAGAAATGGTTCTGATGCAGAGGTTGTGAGAAGAGATTGGAAGCGAGCCAAAATCGTAATTAAATGGAGGTGGTTAGTTTAATACCTCGACGATAACTATAAAATACTTCATAGATGTTTTTAAATCGCTATAAATTCTCCGAAATTTCAGGACAGAAACTCATCTCTTTAACCCCGAAATTACGAAACTGTTCTTTTATGACAATATATATGAAAACAAATACCTTACGTGTTCTATAATTATTTCAGACTGTTAATCAGACAATGCAGACATTTCGAATGTTAATATACCCTTCTAAAATATCTTATTCCCTTTTTGTTGATATTACAAATAAAAATTAGTTTAAATATTCTTCCAAATACCGTGCATTATGTTACCGAGCCAACTGTGTATACCACAGCATGATTTTAAGTGAGTTCCTGCTATCGTTCTAGTTTTGTCCTTGTTAAGCAAGCGCTTCTGGAAACTTCCACCGACACAGAGGGGCTGCTACAGAACAGAGTGAAAGTTACGTACTCGTAATGTAGCAAAGTTCCCGGGTTAATGCAGGAACTTTCTGCTTATTCTGAGGTCATAAAACAGCAATAACGCCAGCATGCAAATCGGTTAAGAGCGAAAACAACTTACTAACTTTGTACATTTCAGAGTAGTACTCCTATGTTTTACATCATTCTGACATGTTTGCTTATAATATGACTAAATCACTGTTGTTTTCGAGAAAGCGTGTATTCCATCTCTCTGTCTAATATACCGTTATTAATGTAGTCGTGGAAATTCGCATCATCAGTATACCATTCCAGACGTTCCCACATGAGAATATAAATGAATGCATCCGGCCTTCCGTGAAATGACCAAGTTCCTTTCAGCGTGAAATATTACTCGGAAAAAGATCCATCATACATCATATGCAGCAACATTTCAGCAAAGAAAAAAATGTATTAGAGGCTGTCTACTTTGCTGTACAAAAAAGGAATGAAACCTGAAAGTTAGGCAATACAGTGTGAGTCTGGAGGAAAGGCACCTGCTTTGAGAGGTGATACTGCTGGTGACGCTGATTAAAAACTTCTAATACACGTATGACCTTTTGTAACCGTTTCCGGGTAAATCAATGAAAACAACCTGGAACAGGGAAAGGGTAGCGTTGCCTTTACGAACGGTGTCATTAAGCAGTTTACTTGCGCATGGTGCAGTTGTTTATCTAAAGTCACAGTCCGACAGCGCTTGTCGTAGTTCACGGTACTTCAATGTCTGCCGTAAGAGTCGCGAAACTGCCAGTGATTTCCTGCAACCTAACAACTGCTCCTCCGACAAGCGGTTGGGTCGTAAAAACATACCGCGATACGAAAGTGTATTGAATGTATAATTGGACGACAGCAGCACATTTAGGAGCGTTTGCGGCGTTAAAAATTGAAACAGCTCTCGAAAATATAATCCGGACATCTCTCATTTACTGGAAGTGAGAGAATAATGCTATTAATCACACGTGTTCTTTTACGGTGGTTAGTTATACTTTTAGGCATGTAAGTAAACCTTCAACAATTCATTCCCTTCGAAACATCGGTTCTCAAAGAGAATCGCAAATGCTTAACCACCAATTCATAATATTACTCCTGTGTACCAGTAATGTCTGAACGCTTCCGACTGCAGAGAATCAACTATTTGAGTTGATCCTGCTTTGTATCGTACTTAAGAGTAATAAATACTACATACTACTGCCTAGCAACAAATAAATAATATGTTTGTGTAAAATTGTTAATATTAGCACGTCACATCCTGAACAGTTTCAGTTTGACACCTGCTAAGTAGCAAATAAAATCGTGATAGTTAAACGCAAGGTACAGAAGGAATGGCAAAGTGAAAAGAAAGTTTATAAGGAGATGTTGAACCTCGTCTCCAAGAAGTCTAATTTTGTATATAAATATTACAATGTCCGAAATCGGTCAAAACAAAACTCATGAACGTAAAAATACACACCAACTATGCGAATATAGCCAGTTGAATACATCAGGCTGATTTATGCCCTTCAAACGGTTTTGGACGATGCAGTTACGACTCAAGTAATGTCAGCCGTTTTAATTACTACGAATTGACATGTTATTATTATTGACTGCCATTAACAGAAGCAGCGACATTACTTTAATGACTTTTCTATAGCCGCACAGGAGTCGCCGAGCGGTCTGGAGCGCCACGTTGCGGATCGTGTAGCCTCCCGAATTGGAGGTTCGAGTCCTCGCTCCTTAGATTAGTTTAACTAGTTTGTAAGTCTAGGGACTGATAACCAACGAAGTTAGGTCCCATAAGAATTACAAACATTTGAACATTTGAACTTTTTGATATTTGTAGTAGAAAATGTACAAGAACGTTTAGTGATTAAGAAATATGAAAGTAACAGCAGAAAAAACATAAGCTACTTATTTTGTATCACGACATTGGTATTTCACTGATTTTACGTGAACAAAGAATACAGTATAATGAGGTGAAAATGTCACGGATCATCACACCTGCAGCGTATGCTGACATGATGTTTGTCTATGATTTGTCCGGTGGAAATTTCAGAACTGGTGTGCGAGAATACCAACGACGATTTCCGAATCGCAGAGTACCAGACAGAATGGTGTTTAGGATTGCGTTACACGGATTGCGTGAGTGTGGTACGGATCCCATCGTAAATCTTGTCTCTGTAAGTTCCGTTCAACAAACTCTTAACGGAAAGCAGCCCAGCTACTTGCTCTAGAAGAATTGCTGCCCAACTTGGTGTTGGACAAACACAAGAACATGAGCAACGTGTGTATCCACTTCATCACCGTACAACATCTCTATGTAGTAAATGCTTCCCCCTTGCAAGAACTCTGTCAAAGCATTGTTACCAATGATCGATTAATTTCGCGTTTTCGATTCACTGATGAGTCAACATTTACCCGCAACAGAAACAGAACACGCGCAACTCTCCGCTTCTCAGTGAACAAGCGGTGCAGAATTATTGATGACAAATCAGCTGTCTAGTTGTCTGTGATAACCGACTGAATGGGTCACGGACCTTTATTTCTTAAAAAATGTGTTACCAGAATACGTGGAGGATATACCTCTGGCAACACGACTTCTTAGATACTTTCAGCTTAACGGAGCTCCTACACATTTCGTACGGCCAGTGACAAAACGTATCCTGGTCAATGGATCGGTCGCCGTTGAATCATTGCTTAGCCACAGTGTCTTGGATTACTGTTTTGTGAGGTTGGCAAAGTGGACACAAGAGCGGAACTTGTTGTTGCTTGTGCTTAAGTAAATGAATGAAAAACCGAGCCCCGATCGGCAACAGAACACCTGTTTACGAGAACAGCAAAATGCGTTGAAGGTGGACTGTTTGAACATCTTCTGTGAAGAAACCTACACAATTAAATAGCCCATAAAATAATAGTATCTTAATATACTGTCATTGGTTTACCCGGAAACAGTTAAGAAAAGGGCATATGTTTATTAGAAGATTTTTGTTCAAATATTCAACTTCTTCCTCGTCTTGATTAGTGTAAGTTTCTATAAGTAGAATGAAACTTTCACTCTGTAGCGGAGTGTGCTCTGATTGAAACTTCCTGGCAGATTAAAATTATGTGCCGGAACCGGGACTCGTACCTGGGAACTTTGCACTACCACTGAGCTACCGCGCCACGACTCACGGCTCACACAATTTTAATCTGCCAGGAAGTTTATTACTTTAAATAGTTTGTAAGTTTCGTCCAACAGGTGTACAAACCTTTTAAACATCTTAGAATCACCAGTAGCATCAACCCTCGAAGCATGTAATTATCCCCCTGACTCAACCTGTAGTTCGTGTGATATATGATCTTAATCCTTTAATATTCATAGTTAAAGTCAATATTAGGATCGAACAAAAAGAGAGTATGTCGTCATGACCGTACCATTGAATCTGTCGCTTTCCTACAAGTATGCTGTATGAAAGAAATTGGAAGGTTTTTTTTTTTTTTTCTCTAAATTTACTGACAGAGACAGTAAGGCTGCATTCGTTCCTCTACTTTGTTTCCAACATGTTGACAGCGTCATTGGGACTGTTTCACTACTGACTCGACACAGCTTTACAATCAAACCAAAGGCTAAATATGTGTACCTGAATCACTCAGGAGCACTGACACTTGTTATTAAATGCCACAACCCACTTCCCATATCCATTCACCAAGTCAAGAGGAAAGAAACAAGAATTCGCTTTGTTTCAGGTCTTGATAACAGATCACTCGCATCGGAAAGTACGTGGGAGCGGGATACATGTGGACGTGCGTTGTCCTATTGGAAAATCTTATTGTCTTGTTAGTACATGAACATTAGGAAGGCGGGTTGAATGATGCTTTCAATGTACCATACAGTGTTGAGTGTTCCCTCGACGATCACCAGAGGAGATGTTAGTGTGATAAGTTTGTTGTGTACATCCTGAAGAATGTATCAATCAAATTTTCCCATGATGGGTAGACGAATATATGGTGTTCTTTTATCATTTTCCAGGAGTTTAGTAACAAATATGAGTCGACGTGTATAACCTAAATCGTGTGATAACTATGCTTGCATCAAATAAAGAAAGTTTTTTTAATTATTTTTTTTATGTGAAAACAATAAGTTTAAACGATCTGTGTATTTATCGTCAAAGTGGAAAACGAAACCTTGAAAATTAAACAATCATTAATTTTGGATAAGTAATATGGGATATATGGCGTACCCACAAAAAGTCACCGATGAGAAATAATATATATGATTCTGCTAACCTTTTAGTTTCGTGGGAATGTATGTGGCTTGAAAGTCTCGATGTTCGGAATCGCGGGCTCTGTGAAAGGGTACGGGAGCGCCAGGTGGGCGAAGACAGCACCACGGGGAGCCTTGTGTATTCGTAGCAGCAGGCAGCGAGTGCCACCAGGATCGTATGCTCGGCGACTGAGAGCCTTACGGAAAAATCATTTTTCAGTGCTATGATTTCATATGGAAGAGCGCACGTAGGCACCAGAGAATTAGTTATGCTTGACGTGGCCAGACCTCGCTTTCCTAGAACCCGCATCGAGGATTCTGTGGGAAATAGGATTCTGGGCGCTCGTCCGTTTCTCCGCGTGACAACTGTAAGAAGACGTGTGATTCGCTGAATCGAATGTATCCTTACGCAAGCTACACCCAAGGCAATGTCAGCACATTTGCTGCCTGCCTCGCAAATTGGAGTCGCGGCGACTGACCAGTACGTTCTGACGGCATAAATCTTGGGAGAGAGATTACCCACGCTCATGTGGTTGTGTTCTAGGTGGGCTGTATGAGTGTGGAAATTTTAGGAAATATTTTTCGCATGATGTCTCTGTTAGTTGGGATTAAGTTATAACGTTCAGGGCCTTAGGTGAGCCTGTCTTAAGCTTTCGTATTGCAACGGCGACCAGTAGCTTTTTTGATTTGACGAACCCGTGTTCGTTACGCCACGCTACAGGTTTCTTTGTCTGAACGAGCGCTGTGAGACATTCGTTCAACCCTAAATCTAAATCTACATCGATTCTCTGCAACTCACATTGAAATGCATGGCAGAGGGTTCATCAAACCACTTTGATGATAATCAAAATATCCACGGGTGTACTGCCGGTCTATAGTGTCCAACGGGTCCCGTTAACAACTGATATTCAGCGTAAGGACGGCAGAAATAACAAAAGAGAAATTAGGGTTCGAACTTAGGCGTAATAATCGGTCGCTTTGGCCTCGGAATATTTTGGTATGGAAAAACAAAGTAAATGAGTCTACCACGCCTCTTATGATTGCTTCTGTGTCCCGTAAGTCGATCTAGAATAAAGACAATTAATTTGACATCGTTTACTATTTAAACAATATACAAATGCTTCTGGGAGCGATCTCCTTTTCTGTGGAATCTTTTTTACTGTTTTTCCAATATCACTTTTTTATCTGACATAATGATCGGTTCAACTGATCTCGTAGTCGTCTTCAGATCTGTGGAACTGTGGTGTATCTAATCATACCAATAATGTGCAGCTCCGTCTATACGGCGTTCACAATTACATAGTCAAATAATAAAAACCATACATGGCCAGCACAATATAAACGGCCGTCGACACGCTTCTCACACCACATTAAATCCAACTGAGTGTTTATTATGTGACTATGCAATTTTGTGTATTCAACAACCCCACACAACGCTGTATAGACGGAGCTACACATTATGGTATGTTTAGATGCACCACAGCTCCGCAGATCTAATGATGACAGCGAGACCAGTTGTAGTAGATAAAAGAGCGATCTTGGCAAAAACAGTAAAAAAGGTTCCACAGTTTACTATTTAATTTTCATTAATTTCGTTTGTAACTTATTATTGAATAATAATGTAACTGTCCAGTGCGCAAAGTAGTTTATCGAATATGATAAATTAAAGAAAAAATTACGTCTATTGAAACGGAATTAAGTTACCGCACGCGGTTCTGGGACTGTACTGCCAATCCGTGGCTGCCAAGAACAAATTTTCCAGAGAATAATCACAACCTTTTTTTTTTTTTTTCTTTTTTCTTTTCCTTCTCTTTCCACTGGAAAGTTTGCGTTTCCTGATTCAGTGAACGCTGCTGATGGTTATGGGCTGAGTAAAGGATGAAGCAAAGAGTGAGGAAGAGGTGGGGGAGTAGGAGTAGGGAGTAGGGGGCAGGAGTAGAGCAGGGAGCAGGGATGGCAGAGGGCGAGGCGCTGCGCCCTCTGACTGTCGCCAGCCGCGGCGCTGATGGGCCGCGCTAATTGACTTCCCAGAAATCCCAACTTAGATTGAGGGCGTCAAGTTGGCAAGTTTCCGGCCTGGAATAGCAAACAGCCGCAGGCGGCGGCGGCAACGGAGGAGAGGAGCCAGCATAGCGCCGTGCGGGGCGACACATGTCGGCGCCCCTGCGGCGCGGCAACCCGCGTGCCACGCTATCGATTGCGACGCCAGTAATGAAGGACTCGGCGCTCGCTACGGCCTCGCCACCAGCCTGCACGGCGTGGCGCGCTTTTTAATTAAAAGCGTCAACGATCCGTGAACCGCCCGCGGCGACTCATTCAAAGAATTCATCTGCGTTCGCGAGCGCGGGAATCTCTTAAGGCCGCGCTGGCACTGTGATTCTTGGAAACGCTACGCCGGTGACAACATCGCGGTACCCTGGCGCGTCGTCTAGAGCCAGGCGTTTCCAAAGTTTGACTTCCCCAAAGTAAACCACAATACAATGGAAAACAACTGGAAAGTTTGGTGTATGAGGTCCATCTGATATGCGAAACACTATTTTATTTTACACCCAAATCATTTTCGACACTTCTGTGTCATAATCAGTGGTTTTC
Source organism: Locusta migratoria (assembly GCA_026315105.1). NCBI lineage: Eukaryota > Metazoa > Arthropoda > Insecta > Orthoptera > Acrididae > Locusta > Locusta migratoria. The sequence goes on along the minus strand of CM048748.1, from coordinate 100,310,913 downwards.
TTTATTTATTTTTTGCTGTGAAAACTAAATACATTGATTTCACTACTATATACTATGTGCAAATTTAAACCTAAGATCTCGTGAGTCTTATTTTGATTTTTAACATGTTTTTAAATTCTGAGGTCATGTGGGACCCTTTCTACATAGTCTGGACTGAGAACTGAGGAAAAGACTCATAAAATGGTTTGTATGGAGTTTTCTTCTGTATGGTGCTGAAACACGGACTATGAGGAAAAAAGAGAAAGGCTGGAGGCTTTTGAGATGTGGACGTGGCGGAGGACGAAAGTATTAGCTGGATGGACAGAGTAAAAAATGAAGAGGTACTGAGAAGAGTGGGAGAGAAAAGATAGTTACTAGATGTAATAAAAAGAAGAAAAGGAAATTGCATTGGGCATATATTAAGAAAGAACGACGGACTGATAAAAACAGTTTTAGAAGGTTATGTGGAAGGGAAAAGGAAGCGATGAAGGAGGACATTACAGATACTGGTGATTTGATGGAAGGTAAAGCATACAGCAGCCTTAAGAAGTAAGCAATGGATAGCAGAAAATGGAGAGGCAAAGGACCTGATCTCTTGTTGAAGTCGGGCGTTGTGCCGGATATCAGCGTCTTCCAAAACACGATATTTCGACGGTCGTTACTCGGTGTGTTCTCATGTGTAGCCTGAAGGCAACACCTGAAGAAGACACCGAGTACCGGTCGTCGAAATATCGTGTTTTGGAAGAGACTGATATCCGGCAGAAAACCCGTCTTCAACAAGATGTCAAAAAATCGCCGGGAAAGTCTAAGAAATTATAGGCGAAGGACCTGCTAATATATCAAAAATGCTGATGACTGGTAGCGTTGTCATCTGCAACCAAAGGGATTTTTTTATTTTTTTTATTTTTTTTAATCTAGTGAGGAATTTAAAAACGTTAATTTCAGTGTGAAAACGTAAATTTGGTGAGTGGGGGCATTTTGGTCGTCCGCCTACTATCTCACTTACCAAATTTATGTTTTCACACTAGAAGTAACCTTTTACAAACTCTTCACAAGATTCAAACAGATCATTTGGTTGTAGGTGTTACCCGTACTTAACAATGTAGAAAAGGCCCCACATGAACACAGAATGTGGTTACTCACGACATTTTAGGCATAAATTTACACATAGTGTAGTAGTAAAATAAATGTATTCTGTTTTCACAACAAAAAATAAATACAAAATCCACTTATGATAGCACCGAGGTTCCGAAACAAGTTTGTGTGTAAAATGAAATAGTGTTTTACATATCAGGCGGACCTCATATCCAAAAAAATTTCTGCAAATGGAAAAGTGATGAATATTAGAAAGTTTTATTTAGTGTCATACTTATGAATTTGCAAATTGGTGATAGTTACTAATAAAAATATCTAGCATGAATTCAGAACTACTCATTATGATCTAAAATACGGCAGCTTTTGTTGTGGAAAATCACCACACTGGCGTACGCAACGTATGGAACTGCTCGGTATGTAAGGAATCTATGGATGTGTGCACGACGAAAGACTCGTTACATCACCGCGTTGCATGTCAAATCGTACCTGACGCATGAAATGACGAATGCGTTCCTGACCTGAACATTTCACAAACCAAGTTACGTGTTTTGATTTGAGGAAAACAGCCAACTTGTCTGAACTCGAAGATTGCTACGAACACAGCAGAATTTTACTAGCCACCGTCCTACTGGAGTCAGTATGCCGTTACCTGCCACCGACCTCTGAACTAACTTACCTATACCGTTATTAGGGCAGTAATGTAGCATGGGATGGCTGCATTACAAGCGAAGCGCAACTTAGATCAGTCTTGCATTGTCGCCTTTTGGTGCAACAATATCTTTGGTTTTCGTTGAACTGAGAGAACTATCAGCACGATATTTGTAAGTTAATTTTATTTTGCAACCATTTTCGGCATTATTCAGAAGTCATCATCATGCCTCTATACATATCCAGACGGCATAGTTATCAATCGCCCCAGGATAAAACTGCCAAATATGCAAATCTGATCCCGCAGACATCTTACACCATGTGTATCCTCACTCATCCTACAAGTGTAGCATACCTGTAATTTCGAAAGTGGGATGGTAAAGCAGTAATATATTCGACGATTGGTTTTAACTGCACCATAATTTACTAGCAATGGTTCTATTAGAGATACAGATAGTTCTCTGGGGAGCTACAGCTTACGAGGGCATTCAAATGAAAACGTACGAAACGACACTGTGGATATAATTTAAGTCTTGATTCACACGAAATCACCAGAGGCATGAACACAACTATACCACTGTTTAACAGGGCAAAAAATTTCCTGTTCCCAGAACTCCTGTGACTGCTACAAGATCCAGGCCTATATACTGTCTCCTTCAGTTCGTCGTCCGAGTTGAAGCGCTTTTCTTTAGGTACATTTTTTTTGGGGGGGGGGGAGGGGAGGCTAAGCGTGTTGTCATGGGGCTGAATCACTCCCTGCGTGAGCAGCCCAAGGCGTTTGCCCCTGATGGATTTGCGAAGGCTACTGAGTGTCTCACAGTACACGTCACTGTTAACTGTTGTTTTTCCGCGATCGAGGAATTCGATGAGTATCTGACATCAAAAGTTGAAAGTGAGTATCACCTTGCCTGCTGACGGCACAGCCTTAAATTTTTTAGGTGTAGGTGATGACATAAGTTACGTACCCTTCGATGACGCACTATATTATCGTAAAGGGATTAAAATTTCATCCGGTTTGTTTGATAAGACATTCTGCACCTTTTCATTTCAACACCCCTCGTAGATTCATAATCGTGGCGCAACTTGATATTTTTCACATCAGTTACCACAACCAGAGGTAAAAGAGATGTAAGTGATAGATAGAAATCCCATGAGGCATCGGGAATTTGTAACGTGGTGCACTCCCACTCCCCCTTCCTGCCCCATTAAGGAATATCAGTTCTTTGCGGAAGTGGTAACGTGTTTGCTTTGTGTTAATCGTTGATGTCTTAGCTGAGTTTATTTATTTATTAGAGACATGAAGTCCACTTATCCAATACTCTGAGTCACAACCGCCGGCTTAGCCACCGAGGAATTTACACTTAGGAAGCTTACGGCTCTTGATTTCCTCAGTTCAACGAATTTACGACCTAGTCCCCACAGCGCTCTGATGCTGAAATCGTAAATTCTTTGTGTCTTAGCAGAACCATTTACATACAATTGTGGATCAAATAATGTTTCGTTTTCTATCGGGCTTGTCTCCCTTACGGAACAGTTTCAAGTGAGTTGAAAGTGTGTACGTTACAAACTAAACAATCGAATTAAGATATCAGGTGGTAGACAACACATAGGGCAGCAGATCAGCCATCACATCAGAGCTCGGTGATATCTCGCCAGCAGCTGCACCAAACATAATATTCTTTTAGTTAAGGTAATCATATTTCTGGAAGCGAGAGACGGGACCAAATTTACAACCACCCTGTACTCGAAATGCAACAATGTCCTGTAATCCTTATTCATGATTGAAGTGAACTATGAAATGAATAACATGCACCAAATGGTAATACATATACAAGAAACATAATTTAAAACATAGACACATTCTCAGCTACCACTTAATATTAATTCACTCAAATATTAAAAGCTTTTTTACGCACAAAAGAATTGTTTTGTGGAAATTTCTCTTTGTCAGTTCCTGCTTTTATTTTTATTCTATTTTATTTTTTATTTGCTTTTGCTTGTAAGTGTTAAAACGGGCATCTTCAAAGTACAAAATATCGTCTATGCTGATCAATCATAAAAGATCAACGAAATGTTCTTGCAGTTTTTTATTTAGATTTTTTTTGAGCTATCTTGACGTAGCTCGTATATATTACGTTATCATGGAAACATGGTGTTGGAAAAACAATAATTATTTATCTGAAGAAATTTAAATGGCTGAATAGATATTCATTAAATATTGTTAAAACTATTTTGATTAGACCGGATGTCAAATAATAAAAATAAACTACATTACAATATGGCGTTTCTTTTGTGAGCTATGATGTTACTGACAGATACGACAACTTATGATACCCCTGTCTTTGCATGAGTGATTAAAAATGTTCAAATGTATATAAACCTAAACAATGAAACTGCTGAGGTCATCGATCCCCAGACTTACAAACTACTCAAACTACTTTACGCTAAGAACGACGCACCCATGCGCGAGGGACGAAACGAATCTTTGACGGATGCGACCGCGCAATACGGATCACTGCGCCCCAGACCGCGCTGCGCTCTATGCGCGGTTTGAGGTGTAACAACCTCAAAGCTCCGAAAGTGTTATTAATTGAAGCTGTCGGACGTGAACTACCTATATGACAGGTCATATAAACACTTTCTGTAATATGGTATGTTAAGTTTGGAATCTAATACTGAAATGAAGTACAGACATAACATATATACAATGCTAAAAATATTTATGCAGTTTTATGTTGAAATGTCGCATGATCCAGACTTTCATTTCATTTGTAAACCCTGGAGCATTACGGCGTCGCGACAGAATCGGATGGAGACAACGGGTCTGGAATCCAGACAGCGTAATTGTCCCGGACGAAACGGGACATGTGGTCACTTTCGTGTTACACCTACCAAACAAAGGGGAAAAAAGTTATTCCACGTTACGTGTTATTTACACTACCTTTCTTTTCTGCAGCTGTCATTTCAGGACTGTGGTATTAACGTCTTCGAAACTCACGGTTAGTCGAATTTTTGTGTTTGCATCTCGATTCATGTTTACGCTCCCACTTTTTTGCACGCTCTTTCACGTATTGTAACACAAATATCTTCTTGTGTTATAAGTTTTCTTAGATTATTGAATGAATATACTCAGGGAGCCATATAACACTAACAGTGAACGTGAGGCTAAAAAAGAGTGATTCAGAGCAATAACTAGAAAACGGAGGCTGGCTTTTTGCGACACTTTTCAGGGTTGAACCTTCCTGGAACCGAATCTGTTTGTGAGCTTGCCAGTAGTTTTACAATTTCATGACTGTATTAGAATCGCAACGCAGGTTAATTTGCAATATGGGCCTGCCAACAATAGGTATACCGAGCTGTCTGATGGTGTATAGCGTTTTCCTCCCAAGCAGGCTGGGGATGAAAAATAAGTGACATACAACGTAAACAAAGGAATTAAAATAGCGCATAATCAATTGGTGTATGTGCGTCTCTTTGTAGATGGAAATGATCGTATGGCAGTTTTATCCGAGAGATTCCATATGGGATTGTTCGGTCGCTTTAGCGCAAGTCTTTCTACTTGACACCTCATGGGCGACTTGCGTACCAATGATGATGAAATGATGATGACACACAAGACCTAGCCCCCTGCCAGGAATCGAAACCGGAACCCCTGCGTGGAAGTCAGCGTCGCTATCATATGAGCTATGGAGATGGACTCTTTACAGATGATATCAATATTATTTTAAATAATGTTTTATTTAGACTCATATTGAAAATGTACTATGTTTTATTACCACAGAACACTGGGTAAAATAGAAAAAGAAACCCTCATGCTGTTGGTTTAGCACAAAAACACTGTTAAAGAAACCAGACAGAGATTATGTTGCCCAAGAAGAAGAAGCGATTTCCAAAGGAGAAACGTGACTATAAATGAAGGTACTAAAAAGAAATGAAATATTTACAACATAGTAGGTAAAAATTCAGATGTATCGTTAAAATTGAAGACACTTCATGAGAAATCACAGGTCACAATATTCCCGAGAGTAACCTGAAATACAGGCCAAATGGGACAGGAAACATTTAATGATTTTCCGAATAAGAACCTGACCTACAGGCCGAATGGGAAAAGAAACATGAAAGATTTTGGAATAAAATTTGATTGACTTTGTTTGTAGGCTCAGAATAGGCATCAGCTTTTTCCGTGGTACAAAGATATGGCGACACACTGTTCAAAACTACAGGTACATTTAATATTCTGCCTGGAGTAACATGGCTTCAACGACACGACATTCAGTTTCTGCCTGAATACAATGTAGGATAGGCTGAAATTCTCTAGAAGCACTAATGAAATATATGCACTGATATCCATTAAATATGTTAAAAGTAGACACATTGATAGGTAGTGTGTAAGCATGTATGTCTGTGTATGTAATTTTCACACTTTTATGTACTTACTTTCTTAGGAATTAGAATCACTATATTCTTGTTGAAGTCTGTGGGTATTTTCCCTGTCTCATACATCTTGCATACCAGGGGAGCAACTTCTTCATGTCCGGCTGTCCTAACGATAATAGCAGTACAGACGGAACATCATCTACTCCAGTTGTTTTCTTTCTACTCAAATCTCTTAGTGCTTTGTCAAAATCCTCTCGCAGTATCATATCCTATCTCGCCTTCCTCTACTTCGCCTTCCATTTCTAGAATACTGACTTCAAGTTTGTTTCCTTTGTACAGACCCTCTATATTCCTTCCACCTTTCAGCTTTCCCTTCTTGGCTTATTACTGGTTTCCCATCTGAGTTCTTGATATTCGTACCTCTCATTTCCTTGTCTCCTAATGTCTCCTTTATTTTCCTGTAGATGGTTTCTATCTTTCCCCTATTTCTTCTACAGTCTTGCATTTCTATTGAAGCCACTTCTGCTTAGCCAGTCTGCACTTCCTGTCAACCTCGTTTTTCAGACTCTGTACTCCCTTTTGCCTGCTTCACTTGATGCATTTTTATATTTTCTCCTTTTATGAATAAACTTCAGTATTTCCTGTGTTATCCAAGGATTTCTATTAGGCCTTGTCCTTCTGCCTATACGATTCTTTGCGGCCTTCACTACTCTATCTCTCAGAGCTACACATTCTTCTTCTACTGTATTACTTTCCCCCGTTTCGAACAATTCTTGCCTAATGCTCCCTCTATAACTCTGAAGCACTTCTGGTTCCTTTCTATTTGTCCAGGTTCTACCTCCTTAATTTTCTACCTTTTTGCAGTCTTTTATGCTTTAATCTACAGTTCATAACTAATACGTCACAGACTATATCTGCTTGTGGATATGTCTTACACTTTAAAACTTGTTTTCTAAACTTTTGCCTTGCCATTATAAAGTAAATATGGTATCTCTCAGTGCTCCCTCGTCTCTTCTATATATATAAAACCTTATTTAATGATTATTAAATTGTGTTCTGCACAAAATTCTACCAGACGATCTCCTTTTCATTTCTTTTCCCCAGTTCATATTCACCTACTACATTTCTTTCTCTTTCCTTTCCTACTCCGAGTTCCATTCTCCCATCACAAAAAGTTTCCTTCTCTTTTAACGGTCTGAATAATTTATTTTATCCTTTCCTACAATTCTTCAATGAGAAAAAAGTAAAAATTGTTCATTCGAAGCACAACACTTGTTGAGTTTCAAGATTTCTTCTCGTGAAGATACTCTGTAGTTAGCAGTGCCTATTGCTTTCCCATAATTCTTCGGTTTCTCAGGTTTCCCTCTAACACTTCAAATGAAAATAAAATATCTAGGAAGCCGATGCCGTGCGGTAGATTTAGGACTGTGTTCCGTGTGGACATACTACGATGCCCCTAAAAATTTTATACTTGGTTTAACACCTATGTCATCGCCAATTACGGGACATATTTTTATACATCATATTACTTTCAAAATTTATTGTTTCCGTAAGAGACAGTAAAAATAGTTAATGGACATACTGCTGGATATATTAGTGTTACAAGTAGCCTGTACTTAAGACTAATGGAGCTATACATAATCTTGCCCCCTTACCAATTTTAGATCTATGTATATGGAGTGTTTCTTTCATCATCAACGCTGTCATCTTAATAGAATTTCGAGATTACTTGTGGATCTTCTAACACAAGCTGTGCATTCTGATACTTACATGCTCCAAAGCCATCACGCTGCCTGATCAAAATTCATATCTAACATCCAAGCGGTTGTTCTCGATTACGATATGCCGCCCCGTGTAGATGTTTTTTTCACTCAGCTGCGTGTTAAAGCTTCCGACATATGCTCTCGCAGGACTGTCGTACACAAATGAAAACTACTCGCATGCCACTCTCTCATCAGGGAGGAATCTACATCTACATAAATACTCTGCAAGTCACATTGAAGTGCATTTCAGAGGGTTCATCGAACCGCTTTTATTATGTTTCTCTACAGTTCTATTCTCTAATAGCTCGCGGGAAAAAAAGGACACCTAAATCTTTCCATTGTCTACATAATTTCTCTCATGTTATTATGATGATCCTTTCTCCCTATGTAGGTGGGTGCTAATAAACTATGTTCCCATTAGGAAGAGAAAGTTGATGAAAGAAATTTTGCAAACAGATCTCGTCACAACAAATAATGCTTTTCTTTTAATGATTTCTACACCAACTCCTGCACCATTTCTGTGACACTCTCTTCCCTATATCGCATTAGTACAAAACGAGCTGCCTTTCTCTGAACTTTCGCCGGCCGCGGTTGCTGAGCGGTCTGCGGCATGCCAGTCACGGTCTGCAAGGCCGCTGCGGTCGGGGGTCCGAATCCCCCCTCGGGCATGGATGTTTGTACCGTCTTTAGTATAATCTAGTTCTCATGTAGTTTGTAAGTTTAGGGACTGATGACCCCGTAGATAAGTCCCATAAGCTCTACAACCATTTGAACATTTTTGATCTGATCTTTCTCTAAATCGTCTGTCATACACACTTGTTGGGAGTCCCACAATGCGCCGTAATACTCCAAAATGGGACGCACAAGTTTAGTGTAGGCGGTTTCTTTAGTAGACCTATTGAATTTTCTGATTGTTCTGCCAACGAAACGTAATTGTTACTACTAGGCATTTAGTTCTATTTATGGCCTGTACTTTTGACTGATTTATCGTGTAAATGAATTTTAACGGGCTTCTTTTAGTGGCCATATGAATGACTTCACACTTCCCATTATTGAGGGTCAAATGTTATTCAAACGTTGGTTAAGGGACTTAACTGTGGGGTCATCAGTCCCTAAACTTACAAACTACTTATGAACTACCTTATATTAAAGGCGACACAAACATCCCTGCCCGAGGAGGGATTCGAACCCCCGACCGTACCGGCCTTGCAGACTGTATTGAGGGTCAACAGACTTTTTTGTTTCACCATGCAGATATCGTATATAATCATGTTGCAGTTGCTTTTGATCGTCTGGTGACTTTACTAACTGGTAAGTGACAGCATCATGCGCGAACAACCTAAGAGAGTTTTTCAGATTGTCTTCCAAATCTTTTATAAAAAAAAGGAACAGTAGGTGCCTATGACACTTCCCTGGGGAACGCCATATGTCACTTCAGTTCCACTCGATGAAAATATATTCAAATGTTTGTCAAGCTTACGGGACTTAACTACGGGGTCATCAGTTGCTAAATTTACAAACTACTTATGAACTAACTTACATTAAAGACAGCAGAAACAACCATGCCCGAGGGGGTTTCGAAACCCCGACGGGGAACAGCCTCGCGCAGTGCAAATAGCGCCTCAATGCTCTCGGCCGCTCCACCGCGGTTCTACTCGATGACTTTATGTCAATTACAACTTACTGTGTCCTGTCTGACAGGAAATCACAAATCCATTCGCACTATTGTGACGGTATTCCACAAGCACGCAGTTTGATTAGAGAACGCTTGGGAGATACAGTATCGAAAGCCTTCCGGAAACCAGAAATACGGATCAGACCTTAGAAACTGTAAATTATGACATATTCTAACTTGTAAAGCATTTTAACATCTGGGGGGTTTGATTACCTTCTCCCCTTATCCCCTTGACTATGGTCATGTACGAGGCGCGTCCAGAAAGTAAGTTCCGTTTGATAATAAAATGAAATTGTACACAGATACAGAAGAAATTTTTATTGCAGAAAATTCTACAGCTCTTGAACTACGTTTGCACATAACTGCCGAAATTTTTCAGGCATTTGTCATAGCGTGGCACCAGGTTTTGTATACCTTCTTCATACAAATCTGCCGCCTGTGTCTTCAACCAGTTGGAAACAGTGAAATTTGGGGGAAGTCCATAGCGAGAGCACTAATTGTAAACCTACGGTTTTCCTTGATCTTGTCATCAATCGCGTGAACCAGTTCTTCTGTAACCAAAGGTGGACGCCCACTTCGTTCTTCATCGTGCACATCACTACGCCCGCCATTGAACTGTCGGACCCATCTTCTCACCATCGAATTATCGCATTTGATCCGTAAACATCGCAAATTTGCCGATAAATTTCGCTTGGTTTCACTTTCCACGCATTCAGAAACCGAATCACCGACTTGATTTCACAGGCGGCGGGATTTTCAATCAACGCCGACATTTCAAACAAGCACAACAAAGCGTACGTAACTGACAGCGATCTCCAAATGGCGCACGTTCTTCTCCTTGATACACATCGTCTACAGCGCATGTGCGGAACTGCAATCGCAGCGCTGCAGCGGAGATAAATTGAAACGGAACTTACTTTATGGACGCGCCTCGTATCTTATGGTAGTGTTAGCGAACATTTGCCGCAAGTGTAAACTACTCTGTGAGTACTGGTAAGAATACCAAACCTTCTGAGAGCAAAAGACTCTCACAGGTATCCCAGCCATGAGGCAAAGTGCAGCATGACTGTTGCCACATGCTGAGAGCTCACGCAACAGAACGACGCGCACAAAGCCACGCTCACTTAAGCTGTAAAGGTCGCGTGCGATCGTATCTGGACGGTGATAAATGGGAACGACAGTTTCGGCGTCGTATTTCGCACGGCCGTGTCCGCGGGTAATATAAAATATAATCGCGAGGTATCTCTGTCAACTGTTGTAAAACACTCGCGCCGGCGAAATAAAATACTGCCGTTTCCGAAACGGGCTCTCCGTTACCAGGTACGGCGAGTCGCCGCGTTTGAGTAACTTAGTGCCAGTTTTACTGCAGCGAAATCGCGGCGTCGGGGCGCGAGCGAGGTCCCAAATGTCACGGGCATTAAATAAATACCGGCCGACTTCAATAACGCGCTACGCGACGCGTAAATTGGGGCCGCGAGGATTTCCTTTACCGCGAGTCGGCCAAAGTGGCGCGCGACGCCCGATGCATTGTTTATGGCGGCGTAAAACTCTTACTGTGCCGGTGTCGTACTAAAAACTCGAGTCGCGGTCTGCAGCCAAGGAAACGCGATGCGCCGCTGGCGGCCACAACCAGTCCGCGGCCGTCGTTTTTCGATTTACGAGAGGCGCGCCGCGTGCGTCACCGACTGTGGGAACCGGCCGGCGAACCGCTTTTTAATTGGACGTCGCCTGGCAACGGCGCTGACTGACAGACACACCTCGCGGCTAGTGGCACCCGGCGGCGTGTCCCAAGACATCGCGAATGTGAGACAGCAGAACTTGTCGCTGCCGACAAAGGCTAGTTCCGCCTCGGTAGCTGTTTTCAACGCGGTTACGTGACTATCATATTCTAACAAGGGAAAATCCAAGTCGTTCGTCCAAATCCCCCCCCCCCCTCGCGACACACTTAAATTTAGTTCAAAAATGTTTGTAAATCTATCGGAACAAATTGTGTGGTCATCAGTCCGTAGCTTACAAACTACTTAAAGTAAGGTAAACTAATCAAGGACAGCACACATACACCCATGCACCAGGGAGGACTCGAACCTCCGACGGCGAGCAACCGCGCGCTCCACAGCGAGGCGCTTTAGACCGCACGGCTACATCACCGCGAGACTTAAATTTAGTGTCAACACTTTCACACACACTGGTTACAAATATTAACATACCTCTTACTGCGTCTAAGACGGATCAGAAATATTTTTCCTCAATGGAAACAACATGTTTAAGACTGTGAGTGTTCAAACATTTCAAATGCGCACTTACGGTCATTTGTGAAGAATGTCTATAAATATATCAAGAAGAGAGAGTTGCACTACACAGCAGTTTGTGTGAACGTCGAAGATCAATGAAGTTGGGTTATACTTTTAATCCACTTTATAATAGTCTTCTTTAGTTCGCGAACGAACTAGTTCAGAAGAGCGCTTCCACAGACGAACATTTTATTTTCACTCACAAAGTAATATGAAATACAAGAGACAGGAATATTTGTATTCGAAAATCCAGAAAAAATATATCCTATAATAATTTTTCATTTTAATTTTCACTCTCATACTAATATGAAATACTGCAGATGTAACATAATAATGTACAAAAACTTCAGAAAATTTCATATTATTTGCTAGTTATTTATTTTTATTTTCACTCACCAGAAGTATGAAATGAAATGGATAGCCAATCCTTTATTCATAGGTCCAGAAATAGGTCAATAAGAAGGTATAAGATATAATGAAATGTGCGTATGTTAAAAAAAATCCATGGGAAAAATTACATTTACGGTCTTGAGGAGGTTCTCGAAGTTAGGTTCATATGCGGAATAGTCTCTTCAAAGTGGGTGGCCGTTGGCCCTGAGCGATAATTATTCTGCAAAAAAATCATTTTTGAATATGAAATTTCCCAAATATACGTGGAGCCAAACTTATCAGCCAGGAGACATGTTGACTCCAAAATTCTTCAGTGGACACAGTTTTATACGTTTTCAACGAAATGTCTTCCTGCAAGTCTATTATCTCCATATGGAGTAAAGGCTTTGAAAGGTGGAAAAAATTCGCAGTCACATCCGTCCATTCTGCAACACGAGAAACTTCAAAAGGTGATTTTAAGAATCGTGACAAGTCGTATATGTCCTAGGATTTTACTGCAAATTTCATCTTAACTTCTGCCAAGAAATTTGATAAAATGGAAATGTCTATTTCTGGATTATTCTTACATTCAAAAATTGTTGCAAAATTAAGAAATCTTTGACTTAAAACGTCTCTTTCAAAGAATCAAAAATTAATTTCCAATTTTTTGTAGCTCGGCGTTATTATCTACAGAAAAAAAATAATTTCGTTATGTAACTTACACATTCAAAATATTTTTGGCGTTCCACGGGTCTGATCTGGACGGCGGTCCGCCAGTTGCCGACCACTGATATAGACGCATCACCTAAAGAGTCTCTATCATCTGTACGAAGACGCTTTGAAGAGCATGTACCGATGCGCATTGAGCTGCTCGTTGCACATGAAGACCGAAAATCCTGAATCACATCTTATTCAGCGACGAAGTGACCTTCCCCAATCGTCGAAAAGTTGACTGGTATAAATACTTATTTTGGCTAACACACCAGCACTGGATATCGTGGGATTTCTTTATATGTGACATGCAGACAGCAGGCAAAAGTTGAGCGGTGTACACGCTTTCATTTCAGCAGTAGCAAATTGGTCGCAGAAGACTAGAATACATAAGAGTGCCTAAAAAACTGCGTAAGTGGTGGTGACTACGTTGCTGAACCAAGGATTTTTAAGACATTTGCCAATTCATTCGCGAGTGAGGGAGAGAGCAACTTGCAATTTGCGGCTGTTTGCTGATGAGGCTGTGGTATAACGGAGGCTGTCATCTTTAATTGACTGTAATAGTATACAGGATGACTTAGACAAAATTTCTAGTTGGTGCGAAGACTGGCAGCTAGCTGTAAATGCAGAAAAATGAAAGGCTATGCGCATGAGTAGGAAAAACAATCCCATAATGTTAAAATACGGCATTAGCAGGGAGCTTCTTGATGCAGTCGCGTCGTTCAATATCTACGCGTAACATTGTAGAGCGATATGAAATGTTTGGGACCCGCAGCAGATCAGTTTAAAAGAAGACATAGAAGCTGTTCAGAGGCGATCAGCTAGGTTCTGTGGTATTACATCAGCATTTTTTTCATTAACAATATATCTGCTACGCTTGTCGCTGGCAACCGCTTTCTTCGGCAGCGAGTAGTGATGGTGTGCTATCTTTTATTTTCACTTTTTTTTTCTCGAGCTGGGAAGAAAGTGGAATTGCATTTCGTCTTTTCTTGTTCTAGTCATCGTACGATACAGGCGCAGCTCTCGGATCTCTTTACGCTTACATACATGTAAGTGTGTGAGCTTTTGGTGTAAAAATATCAGAATAATAATTAAGTTTCGTGGAACATCTTTCCTTATTTTACCATGACCTATCACTACCACATCAATATCATATTTATAGTTTTTCAGCAATATCATTAACTTGTAAAATGATGCTTCGACCCATTGTTGGACTTACAATAATAATTATTCGATGGATGTTTCTGGATGCAATTTGAAGTGACCTTTGTGATTAGATTTTTACTGCAATGCTTGCAAATAATCTTCACTGTTAAACGAAGTTCGATCAATTTCAACAAATTTTACTACGAACAAAATCAGCTTACTATTTTTTCGCGGCCATTTAGTTCACGCATCGCCCACTAAACAAACCAAGCATCCTCTTACAAAATGCAGTACGACTATCAAAGTAGGTCATTCAGTAGGCGATCAGCTAAGTGCAGGAAATCTAATATGTCAGGTAAAGTACGGGTTCCACCACTTTCTAATGTAGTGATGCTTTCTGGTGTTGTCTATGTTCAAACTATTACGACCGCAAAGCCTTAAGTGCGGAATCTTTCATGTTTTGTTCGGTACTTCATTTCTTCACAATTATTTTTCTCCGTAATACTTCAATATTTGTTCAATTTTAGTAGCGGTACCCAACTTTAGCTACAACGGCAACACCAAGCAAAAAGGAAAGTATCATTACAGTTCGTTCAAAAATGTTCAAATGTTTGTAAATCTATCGGAGCAAACTGTATGGTCATCAGTCCGTAGCTTACAAACTACTTAAACCTAGTTAAACTAGCCTAAGGACAAACACACACACCCATGCCCCAGGGAGGACTCGGACCTTTACGGCGAGCAACCGCACGCTCCGCAGCGAGACGCTTTAGACCGCTCGGCTCCTCCACCGCGGCTACAGTTCGTTACTGGTAGGTTAGACCTCTGCGCGAGTGTCACGGAAATGCTCCGGGAACTGAATTGGAGATCGCTGGAGGAAAGACGACGTTGTTTTCGGGAAATTCTGTTGAAGAAATTTAGAGGGCCGAAATTTGAAGCTGAGTGTTTAACGATCTTCCTACCGTCTACTTACATTTCGCGTAATGATAACAAAGACAAGATAACAGAAATCAGTGCTCGTACGGAGGCATATAGACATTCTTTTTCTCCTCGTTCTATTTGGGAGTAGAATAGGAAAGGAAATGCCTAGTTGTGGTACATGTACCCTCCGCCACGCACCATGCGGAACATGTATCTAGATGTAGATCCACAGACTGAGAAACACCTTGTTTACATGGGCTCCCAAAACTGGATTTCGTAAACCTATTTCCCAATTCCGCTTTTGGTTGGTCATGTAAACACTCCAAAATCGATTCTGGAAATCCGCTTCTCTAAAGCGGTTTTTCAGTACCACAATTGATTTTCGTGCCCTTGTAAACGCAACCGTTTTTGAAGCGTTCTTGGCTTGTCAGATTGTGTTTTCTTGTTAAGAATTTTCGGCACATATGGGCCGAGTGATATTTTCTAATGTGAAATAAAAGTATAAATGTTAGAGTGAACATAAATCTGTGTATTTAAATTAAGAAAAAAAGCAATTGTGCAGACTAAATAAGGAACTGAATCAGCTGTTTTCCAGCCGCTATGTTAAGTGAGCTAGGAAATCCGATTCAGGCTATGCCATGTAAACACGACAGCGAAAAACGGTCTACGAAAATCGGTTTTCGTTGTAACGATATACTAAAATTTTTATTTATTTTATTTTTTTTTATTTTTTTTTATTTTTTTATTTTTTTTTTTTTTTCATCTTTGATCAGCGATGCTTATCGCCTCCTGTTCCCTATGATTCACAATGCAACTAATTAAATTTCAATCGTTATTTTTTACTCCCCAACAAGCGAGAAGACGGAACCGTGATACTAGTTTTTCTCACCCTCTGGTCTGTATCTGATGTGACAACACATCTTTCATACCTGTATCCACTTATGTAAGTAGGAATAATGATGCAAGTTGTTGCTGAAAATATATTATTTAAATTTAAAAGCATTCCCTCTCCTTCGTTTTCATTTTAATGAAACTCCTCCAAGCCAAATATTTAATTTCTTAAGGTTTCAGCTGCTTCGCCTCCTTAATAGTTTAATGTTCAGACGCCATTACAATCGCTTCGCATTGCCTGAAAAATTTCAATCAATCAATCATCCTTATACAACACTTTGCTTGATTTTAGAACCTGCAGTCATTTCTTTTCTAATTTCACGAAGTCCGATCATTTTTTTAAAATTATTTTATCATTACCAGTAACTTCATGTTCTACCAAGTCACACAACAATGAAAAGCGAAGTGAACAGTCTGAACATTGATCTC
This sequence comes from Locusta migratoria, assembly GCA_026315105.1. Lineage (NCBI taxonomy): Eukaryota > Metazoa > Arthropoda > Insecta > Orthoptera > Acrididae > Locusta > Locusta migratoria. The sequence goes on along the minus strand of CM048748.1, from coordinate 100,294,618 downwards.
CTACGGAAAGTATCTCGAACATTCACCGATTAAATAAAATAAAAAAATAATAATAAAAAAATAAAAAAAGTTATCATTTCCAGCTTCTACAATACGAAGCGCAGGATCCAGCTAGATGCTTTCCGTAAGTCTTATAACTTGCTGTTGCTTGTTTGGTGCCCGACTTTAATATGCAACCTGCGGTTTATTTGCTTTAATGTTCATTTTGTGCTGTACTTTAACTAACTTATTTCAAATTCAAAAATTCGGTACCATCAATTCCTTGTCCAAAATATAATCGCGGAATCTACTTTAACAATTATGGCATCATACTAAGCAAGGGCAACATTATATCGCCTTCCGGAAGATGTGTTGCACGTAAACGTAGTGACTGATGCGGAGCAAAGGACCACATTAGTTCAGTTTTGATTGGAGGCTGCAGAATTTGACTAGCAAAAGACGCACACAATGTGCTACTTTGCCTGCCTTCCAGTCTTCCTAATATTTCAGTTGCACCATATTATATGTATATACAATGTTCGATCGGGATCGGAACAAACTGGGCTTTAGATGCCACTTAACGACCGTGTCGTGTGGCAGCGGAGGTTCTCGGGTGACTTTTACGGCACTTCTCCGCGGGATAAACCGGCCGCTTGTTGCAGAGATCCTCGGCCCACGGCGTGTCGGATCAGTCGACGTCAGCGCCTCCCGCGCCGCTCGCGGCGGCGTTGAGAGGAGGCGGTCATAAACGCGCTCGAAAAAGCGCCGGGCAGTAAACCGGGCGAGAAGTAATGCCCGCATTCACGCTGCAAGAACTGGAATTTGTCCACTGGAATTTATTTATGTTCGCCGTGCCGTAAAATCCCTGTAAATTATTGCGAAATTTTATGAGGCCTATTATTTTTGTATTGCAGCGTACGTGCCATAGATATACGCGCTGGCGTTTACATCACGCAGATATTGCAGCGTACATCAGACTGCGGGCACTGGGATCGGCTCCGGTGTCGATGGTCGTATAATTTTTTTTTTTTTCCTGCATAATTTTACTCACTAAAGCGGACGCGTAATAGTTGTTCGTCAATTGGAGAGCTAATCCCGATCAACTATCAGACTGAAACAGTCATAACCCGGTAATGTGAGTTATCTGGTTAGCGCTCATGATGCGTTTACTTGCGATGCTGTGGATTCTGCAAAAGCCTGCCACGTATAACGTACATGTTACCAATGAGCTGGAAACTTTGTGCGTAGCTCAGAGTTGGACGAAAAAACAATATCTTACTTGCATTTTCGTCGCTCTGGTAAGAATGGGACGGAGGGCGAAAAGGGAGTTACCGCCGGAGATTCAGACCAGCATGCATCACCAATATTTTTTCTGTTACACTCGGGATGTGTTTCTAAGGACATATAAGGAAACAAATGTTAAAATGTTTGTAAATATAAATCTATGGGACTTAACTACTATGCTCATCAGGGCACATGTTTTCCAACTACATAAACTAACACGTGCGAAGGACAACAAATATACAAATGTCCGAAGAAGTACATGGATGCAGGAAGTACAGAGGAAGGGAGGAGGAGGAGTTGAGCTGATTAACATCGAAGGATGAGATTTACAAAGGAATTTTACAAAAGGGGCAGAGGTGGAGGAAATGAACAAGAAGTGGTGAAGAGGAAACGGTTGAAGAAAGAGGAGATCAGTTTGCCGACTTTCGTTGCAGACTTTTACGCAGTGTGCCACTGCTCAGTACGGTAATGCCGTTCCCCCGCACACCTCTGGCACATTCAAACTTGATCAAACTCCGCTGTTCCTGTTTCGAAAACATAGTAACACCGTTACGCAACACCGCTCACTCACAAGTGACTATGTGTTTCTCTCGATTGTGCGCACGCTGGTGACGTGGGATGGACGAGTCCATTTGCTCGGAGGGAAGGTAGATATGTCAACAACTTGTGCTATCTGCTCCAACAGTAGATTACATTGCATAGTGTCTCCACAGCAGTATTCTCACTATTTAACCAATCCTCGTATGATGTCGTACCAAGAAATACGAGAACCTGAAGCTCTAGATCTCAAAGATCGATATTATACATTTACTGATTTTTAGTACAAACCAATAATAATAGTAGTACTAAATAAAAGACTAAACGGAAAGAAAGAAAGAAAAATAAAACAAGAAATGCATTACAAAAGTAACATTGTGCTAGCCACGTTGTTCCATGTAAAATACTTGTATTCTAAATTAACGAAAGAGAGCCGAAAACAAAACATACTATCTTAGTCTGTGTAGAACGACGTTAGGGATGGGATAAATTATCAAAACTGCGCTTGAAACAAAACAAAACAAAAAGAAAAAAGTACACGGCACTTCTGTACCGACAGTACCATAAAAAGAGTTCTCAACAAAATTTATCATGAACAGTTTAATTTCTATAGATTCATTGAGTACATAATAGAATTGTTATCTGTACAAACTGTTGGCACACTGGCAGGGGGATACAGTTTATCAGATTGTCATCACTCAAGCTGCTACGGAATCGTGACTTTCACATACATGTAGAGAAAAATACATTTGTAACATTTGCAATCTCATTATTAAGGCATAGAAACTCTATAGGACATTCTGAATAAATGTTCAAATGTTTGTAGAGCTTATGGGACTTAACTACGGGGTCATCAGTCTCTAAACTTACAAACTACTTATGAACTAGCTTATACTAAAGACGGCACAAACATCAATGCCCGAGGGGAGATTCGAACCCCCGACCGCAGCGGCCGTGCAGACCGTGAATGTCACGCCGCAGACCACTCGGCCACTGCGGCCGCCTATTCTGAATAGTTTTGACGTAATATAATTCAATGTTTGGTAACCATTTTTTCCTTTTGAAAAGACAGAGAACTAACCACATTTTATTATGAAAAAATCAGTCAAGTTTGCGTAAATTAGGCATCTTACCCTTGACGTGCAAGCTCCAGCCATCGCTGCGATCGTTTGCTGTCTGCATGATGACAGACGGAGTCCCCTGGCCTTTACATCTCTGGCGCGTCGTCTGCTTCGCCACTGATGCGACTTATCGACAGTCTCCACGCCCCCGTTTCCACGGCAACCATTGGCGTCGCTTCATTTTTCTTTGTTTCGGACTCTGTCTTCGATTCAAATTTTACTTTTATTAGAAGCCAATAGTTGATAGGCACTTGTTACATAGCCATTTTCTTTTTAGTCATAAATACTATAATTTTTTAAATAATAGAATTAATGATAATAGTGTGGTGTCGCACAAGTACAAAGTGCGCGCCACCTACTTTCGCCGCGCGCCGCCATGCATGCACGGCGCGGCGTTCTTCCGACGACAGCCACGAGCGCCCTCTGCTGGGACCCCGCTCGTGGCCACCACTGAAAAGACACCGGTGACTTCGGACTGAGATAGCAACGAGTTAGGACCTTCGTAATCAGATGGGCACGAGTGAGGACTTTGCTATTGTACAGGCACTAGGCGGGCCTCTAACAACTATGTTTCAGCATTCTGCAGTACTATGTAAAAGTTAAGTATTGTTACATTCTGTGCAATATATCTCCTTCTAATTTACTCGAGTGTTTATAGTTTCTGGCTGCTCCCCTCCGTACCTGCACCAGCGTGTCGGTATCGTTCCACTCGGCCACCGACACCTACGACGAGGCTGGGACACAAAAGTGGCGACGAGGATGGGACACAAAAGTGGCGACGAGGAGTGATAGACGAACCTTGGACCAGCCCGCTTGCAGCAGCCAGACAGCAGCAGTCGGAGCACGCAAAAATTGCTCCCGCCCACCCACCCTTATTATAAGATTTTTGGGGGAACATATTCTGTTACGTGTTTGTGGACTTTTTTGTTGCAGAGTGTCCTCTTTCATATTGCATTTCTGTTTTGTTATAATTTACTTGTATGCGCGGCGCCTAATCGGTCAGCATGGCCACTACCCCGAACCCAAACTTAATGGAAATTATTCAGTTACAGACGGCGCAAATTACCCAGCTTCTCCAGGCCGTGTCGCAGTTGACGACACAGGCTGCTCACCAACAACAACAGTCGTCACATCAGCAGCCCACACCTGCCGCCGCACCGCTTCCGACGTTCCGCCAGTACAACGAACGTGAGGAAGAATGGAGCGACTATTTCGCACAGTTTCAAGAACTCGTCGCGGCTCATCAAATTACAGGTCAGAGAGTGAAGAACCTTTTCTTATCGATTGTGGGCCCCCAGACTTTTGTACTATTGCAAAAACTTTTCCCGCACGCATCTCCTCGTGATGTAGACTTTGAACAAATTGTAGATGCACTGAATGCTTATTATGAGAGAAAAGTTCTTGTAGCCGCTGCACGATACCGATTTTTCAGACTTAAAAAATTACCGCAGCAGTCACACCAAGAGTGGATTACGGAATTGAAGGGCTTAACCCGCCAATGTAAATTTACTTGCTCTTGTGGACTTTCGTATAGTGACGTTATGTTGAGGGATGCGATTACGCAGAACATTCAGGACCCCAGAATTAGAGCAGCAATTCTGAAACAGTCTGACCCCTCATTAGACAGTGTACTGCAGCTTATAGAAGCGCATGATACTTTTGACTTAGCAGATGTAGAAATGCAAAGCCATAGTGTAAATTCAGTGCGCCGCAACGGACGCTTTCCTAGCCGTAGTTCTCAGTATAGCACTAGTGATTCTTATTTTTCTACCGGCCGTGCTGAACAGACAGTGAACAGTAGCCAGTGTAAAAGTGCGACGCAAAGGTCGCCCCGTCGTGTTAGAAACGGTAATTTGAATAACGGGCGCCAACGCTCATTTCAGAAAAATGTACGTAAATCTTGCCCCCAGTGTGTGTCTCGCCACAAGCGTGCTCATTGCCCTAGTCGCAACGCAACCTGTTATCAATGTGGCAAATTGGGACATGTGCAGTCTGTGTGTATGCAAATTAAAAACTCAAAGAACAGTAACGTTAGAAACAGTGCTTCGCAGAGTGCGAGAACAGTTCATTCTGTAAATGTTATAGGGGCTGTGGAATTGAACACTGCTTTCCTTGGATCTCAATTTCAAGAAAGTAGTTCTGCGCCTATGGCAAAACTATATAGTGCACCACGTAGCAAGCGCCGACGAGCGCGTAAAACAGTGCAACGGAAAAGGGTTCGGGACAAGCAAAATGACTATGAACAGTGCATTCCTGTAGTGAAAATAGTGCCTTCTGCAACTACTAACTGTAATAGTGCCCAGTACTGTGTAGCTAGTGACAGTAGAATTGGTGTAGCTACTCAAAGTAATTTTAGTGCAGTAGCCTCGCATTGCGCGGACGCCGATCCGGCGGTAGTGTCATCTAGTGACAGTGTGGTTACTCCCCTGTGTGCCGAGTATGCGCCGCTTCCTACCGCACGCAACCCGCGCAAGCGCAGAAAACAATATGTATTAGACGTTGCCCACATTCGCGCACCGGTCGTGCGCCAGAAGCACAAGCTGTTTGTTACTCTCTCCATAGAAAATAAGACTGTGCAATTTCAGCTTGATACTGGTTCCGCTGTTACATTAATTAATAAAGATACTTATGAACTTCTGGGTTCGCCAAAATTGTCGCCGTCACAGCAAGTGTTAACAGCTTATACAGGTGAAAATATTCCCGTACTAGGAACGTGTAGCATGCCTGCCTCTTTTCAGGGTGTTACGAAAACAGTTGCTTTTGTTGTTCTTCAGGCCAAATCTACGCAGAACATTTTTGGACTAGATGCTTTTGACTTGTTTGGTTTATCAATTCAAAGAGATGTGCTTCAAATTTCGTCAATAGTGCCTCAGGATAAAATCAATGCATTGTGTGACAAATATAGTGACTTGTTTTCGCCGGAACTAGGTTGTGCAAAAGACTTCGTGGCACATGTAACTTTAAAAGAATCTGCAGTTCCAAAATTTCGTAAAGCTAGACCAGTGCCTATCGCATTGCGTGATACAGTTGCCGAAGAACTTAAACGTTGGCAAGATAGTGGGGTGATTTCTCCTGTTTCTGCGAGTCAGTGGGCCTCGCCTATAGTAATTATACCCAAGCCGACAGGAAAACTTCGTCTCTGTGCGGACTTCAAATCTACAGTGAACAGTCAAACAATTGTAGACACTTACCCCCTGCCCAGACCTGACGAACTAATGGACAAATTAGGACAGTCTCGCTTCTTTTCTAAGATTGATTTAGCAGAGGCATACTTACAGATTCCACTTGATGACGAGTCAAAAAAGTTTTTCGTCATTAATACTCACATGGGCCTTTTTCAATTTCAACGCCTACCCTTTGGCAGTTCTTCCGCTCCCGCTATTTTTCAGCGTTTTTTGGAACAGCTGACAGTTTCTGTACCGTGTTGCTCGAACTATTTAGATGATATTGTGGTATCCGGACGTACAGTTGAAGAACATTTAGCAAACCTGGAGTGCCTTTTCAAAGTTTTGACTGCAGCAGGTCTACGTTGTAATAAAGCAAAGTGTTCGTTTTTTCAAACTGAAATAGAGTACCTGGGCCATGTGATTAATGCCCAAGGAATTCATCCCTTACAGTCACATCTTCGAGCAATCAAAGACTTGCCTCCTCCTAAGAATGTGCATGAATTGCAAGCAGTAATGGGAAAGCTTAACTATTATTTCAGGTTTATTCCCAATGCCTCTCAGATTGCAGCTCCACTGCATCGCTTACGTAGGAAGAATGTTCCTTTTGTATGGTCCAAAGATTGCCAGGTTGCCTTTGACAACTTAAAGTCTGCACTACTCAGTGATGCATGTCTGATTCCCTTTGACCCCCAGAAGCCTGTAGTGTTAGCAGTTGACGCCTCATCGTACGGTCTCGGCGCAGTAATCTCACATCGTATTGGTTCTCACGATCGTCCTATTGCCTTTGCATCCAAGCTACTGACGCCGACGCAACAGAATTACAGTCAGATAGAAAAGGAGGCCTTAGCAATCATTTACGGCGTCACAAAGTTTCATCATTATCTCTATGGCAGAAAATTCTATTTGTTGACGGACCACAAGCCTCTCACGTCGTTGTTCTCACCCACAAAGCCGATTCCGCCACGTACGGCACAAAAGCTTCAGAGATGGTCCTTGATATTGTCTAATTATCAGTATGAGATTTTGTACCGACCTACCACTAAACATGCTAACGCGGACACACTTTCCCGACTTCCGGTTGGCCAGGATGTATCATTTGATTCTTCAGAAATGGCATGTTGTCAGATAGACTCCAGAGATGCTTCCGCTGTCGCAGACTTTCCTTTGAACTCTCGTCGGGTTGCACAGGAAACAGCTGCGGATGCAGACCTAAGTGTGGTAGAACGTTTTGTTCGCTCAGGGTGGCCTGCCAGAGCCAAAGACATTGATCGGCCTCTGGTTCGACGTTATTTTGCACAACGTCATGCATTATCTTTAAGTCAGGGTGTACTGTTGTTGCATACCGACAACGACCAAACAAGAGTGATTGTTCCTCGTTCCCTGCAACGTGAAGTGTTACGCCTCCTGCATCAAGGACATTGGGGCATTGTTAGGACAAAGCAACTGGCCAGACGTCATTGTACCTGGGTTGGTATGGACGCTCAGATAGAGGACATGACGTCACAGTGTACTGTTTGTGCGGAGCATCAGGCGGCTCCTCCGCAACGTTTCTCAGACTGGCCACGCCCCAAGGGACCATGGCAACGTTTACACATTGACTTTGCCGGAACTTTCTGGAATACGCGCTTGTTACTTGTTGTAGACGCTTTCAGCAAGTTTCCTTTTGTGATTGCCATGAACTCAACGACGGCGTCTAGTACAATCAGTGCCTTAACATCAGTGTTTTGCATCGAAGGCTTGCCTGAAACTATCGTCAGTGACAATGGACCTCAGTTTGTTAGTGCGGAATTTCAACAGTTTTGTCGTGTGAATGGCATTCAGCATATCACCACCGCGCCTTTTCACCCTCAGTCCAATGGTGAAGCAGAACGTTTCGTTCGAACATTCAAGTCTCACATGGAGAAGATGAAAGGTCAGCACTCCAGGCAGCAAGCTCTTCAAATTTTCCTGTCTACGTATCGGTGCATGCCACGTGACGGCCCGTCTCCTGCCGAGCTGCTACACGGCCGCCGTCACCGCACTCTCCTTCACCTGCTGCAGCCTCCCACGCACCGAGTCGGTTCGTATGGCGCTACGCGTTTTCAGGTTTCCACGCCGGTGCTGTACAGGGTGTTTGCTGGAAACAAGAAGACATGGTTGCCGGGCACCATTCAACGCGTGCTTGGGCGCAATATGTTTGTTGTACGTTCTTCCACAGGGTCGGAGCTGCGGCGCCACGCAAACCAATTGCGCCTGCACAGACCGCGCGATCCTGTCTCCGGTTTCTTGATTCCAGACCCAGTTCACCGCCAGGGAGCACAACCACATCGTTCGTCCCCGGACTACGAGATCCCTATGGACGTCGACGTACATCCGACGCAGTCGTCGCCGCCGCTGTCGCCGCCGCAGATGACAGCGTCACCGAGAGGGACTCCGGGACCGTGCGGGCCCCCCCAGCTTGGGCCACGCACCTCAGAAGAAGATGACCTGCTCCCTCTGGGCGGGGGCGGGCGCCCTTCTCCAGGTTTCGGCGGGTTCCCTGGAGGATTGCAAGGCGGATGCCGGGGCGCGGACGGCGTCTCGATCCCGGCCTCCGCTACGACGCCCGTCCCACCAGTAACGCCCCCGCCCAGGCCCTCCTCCCAGTGCCGTCGCCGTGGCCCTCAGCCCTACGCCACGACGGCGCGGCGGTTTGGGGGGGAGGGGTGTGGTGTCGCACAAGTACAAAGTGCGCGCCACCTACTTTCGCCGCGCGCCGCCATGCATGCACGGCGCGGCGTTCTTCCGACGACAGCCACGAGCGCCCTCTGCTGGGACCCCGCTCGTGGCCACCACTGAAAAGACACCGGTGACTTCGGACTGAGATAGCAACGAGTTAGGACCTTCGTAATCAGATGGGCACGAGTGAGGACTTTGCTATTGTACAGGCACTAGGCGGGCCTCTAACAACTATGTTTCAGCATTCTGCAGTACTATGTAAAAGTTAAGTATTGTTACATTCTGTGCAATATATCTCCTTCTAATTTACTCGAGTGTTTATAGTTTCTGGCTGCTCCCCTCCGTACCTGCACCAGCGTGTCGGTATCGTTCCACTCGGCCACCGACACCTACGACGAGGCTGGGACACAAAAAATAGCAATTAAATTTTATATATTACAGAATGCCATTTTATTCATTTTATTCAACCATAGTAGATCAAGCGTGTTTCGTTCCCGATGAGCTCATGGCGCGGGCGATGGACTAGAGCTTATCTTCTATAACACGTAGCGTACTCTTGCTGTTTAGCAGTCGCAACGACCTCTTCATCTCAGCACCACATCATATAATTCATTTTTCTAAAATGTAATAACGGGTATTTCTGTTGTACCTCTTTTCCTCCGAGGCAAACTGTCTTTTGTTTTCCAGATTAATCGGTCTGTATATTTGACGAATAAAAATAATGTGTATAATTTGTGGGAACTTAACTGACTTTTTTCATATTAAACTACAATAGAATTTGTGTTTCAATCGGGAGTTACACTTTAGATCCACCAATGCAATCTGGAATAGTTCAGGGGCACTACAAATTGGTTCAGCAAATAAAAGAGATGCGGGGTTGACAGTATCAAGAAGGCATTTGTAAATGTTGTTTCATTTCTTCCAAAACTGAAATGAATTTTAAACGCACATACCTTTACATTAAACCAGATGTCAATTGCTTCTACTTGTAATACCATGCTGAGTACGAGAAGTGTGCGGACAAGATAACTAAAAGTGCACAGTCTGGAATCCATTCCGGATCACCTAATGTTCATGTTGCGGTATCGGCTACTTACGATACTCCAAACGCCAACATTCGCAATGCGAAAATATTTTGCTGACTCCCACTTACATAGGTAGAAATGATCATCAGAATAAAATACGAGAAATCAGAACACGAACAGAGAGATTCTGGTGTTCTTTCTTTCCCCGCGCTATTCGATAATGGAATGTGAGATAAATAGTATAACGGTGCTTTGATGAACCTTCTGTCAGGCACTTAAATGTGATTTGCTGAGTATCCCATGTAGATGTAGATGAAGACGAAACGCCGAGTGGCTGCTGCGTCCGCGCAACTACTAGTGGCGTTGGACGCCTCCTGGAGCTGTCTCTCTGGTTTTGTGGCGAGTGAAGGAAGTGTTTCTCCGTTACTTATGTAGCAGATCCAAAGGCGTATTTCACTCTATACTGGTCTGTTAGCCTGCTTCCGCGCCATCTTGATCTCTACAGAATCCGTTAGATACTATCCTAGAATTTGCGAGTTTAAGCCGGGATCCTGGTTTTGTCATACTCCATGGTGTTCTCAAACTATACAGTGTTCTTCTAATGCTGATTTAGTGACCTGTTGCAGTCTGATATGTTTTGCTCTTCCTTACATCTCATGTCAACGGTTCTGGTGGTTCGACCAACGTATTATGGTACAGAATTTATATGGTATCTGATTTCCTGATACCCGGTCATTCTTGTCCACCCAGAGGAGTTCCCCAATATTGTTTGGTGGCTAACTAGACTTTTGATTTTGTGTATCCTCAAGATTCTGCTGATACTGACAAATATAGGCTTAGCAGAATAAGAATAAGAATGTCTGTAAATCTATCGGACCAAACTGCGTGGTCATCAGTCCGTATCTTACAAACTACTTAAACCTATATAAACTAACCTAAGGAAAAACACACACACCCATGCCCCAGGGAGGACTCTAACCTCCACAGCGAGCAACCGCGCGCTCCGCAGCGAGACGCTTTAAACCGCTCGGCTACTCCACCGCGGCTAGGCCTAGCAAACGGTATTCTACACGTATATATATACTCTGCAGGTGACGTTGAAGAACATGGCAGAGGCTTCATTGAAGTACTTTCATGATGTTTTTCTACAGCCCATTCTTTAATAGCTCGCTGGAAAAAAGGATCACTTAAACATTTCCGTTTTCGATCTGATTTCTCTTATTTTATTCTGATAATCATTTCTTCCTATATAGGTGGGTGCTAACAAAGTATGTTCGCATTTGGAAGAGTAAGTTGAAAGGCGACCGTCTGTCGTCTTCCATATATGTTTTTGTATATATCTGAAAAGTTATAATTTATTTAATGTCGCTAGATCATCTCTCTCTTTTCCAGGCTTGAGGAATAGCATTTTTATTTCATGTGTTAAAATATCAGTTAATATTGCTAGGTTTTTCTTATTTTATGTTAATAATCTATTATTATGTTAATTAATGTGGCATAAGTACGGCTTCTCAGCTACGCCACTGTCCCTGTGAGACTGTGCAGTTGTTATACTTTTAAGTAGGGTGCGAGATTTTATGGCTGTTTGAATGTGGGGAGTGATAGCTAGCTTAGCATCGTTCTCTCTGGCTCAGAGTCGATAGCTACTGAGGTTACCAAAGATGTTTCTACACCCTTCAGTTACAGTCTAGTCGGCGAGCCTTCTAAAGAGCGAGTGTACTCGCTCTCCGTCCCACCACCGCTGTTTCTTGGATTTTCCGGCTTCCGGTGGCTTCCCGGGACCAGTGGCCACTCGGTCTGCACAATCTGGGCTGTTCGTCTGGTGAGGTAAGGTTGGTTCTGCTCTCGTTTCTGGAGATGGTAGCGGTTCAATGACTAGCACGTTTAACATAGAATATTTGTTTTTGGATATTTTCTCCTATCGAGTGTGGAAAGGTGTTCTCGTTTTTGAATTCAGTGATTTCCAATAGACAAATGCGGTGTGCGTATTCTTTCAGTTTGATAACGGCCGGATATGTTACAACCTTTTGTGATCATGTGGCGGTGTATGAACTCTGTGTAAATACTTTCTAGCTTTGTGGGGCCCGATTTCTAATAGGTGATATGTTCAGTTTGGTACAGTGCATGTAAAAATCTACACATTGTTTCTTTTCGTGAGTCATATGTGTTCCACGTGGTTGGTTCATAGAATAAAGCCTACAGCTTCCACTCTTATTTGTTCCATGCCCATAAGGCAAGTAACTACGTGGGTATCCTTCTGATTTCCACTAATACTTCGTCATCTTTTCTCCCTGCCTATTTTAATATTGCTGTTTCTTCTCCGACTTGTAGTACAAACTCTGTCTTTGTCAGTAATTCTGTCTGAGCCTTGTACAACCTCCTTCAATAGCTTTCATATATAATTTGAAATTTTTCTATGGGTTCATGCTGTAATTCTCTATTCTATTTTTCTGACTTTGTAATTATTTCACTTTTACGAGTTTTTGTGACTGGACTTCATCCGTCTCTGTAAGCGCTCCCTATCGCGTGTAGCTGCATTGCTTTCACTTCTTAATGTAATTCTAAACGTTTCTATGGGTTGCATGCCGTAATTCTTATTTTTATTTTTCCGACTTTGTAATTATTTAATTTATGTGGTTTTTCTGAGACAGGACCTCATCCGTCTCTGTAATTGCCCCCTATCGTGTGTAACTGTATTTCATTCGCTTCCTTATATAATTCTAAGCATTTCTATGGGTTGCATGCTGTAGTTAATTTTCTTTATTTCTCGGAATCTGCATTTATTCAATTTTATCGGTTTTCTGAACCACTTGGGTCCGAGCTCCCCGAGCTCCGACTTCCGGGTTTTGCAGGTAGTCGCACGAATTCAAGCCACTTCTCATATAAAACCAGTATCAGATCGATTTCTAACAGACTGCAACTTAAGAACCCATCTTGATTTTGTATAATTAATGCGATTTTCAACCACTTCACCTTTAGTGGAGAGTGTTCATGTAACTTAGCCGTTTGTGGGCGTTAGCGTGTTTGCTCGTGGTCCAATTCAGATGTTATTTAACTTGGCTATACACACGCACCATCTCAAAATAGGCACGACAGACCATACCCAGCTTCAAAGTGTTTTTGTATATTGTGTTTTGTGCTACCTCCGACTTGCTGAATTTCGTCTACGATAGCGGCTCCTGCTTCCGCCTCGTCTCAGCACGCTGTTTATGGTGAGTTTCGCTATGGCATTGCATGTGTGTGAGAGAATGAGTGTTGTTTGTGAATCCTTCCCCCCAGTAGCGTTAAATGATGTATAATTTAGGCTGGGCACTGTCCGCATTAATCCATGTAAGAGATGCATTTTATTGTGTTAACGAAATTGGTTCTCCATTTTGCTTGTTCTCTATCTGAATAAACAAGTTTAAGTTCAGCATATTCAGTAAGTTGCCTATAAATTGTAGTTTTAGAGCACCTTCCCTTTTTTATTGAATAATGATCTTCACAAGTGTTAAGAACATGCTCAGATGCAATGTTTCTTACGACTAAATTCCGCTGTGCCACAAATGTTTTCTTAGCCAGCTTTATAAGATAACTTTAATTGTGGCGGCTTGTTTATTAATGTCTGTGTGTATTAACGTGTGAGCTGCTATGTATTTTGACCACTGTAGTATTAACTTCCTGTTATTGCAGTAATTTGAAACGAGTCAGTTCCCAGTTTGGGCATATAACACTTTCTTGGGGAACGCCAGATGTCACTTCAGTTCTACTCGATGACTTTCTGTCAGGTACAACGTACTATGTCAGAAAATCACGAATCCAGTTCCACAATTGTTCCGATATTCCATAATCACGCAGTTTCATTATAAGGCACTTGTGAGGTACAGTGTCGAAAGCTTTCCGAAAAACTAGAAATTTTGTATTCAGTCCGGAGACTGATTTTATGCAACTCTCCACTCTATCCTGAGCAAGCCTTTTCATCCCCTCATAGTAACGGCAACACACATCCATTTGAATCTGCTTACTATATTCATCTCTTGATCTCCCACAGTTATTCCCCCCCCCCCCAAAAAAAAAAAAAAAAAAAAAAAAAAAAAAAAAAAAAAAAAAAAAAAACCGTTTCCCTCTAATGCTAAATTTACAATTCCTCAATGTCTAACAATATGTCCTACCAATCGGTCCCTTTTTTAGTCACGATATCGCAAAAGTTCCTTTTCTCCCCAATTCTGTCCAGTACCTCTTCATTAGTTGTGCGATCTACCCATCTAGTCTTCATCATTTATAAATACGGAATCTATTTGACATCCCTTGTTGACAGCTCTCATCACATCATGTGTATTAAGGGTACCTTCCAGGTCTCTTCTTCTACTACCGTTGTATCAGGTCGTCTGGTGGAGTGTCGCGCTTTGCAGATGTCTCTGGTTAAATGGCTGTTGTCTGTGAAGAATCGCTAAAAGTGATCGTACTGATGTACGAAGTTGTCTGGGTCAAAGATTGTTTTCATTCGGTGTACAAGGGTTCACTGCACCCCTGTTCCGGGTGATGGCAGCTATCGGCTTGCACGATATTTCGTGTTGATTGATTGGTTGGTCGATTTTGTCAGGGAAGCCAAAACAGTTTGCGTCAAACCCACCACTGCCCGAACCGAAACTAAGTTTATTGTGTGGTATCGCTTCTTGTATATCTAGTAAGCCAACCAATGCCCTTGAACAGTGCAAGGAGTCCCTTTACCAGTTCTTTATTAGACACAATTTCTTCGGCTCTGGTTGTCCCAAATGTTCTGTGCTTTTTGCTCTCCAGTGCAATGCATTCGAAGATTAGATGTGATGCAGTTTCATCACCATCATCACAGATCCTGCATTTAGGGTCCTCTTCTGTTATTCCCATCTATGTAGGTGTTTTTTGAAATTCCCATGGCCTGTTAGCAATCCAACCATGAGTCTAATCTCTCTCCTGTTCAAGCCCAGGGTTACAGAGCTTATATTTCGTGTTGGTCACATACCGCCTAGTCTCGAAAATATGCATGTCTTCAGGATGCCAAGGGGGAGTATATGAAGTGATCCACTCGCTTCAGTCTTGGTGCCCCTGCTACATGGAGGTACGTGTCAATGGCTGTGGTTAGAGGGATGAGTTACACGGCGCTGTGGAGTCGCCTCGCAGTGTGGACCAGGGCGCGCGCCTCGTTACCCGCGCTATCTCGGGGATCAGTGAGACACGCCGACAAGAGTAATGGTGCCATTAGGAGGCCGAAGAGCCGGAGGATCCCCGCTGAGGAGGACTGCGGCGTGGTGGCCGTGGCCCGCAGGTGCGTGGGGCGAGGAGGGGGCACCGCATCGCCTGGGCTGCGAGTCTGACAGCCGACACTGCACAGATGACACTCAACTGAGGCGTAGCGCCTTACAACTCTCCTATAAGGGAGACCAGCTAGCTGTTAAGACAGATGGCGTGTACATTAGCTACGCTCCTGATAGTCGCTTTAGCGTCCAGTAGGTGACACTAGCGTTAGGACATTCTAGATGTAACGATTGAAGACAAAGACTTCTACATCTACATCTACATACTCTGCAAATCGCATTTAAGTGCCTGTCAGAGGGTTCATTAGCCACTTTCATAACCTTTCTCTACCGTTCCATTTTCTAATAGCGCGCGGGAAGAAAGGAAACCTAAATCGTTCCAATTTTTATCTTATTTCTCTTATTTTATTGGAATGGCCGTGTCTCACT
Organism: Locusta migratoria; assembly: GCA_026315105.1. Lineage (NCBI taxonomy): Eukaryota > Metazoa > Arthropoda > Insecta > Orthoptera > Acrididae > Locusta > Locusta migratoria. The sequence continues at coordinate 100,279,106 of CM048748.1, read as the reverse complement.
ATGTAGGTGGGTGCTAGCAAAATATTTTCACATTTAGAAGTAAAAGTCGGTGATTGAAATTTCGCTACGAATAACGTCGTTCTTTTTATGATTTCCACCTCAAATCGTGCATCATTTCCGTGGCGCTTTCGCCCCTGTAACGCGGTAAAGCAAAACGAGCTGACCTTCTCTGAAGCATCTCAATGTCCTCCGCCAGCTACACCTGGCGAGGGTCATACACTGGGCAACAGTACTCCAGGAGAGGACGCACAAGTGTGATGTAGGCAGTCTCTTTGGTGGAGAAGGTGCATCTTCGAAGCGTTCTGTCAATGAAACGTAACCTTTGATTCGCCTTCCCCACAATATTTTCTATGTGTTCTCTCCAGTGTTAGTTGTTCGTAATTGTTACTCCTAGGTATTTGGTAGAATTTACGACCTTAAGGTTTAACTGATTCTCGTGTAATTGAAGTTCAGCGGATTTCTTTTTGGTAGTCATGTGTATTACTTCACACTTTTTATTATTTAATGTTAATTGCCAATTTTCGAACCATTTAGAGATTTTGTCTAAATCGCCTTGCAGTTGCTTTTGATCCTCTGTAGACTTCATTAACCGATAAACGACAGTATCATCCGCGAACAAACTAAGGGAGCTATTCAGATTGTCTCCTAAATCGTTTATAAACACAAGGAAGAGTATGAGAACTATAACACTTTCCTGGGGAACGCCAGATATCACTTCTGTTTTACTCGATGATTTATCGTCAACTGCTATGAACTGTGTCCTTTCTGATAGAAAATCGTGAATCCAATCGCACAATTGGGGATGAAATTCCATTGCACGCAATTTCATTAGAAGGTACAGTGTCAAAAGCCTTCCGGAAATCCAGAAATATGTTTTTCTTTTCTTTGTAGAGTCTAAGGGACTTAACTACGGGGTCATCAGTCCCTAAACTTACAAACTACTTATGAACTAGCTACAACTAAGGACGGCACAAATATCCATGCCCGAGGGAGGATTCGAACCCTCGACCGTAGTGGTCGTGCAGACTGTGACTGAAGCGCCTCAGTCCCCTCGGCCACCGCCAGAAATATGGAATCGATTTTAGATCCCTTGTCAGTGGCAATTATCACTTCATGTGAATAAAGGGCAAGCTGTGTTTCGCAAGAGCGGTACTTCCTGAATCCGTGTTGACTATTGGTTAATAGGTCGTTCTCTTAAGTTCGATAAAACATTGTTTTAGCATATATTATGTGCTTTATTATTTGTTACTGAATATGCGTTTTAATTGCTGGAGTGAATGAAGTGTGAATTTAAAATGAAAACTCTAGATGGTACTATTAATTCTATATGTCAAGTGCACGGGAAAGAACGATCGGTTCTTATTGGTTGTTGATGGAGCGCGGGTGTTCATTGTAAGCTGATTGGTGACGGTTTTTTTCCAGTCAGTGACAATTAAATCAAGTCGCACGTATTTTCTGGAAGTCTCAGACTCGGTCTAGGCGATTTGGAGTTGGCTTAGAGGAGAGTGACTGACAGGACCAGAGACGCGTCCATAGTCTTAGGAAAGTGTTCTGTAATGTCGTTTAAAACTGAAGCGTATAGATAAAGATGTTTGTGAAGCTACTGTTTACGGTTTGTGTATGGTGAAGAGGTGAAAAATTGTTTTTTCTATAAATGAACTGTGATATAATGAACAACCTTAAATCCGCGTGACATGTTGCGCAATCTTCCACCGAAAACTGGATATTATAGTAGATACTGAAGTGCACGATAATCGAGTAAGCAAATTTCTTCAGCCGCGGCGGAGTGGCCGAGCGCATTGGTGATCTATACTCGGATGCGCGAGGCCGTTCCCGGTCGGGGATTCGAACCCTCCCTCGGGCATGGATGTTTGTGTTATCTTTAGTATAAGTTAGTTTGTGGGTAGCTTGTAAGTTTAGGGACTGATGAACCCGGAGTTAAGACCTATAAGCTTAACAAACATTTGAACTTTTTTTGAAATTTCTTGAAAACGTAGACAAACTGTTTGGTCATTTGGTGACTATTTAATTATTTTTGTCAGGCTGCATGAGTGACTGTACAAATGTGTGTGCAGATCAGTTTATCCTTTAGTACGGACTTGGCAGTAATTTTTTGGGATCCGCTGACTAAGGTAAATAATAACTCATTTATTAAGAAAAATCCTTCATTATTTCGTATATTTTTGGAGACCTGTTATAAGAATCTTGTATTTCAACGCAACCTGTGGAATTCGTGCACTGCGGCTAGTTTTTCAATACAGCTTCTTCGGTCGAGCAACATTGTTCATCTTTTTACAGTGTTGATGTGGACTGTTCCAACAGTAAAGGTCAGCTACGTTGCACACCGATCACGATACACATCGAATGTGTTGTAGTATAGGGGCAAATATGAGACACGTATTCCTTTTATACGTGTCCGTAATGCCGTTGAATAGGAGAGCACGTTCCCCAATAAAACACGGTTATCTTTCTGAGCGTCTATCGCTGAAACAGATTGTGGTGTAACAGGGTCTGGTTCTTGTTATACGAGAGTGGCGTTGTGTGTTAAGTTCCATAGAGCGTTTACCTGCTCTTGAATTTCCTATCACTGTACGTTATATTCTACAAGAGAGGTCCTCATAATCAGTTCCCATCGCCCGTGCAACTTCGAAAAGGCTGAAACTTCGATCTTGTTTGCTTAAGTGTAATCCTCTGAAGTTATAAATTGAGGGGTCTAGTGAGAGACGGAGCTACGGCACTCTGAGGAAAATTGGAGATATATTGATTTTTCTGAAGCGTTGGATTGAGGCATTATTTATGTAATAAAGGAGTCCGTTTTTGGTTTTAACTTATTGATATCTAAATTATGCAACTGGAGGAATATAAACTTTTATATAAATAGCAATAATTGACCCTTTAATGCATGACGTTTTATTTGAAGCTATAAAACGTACCACGATTTATGTATAGTGCATATATACCTGCGAAAAATATTTTAAAAAATATTCCTTAAAACTATGATGCACTACTAGCAACAAAAAATTCATATCTGGTCAGCTATATAGTGCTTCCATGATGTACCCGATGTAGTAAATGTCACTATTATGCCTCTCATACTTCCAGAAAGTAACTCATAATACAACAGTAGTATGCGATTGACTACTTTTACATGGCAAAGAAGGACTACTAATGTAAACAACCGCCCAGGTTACGAGTAACTCAATGCAGCTAACTTTCTAAATGATTCAGTAGTACTCCGATTTTACAGCTTCTAGGACGAGTTACTAACATATGTAACACTACGTATACAAGCAGCTATAAATGAATTTGTGGTAAAATTTTGATCAGTTTGATAGATAATGGGAAATATAAGGTATGTAGCTGATCAGCTACACTAAGCATTAAAGGTTTAAGAACTTGTAGGCTTAATTAATACAGCAATATTTAAAAAAAAATTCATACACATAACAAGAAATTTTATCCTGGTTGAAATACTGCTACCAAAGTACAAATCATGTCATCAGGCTTATACACCAACTACAAACAACTTCATATCTCTCATGGAGGTTCCTCTCTGTCCATATTTCTGTGGATTTCGGTTTATATAAACACCATGAAAAAATGAAGGAATGTCATTAGATCTTTTCAGTGGTTTTATAGGTCTTCTGTGTGGATAGATCAATGTTATTTTCTCAAGTCATATAAGGATGCACAATCGCAGGGTCCCTCCTGTATACGGAGCGACGACCTGGCATCTTCTTTAGGAGGGATATAGATGCAACATTTTTTAACAATTTGATCTTCCCTTATAACTGATAAACCAAGCTGTAACAGTTCTTTGTTACAAATGCTCCAGAAAGAGCGGCAGATACGCCACGCTGTTCTAATTCACAGAGTAGACACAAAATTGTACGAGCATACTGAAATTGGCCAAAGCTCTATTTTTTATGTTATTTGGTATAGCCGGCTATTTCACTAGACCACACAATTGTGATGGACCCCGCAGAAAGAATTCATGTGAAGTCTGTGATGGCACTCAACCCGACAGTCTCTCGTGGAGCTTATTGTGACACCAGCTCCCCTTTAAGACGTGGGTGCAGATTGTGCAAACATATGTTTCCATTCAAATTTTTCTAAAGCGTTGGATTCAGGCATTATTTGTGTAATAAAGGGGTCCGTTTTTGGTGTTAACTTATTGATGTCTAAATTATGCAACAGGAGGAATATAAACTTTTATATAAATAAAGTTTGAATGGAAACCAACAACATCATCCATACGCTGAATATCCAGGCGTTATCTAATTCTGTGTCAGAAATTTTAGAGGTGTACTTCGCTTTAATGAAGTATGATTCGCTAACATAGGCCAGTAATCAAGCGAAAGCAACTTGTTTTGAGCAGTTGTCCGTTAGCATTAGTTGGATATCGAAGATTTCCAGTAAAAATATTTTTGATTGATAATAAATAGTACCCATCAGCAGAGATAAAATATGAAACAGTTGCCGCAATGATTAGTTGTAACCGTTTCATTCTTCGTTAGCAGCCACACAGAATCAGTGTTACTCATGTATGGAAAGGTTAAATATTGATTAAAAGAATGGCGTAAACGCTGATATTGCGAAATATTTCTGACCGATATCCCGTTTTCCTTCGCATTACAAGATTATGAAACCAAGATTTCAGCATGTTGATATTACGTCCTAGAGAAAATCAAATTAGTTCTCGTTCTTGCTTTTATGAAGCTGTTTAGAGTAATATCGTCGTCGCACGGGACGTGAAAACGCACTTAGACGACGAAATAGGAAGGAATCCACGTTCCACTATGCTGCGATGCGTGAAATGAAGCGTCTGGCATGTTAGATTTTGGCCTCGTGATGTGGAACATTCCCAACGAGATACGACTTGCTTTTCGCGAGACAAGCAGAAATTCTGAGCCGCCATTCTGCTAACTTCGAATTTCCTGCCTTTTTTCAATGTTACATACGATATATCATTAGAAGCCTTTTAAACCGTCAGAGAATCGAGGAACTTTTGAATATGCGTCATTTTAGTTATGATTTATTGCGATAGAATTACCGGCAACTACATATAGATAACTTTGATTATCATGTTTAACGTCTCTTACTATTATAATTGATGAACCATGAAAGAATACTGTCCCTGTGCTACAGCATTCTATCAATGGAATGTCTTTGTGATACAATGTCACATCTAAATAACAAATTACATGTTTTAAGTGCCTATATTTTATTGTGTATTACGTAACAGGGCAGTCAGGCGCAATGGAAAATAGCGAAGTTGATAGCTTCACTTAGAGGTCGCAATTGAAGAGCGTGTAATATTTCTGGCTTATAGCGATTATATATAGCCATTCGGTACAGCAGGTTAGAGCCAGCAGGCGATATATGAAAGGAACTAGTGAGAACCGCGACAGGTGGTACAATAGTTCGTGTTTCCATAGGAAAGTGTACTGGCAAGTTTCCCCGATTTCTAGGGATGTCCCCGAGCGGCAGGCACTGGACGCCGATTGGCTGTAGTACTGGCGGTCACGCGCCCAAACGCGATCATATTTTTATTCATACTTAATAAACTAATTATTGATTCCATGTTGAACTCAAGATAGGAAACCTCTCAAAGCCAAGCTATGCCCTGACTAGATAACACATATTAACTACTGCAAAATTAAAAAAAAAAACAAAGCAATTAATATAAGACAGACGATGTACGGCAGCCATGTTTGCGCGCCAAACTACGGAGCGAAGGCAGCTTTGCATCGAGCTGCCACACTAGAGTCCAGAACACGCACTCGTAGGAGCAACATGCAGTACTCGCATATGTAGGCCGTCATGAGACATAGATTAATAATTATAGAACAATGCAAAATGACTTTAAATTGAACTTTCAGTTCAGACAATGTGTGTCAAGTGTGTATAATTATGCGGTTTGCTAGTTTACTGCATACTTTAAATAAGTTCGCTGGCATCCCAAGAACTTCAGTGTTATTCCATAAATAGATGAGTTACTCGCATAATTTCAGCTTCACTTCAAGAACTCCGACCTGTGTGCCATCATCTGCGTGGGTACGACAGCTATAGAGGACGTCAGGTTGGTGAACTTAAGAATTTCTACTCTTTACACAGTGCAGTGGGGAGTAATTACAACCCTCACATACACTGTTATTGCGGTACAAACGCAAACTGTTGTGCGTCATCCATAGCAAGATGGAGGAGGAAAGAAAATGATATGGAACCGGTTAACATACCCCCTACAGAAGTTTTTTCCCGTTGTACATGGCATCCCTTGCGGGGAGATACACAAGCAGTGCGTACATTGAATAAATGAGTGAATCAAAATGAAAAACGTGACTGAAATACACTCCACCAGCCAGATATTTACGGTGTTGCGTGTGAAGTATAGGCATATATAAATAATCGCAGAGAAAGTGATATTAAAAGCAGCAAAGTGTAAACAGTGAGTGTGCGGCGCATTGGGTTACGTCACATCTGTATGAGAACGGCGTGGCGTGAGACGTAACCAGACGGCGCAATTAACAGCAGCCAGATGCATCGCGTCACGGAGTGGATATATGGGGCAGCGTTCGGTAGAGCAGTTAAGACTGGTTGAACTGCGGTTGCCTGAAGCATCTGCTGGCTACGTAGCGATGAGACGGCGCGTCACTCAAACCTACAGGCAAGGTGGGCAGCAGTCTCAGCAGCTGTTGGAGACCTAGCCGTTTGGTTATTAATTTCATTTAATCTTTCTGACGTTTCTTTTAACACTAGAACGGCGGAGTTTCTGACATTCCAAAAACGGCGGAAAGGGGTCATTTTGACCCACACATAAAATACTTTCATATTAGACTTAAATAAGTGTTTTTTGTTAATCCACACCTTTTCTCTAGCAGTGACAATAATTATTAAAAACCACAATTAATAATAATCAATAATTATTTATTTCAACAGCGAAATATTTTACTAATTTACTGCTGCTACTGCTAACAAGTTTCCTATTTGTATAAACTTGTAGACACATTTAGTATACTTGGTCCATATTACTCTCGTACATGGTCTACAAACACTTTTGTATCACTTTTCTCTCAAGTTACTGGAATCTGCTATACGCACTTAGCACATATGATGTCTGTTTTACATTTGCCGCACACAGCTTTGTGGCACTTTACACAGTTTTCCCTGGTCTTGTTTTGTTGCCTTTGCAGAGGCTGATTTCGCACTTCCTCCACTTTATTGTTGATTTCGGTCCAGTATCCTCTTCCTTTGCCTGATGTTCTTGCTCTTTCATTCCCTTGAGTACATCAGCCAGCTGAAGCATGAACTTCTTCCTTTCCATTTTCTTGTTTGTTACTATGTTGTAAATGACCCATGCATTTATTGCCACCATGTCCAATATGTTGAAAAGACATGCATTGACCATCTCCTACATGCATCCTTTGTAGTACATTTACGAGTCATTTGATCTACCACGTCCACCGCATACTTTGTTGCATTGTAAAATGTTACTGTTTCAGGTTTCTTCTTTCCTTCTTTGCTTGCTTATTGCTGCTTCAGAATGTAGTGTACTCAGAAGAATGACGTTTTTATTCTTCTTTCCTTGGTATTCAGTCATTCTGGGTTACCGCTATGGTGCAGGCTGCTGGTGGAGTGTATTTCAGCATTGGACTTCCTTACCTAATCAGGGATTTCACGATGGATCTTGTTCATTGTAACAACTAATGAAGTTTTCTTCTCTTTGAGTTTCTTAGCAGGTTGAAGAGATGTAAAGAATCTGTCTTCACATTTCTTCCTTGATTTACAAATGGTTCCATGAGACGCAGAACGACGTACTCTCCAAGTGGTTGCTTCTCTCTATGCATGTCCTCTTTGCCGAGGTATGGAAAAGCATTACATATATACTTTGTCGTCACATCGACAGCCAACCAGAATTTGAGGCCATATTTGTCTGGTTTGTTGGACATGGACTGAGTGAACCTGCATCTTGTTTTGCTTGGTAATAGTTGCTCATCTATGGTTATATTTTCTCCAGGACAGTAAGCACGAATAAGCACGTTTTCAATTAAGTTTTCTCAATTTCAGATACAAGAATTTGTTGATTTGTTGATTTTTCATCGAAACGGAGGAATCTGAGAAGCTCCTGAAATCTGTCCCTCGGCACAATGTCCTTGATAAAAGTAGCCCCCCTCCCAAAGTGCGACCAGATATCGTCCACAGACATACCTTTGGACAAATAACGCCCCGTGCATACATGATGGCTATCAGTTTCTCCAGTTCCTCAAGCGAAACAGTCCAGTTATTGTTTTTCAGTACTTTTCGTGCATTTGACTGTATATTTCATGAGACGTAGCATTGCTTCGTCAAAAATAAGACGGAAGGCACTGGTGACAGAGTCGTCTATTCGTTGACAAGCATAAGCAGTGGATCCTCCTTTCTCCTTCAGAACGTTCACAGCCGACCACCTTCCAGAAGATGAAAAATTGGTCGCCTCCCACATGGTTCCATCCCTAGCAACCATCTTTAGACGCTGCCAACTATACCTGCTGTGATGAAAGATGTGATGACTGATGTAGATCAGCATGTGAATCCTCTTCCACTAATCGCTCCTCATTCACTATGTTTTCATCTTCACTTGTCTCAGGTACATAATCATCATCTTCATCAGCCAAGTCCGTTTCGGATTCAACTTCGGAATTCTCTAAGAGCTGTAACACTTCTTCATCAGAAAGTCCATGCTGACGATACATGTTCAGAAGCGTGTTTCGAGGACAAAAACTATCACCAGAATAACACGATATAAACTGTGGCAGACGGGAACGAACACGTGCCAAGTTGCAACAATGACAGGCAACTACTCTGCAATACTGCTGAATGTTGCCGCTACATTGTTGAATTACTTACATATATTCAGAAGGAAATTACATTGGGGTCAAATTGACCCCATCCGCCGTTCTAGGTATATCGATGCAAATGTCAAAGAAAATATAAATACTTTTTAAATTCTAATACAGCATCATAAAGAGGAGAAAAAATTAGGAAAAGTCATATGATTTCATTAGGAAAGTAAATAAACTGAAATGACAATGAAGGAAAAAAGTATGGCAGGGGTCATTTTGACCCCTTCCGCCGTTCTAGTGTTAAACCATTTTCTAACTTGTGTGTTTTTTCTTTTGCATGGTTTTCTAATCTTTTTATGTTTTTTTTTTTTTTTTTTTTTTTTTCTTTTTGTGTTCTAATCTTTTTATGTTTTAGTCTTGTTGATGTGCGTTTTCTTCTTGTTTGTGTATGATTTCAGCTGTCTTTTGTTTTAGCTCTAATAGTACTCGGAGAATGTCCAGTGTTTTGATCTTGACTAATGTCTTTCTCTTTATTATTTTCTACCGGCAAAGTATCTTCTGAAGCAGTTCTACGGCTCACCTTGTTCAATACTGTTGTCTGCTCGTCTGAAATGCCAGCGTTGGATACATTGTCTCTGACGCTTGCGTTCGGATTTTCAACGACATTGTGGCTAAGAGCGGCATCATCTATAGTTAATGGAGGTGTTAATAAATTGCTACAAGATCAAGCAGAATTCACCAAAGCATTTAGTGACAGGCATAATTTAAACAAAATACTTTAGAAAAAATAAAGAACGATTGTGTTTTACTTAATCACATTACATGTAGAATCTGCTTGGAAAGGCAATACAAATACGCTTCAAAGTTGATTGTGCGAAGATGAGCAAAAGTGAAAGAATTATCTGAAACATGCGGTGTTCCTAAGGATTTACTAACATCGAAAGTGAATTGATGCAAAACTTTGAATCATGGGTAGCACAAGAAGGAAGGGAGGGGACAGTCAGAGTCAGTGACACTGTAAATCATGCAAATACTTGCAAATCTAATCATTTTTCAAACCACGGTAATGTACACCCAGTTGCTTTTGTTCAGCAGTCCAAGGGCACTATATATGTACACTTCACAAAACAACAAAGGAAAACTAGTAGATCTTATCAGAGAAAACATTCCAGTAAAATGAATTTTGGTACCTGGAATGAGGTATAATTACACAAGATGGTAATGCACAGTATACTAAAAAACGTCAATTCAGTAAAAATGAAACAAACAAAGGCACTAAAGGATCATATTCAGGAGTTAATGGATGTAAAGATATTGATAAACATATGAACACTTACTTGACAGCCTGCTTCTGGAAGGTTCATTTAGCAGAAAACTGTCATGAATATTTTTCATTCAGCTGTGAGGAACGAAACTATCAATTCAGGTTCTTTGAAAGAGGAGTAGTCAAAGGAATACACAACACAACGGACATAAAACATTATGTACGAAAGAAAATACGTCATGGGGCAATCACATTTTTTACATCACTAGGTAGTTGACAACTAAAAGGAACCCGAGTTAACCAACAGCTTACTTCCGTTCTTCATCATTCGGAACTCTATCGTCCTTAAATTTCTTCTCTCTCACATACTTATCTCAGGGGGCGATTATATTCTTTACATCGCTGGACTGTTGATGCCGGGAACCCGAATTAACTAACAGCTTACTTCCCTTCTTTGCACGCTGTTAGTTCTTTCAGCTTCATCATTCGTAACTATTATCTATCTTCTTTCAAATTATTCTCTATCACATGAACTGGACAACAAAAGAAAAAAGAACCAATGGTGATGTAAAATCTAAAGATGAAATCAACCAAAAGTAGTACTTCATTGAAAAATAAAACTCAGGCTCAAGCTTAAGACAAAGTATACAAGTACAGGGTGATCAATGCTCAGCGCAACCGCCTTTGCAGCGTGTGACTTGCCAGCGATGGCCGCTACAGTTCCCGCTTAGCGGGCCGCCTGGCGCCCGCACTAAATTTAATACGAGTTGGCGCGCAAGTTATTTCTGACATACTTAATACAAACAGTTAGAAAGAAAAGGTTATTTACTCACATGTATTACGCAAGGAGCTGCTGGAACAGCCTCCCTCCATTGTTCGAACATTTCTGACACCTGATGAGGGAGTAGCTCATTACACTCTGAAGTTGCCTCTCAGAATTTGCAGTGATTTCATGATGATTGCCTCTCAGAAATTGCAGTGATTTCATGACGAATGTTTGTTTTTAGTTCATCTAAAGTGTGAGGATTTGATTTGTACACTTTCTCCTGTATTGCTCACCACAGATAAAAATCGCACAGGGTTAAATCGGGAGAATGAGAGGGCCAAATGTTCTTAGTGATAAATCTTTTACGAACACATCACCAATTTCCCGTAATGATAAGTTGACTGTATCTGCCGTCACAGAGTCTTGCTGAAATGTCACGAAAACTCGTTCGCCCTCAGTTAATTGGGCAAATAAAGGCCGCAATATGTTTTCAACGTACCTGTCACTGTTAATTGTTTCCAGAAAAAATATAGGGCCGATCATTCTCTCACCGCTAACAGCGCACCACACTCCTATTTTTTGGTCGTGCAAGGGCTACTCGTGAATTAAGTAAGGCATTTCCTATCTCAAGTCACGATTAATTTGCGAATTAAAATAATCATTTAGGTGGAACCATGATTCGTTCGAAAAGAATGTTAAGTTTCAATTTCTCCGTTTCTCCATTTACAGAATCAATGAGTGTGATGAGCTACTCCCTCAGCAGGTGTCAGAAATGCTCGAACAATAAAGGGAGGCAGTTCCGGAACCTCCTTGCGTAATATAGGTGAGTAATAAACTTTTATTTCTAAGTGTTTGTGCTGTGTATGACAGAAATAACTTGCGCGCCAACCCGTATTAAATTTAATGCGGATGCCGGGGGCCCGCTAAGCGGAAACCGCAGCTGCCGTCGCCGGCGAGTCGCATGCTTCAAAGGCGTTTGCGCTGAGGATTGATCACCCTGTATAACACCTATACATAGATTAAAAGCCAGTATGGAATAACAATAATGGTTAGACACCAGGTACAAAGCGAAGCAACAAATGCTATTTGAAACTTTATATAATTAATTACACATTAGTTATATAAGCAGTGAAGGTGAAGAAGAGGAGATTTTATGAATGAGGTAAGTGCATAAACAAATGAAGTACGGTTTTAGAAATGGTGGAGGAAGATGGTGTGCTCTTTGTGTGAGATGTTAAGAAACATGGGACCATTACGTGTAAAGGAATAGGAGATTTATAAGGTGACAGTAAGTTGACCAGTTATGTGAGGTAGATAGTTGTGGAGTTTTGAAGAAGTTGTATGGCGATAAGAAGTCGACCAATCTTTATGTATGAAGTGAGAGTGGTAGTAGTAAAGAAGGTACTGAGAATCTTTGGGCGACAGTAAGTCGGCCACACTTGCAAGAAACAAAGTTCTAGTATTAAGGCGATGTAAGCGTCGACCATAAAAATGTTATAAAGTGGATCCCCTACCTTATCATTGAACACTCAGTAGTAGAAATGTTACCTCTATATATGAATATAGGTTCAGCAGAGTAAAAACGAGGTTACTTGAAGAGCAGAATATAATGTTTCAATTACTTAAAATACACGGACAACAAATAAAACATTGTATCACATATAATTTTTTGAATTGCGTTAAGAAACAAGAAAGCTGAGTGTCGAATAGAGCTGCTGGCTGTCCATTTCCTGTAAGTGCTGGGTACTGTTGATTTTTGGTATTAAAATAGAAACGTTCGCATTCCCGCAATATGCAATGAAACGTATTTGTATGCCTATATGAAAATAAGATCATTGAACCACAACAACAGTAATGAAAGCTTGATGAGAGTTATTTTTGCGTATAGTAAACGAAGCGGCAGGATGCTAATATTGCAGTAGGCTGGGCGGCAGCGCCAACTGACACCATACACAATGTGTTGAGGAAGGAGTAGAAACAGGGGTGCAGGCGTATGCTTGTAGGCAAGTACTTTTGGTATTTACGTATTATGATAAAATGTTGTGACATTTAAATTAATCTAACTTTTGTATAATATGCAATACAACATTTCTTGCACTGTGAAGTGGAAGACAGATTAGAACTCTCCAGACTACATGATTAGTGCAACGTCAGTATTTTGCAACGAGTGTTGATGAAACTAATGGCAAATAAAGTCAAGAGATCCATGTCCCTTATATTTCGAATTGAAATAAGTGATGTAGGGGCGTCTCTAAAAAATTTGAACGGCCTAGCGCTGTGTGTAATGGTTTTGGACGGCAAGGTGCCGAATTTTGGTGGTGTATCCCCGCCACGACCTAGGATTTTTATCTGTCACTTTCCACTTCTTCCACCTCTGGCAGTGTTGCTGATGTGAAAAATACCGAGTAGCACCGTGGTTTGGAATCCACGTTAAACTGTAGGTCCCTCTATAACTGACTGGGCAAGTCAGTTCGAAGGTCGGGGAAAGGCAACGGCATGCCACCTCCAAACAGGACCATGCCTTGTAAAGAACTGTGGAGTTCAAACCAATCTTCGGATTGTTGACTGCTTTACGATATCAGAATAAAATTGTTGCGGTTGCAATGCGCTGAATTAAGTGTAATCATAAAGAGTATATGGAAGGTTTTACGTGGACGACGTATCGTCGAGGAAATGTATTTGAGAGTCATGTGACTCTGGTGATAAATAATTATCTAATTATTTAATGTTGCATTCTAGCCAAAAGACAGCAATGTGCTGACAGTCATGTGTATATATATGTGTATGAATTATGTTTATGTATGTTGAAACATGTGTACTTATGTATGTAGAGTATGTTTGTATATACTATCGTAATAAATAACTTTTTCTTTGCAGGATGGTTCTTGGTAATATTGAGAACTGAAACACATAGAAATTTTCATAATATTTTGCAGATGTAACACAGATTAAAGTCACAGGGTAAAAGGACATAGCGAGGCATTTGAGGTATTTATAGATTTTATGAATTTGAGAACAAAATTTAGATTTTTCCAAATTCTTAGTTGTCTTCGAGAACCTCCAATTTTGGAAAGTATAAGGAAAGGGATGTGTAATCATTCTCGCTTATAGCCATCATATTAAGATTTAAGAATTGCTTTGGTACAGCAAGTCAGAAACAGCAGTCGAAAGATGGTAAAAGCTGGTGAGAACTACGACAGGTGCTACCAGCAGGTCGGTTTCCCATGGGAAAGAGTGCTGGCAAGTTTTCGCGAATTCTAGGGAAGTCCCCGAGCGGCAGGCACTGGACGCCGATTGGCTGTTACGTACCGAAACACGATCATATATTTTTAAATATTTGATCAACTAATTATTTATTCCATGTCAAAACTTAGGATACCTCTCAAAGCCAAGCTATGCCCTGACTAGATAACATATACAATTGCAAAATTAATAAACAACGCAATTAATATAAGACAGACGATGCACGGCGGCCAAATTGTGGAGCGAAGGCAGCCTTGCATCGAGATGCCATACTTGAGTCCAGAATACGCACTCGTAGGACAACATGTAGTTCTCGCATATGTAGGCGGTCATGAGACAGATTATAGAACAATGCGAAATGACTTTATAATGAACTTTCAGTTAAGACAATGTGTGTCAAGTGTATATCATTATACGGTTTGCTAGATTTCTGCGTACTTTAAATAAGTTAGCTGGCATCCCAAGAACTTCAGTACTATTCCGTAATTAAATGAGTTCCTGTCATAATTTTAGCTTCACTTCAAGAACTCCGACCTGTCTGCTATCATCTGCATGGAGACGAATGCTATAGAAGACGTCAGGTTGGTGAACGTAAGAATTTCTACTCATCACACAGCTTAGTGGAGAATAATTACAATCCTCGCGTACACTGTTATTGCTGCACAAACGCAAACTATTGTGCGTCATCCAAGGCACCATGGAGGAGAAAATAAAATGATATAGGACTGTTTAACATACCCCCTACAGAAACTTCCTTGTTGTAAGCGTTCCAGACTACCTGCATACGTTTTTTCCTTCTCTTCTAAACGTTTCTGGATCTCTCTTGTTAATAATAATAATAATTTCGTGTGGCTTATTGGCCTGATGCAAGTCTTTCAATTGGACGCCACTTCGGCGACTTGCGTGTCCCTAGCCTACCCCAGTTATCCAACCGGGGAAAGGGGACCTACAGCTTAACGTGGAATCCGAACCACGTTTCGTTTCTGGCGACTCCTCACATCTTTGAGAGGCGAGTGATCGGTTAAAACGCAGACTGAAAATTTCCGAGGTCCGGCCGGGTTTCGAAACCGCGACCCTTCGGTTTCCAGTCGAGCGCTTTAACCCCAAGACCACCGGGCCCGACATCTCTCTTGGTAATTTAATATAACTATAATGTACGACATTTATTGTTACTTCTTTTTAAGAAGACTGAGTACCGCGGTGGTCAGCGTCACGAACTGAGGAGGTTTCTGAATACTCTCCCAGATATTTTAATCACTATTTGTTTCATTTACGGTTTATGGATGTTTTTTATTAATTTAATTCAATTATAACAGCCAATATTCGATGTATTTATTGCAAACAAGTTCGAAATCATTCCACGACAGTGTTCGTTGGATTTTCCGTGTATGGACACAGGAACAAAACAATTTCGAGACAGTAAGTACCTTACGTAGCTCGGTATTCCCCGTAGCATTTACAATATTGTGCAGCTCTTTTCAGTGTTGCAATAGCTCAATTTTAACAGTGCAACGAGAACGTGACTATCGTGTGGTCAAGGGAGTACATGTCTGTATTTATTGATGCAGTAAAGGAGGAACAGTGTTCCTACAATACTAAAAGCTAAAATTATGGCAACGGACATCAGGACCCAGGCGTTGTCCCGCGTGTGTGAAGAAGTTAAGTGTGTTAGTCACGACCTAATATCTCCAAAGGAATGCCAAACTAAATTTTTGAATATGCGGAACATAATTAAAAGGGAAAGTAGAGATATAAGAGAGAGTAAAAGAAATGAAGCTGGTGCAGATGATGTATTTCACTGTTCATTTTTTCAAGATTTTTTTTTTCTTTTTCAAAAGTGATTTGTCGTACATTTAGTTATCATTAACATTTCAGATACATGTACCATATTTCTGTTACGTTAATGAATTACAATTTCTACATGTTGTAGGAAAGACATTTTTATATATTGCACCAAAGCTGCTTTTATTTTAAATGCTGACTAGTTTCGGGATTTGCCCATTTTCTATATGAGTATTGCAATCTACGTGCACACAAATGTACAGGTTTATCTCTGTGATAAGAAAGCTATATTATTTAAGTTTTATTTTCGACGATCGCTAACAGAGTTACTATGGAATTTTACTCGTATCCATCTTTGTAAACGCACTGATATCCATGGAAGCGCGCAAGAGACGATGAAGAGCGCTACAGTCGCAAATCACGGTGAGCAGCACATCGTGTTCCGTCGGATGCAACAGATCGTTTTAGTGCGTGCATTAGCTAGATCGACAACACCTCTGGCGTGCGCAACATAGGAGAACAATTCCTATGTGAGGGCGGCTTTAGTCAATTTGTAACAAGTTTCTTGTAACGGCATCTGTAAATACTTCGAGAAGAGTTTGTAAAAAAGTGAAGTCTATAACTTACTTTTTGTAGGGCAAAGGAAAACGTCTGAAAGAAGGGGAAATTGCAGTCGTTACTTTTTCCGAGGACATGCACTTGTACTGTATGAATACATGATCAAGGCTTCTACTTGGGTAAAATATTCCAGAGATGAAGTAGTCACCCTTTCGGATCTCTAGACGGGGACCAATCAGGATTATATCGTCATCGAGAGAAACAAAACGGGCATTCTACGGATCGGAGAGCGGAATGTTCCATCCCGTAATCGAGTAGGTAAGTTAGAAAATTTGAAAAGATAAATGGAGAGGTTAAACAGGGTGGGGATTAGTGAAATACGGTGGCAAGAAGAACTGCTTTTCTAGTCAAGTGTGTACAGGGTTATAAGCACAAAATCATTTTGTGGTAATGTAGAAATAGGTCTGATAATGAATATGAAAATACGAAGGCGGGTAGCTTATTATGAACAGCACAGTGAACGCATTATCGTAGTAAAGGTAGAGACGGAGCCAACTCCAACCACAGTTTATATGCCAACTAGCTCTGTCGATGACGAGGAGTTCGAAGAATTGTATGAGGAAATAAAAGAAATTATTCAGATAGATAAGGGAGAGGAAATCTTGATTGTGATGAGGTACTGGAACTCTGTAGTAGAAACCGGTAAAGAGGGATATGTAGTAGGTGAATGTGGACTGGGGAAGAGAAAAGAAACATCAGATCGCCTGGTTTAATCATCTTGAAAGAGATATACGTAGAAGAGACCAGGAGACACTGGAAGATAGAAAATTGACTTTATAACGGTAAGGCATAGGTTTAGAAACTACAACCTGTAAGTTTAACTTTTGTATTCTCATCGTACGTGGAAATTTAGATTACATCATTCGTGGTTCTCAGCAATTATAATAGTTGTTTTATTGTAGGGTCACCCATCACGTCGTTTAAATGATAAACCAACCAAATAATATATATCAAACTGAGAAGCCGAAATTTGATATTTTACTTAAAATGACACAAACTGAATGGTCAACCGATTTTATTCTGACGAAGTGAGTTAAGTTCCCAGTGGTCAGACCTGACCATTAATCTCCGTTATTTAACCTAGGAATTATATGCAAAACACTGTAAGTAATATAAAAGATAATTATGCAATATCTAGCCTACTGGCTTAGAAAAATTCCCATTTAACTTCCTGATACGCAAATTGTTTGTATTTTTTCCGATTTTAATACGTAACATTTGAATGTAAATTATTATTTTAATAAAACAATGTCATTTTTGTACAGTAATTGCACCTGAAGTAGTTGCGAAACCGGTAGTTCGGGTCTCCACGACTCTAATAAAACTAAAAGACAGCTTAAATGGACTAACGGCCTTTCACTCAGGAAAGTACAATTTTATTTTAACAACTACATTTTAACTGTGTGAATGTTCCTTAACTATACGGCATTAGACATCGTGAGAGAGCAGAATGGGGCACTCCGCGGAACACACAGACTTTAAAAGGGCAGGTGATTTGGTGTCACTTGTGTCAGAAGTCCTTACGGGAGATTTCCACAATCCTAAACCACCCTAGGTCCACGTTTCTGATGCGACAGTGAAGTGGAAACGTGAAGGGACACGTACAGCACTAAAGCGTAAAAGTCGACCTCGTTCGTTCACTAACCGAGACCAACGAGTTCTGATGAAGGTCGTAAAGTAGTTGCCAGGCTTCTATCCAGGTCATCCTACAGGAATTCCAAATTGCATCAGGATACACTCCAAGTACTATATAAGTTAGGCGGGAGGTGAGAAAACTTGGATTTCGAGGTCGAGCGGCTCCCCATAAGCCACACATCAAACAAGTCAATACAAAACGCCTTGCTTGGTGTAAGGAGCGTAAACATTGGACGACTGAACAGTAGAAAACATTGTATGGAGTGTCGAACCACGATACACAACGTGGCGATCCGATGGCAGGGTGTGGGTATGGAGAACGTCATCTGCCAGTGTGTGTAGTGCCAACATTAAAATTAGCAGGCGGTGTTGTTATGGCGTGGTGCTGTTTTCGTGGAGGGGGCTTGCACAATTCTGAATTGGTGTTTTAACCATATTCTTTGTTCGCACTATTGAAGAGAAAGACACTGCATCTTTCAACACTATCGAGCAAGTGTTCATAGTGCACGGCCTTTGGTTACACGACAATACCATCTCTGTAATGGTCTTGTTTGGACAGGGTCCTGAATTGAATTGTATAGAAAACCTTTGAGATTATTTGAGATGATATGGAACGCCGACTTCGTACCAGGTGTCACTGACCTACAATGACACCTCTCCTCAGGGCAGCATCTCACTGCACTTATGACTGCGACATTGGAAGCTGTCATCAAGGCTAAGGATGGGCCAACACCATACTGAATTTCATCATTACCGATGGAGAGCGCCAGAAACCAATAATTAATTTCCAGCCAGGTGTCCAGATACTTGTAAGATTTGTGGTTGGTATGAATTTTGTACATGACAGTAATCGAGGCAGGGTACGTTAAATGAAAAGCGTGATGAGTATTTAGAACAAGGAATTGAGGACAGGTGCGGCTGATCCCCAATAATTATCTGAATTATTAATGTTGTTTAATTAATAAAGTTGTTATTGAATTAATTTGATTGAAAATTTGTCAGTGATGAATTACTTGATTGGCCCTGTATAGCAACCTTGTATCATCTCCAGTCCCACAGGGATATCTACAACAATTACGGTCTATATTGATTTTCCTCTTTAAAATATACGAATTAAAACGGGGAAACAACAATAAATGAACAACACATTGAGGAAAAAAAACTTTCTCAGCTATAAGTTTATTATATAGCACTTAATATTCCTATTATTTCACCGCAATTAAATTGACATCAATATCCATGCACATACGATGAAGAAAAATGTAAATAAAACGACTTCCTTTATATTCAACTGATCACCATCAACATGAATTTAATGCTGACTGAAAAGTCAAAATATCACTTATTGGAAAACGATTAACTTGGTAACTGAATGGAAAATTATGTACATGTTCGTTGTTGTAACGAAATATTCTGATCAGGGTGGATTCATAAACAACACTTTCCCGCTAGGCTGGCGAACCTGATACAAATGCCACTTGCTGCTGGCTAGCGCAAGCCATTAACCAATCAAAAATCCGCAATGTGGTCTAGTTATAAGTAAAGTACGCGACCACGAAATAAAATCTCGCTCCATTATTCGGAAATTGTACTGCCTAATATCAGCCACTGTGCTCTCGGTAGTACACAGTGCCTACAACCTCAAGAAGTTCTGCCAAGTCTGGGCTACTTCAGTTCGGATAGACAAGTACTGAAGGCTTAAAAGACTCCAGAAAGCTGAGTTTGTTGTAATTAGTGCCTTGGTGCAACTAATTATGGCTGCCTAATCTTATTCTCACCGAACGAGAACTGACAGTACCAGTTCAAATCTCACAGTGCACTCTGAAATTTGTACAAGTTCCTAAGTCCAAGAATCGGCTAAACAAGCAAATATCTACATCTCTACCCAATGAGAGCGTGAAGCAAAGTCCCAGTAACACCGTCTGTAGCCAAGACCTCCAGATAAATGCCGCCTTTCCAGAACGCCAATCAGATTCAAGCAGAGCGTGAAGCAAAGTCCCAGTAACACCGTCTGCAGCCAAGCCCGCCAGATAAATGCCGCTTTTTCAGGAAGCCAATCAGATTCAAGCTTCCAAGCATGGGCCAGTAAAACTATCACACACACCTGGCCCATTTCGAAAATCTGAAGCTCTACCCAACAGCGAATCAGAGACGGCTACCCTTTCCCTTATCTCTTTTTGGCGCGATTCTCACGCATTTCGTAAGCGTCCTCTAGTCCTCCTCCCAGCGTGAGCTGCATAGGAATTTTTCCATTAGCGAAAGCCTCCTTGATCTCGCTCCACGGTCTTTTTTATTTATTTATTTTTTTTTTTTTTTAAAGAAATACTATTTGGATGCTCATCCCTCGAGAGAACAGAGGGGACGTCCCATCATGGGGTTATCTTCTCTCAAAATCAGCGAGATCGGCTCTCTAGGAGCTCACACAATACTCGCCTTCATCCTTCCAGTGGATATTTTTACAAGCCCTCAGTCTAATTCCTCACCCGTAGCTTGGCGCATACGCAACCCTTGGACCCCTGGGGTGGCGGGCAAGCAGGTAACGAACGCCGACGTCAGCACCACTCTGGAATTCCACCCGCCAGGCGTTCCTCCTTCACCGAAACAAAAAAAACATTTCCCTATCCTCACATAAAACCGCCCTGCTCCAACATTACAACAGCAACAGCAAATTACATGATTATTCATACATTGAATTATTCAATAAAGATGAGAAATGGACTGCCATATCTTATACTTGTGAACAGATAGTTTATTAATCATAATCGTTTCAGTCATAATAATTCAAGTTATAATGTTAGTTTCCATCCCATGGCACTCTCGGATGTCGCATTGTATTCGCATAAAATGCAGTGAACACTGTAACTGACTTGAAATACATTGATGTTATCGTCCCAGAATCTGTTAGGCATGAAAATAATAATAATAATCTGTATCTATAAATGTGAATGCCTGTTCAGTGTACGTTTATCACGTCTGAACCACAAGACATAAAGAGCTAAAAATTTGTACATTTAGTAATGTCTACGCGGAGAAGGCTTTAGGCACGGTTTTATGGAGATCGGATAGCTATTTATCTATGTATATTAATGTGAATGTCTGTTCGGTGTACGCTTATCACGCCCGAACGAAAAGACGCAGAGACTTAAATATTTGTACAGTTACTAATTTATACATGAGGAAGGTTTTAGGCACTGTTTTATAGCGATCTGATAGATATTTAGCAATTTGAAGAATATAACACGAAATGTGGAACAATAATTACTCTTTGAAAATTATATTTACTCTTTGAAAATGGTTTTATTGGTTGATTGTTGCTTGAGGGTTGATAATGATAAAAGGGTGGAGTATACTAGGATGAAAAGTTATCCGCGTATATAGATTCTACGTCTGTGTGTGTGTGTGTGTGTGTGTGTGTGTGTGTGTGTGTGCAATATTTCGCTCTGCAGCGAAATCTACAGAACGCAAACGAATCGTCTGTGTGTAATTGTTGTCCGAAGTCTGCCGTTGAGCTATAAGTGGGTGGAAGATATGGTGGTTGAAAGACGTCAAATTATAAAAGAATTGGGATTTAAGTCCAGCGATGACGTTTGCGACTCTATACCATAGAGGTTACATATAGCGAAACGTGATGCCACAGACCATAACTTTGGTCTGTGCGTGCTACAATGTCCTCAGCTCTTTCTCTGTAAGGATAAGCATACGAATAATGAAATATAAGAATAAATGAATAAATCAGTAAAAAGAAATTTCTTTTAATGCATATCTTTGAAAAAATTATATTTGACGTTTCGCGCATTACATCAAGTGATCGATCTGTGTTATTATTACAATCATTATTGTTGAATGTCTTGATTGGATTCTTCGAAACGAGTGCATTTTTACGTGTGATTTGATCTACACTACTTACTATTCAGTCTCATAGCACAGTACTGAAAGGTAGCTTATCTATCATAACCAACCAACACGCGAGCGGAGCCGCGGGCTTAAGCTAGCAATTGTAGAAAGATATAAAACAGCCAAGATCGCTGATCATCAATTTTTATTTAAGACGACCGGTTTCGCTGAACTATGTCAGCATCATCTGGTCCAATAAAATCATTTTACAAGACCATAATCTTGTAATGTCAATCAGTTGCTATATAACATAATTTACAGTGCATAGGTGCACTATGTCATTATAATAAAACATAATTATCACAGTGAGTGACATTAAAAAAAATGTTCAAATGTTTGTAAAACTTATGGGACTTAAGTACGGGGTCATCAGTCCCTAAACTTACAAACTACTTATGAACTACTTACGAACTAGGACGGCACAAAGATCCATGCCTGAGGGGGGATTCGAACCCCTGACCGTAGTGGTCGTGCAGATCGTTCGAACCCCCGACCGTAGTGGCCGTGCAGATCGTGACTAAAGCGCCTCAGTCCCCACGGCCACCAGGGCCGGCGAGTGACAATCACTGTGATAATTATGTTTTATTATAATGCACTGTAAATTATGTTATATATACACTATAAATTATGTTATATAGCAACTGATTGTCATTACAAGATTATGACCTTGAAAAATTATTTTTTGGACCAGATGATGCTGACATAGTTCAGCAAAACCGGTCGTCTTAAATAAAAATTTATGATCAGCGATCTTGGCTGTTTCATATCTTTCTACAGTATCATAATTGGATCGCCTCCTAGAACATAAACAAACTAATTAAGCTAGTAATAATAATAATAACAATAATTATATAAACTGGGACGACTGAGCTGCAAGTGTCCGCAGATACGGTACGTCGCCGCTCCCGGCCACCTGATTCGGGGACTCTCGGTTTTCAGCTTCCACTGTGCGGTGAGCGCCGCGCCTGCAACCTCGGATGATGCGTTGCTGCGCGGCCTGTGGTGCCCTCTGGAACTGTGAGCGCCGCGATGGTAATCTTTATTTAAGAGGGCGGGCAGCCGGCGGTAACGAGGCGCTGCAGGCGGCCGCGGCGCGGCGGTCCGCTTAATTAAGGCGCCCAGACCGCGGGCTGCAGCCCAGCGCTGCTGCTGCCTCTGCTGCTCTGCGCGTGGCCTGCCCGCGGCTGCGCCGGCCTGCGCCGGCCTGCGCTGCCTGCGTAATTGGCGCGCGGCGCGGCGATCCGCGGCGCGATTCTCATGCAAAGCGGCCGCAGCAGCCAGCCTCCGCAGTCGCCCGCCGTCTTCAGGGCAACGCACAGTGCGTCTGTCGCCATCAAGCTCTCCCTCACTCTGAAACTGTCGATTCACAAACAAAATAGCAGCTCAGAGTCATCATCATCATAAGTCGTTGTGCTCATTGCTAAGCTTCGTGACCCCATGAACCAAACGTCTCCATCACGGACGGTTGTCAGCTTCTCTCAGTGCCTGCTGTAGAGGTAAACCGGAGATCTTCTTGATTTGGTCCATCCATCTGCTCGCTGCTCTTCCTCTTGGTCTTGTGCCCTCAATCTTTCCTTGTACGATTATTTTTTCTAGGTTTTCTCCGCCCCTTCCCACAATATGGCCAGAGAAATGGAGAATATTTTCGTCGTCTCGAGAAGAAAGGCGTCTGGAGATATTCAGTTGTTCAATAATGGTCACATTTGTTCTTCTTTCGGTCCATTTTATGTGTAGCATCCTACGCCAGCACCAAAGCTCAAACGCATCAGTGCGTTGTTTGCCTCTGGCCTTGAGTGTCCAAGATTCACAGCCATATAAGAAACCAGAAAACACGAGTGTTTCAACCAGCCGGATCTTTGTGCTATTTGTTATTGCTCTGCTCTGCCAGATCTTCGTGAGCTTCTTCATAGCCACAGGTCCTAGTGTGATCCATCTGCTCGCTGATCTTTCTCTTTGTCTTGTGCCCTCAATCTTTCCCTGTAAGATTATTTTTTCTAGGTTTTCTCCGCCTCTTCCCACAATATGGCAAAAGAACTGGAGAATTTTTTCGTCGTCTCGAGAAGAAAGGAGTATGGAGATATTCAGTTTTTCAATAATGGGCACATTAGGGAAATGATGGAAATAATGGACAGTTCATTGTATGAGTGCCCAAATCCCAGGCAATCATCACAGGTTGTACCACCAGTTCTTTCCGTCGCCGTGACCTGTAGCTTACACTCAGTGTCCGTCCCGTCCCACAAAACTCCACCCTCAAGTACCTTAGCCTCACCAGTTTAGAAATCCCAACTCCATACCGTCTTCAGAAAGCCCTCTCCTGTCTCAAACTTCTCAAGCTCCTATCCAGCCAGACATGATGACATAACACCTCCAACCATCTTTTACATTGATTCGTCTCGTCCTCAGCAGCTTTCACTCCACTTGGATTTCCGCTCCACCAGCCTATTACAAATCCCTCCAGATCCTCCGTCATGCCATCCGCCTCACTTACCGTATTCGTCTGCCTTCCGCTACGCAGATCGTCTATGACCTTATTCTTTATCCACACCTCATAAAGTTCATTGAACACATACAGATCCTTTAGGTCATCTGAAAAATAGACTCATAACCCACTCATCAGATCCCACCTCTTTAACTCTGGGCCTCTGCCACGCAGACACCAACATATCCCTCCTTCCCTACACCCCCATACCCTCCACATCCTGTCCAAGTGTAACTTTCGCCACCTCCCCCTCCGTCCTGATATCTTTTCCCCCTACCAGTGCTGAGCCTTTTCTTCTACCTGTCCCTTCCTTCTTCCCTTCCCCACTTGGCTTCCCCTTCCCATCCTCTCATTTGGAGTCCTTACGCCCTCCTCCCAGAACCCATCTAGCTTTTGTCTGCAGACTTTTACTTCCCTGTTGTTTCTTACTTTCTGCCTTGTTCAATATTATTGTTTCTGATTTTACGCCTGAACTGTTCACTGAACATAACAGCATTATTTAATAGACGATACATCGTTTTTCGAGAGAATTCGCCAGTGGCTGCGCTGCAACATCTCTTGCGCCAGAGGGCAGAAGCTATGAAAAAACGCTTCCACAAGTTACTTGGCGAATACACTTTTGCAAATTCGCTGCGAATATAGGATTTGTCGTTTTTCAAGATAAGATACAGTAGGGCACCTACAACACTACCCAGGGGAACAACAGATATCACTTCTGCTTTACTCGACGACTTTCTGTCCCTTCTGACAAAAAATCGAGAATTCAATCGCACAACGGTGACAACCCTTTATATGAATCCTGTATAAATAGAAAACGCTTGTGAGGTACATGTCATAAGCCTTCCGAGAATCTAGAAACATGTGATCTATTTAAAATCCCTTATCGACAGGATTCGTCACTTCTGAATCCGTATTGACTATGGGTCTGTAACTATTTCTCTTCGAGGTATTTCATACCGATTGAGGAAAATATACGGTACTACAGACCTGCGGCAGACAGACGTCAACGATATGAAACTATAATTTTGCAAATAATTTGTCACGGGACAAATTATTATATAGTCTCGTTACGGAGTTTTCGGGATGTTTCGCTTTAACTTATTACGAAACAAGATTTAAAAATTTAATGTTAAGAATTCACAATTATTTTCGAAAGTTACATTGGAATAAAATTTTTAATTATTTTTATTAAACTAAAATGTATATTTTGTTTCATGTGTGTTCTAGATTTTCCATCAATGAAACGCGAGAGCTCATAGACATATTTTAAATGCAACTGAGATGCTCAATACAATATAAATATGTCAAAGAAGTAACACTTTAAAAGAGCACAGATAGTTGTCTGTGAGTTGCCGGGTTGTTGCTTTCAGAGGCAGAATAGCGTATTAGTGGTTGCGTAAGAGATGTTCGTCACGAACATCATTTACGATACAGCGTCTTATTGCAAGGGATGTTGGGGAATATTCCGTATAAGAGCTAAGTACACTTCTTTCCCGTGTGGAATCGAAGTCGTGAGGAAAGAATTTTCCAGCGTGGTTAGGTTTCAAAATGTTCAAATGTTTGTTAAGCTTATGGGACTTAACTACGGGGTCATCAGTCCCTAAACTTACAAACTACTTATGAACTACTTACGAACTAGAACGGCACAAATACCAATGCCCGAGGGGGGATTCGAACCCCCGACCGTAGTGGCCGTGCTGACCGTGACTGGAGCGCCTCAGTCACCTCGGCCACCGCGGCCGGCGTGGTTAGGTTTATGTGGATAATAGTGACATAGTTACTACTGATAACAGTGTAACTTGAAGAGATTTATCGGATCATTGTAATCACAGTATATTGGAAGTGTTAGTTGGTTTTAAAATGGTAATTGAAGTTAAGGCTATGTAGCAGCTTTAAGTAACTCATTTACGGAACTTACCTATTGAGTATTGGTTTGTGGTTTTGGTAGTAGTCAGTTCCGAGTGGAATTGACGTGGAAGTTTGAATATAGCAGTCTTATTGTGTTTACATGAATCCTCTGGGAGGTCACCGAGAAACGCGTGCGTCTTGTGCTTTATTTGTATAGTTTGACTGCCTTTGGATATAAATTGTGTGCAATTAGGTTCCGTGAGTTACAGGAAATATAATAAACCAACTTACCTTCCGAAAGATAATAACTTTAGCGCTTTTAACAAATAAAACTATTTGTAATCCCGCAGGTAACCATCTAAGAGCTTACAGTGACTTATGTTTGGTGGAAAAATTATTACGTTATTAGAGATCTTTAGATGCCAACACCTGAAGTAGGCTGCAAGCTAGCTTCAGAATCAATTAAAGCTGTAAGTGGTAGTGGCGCCATAGGATTTATTTTTCTTGATTTTCTAAGATTACTTAAAAAGACAGTCAGAGGGGACAATTGGCTAGCAGTCACTCAACAGCTAAGATCTGTATTTCGCATAAGTAACCAATAAAACAGAAATAAGCCTGGAGGTATAATAAAATAAAAAGAAGAATTGCGTATTTTATTTATCTTATAGTTTGGAAGAGAGTTTCCCTAAACAAGAAAATAGAACGAAGTAGCAAATTATAACTACTACCGTACCTTGAAAAGTTGTGATAAAGAGATTAGTATATCTGGTCTACTGATAAAATAAAAATATGCTATCAGAGTAAATGAGCTTTAAAAATAAATATCCGGTTGTTCCTTGGAGCTAAATATAGTATAAAGTCAACCATATCTCCATAAAATATTTAAATGAAAAGACTATATTAATTTGTTATAAACTAATGTTGTGTATTAGTAAAGGGACCGATTACGACTGATACAATTATACCTTTGACATATAGAAACGCAATTTCAGAGTATCTTGGCCAATGCTCAAAACTGTCAGCAAAAAAGGGGAAAGCAATATTATAACTTTAGGTTGGATCTTTTGAAGAAGCTTGTTGAGAAGTCCTTTCAAGGAAATATTTAAGTAAAAAGGATATTTTAGACCAATGATTTGTAACCCGCCAAGAGTACAGGTAAAACGAAGTTACGGTAAGTGTCGTTTCATTTATTAAAATACATTCAATAAATGTGAACTGGCTGCGACTTTCCTATCGGTATTCACCAATAAGAATTGGGCAATACATAACTCAGTGTTGTAAAAAGTTTATGGCTCGTTGACTCTGTTCATGGAGCTGAGTTATGTATGTCAGCTTCTATGCCCTAAACAGCTACCCAAACGTTTTAAGTAAGATCAATAATTAGTCTGTAGTTTAGCCAGTCTATCAATCTACAGATAGTGACGCAAAAATATATTTAAATAAACATTAATTAATGCTCTGAATAACCAACAAAATGGATTCTAAGATAATGTTTAGAGGAGATTTACAAACGAAATAATTTTTATATAAATGCAGTTTATTACTCTTTTTGAACATGAAAATGCGGAGATGGTCCTGCTTTATACATCGGTAATTAACTGAATATTTCCGCAACTATTGTTCATGAGAGCCATAATAAGTATCACACGCAATGGAGAGTTAAAATTCTAAATTATCACACGTAAGTTAATGAAGTCTATCGAACACTGGAGTTCCAATTTAATTCGCGATTAATTACAATATGTCTTGTGAGACACAATTTGTCATCACACGAGAACACGATAGCTGAATTATCACAGATCCACAGCCCTACTACCCTCCATAGTTTATCACTTTTCTACCAGAGACTAACTTCCCGTAAATTTTCTCAGTCCACACATGTCTATCTCTTCAATTCACAAGTTCGTATCAGTTATTGTAAATATATGTCATACAATACTATTTTTATAGTACTGAAATTTATCGGCTTTCTATCTGTAAGGGTACTGAAATTGTAATTACCGCGTTTGATTCTCCCAAGTCTCCTGAATCCATTCATATAATTATATTTGCCGTATGACGAGTCCCTGATTTTATATGGATCCTTTAGAATAATGTGTGTGGCTATATTGTATTTCAGTTGCAGTTTGGATTAGCCTCCCTCGCTCATACAAGACCGCTGCTTCTTGTGTCAAAGCAGATTAGGGTAGGGTTTCCCTAATGACCTGTATTCCATTTACCAGGTCCAAACTGTTAGCTGGCCGGCTTCGGAACCACAAAACCCGTCTTTCACAAGGAAACAATAAGCTTACCCCTGTATCTGTAATGTCACAAGGCGTTTATTTTATATATATAGTGACGATACTTACATTGATAAAGATAGGAAAGGTAGCTCTAATTTTATTTACGGCGTCGCCCGCGTATGCGTTGTAGTGGCAACATATGTAGATGACGCTTGTTTTGTGTTCATAGCTATCCTGAACGGCATTTAACGAACTGTAGAATCTTATAAGGGATTTTCTGAAGCCATAAGTGCCAGATATATTACATTAATATCGTATACAGTCTCTCTTACGATATTTTATAACGCTATAGGCAACCAGAGGGCTAAAAAAAAAAAAAAAAAAAAAAAAAAAAAAAAAAAAAAACCTACAGAATATTGAACTGCGTTAGACGAGAATGGGCGTTACACACTCCAGTTGCCTTTACTGAATATTGGAATAACATTTATGTTCAGAAAGATCACCTGCAATGCATTCGAATGGAACGCGCAGTAACTCTATCTGTAGGTATTCAGGGACCGCCAATTGCGAAGCCCCTCTGCTTCTACCTAGGGTCCCGAAGGAAGTTTTATTTCACTGCAATTAAGAAGTTAGCAGAGTCTTGACCGAGGCGTATTCGAAAGGACGGTAATTATGTGTGAAAAGATGATGCCTCATAATGCCTAATTGCTTCTCTTACAGATATTTCAGACACCATCAGCTAACTATAATTACTGGTGACTGAATGTCTCTCTTATTTTACCCTTATTGTACTCCAGAAGAGTTTATTGTTTACTTGTAAATCCCACAAGGATGAAACAGAGCAACTTTTTTCCTAGATGAACCACGAGTAATAATGTAGGAGGGGGTACGGAAAACCTATAATGTAGAAAGCCTTTGAAGCAGAAAATAAAGAATGGTTTCCAATAAGGAGCAATCGTGTATAATGAAGTTCTCTCCATGATCATCACACAGTTATTAGACTATAATATACCACTGGGTAATGAGTATGACTTAATCTTCTGTAACCGTAAGAACTGACTGCATGTGTGTTAATTTTTGGTTTCCTCAAAAACAAATGTAAAAAAAGAAAAAAATTAAATAAAATGTCTCCACAAAGTTTACAGGAAATAACTGCACATGCAACATGGAGAGAGCTGTATTGCTTTGCATGCCACTTATATAATTTTCATTGCTTGCAGGTTGCTAGTTAGCGTGATCGATCTTCATGAACTTACAGTCACAAATTTGTCGACTGGATTATATAGCCCCAATTATCGTGGAGACTGCATTCACGCTGACTTATTACTCAGTTTTGTGCCTGCGAAAAAGATCTCAAAACAGGATAATTGTCATAGAAAAAATATTAAAGTTGTCCCAATCCTAGTCATTTTCCTCTGATTGTTACCAGCGTGAGATCGAAGTACCTTTTGAGCAAGTGAAGTAGGTGAAAAAAAATAAGCTGTCAATTGAAAGGTAGCAATGTAATATTTCAGAGCTAGTTCAGAGGTGTAGGGGTTATGGTATGAGGATCACCAGTTCCAAAACGAAAGTAATGTCTTTTGGAAAGAGATTTTAAGAGACTGAGTGCCAAATAGTAGGAACAAAGTTAGGACACATGGACAGGTACAAGTAGTTTAAATGTATTTTTTTCACAGGATGGCAACACACTGAAAGAATTGCAATCGAGATGCAGCAAAGTTCATTGCAGTGAGTGCTCAGTTGCGATTTACTATTGTCTGCAAGAGTAATGTCAATACCAAGACTACGTTAACGGCACACCTCTGTATCTACCGAGCAACTTCGAAACCTGGGAGTGAAAACTATGTGGATACAGGTTACCACATTAATAAGGTTGAGGTTACAGATAGGAAACTGGAGAGGGTGATTGCGGTTACAAGTTGATGCGATCAATGGCAGTAGCCGCGGTGGAGTAGACGAGTGGCTTAAGGTGCCTCGCTGCAGAGCGCGCGGTTGCTCGCCGTCGGAGGTTCTGGTCCTCCCTAGGGCATGGGTGTGTGTGTTGTCCTTAGGTTAGTTTACCTTGGTTTAACTAGTTTGTAAGTTACGGACTGATGACCACGTAGTTTGGTCCAATAGATTTACAAACAAAGAAGTGGCAGTAGGATGTCAATAATGAGTAAGTCAAAGAAAAGTAGCCGGCCGCGGTGGCCGAGGGGACTGAGTCGCTCCAGTCACGGTCTGCACGGCCACTACGGTCGGGGGTTCGAATCCCCCCTTGGGCATGGATATTTGTGCCGTCCTTAGTCTTAGTTAGTTCATAAGTAGTTTGTAAGTTTAGGGATTGATGACCTCGTAGTTAAGTCCTATAAGCTATACAAACAAACAAAGAAAAGTGGAAATTAATACCATAGATGAAGCAGTTAGAGCAAACAGGCTGAGATGGTGGGGTAATTGTTGACGCATGGCAGAAGAAATGTTACCTAAGAGACTCATGCGTTCGGTAGTAGACGGAAAAGGGGTCGAAGTATATCAAGAAGAAAGTACTTAGATTCGGACAATAATTATTTTGAAGTCAAATGGTTAACATCAGATGATGCAGCAGTCTTAGCATTGAATAGGGGATCATGGAGAAATTTTATTAGGGGTTTTATGCCCCAGACTGAGTTGTTGAATATAATCGCGATTCTTAATTACCCAGTTATCAAAACAGCCTGGTCGACTCCTTAGATCGGAGGGTGAAAAACAGAGAAAAAAATACAAAAAAACTAAGATCAAGCATTTCTGGCTCATGCACTCTAGGGCATGTTTGTAACTTTCACTGTCTGCTCCCTTCGTACGTCCTGTACCGATAATTTCAGTGCACTAGATTTGCATTTCGGTCGAGATTCTGCATGTTATACGAATAACACTTTACTCATAAACCTGAAGAGCTTTCTGTTCATTTAGCACCAAGATAAATAAATTGATTAATTTATGCTATTACCTTCGGTGGTTACTTTTAAATCTCACGAACTTACGGATAGATATCGGAATAGCACACGGTTGCATGGAGAATGTATCTTGCCTCTGGATCGTACCCTGCAGTGGAAGCAAACGTACGACTGGCTCACCTAAAATCTCTGACACTGGACATGAACTCACGGCCCAGGGCTTTTTTGCAATTTAAATCTGTCCGCGGACATTCTCGCGGTGGGCGTGAGGTGAGGTGGCACGAGAGCGCGCCACGTCAGGAACTGGCGTAACGAACTGGAGTAATGGCAGCGGCCGGCTGTGGGCTGTCCAGATGGTATCTGGGGGCGGCTGCGACGCCCCGGGGACACAGGCGGGCTGGTCAGGGCTGGGGGCAGCACGCAGCACGACGACGACCAACGTGGAGGGCAGAGCTGGCCACTGGCTGCGAGGTAGCGCCGCCGTGGGACCAGGCAACACCACCTAGAAGACAAGAGGTTCGTTCGAGTGGGCCAAACGCTGATAGTTCCTGATAGTTACTTACGATTTGGAAGGCCTCCATTGCGCATGCTTTTTGACAGTTTCCAACTCCAAAGCCAACTCGAACGCGTATTTCACCTGTTTCACAGTTTGGCCACCCAAAGCGCTATTTGGTATCTTTTGCTCTCTTAGGCATTCGCCCAACATGTTTGTCTTATTCACCGTACCCATTAAACAACTTTAAACCATGCAGATAATATGTTAAATCCTTCATACTGCACCTTACATTATAAATTATTTGAATGTGAAAGCCACAGAATTTCTCACTATTATTTCCTCCATTAATAGATAATGTAGCAAATTCAACCTGACAAAACCATACAAAACTGAGGTAAATTAGGATAGTGATGTGTGAAAGGAATTTTCGGTAACATACAACTTCATATGCATTTTGTCCCATTATTATGATTTACTATAAAATCTAAAAAGTGAAACAAACAAATTACTATACAAAAAATTTGCATGTGTTGTGCAAGAATTACCATCGTACATGATTTTCCCAGA
Organism: Locusta migratoria; assembly: GCA_026315105.1. Taxonomy (NCBI): domain Eukaryota; kingdom Metazoa; phylum Arthropoda; class Insecta; order Orthoptera; family Acrididae; genus Locusta; species Locusta migratoria. The sequence goes on along the minus strand of CM048748.1, from coordinate 100,246,558 downwards.
AGTTACACATTTAGTGTAGGAACATCCACAATGGCACTAATAGATTTCTGTAATAAATAACAACAAGGAGAAACAGATGGAAGCAGTAATTGTGAGACGCTATAGTGGCACATTTAAAGCTACATGTCGGTTATAAACATCTATTAGTGGTAATGCCTATTTTGAAGGAAATACTGCGCAACATATTCTTCTCATGTGTCAGTCACTTCATTTACAGATAGCACAGTAAATCTCAGTAGGAGTGTTTTGACTTCATTTCCAGGCGAATATATCACAATCCAAACTGTAAAAACATATGCATTTATCTTTACATTCGTATGTTATGAAAATTTCCACACCTTTCATTTATAATATGTATGGATGTAATAAAAATGGGATGTACTCTATTAGGAGGTAACATAAGTTGAAAGAATGCCTGTCTAAATACAAAACTCAATTTATTACAGATATTTAACGCTGTGTGAACAGAAATAAAACTATAAATTATTCGCAAATGTGCGGGATTGTCTTTTGGAGCAAGTTTGTTAAACGCTTTGCAGTCAGTCAGAGAACGGTTTGACGAAAATCTGCTTACTTAAATAAACGATTTCAAACTATCAACTCCGCCACTCGAACACCTCACTTCACATCTCGTCAGAAAGAGTCAGAAGAGCCACTCGAACCCCTCAAACTGTTTCTGATCGTTTGGAGCGCCACTCGAACGAACCTAGTGCCTCACAGCTGGCCGTGCCTACGTCACCGTGCTGTCCGCTGGGGCACGCCCACCGCCTCGTAGCGGCCGGCCAATGAGCTGGTGTCCGCGGCCTTTAGGTGTGTCGTAGGCACGGCCAGCTGTGAGGCCTTGTCTTCTAGTGGTGTTGGCTCAGGCGAGGGAGAATGCCTGCACCATCCTGTCCTCGAGAAGGCAGAAATTCTTTAGACTGCAACCACATCTAAAACGTAATACGTGTAACACAGGCATTAGTTTCCTAGAGCTCAGGAAATAATATTTCGAACAGCACTAAGCAAAACAATAGCACTGACAGAAGAAGATCATCTTTGGAGAACCATCTAAGAAGTAATTTCAACTGAAATAATAATCATTTCCCAGATACATAGTCAACATCCTTGAAATTTATACTGTTATTATCTTCATACAAAAGGTTCTTCGTTGTGGACCATAATGTACGTAGTAATTTTCATAATTATGAATAGCAGTGTTGGTCCGTCTTTGCAACTACAATAAAAATGCGATTTTTCTCTCCAGACGCGTTTAGTTTTAATGATAGTAAAATATATTCAGTAGTCTATAATAATAGAAATCTACAGTTTGTTTTGCTTTTAGATCTAAAACAGTTCGTTAACGAAACATGAAAAGTATTGTTATGTTACTTACGGAAATTTTGTCTTCTTTTCGCTTCACATCATGGAATGTTTCATGCATTACCGCCGGTTCTTCGTGCTGTGTCGTTATTTTTTTTTTCCACGCACTCTATCTCTCTCTTTATCTATTAACGTAACTATTTCATAGCTTATATGTCCACTTTTGCTCGTTAAAATATCTCATACTAATGTAAAGCAATTTGTGGGAACTACATGTTAAATTTTTAAATGTACGACTTCCTTTTAAGTATTAGGCAAGGAAGTTAAACCAGTCGACAATCCGAAGATTGGTTAGAACACCACAGTGCTTTACTAGGCATGGTCCTCATTGGAGGTGGTATGCCGTTGCCTTCCTCCGACCTTCGAACTGACTTACCCAGACAGTTATAGGGGGAGCTACAGTTTAACGTAGGTTCCGAACCACAGTGCTACTCGTTATTTTTCACATGAGTAATACTGCCAGAGCTGAAAGATGTGGAAAGCGACATATAAAAATCGTAGGAACTTTTGGGGATCGCACCCATGACCTTTGGATTTGCAGGCAGCGGGTCATAAAAATGCAAAATAAATAAAAAACATGTGTCACCGTAAACTCAAGCTGCAAATTCCACATGATTTCGATGCTTTGTTGCGTTTTCACATTATACGTGGCGAACAGTGGAGATCGGATCAGGCCGTACTGAAGCGACTGCCAGCCGCTGTTTTCCCGGTACAAAAGGCTGCGTGGAACGACTGCGGCCGCCAGCAGTCGCCTCTGTTCCTGGAAGCAGAGGTGTGGCGCTAATGCAGCGGACCGCCCGTGACGCGCGCCGCGCCACTCAATAGACGCTCGCCGTCCCCGCCCCGTGTGCCGGCATCGCGGTGCGGGTGGGTTTGTCCGGAATGCGGACCGCCTCGTGGCCATTTGTGGCCCATTAGTCCCGCAGCGGGGCATCGAACGAGCGACCCTCCACACGCCGGCTCCCCTCAACAGTCGCGCGTATTGACTGCACGTAGTTGTGCGACAGCGACGAGGACGGGTGGGGAGCCAGTTCATCAGGTGTGTTTTAGCACGGCTTCCACAGAGGGCCCTGCAGCACTTCGTTCTCGAGTTCCAGGGAACAGGGACTCTGGCGCTACACGTGCGGTGGACGCGTATTGATGGCTGCTGGCGTTCAGGTGAAGTTCTGGTGGAATGACATGCTCAGTGGGTCCATCAAGTACCTAAGCGGTACCTAGTTATATCATTCAGTGACATAAAATAGTGATATGTAGAATATACTTAGGGAGCAGAGAAGGAAACTTTATGGAAACTGTCTGGATCTGTGGGAAAAAGTCAAAAATTTGTTTTCCAGGAAAAGGATTTTAACACTATTTTAGTTAGTAATGATAAATCTGAAGCACAGAATTAAAATTTTTGATGCGGCCGGGAATCAAACCCGGACCTCCATATTTACTATACAGACGTCTTACCGTTTTGTTTTTTTTTGTTTTTTTTTTAACGTATATGTTTTCGTTTTTAACCAAACCTTTTGTAATGAAAACACAAGTGAAATAACAAATTAAACATCTTCTATGTTATAATTAATATGTGAACAATGAGCAACATTCTGCAACGAAAAGGCTTCTACATGGTGAATGAATGAAACAAAAGAAATGCCTCTTTAGTCTGTTGTAATATATTGTTTTATTTCATTTAATGATTATTATAGGGGGCCAACAGTTTGAAGAACGTAACCCGTCGAAAATCCTGCACATGAGTATCCCAGTCGTCTTCTCGCATTCAAGGCTGTAGCCTTTGTACCGTTGGGATCAATCAAGTTCTATGGGCTGCATCATTATTCTCTTCTCATACCTGGGACACCCCAGCTGGGTGGAGGGTTCGTAAACAATGACCCTAAAAAGTTCGCAAAAGTGGTTCGGTGGGGTGCTCCACGTTGGACAGTCGTGTGTGTTTCAAGCAAATATTGCCAGAAATCCAGGATGTTTTTGTCGCTATCTCGGTAAAGGTAATGTAGCGCCACGCCTTTAATCCAGTTGACTGCATTCGTCTTCGCTGGTGAAAAATAGACGCCACCAGGGTAGAAAACTTCGGTAGATAGGATCGACGTGAAAGGACGACGTAGAAGGAGGGCCAGCATTTGCCTTGTGAGTTTCCAACACGCACTCGCAGTGCTACAATTCAGTCGATGCACGTCGGTATCAACGTCTGCACACTGTGGACATAAGGGGTCGCTGAGGAGGCGAATGGAATGTAACCGCTGAAGATTAGGGAATTTTTCGTTCACTAAGACGTACCACGATGTCCGTACTTCTGTTGGCAGGAAAGGTGAATGAATCGCCCGCCACACTCTTTTCCAGCAGATGTTCGGGTGTCGCCGTTCTATCATGTTACGTGGATTCCTTCTTTGTAAAATGTTGTAGTAGTCCTGAGCCATGGCCTCTCGCGTTGTCGGTAGGTCAGTCAGCATGTAACTGTGTTCCACAAAGTAGATCTTGAAGTGAGCAAGCGCTGGCGATAAATGGCCAACCGGAGCCGGCGGCTGCAGAGATCGTGGTGCGACTTCATCAATAAGGGTGCCTGTGATGTTTCTGTGCGGAGAATGCCATAGTCGTCGCGTCGTACGAAGGAGTAGCGCTCGAGCTCTGTTCTTGACGTTAGTTAAACCGATGCCACCTTCTTGTCGGGGCAGAGATAGAGTGTTGTAACGTATTTTAAAAATGTAGCCTGCAGTCACAAAGTGTCCAAACGCTGCTTGAAACCTGGCTGCGATCGTGTCTGGCAATGGTAGTATGTGCGTGAAGTGATTCAGCTTTGATGCCAAGTACATGTTGACATAACGTGCGCGTTGGAGCATGTCTAACCCTCGAAGTTTGTGGGGTTGTATTTGTGCTCGCATTTGTTGTAGAAGCCGTCGATACGTCGTCGCTGGAGTTTTTTGAACATTGCCGTGAAATGTTATCCCTAAGCACTTGATCTGAGGGACCTTCGTAATTGGTACTGCTGATGCTGTAGGTAATCCTCGGCCTATGCCCATGTATTTAGTCTTCTGTAGGTTGAGGAGACTTCCAGACACCTCGCCATAATGGTGGAGCCATGAAAGTGCTGACTCTATTTCATCTCTTGATTGGGCCAAGAAGACGACGTCATCTGCATAGGCGGAGCATTTAAATTGGGCTGATCGTAGGGAGATGCATTCCAAACGATGTCGGAGACCATGTAGAGCTGGTTCGAGGGCTACTGCAAGCAACATGGCGGACAAGGGGCAACCTTGGCGTACTGAACGTCCGATAGTGATGGGTTCGGAGCGATAGCCATTCACCATTACCCTCGATTGTGCATCATGGATTAACCGGAGGACCACCGTCGTTGTCACCTGGGGAATGCCTATGTGCTCCTTGACAGCGCGTAAAAAGTAGTGGTTGACGCGGTCAAATGCATGATCGAAATCCACTGCCACCAGGACGCCCTTTAGGCGACAGGACGACGCCAGCGCTATGATGTCTCTGTAGGATCCCAGCGTGGTGTGGACGTTGTTGTCGCCGCCGAGGCAAGTTTGATCAGCGTGTATTGCGGCCTTGACCGTTGCGTGGAGTCGCGCACGAAGTATACGGGCGAAGAGCTTGTAGTCTGCGTTTAATAATGTCAGTGGTCGATAGTCTTGCGGTTGGTGTCCACCACGTGGTTTCAGTACGGGAATCATAATGCCTTCGGTAAATTCGTGAGGGACTCGAATAGTGGGGTTCATAAGTTCTTGGAACATCTGAATCCACGTTGCGCCCATGAGATCAGCGAAGGCTCTGTAAAATTCATGTGGTAGTCCGTCAGGGCCAGGCGATCTATTGGAAGCACCCCTCAGCAGGGCCGTGCGTAGTTCGTCCTGTGTGATGTCTGCCAGGAATTCGGCGTCATCCTGTGTGTGCTGGGAAGCTGGCATAGGGTGTATTACATCCTCCATTGCCGCGTCGTTTCTAGGGGCTTCGGCGTAAAGGGTCCGGTAAGAGTGAGTGAAAGCTCGGACGATATCCATTTGAGTCTCGGCTCGTCTGCCATCCTCTGTCACTAGTTCTGTAATGAGTGTACGACTGCGGTGCCGCCTTTCCTGTATGATGTAATGCATTGAAGAGCGTTCGCCGTAAATTTCGTCAAACGTCCGCGCTCGGACACGTACACCATCGAACGCTTCTGTGGTCAGGCGTAGCAAACGCGCTTTAATGTGTTGCACGGCTTTTTGGCGGTCTGGCGATGGTGGTTGTGTGGCAAGTTCTCTTAAAGCCGTGTAATAGAACTCCGAGGTCGTCCTTTGCCAGCTTGTCTTTTCACGACTATAGTTCATGAAACTCCGGCGTAATGTAGGTTTTGCACAGCGAATCCACCACGTCAGGATTGAGTCGTATATATGCCCTCTCCGTTGATATCGGTGCTATATTTCTTCAACCTCGCGGCGACAAGCAGCGTCTTTGAGAATGGCAACATTAAGTCGCCACAGTCCCCTACTACGTCTGGTTAGTTGTCGAGGTAAGGTGACGGCGCAGATGTATGCTTCATGGTTGATGAAGGCTGTCGGCCATATTTCGGCCCCAGAAATCGTCGTGCGAAGGTTACGTGAAACGTACAACCTATCCAGCCGACTTGCCGAATGGCTGGTGAAGTGTGTGTATCCTCGTCGGTCACCATGTTGTACTATCCACGTATCATGAAGCGCCAGGTTTCGTGTCAGTGCTTGAAGTGCCGGGCACGGTAGAAAGTGGGGAATTTGGTCCTCAGGTCGCAGAACACAATTGAAATCGCCGCCGACGATGTAGTGTTCTGTGTTGCCTTGGAATAGTGGAGCTACCTCTTCTGAGTAAAAGATGTTTCGTTCCCGTCGTTTTGATGATCCTGAAGAGGCGTAGATGTTCACCATACGGACCGCCCCGACCGTGAGGGCAACTCCGCGGCCCGAGCTGCCCTGACGCAACAACATAACCGAAGAGAAGACAACGCACCACGACTAGAAGAACCCATGAATGCAGAGACTAGCGACCCTCCACAGCTAACCCCAGCGCCAACCTTTTTACTAGGAGATTGGGGCCATGAAATGGAGATGAATGACGACAGGTGACCAACCGATGCCCATAGATGACGGTGTGTCGGATGGGCCTCGTGAGTAACACAACCACGCCTTATGTGTAGTTTATCCCTATGCTGAGCCACCGAACAGACGATAGACGCGACACTGGTGTTGACTATTTCTAACTACATATCACCATGGAACAAGTCTATCGCATAGGGACTATCAACATAAACGGAATCAGAACATTCATTAAGACCCAAATGCTACGAGACACGTTACGAGCGGCGGATTTAGACATCACGTCACGTCACGTCACGTCCGTCGCCTTGATGCCTTCTCTAAGAAGAATGGCCGTACCGCCTCCACCTTCAGTAGTCGGAAAGTCATAAACAACATATCCGTAAAAATGTAGATTTATTCCCGGCTTAACTTCCTGTAGAAAGACGATGACTAAATCCGCCGCTCGTAACGTGTCTCGTAGCATTTGGGTCTTAATGAATGTACTGATTCCGTTTATGTTGATAGTCCCTATGCGATAGACTTGTTCCATGGTGATATGTAGTTAGAAATAGTCAACACCAGTGTCGCGTCTATCGTCTGTTCGGTGGCTCAGCATAGGGATAAACTACACATAAGGCGTGGTTGTCTTACTCACGAGGCCCATCCGACACACCGTCATCTATGGGCATCGGTTGGTCACCTGTCGTCATTCATCTCCATTTCATGGCCCCAATCTCCTAGTAAAAAGGTTGGCGCTGGGGTTAGCTGTGGAGGGTCGCTAGTCTCTGCATTCATGGGTTCTTCTAGTCGTGGTGCGTTGTCTTCTCTTCGGTTATGTTGTTGCGTCAGGGCAGCTGGAAGAAGTTGTTTGTCGGAAGCGGTGGATCCGGATGCAGGTGACAACCGCGTGTCAGGTTCGTCCTCATCCTCTTGCTTCGAGTCGTCCTCTGATGGTTCATTTTCGGTTGTCAGCCGTCGCTTTTTATGGCGTTTCGGAGATTTTTGTTTTCTCTGTCGCCCTTCCGTTTCTGATAGAGAACGCGGTGCGGGACGATCTTCGTTCTTCTCCCCATCTGCCTCGGCGAGAGGGGTCTGTTGCGTCGTCTCAGGAATCGTACTGTGGTCCCGTGAGGTTGCTTCAGGATCTTGGTTTTGTTGGGGTTCCTGTAAGTGAGTCGTTGCAGAATCCTGATCGATGTGCATAGGAGACTGTGCTGGGAGTTGCTCATGGCTGTCTTGTAATCCGATACCTACTGCCGCCACATATTGGAGTGGCAAAGATGTTGGTTCCGGTTCCTGTGGTTTTTCCGTTCGTGGTACCTGTACAATACGTCTTTGTAGGCATTCAGACCGAACGTGTCCTTCTTGGCCGCATCCAGAACATATCCTCGGCTGACCGTCATAAATGATGATCGCACGACATCCGCCGATAGTTAGGTTCGACGGTATGTGCTTGCAGAGTTCGATGCTAACCTGTCGTACGCCGTTGAGCACGGGGTACGTCTCAAAAGTGTTCCATTTTTCGGTCACATGGCTGATAACTTTGCCATACGGGCGTAGAGCATCCATTACTAACTGGGCGGGCACTTCGAAGGGCAGTTCGAAAACTCGCACCGTTCGAACACCGAATCCTACATGTTCTACTGTCACCTCACCCACATTCCCGTCGGAGTGGCAATATATAAGACACTATTTGGACTGTATCGTTGCTTGTGGGCAGTCGAGTTAAATAAGAGTGCTCTACGCAAATGGTACTGATTGTGGCCTAGCCGTGTCGTCGTATACTGTTACGTTAAAATGTCGGGGTAGTGACAACTTCAAAAATTATGTTGATTTCAATGTAATCATCTTTTAAAAACTCACGTGTCTCACATCCCTTTTCCTTAAACTGTAAATACCAGCTTGAAAGAAAGAATTGGGAATGTTATGATCTTTATTTTAGAGGCATATTTTTCTACATATTGTTAACGTTGTAAAAAGTAAGTTTTTTGGTTTCAGTGCATTTGTTAGTGTGGAATTAAATAAAACTAAAAACTGGGATGAATCTTTTGTTCTTTGGTTTAATAGAAATTGTGAAACGGCTGGGCAATTAAAACGGATTGATTGAAATTATGTTTAATTTTGCTCGTATTCGGCAAGGTTGTGGCCATGTCTAAGTCAGTTGGTCTAGTAAATGCATGTATGTTAAAATTATTTCTCAGTAAGTTGGCCTTCTGCCGTTTAAAATTTTAATGAAGTATCTACGTATTGCTGCTCATTATCGGTTATCTCCTTTTAATGTTGTAAAATGTTTCATAGTTTATATACAGGTTTGTAAAATGATATATCCTCTTGTTGGTCAGTGACTTTCACTTCAGCAGTTGTAGTCTGCTAATAAAGAACTATATCATTTCAGTTCTTTTCAAATTGTGTAACTCCTTGAATAGTTATAGAGACTAATAATCTTTGAGTCATCTATTTTTCAAGAATGCCTTCCTTTCTTCTTTTCTTTTATAGATAGATTCTTTCTGAGCATGTATTCATAGTCTTTCAGTCTTTCCTGGCTCTACTGTTCTATACTCTTGCCAAAACTATAGTATTTTCTCGCCAGGTTCTGTCACGTAGTTCGACACATTTATAGAGACTAATAATATTTTTGCCATCTATTTTCCGAAGAATGCCTTTCTTTCTTTGGAGGTTCATAATAATAAAGGACATACAGGCACGAATTTTAATTGTATCTATGCGGTTTGAGTATAATAGTTGGTCTTTTTACAGTTAACTTTCATTAATGAAATTTACGTAGCACCCAAACGAACAAAAATTAATTTAAATTCTCTCTTTTCAAATTTAATCGGCACTGAATGATAGAACATCAAATGTGTTAGCCAGTTGAAGTTTCTTCTCAAGTTATTTTCTTATCTGCTCAATTTTAAATTATTGTTACAATTTGTTATCAAAATGTTCAATTTTCAGTTGAAAAAACGTTAGTAACTCTTGTTTAACTCTGACTTTTAACACAAATGCTGAATCAGTTCACAATTCAAACAGTTTAATGCTCATCTTTTGGTGAGAATTCTCCACGATATCTGCCAGTACAATTATGATTTCACCAATAATCACAGACATTCATACAGTAATTCTGTTGAATATGTTCACCTTACGAGACAGGACAAATCAACGGTTCATCGAGTGTCCATTTCATTCCAGTGGGTTACTTTCGTGATACGCGAATTTGTCTCACGACAGAGACACGTTCGAGGCCGTTTTCTTCTTTACACGCGCGACGCGATCACATACTTAAGATGATAACCGAGTTTGACACCTGGAGACACTGATACGATAAACGACACCCCCGCACTTTCAAAACAAATTTTCACGATCAATACTTCTTCTTCTTTCAACTTGCTAATAAATTTTCCGCTCGGTTTTCGTGCCGGTGATTGCACGCGACGTACCGTAAGCGCCCAAAAGACAGACATGGACGGCGTCCGCACACGACGAGACCCACTCGCATACTCCCTGACTGCCTCTCAGTTAACAATATACTTAGCAGTAGAGAGCGCTATTGACATTCGACTTTTTTAACGTATACAACATCTTTGCCTCGTCTCTTTACACATATACATAAGAAATATACATAAAAAAACCATATCAAACAAATAACAGTAAATACGAAAAATATACAATTACAAAAATACACGAAATATATATAAATTAGTCCTCCTGCAGATCTAAGGTCATCATCTATGACCTTAAAACATACTTCGCCAGAAATCGACATCAGTATAACAAATACTAGTCTGTTTCAACAAATTGGTTATTTGTAGTATAATTTACAATCTAATGAACATAAAGCTTTCACCACCCTAACTATATCAATATCACCAGAGATACATTACTTTTATTTTGAGTCCGCTGGCTCAACGACGTATCCCTCTGGCGAGGCATGGCTGTCGGCTGGAAAGTTCTAGTGGGCAGAATCCTTCACTGCGACAGATTGCTGCTGCCAGTTGTCGTTGACTCAGCGTTCTCGATCACATGAAACAAAGAATCATACGAGCAAAACGCAAAGTTCTTTAAATATAATAATTATAAATAATTAATGTCCCAATAGGTTATAAACTGCAGATTAAAACTTAAGAGACTGCAGAAAGGTAGAAATGTTCAGAGATGGAACCTAGACAAATTGAAGGAAACAGAGGTGGTTGAGAGTTTCAGAGGGAGCATTAGGCAAGGATTGGCTGAAACGGGGGGAAATAATACAGTAGAAAAAGAATGGGTAGCTCTGACAGATAGGGTAGTGAAGGCTACAGAGGACCATATAGGCAGAAGGACAAGGCCTAATAGAAACCCATGGATAACACAGGATATACTTAACTGATGAGAGGAGAAAATATAAAAATTCAGCAAGTGAAACAAGAAAAAGTGAGTATAAACGTCGGAAAAATGAAATTGACAGGAAGTGCAGACTGGCTGAGCAGGAATGGCTAGAGGACAAATGCAGAACCATAGAAGAATGCATAACTAGGGGAAAGATAGATACCGCCTACAGGAGAATAAAAGAGATATTTGGAGACAAGAAAAGCAGCTGTATGAATATGAAGAACTCAGAGGGAGAGCCAGTACTAAGCAAAGAGGGGAAAACTGAACTGTGGAAGGAATATATAGAGGGTCTATACAAAGGAAATAAACTTGAAAGCAGTATTCTAGAAATGGAAGACGAAGTGGAGGAAGATGAGATAGGAGATATGATACTGCGAGAAGACTTTGACAGAGCACTGAAGGACCTGAGTCGAAACAAGGCCCCTGGAGTAGATAACATTCCGTCTGAACTGCTGATGTCGTTAGGAGAGCCAGTCGTGAAAAAATTGTATCACCTGGTATGTTAGATGTATGAGACAGGGGAAATACCCTCCGACTTCAAGAAGAATATCGTAATTCCAATTTCAAAGAAAGCAAGTGCAGACAAATGTGAAAATTACAGAACTATCAGTTTGATAAGTCATGGGTGCAAAATACTAACACGAATTATTTACAGACGAATGGAAAAAACTTGTGGAATCGGATCTCGGGGAAGATCAGTTTGGATTTAGGAGAAATGTAGGAACACGGGAGGCAATACTCACATTACGACTTATCTTTGAAGATAGGCTAAGGATAGGGAAACCTACGTGTTTAGCGTTTGTCGATTTGGAGAAAGCTTTTGACAATGTCGAGTGGAATAGACTCTTCCGAATTCTGAAGGTATCAGGGGTAAAATATAGGGAGCGAAGAGTTATATTCAACCTATACAAAAACCAGACAGCGGTTATTAGAGTTGAACTGCAAGAAAGGGACGCAGAGGTTGTGAAGGGAGTAAGACAGGGTTGTAGCCTTTCCCGAATGTTGTTCAATCTGTACATTGAGCAGGCAGTGAAGGAATGGAAGGAGAAATATGTAGAGGGCATTAAAGTGCAGGGAGAAGAAATAAAAACATTGCGGTTTGTGATAACATAGTAATTTTGTCAGAGACCGCAAAAGATCTGGAAGAGCAATTGAATGTGACGGACAGTGTCTTGAAAGAAGATATAAGATGAACATTAACAAGAGTAAAACGAAGGTAATGGAATGCAATGTCAGAAAATCAGAAGATGCTGAAGGAATTAGATTAGGTAATGAAAAAAAAATAGTAGATGACTTTTGTTATTTGCGTAGCAAGATAACTTGTCATGGCCGAAGTAAAGAAGATATAAATTGCAGAATGGCTATGTGAAGAAAAGCGTTTATAAAGAAGCGAAACTTGTTAACATCCAATATTAATTTAAATGTTAGGAAGTCCTCTTTGAAAGCATTTGTCTGGAGAGTAGCATTGTATGGGAGTGAAACGTGGACGATAAGGAGTTCAGATAAAAATATGATAGAAGCTTTTGAAATGTGGTGCTACAGACGAATGATCAATTAGATGGGTAGATCACGAAACCAATGAGGATGTGCTTAACCGAATCGGGGAGAAAAGGAGTTTCTGGCATGTCGTGACTAAGATAAGGGATAGATTGATTGGACACATTCTGAGACATCAAGGAATTGTCAACTTAGCATTAGAAGGAAGCGTGTGGGATAAAAATCGTAGAGGGTGGCCGAGGGACGAATATAGTAAGCAAATTCAAAAGGATATAGGTTGCCGAACGTATTCACAGATGAAGAGACTTGCACAGGACAGGGTAGCGTGGAGAGCTGCATCAAACCACTCTGCGGACTGAAGACCACAACAACAACAACAATGTCTCAAACACAGTATGTACAACAACAGTCATAGATGGAACGGTGTTGGACGAGAATAGTGCTACATACCTCAATGTCTGGTATTCGTTTAAGAAACTCAGCACAATAGTCGTAAGGAAGATATTGTAGGTGTAACGAATGGAGAATGTTTACAATGCCCATTGTGGTGATTTTTTACTAACATTTGCATCTGGTGATAGTGTTACGTGTTCTGAGTGCTCTAAGGTCGAAAGGCCAACACATTAACTGCGGGCACAGTGTTGGTACCTGTTAACTGTTGATGACAGGTGACGCCTCCCAGCACGGGTCCGCCGCCAGCATGCGGCAGCCCAGCCCGCTATTTACGGAGCTGACTGCTGGCTGCTGGCTGCCACGCGCCGCCAGTGATTAATGGCGGCCATTTGCATAATCCATCTGCGCCTCTTAAAACGCAATAACCGCGCGCCCGTGTCTGCAGATTCCCCTGAATATGTAAAGGCCGCCCGCCGCCCCCGCGCCTGATGGATGACTGCCGACGGCCCTCCGCGGCGCTGCCCAGATTCGATACATCGGCGCGCAGCTTCGATACATCGCCGCCGGACCCGTCCTCCGCTGATTCATCTGGCACCGGCTCCACTGCCAGCGCCGCAGTGATTACGTCGCCACGCTCGCTGCCGCGCCACATCGAAACGGCAACTGCTTTATGGCGTAGCCTATCGCGCTCGTCTCGGTGTACATTTGCGTGTTGTGGTCACAGTTCACAAAGATACTCTTGATTGTATAATGGACACACGTCATTGTAAATAAAATGCCGTGCTGGTAACTCCTCATCTGTTCTTCCTATTCCCTTCAAAAGTTTGTTTCTAAACCTATGGACCAAAGTACTGTGGTTATCGGTCTTTAGAATTACATACCACTTATGCTAACCTGACCTGACCTGACCTAATGACAACACAAACACCCATCCCTTAGTGAGGCCGCAGTGGAGTGGCCGAGCGGAGTATGGCTGTGTTTATACCCTACGGTTGCTCCGCTTCGGAGGAATCGCTGCGGGTTGAGAATGCGCTGTTCCTCATAAGGCAGCGTGGGCCCTGTTATAGATGTGGTTGCAGCGGCGGAACCTCCGTTAGTACCCTGCGGTGACAAAATACCAGCAGCTGCACTTCCAAACTGCTTACACGGCGGCTAGTGGGACTGTTTGGTGCGCCATATGTCTGGCTGCAAGGAGGGGAAGGGGTGCTCAAGGTCACTGCGGCTGAAACGAGCGGTGCCTCCGCAAAATCACAGCGGTTGCTTCGCCGCGGAGGAACCGCGTGCTATAAACACGGCCTTAGGCGCCTCGCTGCAGAGTGCGCGCTTACTCGTTGTCGTAAGTTCGAGTCTGCCTAGGGCATGGGTGTGTGTGTGTCGTCCTCAAGTTAGTTTAACTTAGTTTAAGTATTTCATAAGCCTAGGGACTAATAACCAAAGTCCAATAGATTTACAAATATTTGAACATTCCTGAGCGACGACTCTTCCGGCGGAAATGGCCGTGTAGTTACTTCTATGCCGATTCGAACCGCATGCCTATTTCTTTGCGGATTACTCCCTTCCATTATCTCTGTCATGTTCAGTCCAGCCAGGTTATTACGCTTCCGCGAACCACAGGGTGTCCCATTTATCTTGACCATGCAGAATAATTCTGGAACAACAACAGCTATTGTAAAACGAAATTCACCGGTATCAATGTTAGGCGGAGGCTCACGAAACTACATATTTTGAAGCACTCTACAACTAAATCATATGGATATACGTGTGGCGTCTATGCCGAGAGAACAGACGTCAACTCCTGGTCCAGCAGGTTTTATTCTTTCATATTCACAGAATAAATGGCTGCGAATGGGCAAAGCTGAAAATATTTACCCAGCCGGGGTCTCCCAATTTCTAGGCAATTGAGCTGACCACTACAAGGACAACCTAAGCACGCCTCCCGTCAGACACAAATTTACAGCTTTACCCTGCCCTCAGTATTGTAACTCATAGTCACTATGTACTAGTTCCCGTAAGAGTAAGGGCTCCAAATTTACCCTTCCTCACTAACGAAAGGATCGTTGCCCGTCACTGGCATATTGTATACATACATGTGGGGTCTTCAGAAAGAACAGACGTCAACTCCTGATCCTGCTGTTGTTATTCTTTCATATTCACAGAATAAATGACATCACAGAATAAATGACATCAGCTGTGGGCATAGTAAAGCTGGAAATTTGTGTCTGGCGGGAGGAGTACTTAGATAGTCCTTGCAGGAGCAGTGATCCCCAGTGGCGTAGTGGTCAGCGCAACTGCCTAGAAAGCCAGGTTTGAATCCAGGCTGGGTACACATTTTCAGCTTCGTCCACTCGCAGTTGATGTCGTTTATTCTGTGAATATGAAATCATATGTGTTTTTTTATTGCAAACTTAGTTGTTTTTCAAAGGGCACCGTACATTATTTCATCAGCTATGTATATGACGACATATCACATAAAAAGTGGCGGTGATTGCATCGCAATACGCCAATTACATCCCGAGAAATTGTGAAGGGAAGTTGACGCTTGAAATATGCAAAACGCGCGGCTAGCCCACGTCCTGAGCGGCACGGGGTTCTCTTCTGAGTCTCAGGCGTTTCAAACTGTTTCTAAATATTTACATTCATGAGCCTCTGCCTTACATTGATACCGATGAAAGTCCTTTTATGATAGCTGTTGTTGTTCCAGAGATATTTTGGATGGTCAAGATAAATGGGGCACCCTGTGTATATACAATGTCCCCAAAGCATGGATCTGCAAATGAGCCGTTGACGAGATAATTACGAATGTGTTGTTCCAAGCCGCCAGTGACGTCATTGTAAACATCGTCCTAGTTAGTACACATTAATTTGAAATTTGGACCTTACTACTAAGACTCACATCGCATTTAGTTCACATTTTACTGACCTAATTGCGAACATCGTCCTAGTTAGTACAAATTAATTTGAAAAGTAGACTTTACTATTTGGTTTCACGTCGCATTTACTTCACGTATGGATTACCTGTTACAGGAGTTATCCCAAGTGTCTTCCTTGCATCTGGGTGCAGTATTGTGTTCGTCTCTGCAATGAATTTCGAATCCGTTCGAAAACCCCTGAATCTTTTCGAAATTCTTGACAAGATTGTACAACTCTCTGCTCTAGTTCTTCAACCGCCCAGACACAAAGATCCAAAGGATTTTTGATCAGGTGGAGGCCAAAGTAAAGGTCCGCCTCGACCTTTCCATGTTTGGCCGTATCTGCGCGTCTCACAGCAGCAACAGAATGTGCCGCAGCTCCATCATGCATGTTCCACACACTCTGACATTGTTGACGGGGAACATCCTGGAAGATAGTGAAGTCTGACTTTCAGACTAATGTGTACTAACTAGGACGATGTTTACAATGACGTAGTGGCAACTTAGAACCATACATTCGTAGTTACCTCACAAACGTCTCATTTGCGAACCCATGTTTAAAATGAAACTGGAGATACTCTTGGGCTTCTCTGAAATAGTCATCCTACAGTAAGAAAATTTACTCCCATACTGACGTGATTTTCAATTCTTTAGATATAGGTCTACAAGAAATGTTTGGTCTTGAAAATCACATCGTTATTTCTTAAATGCCATCCGAATAATATGCGAAATGAAGTATGAGATGATATTCATCTGCATAAACTGGGCGTATTGACGAACCAGACACTATTTGAAATTCGAATGCCCAATGAAGTTCAACTTAATGCACATTCAAAACAGAATGGATTGGCCAAGCACTTAGTTCAAACACCCGTAGTTCCCGAAATATCCACGTTAATGTTATGATAGAGATTTAGAAATTACGAAATTAAAACAATGAGATAAGTAAATCCAAAGATTTCATTATAAATTGTGATGTTCAAAGATTTATAACAACACTACAGTACAAAACTATTTCCTGACAAACTCACTGAATAAACGTAAATACGTAAAAACGTAAAAACGTAAATACAGTGACTGTAATGTCATGGAGAGAAAAAGTACTAGTAATTAAAGACGCCGTTACAGTCAGAATTGTGTCACCTCGTTGCAGCCAAACTCGTCTAAAATACGGATTGATCTAAGCATGCAGGTGAGATGATTGAATATGTGTGCCTGAGGGCTGTTGCTAGAAGTGCCACCTGAATCAGAATACCCTCACGAGTGAGTGTTATTCCCGACTCCTTCCCCTGCTTTATGAACATCACCTTGTGCAACATTTCACGACAAAAACATCTAGCAACTTGTCCAGCTTTGACCAATCTTATCACTGATTCCGTTTCCAAGGAAAGCGAGGGTAAAACTTATCAGTTCATAAGTCCAATAATGCCTCATTTGGGAAAACTTATAGGTGAAATACTGATGAAAAATTTAAAATTTAACAGTCAAGATGTCATGATTTTTTATATTTATTGTAACCGGTTTCGAACGTATAAGACCGTCTTCAGACTGTCTCCATGGTGGTAACGGGCAGAACACATTAGTCACCACTCGTGTCCCGACACACGACGGTTTGTGCACTGACAGTCTTCTCCCACCACCCACCACCCATGGAGACAGTTTGGAAATGATTTTCCTTCTTCATCGAAAATTGTAACAATAAATAAAAAATGCTGACTGTTTAAAAATATATTACAATAAATTTGTGCCTGTTTGGATCAAAGAATTTTGGGATGCCACTGAGTCATATGATGCGAAAAAAAATAGTGCGAAATACTTGTGGCTTTGTGACAGTTAATTCAACTCACTCCGAGTGAGAGGAAACTATTGCTTTCTCTCTTGGCGCATCCGCTGTACGTCGTCAGTCTGAAGACAAGAACACCTGTTGCACTGTTGCAAACGGCCATTTAAAATACACAGGCGTTGGCTGCGGGATAGCGGTTCTCATTTTTGTTGAAAATAACTGATGCGCTTCACTCCATCGAGAACACAGACAATGCACACGCAGATGTTAAATGAAAATGAAGGATGAAAAAGGGGAAGGAGCAAGGGAAGGAGAGGAAGAGGGAGGAGGGGAGGGAGAAGAACCGGAGGAGGGCTAACGGGGAGAGAGTGGGGAGGAGGGAAGAGGGGAATAAGGCTGTGGGGGATAGGAGAGGGACGGGATGTTCCAGAAAGCTGTAAGGAGTGGGAGAGGGGGTATACCGGAGGGACCGGCAGTGGAATAAACAGGAGATGAAGGACGGGGGGGGGGCGGGAGGGCGGAGCCATGGAGAGAGGATCAAGGGGGGAGGATGGGGGAGGAAGAGGGGAGGATTAGCGCTGATACGATGGGAAGATGTCTGGGCAGAGATCATTGTCAGGGAGAGGGAGGGTGCAGAAGCATACCACGTCAAAGGATAAGGTGGGTGGGCAGGTGGAGAGCGTGAGGATGCAGTGGTAATTTAGGCCTGGCAACCGACCGGAACGCTGAGGAAAGAATGGACAACAGGTGAGCGGATGCAGTAGAGAAGTAGAGGTGTTTAGTGATGCGGGCAGGGCGGGGGAAGGGGATATGGTCATAGAGGATCCACGTGGGGGATGGGAGTTGGAAGGGATACAAAAGGCGAGGTGGAGGGAGTAGCGTTCCAGGAACTCCTGGGACTTATCGACTGAACTGTCGTCGAATGTACTGGTCGATTACATTTGCACTTGAAAGAGTAATAACTGGCGGCGCAGGGAAAGCCTGATACTTCTCAGACAACCTCGCCGACCGAGGAGGTGGCAGACCTCGCCGTCTACCGTTTGAAGAGATGGCGGGAGCGCGCGCCCTGTCGGCGAGCGCGTTGTTTACGCCGAGTGACGTCACGGCGCGTCGACGCAGCGCCCCGCCCCCGCCAGGCCGGCAGCGCGTGGTCGCTGATCCAATGCGAACGGAAAACACAAACAAGCCGAGTTGCGCTGGAAGCAGCGTATCTGTGTTTACAGAGGACCGCGGCCGCTGCATATTCAGCCCGGCCGGCACTGCGCCACCATCTGTCATGATTTCGGCTTAAGTCCACAAACTGATCTCGGCGCCCCGGCAAACATACATCACGGCCAAACACGGGCCACGGCGCGTCGCGACGCGCGCTGCAAATACCGCAGGCGCGCCCCGCCCTCCCCGTCCCACTGTGCCCTCCTCTACTGGAGTTGTGATTACGACGCCAGCCGCCTTGTGTACCGGCGCTCTAAGCGACTGCTTGCCTAGCCGAGTTCTTGAGACGGCGCTCTGCTGCGAGGCAGTTTGAACCTCGCCACAGGCATGACGTCAGCATCTTCTGAAACTCACTTCCTCGGGAACCCACTAAACTATAAGCCTATTTCATTGACGTCAATTTGCAGCACGGTTTTGGAACATATCCTGTATTCAAATAGTATGAATTATCTCGAGCAGAACGATCTATTAACCCAAGGTCAACACGGATTTAGAAAATATCGTTCATGCGATACACAACTAGCTCTTTATTCACACGAAGTGATGGGTGCTATCGACAAGGGTTCGCAAATCGATTCCGTATTTCTTAATTTCCAGAAAGCTTATGACACCGTACCTCACAAACGGCTTTTAATCAAATTGCGTGGTTTTGGTATATCGCCCCAAATTTGCGATTGCATAGAGGATTTCCTATCAGAGAATACACGGTTCGTAGTAATCGATGGTAAGGCATCGACTAATACAGAGGTGATATCGGGCGTTCCACAGGGTAGTGTTATTGGTCCTCTGCTGCTCCTTATGTACATAAACGATTTAGGGGAAAATCTAAGTAGCTCTCTAATAAAATCATCTGAAGATCAAAACCAACTGCAGAATGATCTGAATAAGATCTCACTACTGTGTAAAAATTGTCAATTGACTCTAAATAATGAGAAGTGTGAAGTTCTCCACATGAGTACGAGAAGAAATCCGTTAATCGTTGTTTACAGGATAAATCAATCAAAAGTGAAGACCGTAAACTCCACTAAATATCTAGGAATTACTGTCACTTCAGACTTAAATTGGAAAGGACACGTAGATAATGTCATGGTAAAGGCGAATCAGAGACTGCATTTTTTTTTTTTTTTTTTTTTTTTTTTTTTTGGTAGAACCCTTAAAACATGCAACAGAACTACTAAAGAGACTGCATACACTACGCTTATCCCTCCACTTTTGGAGTACTGCTGCCCAGTGTGGGATCCTGATGTGGATTTCATGGAGGACATCGGAAGAGTCCAAAGAAGGACAGCTCGTTCTGTATTGTCACGACAAAGGGGAGACAGCGTTACGGAAATGATACAGGATCTGGGATGGGAATCATTACAACAACGGCGCTTATCGCTGCGGCATGGGCAACTTACGAAACTCCAATCGCCAACATTCTTCTCCGAATGCGAAAATATATTGTTGACTGCCACTTACATAGGTAGAAATGATCAACAGAATAAAATACGAGAAATCAGAGCTCGAACGTAGAGATTCAGGTGTTCCTTATTCCCGCGCGCTATTCGAGAATGGAATGGGAGATAAATAGTATAATGGTGGTTCCATGAACCCTCTGTCAGGCACTTAAATGTGATTTGCAGAGTATCCCATGCAGATGTACATGTAGATGTAGCTGTAGAAACATTGATCAACAAATCGGAATAAATCTTCTAAACATACAGACTTCAGTCGAAGATTTAAATGTTTACGATTTATTAGTTGAAAATCCAGCGTTTCCTTGGTATCTATTTCTTCCAGACTCTCAAACTTAGTCTCATATTCAATCATCTTTCTCTCTCCATTTCTCTGTCCATACCTTCCATCTCTCTGTCCATGTCCTCCTTCCGCTCTCACGACCCATATCTTCCGTCGCCTCCATCTCCTAGTCCTTTCAGTTCTTTCTTTCCGTCTCTTTAGTTCACCTCCTTCTCCTACTCTCCATATAAATTAACATATATCTGTCAACTTTCTAGTGATAAGTGAAATACAGTAAAAACTTCCGAATAATCAGTAAAACTGTGTCAAGTCTGCTGTAAGGTATCCTCTTGTTTGGATTGTCAAGTTTGCAAAATTTTTTCGAGATCGGAATATAACTGTAGGTATAATTCGAAGTCTGTAAGTAAAGTACCCATCGGCATAATTATAGCAAAATACATTTGATGTAGACATTGACTTACATCTTGTTTTCATTGTAGTGTGCAAAATTATTATAATCTATGCCTGCAGAGCAGTATGTTGCATAATTTAACTTTTCAGTACTTTTGTTAGTAGTCAATTCTTGTACTTCTGCTCTCAGCAGCTTTTTTTCTATCTTGATTTCGTAATCACTGGTGTGGAGAATTTTCGTCGGTGTATTTGCGCCGCCGCGGGGCGGCCGAGCGCATTGAAGCGCTGTACTGCGATGCGAGAGGCCGCTCCCCTTCGGGGGTTCGAATCCCTCCTCGGTCATGGATGTTTGTGCTGTCTTTAGTATAAGGTAGTTCATAAGTAGTCAGTAAGTTTAGGGACTGTTGACCCAGCAGTTTAGTCCCATAAGCAATATTTGAAAATTTGTGCATTTGCAAACAAGTTACAGATCAGAATGAAACTTTCACTCTGCAGCGGAGTGTGAGCTGATATGAAACTTCCTGGCAGATTAAAATTGTGTGCCGCAGCGGGGACGCGAACCTGAGACCTTGCCTTTCGCGGGAAAGTGATCTACCGACCGAGCTATCCCGACACGACACACGATGCCGCCCCACAACTTTACTTCCGCCAGTACCTCGCCTCCTACTTTCCAAACTTCACAGAAGCTCTCCTGCAAATCATGCAAGACTAGCACTCCTGGAAGGTAGGGTATGATGGAGACATGGCGTAGCCACAGCCCGCGAAAAGCAAAAATCCCAGGTTCGAGTTCCGGCACACAATTTTAATCTGCCAGGAAGTTTCAAGTTACAGATCGTTGCTGCACTTAGTTAGTTAGTCTCTTTAGGCACAGCTGCCGTCAGTGCCACACCAGCAGTGCCACACCAGCAATGGCGTAATTTACTTTATAAATAATCATTTCTTAGATTTACTTTTTGTCTCGGTTTTCAGGGCCTTTGCACTAGATAAATTTCAATAAGTAACTTCACACAGATATGTAGGGACTGCAGCTGTTTTCTACGGATTCAGAGGCAGTTGGACACTGTACGTAAACAGCTGGAGGCTGTTATGGCCACAGTCAACGGTCTTCAGCCTTCTTCACTGGGCTGCAGTGTCATCCTGTTGCCGAGGTACATCTGGTGCCTACTGAACCGCCTCGGATCCCTCATGCCACTGTGTTTACAAGTACTGATATCCCTGTAGTAAGCAGTTGCCTCACGGTGAGAGGCGATCTGGTCCTGGGTGACAAAACTCTGGGCGGAAGGTGAAACCGATAACCATCAGTAAGGCTAGCCCCTTACGCGTATACAGTAGTTGAGGTGTAGTACGCTGC
Source organism: Locusta migratoria (assembly GCA_026315105.1). Classification (NCBI taxonomy): domain Eukaryota; kingdom Metazoa; phylum Arthropoda; class Insecta; order Orthoptera; family Acrididae; genus Locusta; species Locusta migratoria. The sequence continues at coordinate 100,224,520 of CM048748.1, read as the reverse complement.
TGGTGATACCTCTCGGTTGCCTCGCCTGTTTCGGCAGTGGCCGGTATTCTGAGTGGTCCGAACAGGCACAGAGATTGAGTTTGCTGGTCATTGGGAACTTCAGTATTAGGCGGAAGGTGGAGCCCCTTATGGAAGTGGTGGAAAGTTCGGGAAAGAATGCCAGTGTCCTCTCTGTTTTGTTACCGGGAGTTCAATCCGAAATCTGCGGTCTACCGGAGGCTAGAGGCAGCAACTTGGTGCAACCGTCTGAAAATCGTTGCTTTTATCGGCACCAGTGACTCTTGCTGTCAGAGTTCAGAGGCCATCCTCGGTTTCTTCAGGCGACTCGCGGATTTGGTGAAAACAGGTACCCTTGATCGCGTGGTAGAAGCCGAGCAGCCAAGTTCCAGAGTTTTTCCCAGAAACGGTCGCGGTTCTCTGGTTTTGAGTCGAGTGGGAGGCTTATACCGGAGGGTCAGACGATTCTGTGGTGATCTTAGGTGTAAGTATCTCACATTAGGAATCGAGTCTGCTCGACTGTAAATAAAGACATCTCATGTGAATCAAAGGTGTTTCATTCTGTTATTTGACATTTAAGTTATTTTATCATCTACATTTGTGACTGTTTGATAGTTCCTTTAAGTAAGATATTTTAGCTGTGCTGTCGTTGTTATAAAATAGGAAGCAAGCGCTCCAAAATCGCAACAAGGCATTCGGCATTTACATACAAATTTATTTGAGCGCTATCCGGATACAGTGCGTTGGCCTGGACTGTCCATCGCGGAGCTGGAGAGTGTAGCCCAGGCGACAGTGAAGGCAGCGCCGGGTGGCAAGGTGCTACGGAGTCGGGGCTGGCCGCTTCCCAGAAAAGGTGCGCGGCCGATCGGCGCCGCCGTGGAGATGAAGCCGCCGTGTCGTGACCTGAGGCACCGGCCGCAGCTCCGCCGCTGATGGCCTCGGCCGCGCCCCTAACGAGCGCCCTGATGACGCAGCTACCGCCGCCACGGCCACCGCCGCTCCATCACAGCCCCCCAGAGCGCCAGGCTCCGACGCGGAGTCGATCTCCTCCCACCGCGGCCGAGAAACCCGGCCGGCTGCCACTGTGCTGTGGAATTAGCGACGCCACCTACGATTCAACAATCGCTCTACTGTAGGAGAATAAAGAATCGTTTCAGACTATATTGAATGTGGATACTAGGTAATTGGTCGTATACGTCATCATAATCATCAAATGTTCAAATGTTTGCAAATCTATCGGACCAAACTCCGTGGTCATCAGTTCGTAGCTTACAAAGTACTTAAACCTAGGTAAACTAACCTAAGGACAACACACACACCCATGCCCCAGGGAGGACTCGAACCTCCACGGCGAGCAACCGCGCGCTCCGCAGCAAGACGCTTTAGACCACTCGGCTACACCAAAAAATGTTCAAATGTTTGTTAAGTTTATGGGACTTAATAACGGGGTCATCAGTCCCTAAACTTACAAACTACTTATGAACTAGCTACAACTACAGACGGCACAAATATCCATGCCCGAAGGGGGATTCGAACCCTCGACCGCAGAGGCCGTGCAGACTGTGACTGAAGCGCCTCAGTCTCCTCGGCCACCGCGGCCGGCTCGGCTACTCCACTGCGGCTCATCATCATCATCGTCATAATTAGAGACTGATTATGCCTTTCAGCGTTCAGTCTGAATCATAGTACCTTTAATAAAATTCCTCCATTATCCCCTATTCAATGCTAACATTGACACCTCGTCTGATCTTATGCCTTTAACTTCAAAATCATTCTGCACCGAATCTAAATACTTTCTTCTTACCCTCCGCTGCCGAGCTCATGAGTCTCTTAGGTAACCTTTCTTCACCCATGCATGTATCATGACCCCACCATCTCAGTCTGTTCGCTCTAACTGCTTCATCTATGGTGTTCATACCCAGTTTTTCTTTGATTTCCTCATTATGGACACCCTCCTGCCCTTGTTCCCATCTATTAGTACCTGCAATCATTCTTGCTACTTTCATATCTGTAACCTCTACCTTATGAATAAGGTAACCTGAATCAACCCAACTTTCACTCCCGTACAACAAAGTTGGTCGAAAGATAGAGCGGTGCACTGCTAACTTGGTACTTACTTCCTTCTTGCAGAAGAGAATAGATCTTAGTTGAGCACTCACTGCATTAGCTTTGCTGCACCTCGAGTCCAGTTCTTACACTATGTTGCCATCCCGAGAGAAAATACTTCCGAGGTACTTGAAACTGTCTACCTCTTCTTTGTTCCTCCTATTTGCCACTTAATCTGTTTAAATCTCTTCCCTACAGACATTACTATCGTTTTGGAGATGATGATCTTCATATCACAATCCTTGCACCTCTGATCGAGCTCTGAAATATTAGTTTGCAACCTTTCAATCGAATCGGCCATTACGACTAAGTCACCCGCATATTCGAGACTGCTTAATTTTTTTCCACCTATTTTAATCCCGTCCTGCAAGTCTACTGTTTTCAACATATGATCCATGAATAGTATGAACAACAGTATTGACAGGTTGCAGCCTTGTCTTACTCCAAAAACTACCCGGAAACATCAGCTTAATTTCCCATCTACTCTAACTGCTGCCTGGCACTCTACGTAAGGCCCTTTAATTGCCTGCAGAAGTTTGCCTCCTATACTATAATCCTGTAAAACTGAGAGTAGCTTCCTCCTAGGAACACGGTCATAAGCCTTTTCTAGATCTATGAAAAATAGATACAATTCCTCGTTCCACTCATAGCACTTTTCCATTACCTGCCGTAAGCTAAAGATCTGGTCCTGACAGCCTCTAACCCACACGTATACTTGTCCAAGAAATTCAGGAAAGGCATGCAGGTTGTAACGTTTCCGTATGTTGCTCGTCCTGCAAACTAACAGGAATACGAACATAACATGAAAATTGCAATGGAGTCCACACTAAAATCTATCGATCTCTTCGACATTACTAAAAATAGATGCAAACCAATATCAAACGAATATAATTTGTAGCTACATGTCTCTGTTAACACTGTCAAATAACTAAGATTATAGCCCAAACGTAACTCATATCCAAATATATATGATCCAGGCAGACGACCAGAACACAAATAAACACATAATTTCTTCCATAGTTTAATAATTACCGTTACCTAAATATATACTCACCAAAACTGGTGTCATATTACACAACATTTACACATGGACAAAAATTTTCATCAATTTCGTATAATTGCTGTGAATACGAAAATGCAGTCTGACGTACTGAACACAGCACACATACACTTATTTGGCTTGTAACAATATAATAAACGACAGTAGTGTAGAGTAGATAATCTAAAGCTCAGTAGTCAAGAAACAGCAAATATGCATTTGGAAACTCAACTATTTGCTCTTGAAATTTAATACCTTATTTCGAGGGAAAGTCAATTATATGTTTGTTTATGTTCGTAGTACTGTCGTTTTACTTTGGTGACGCATGCTTTGTTCATTTGTTGTATATCTTTGCAATTTTCAAGCTGCTACGTTAGTTTCGTTGTCGCTAACGAGCTGTTAATCATGGCTGCTCCGCTGTCTATTTGCACCAAAGAAGAGCAACGTTCCGTGATATGTTTTTTGTGCGCGGAAGGTGTATCAGGAGCCGAAATTCATAGAAGACTTTCAGTACAGTACGGGAGCTGTGTTTTGCCACTACGAAGTGTGTACGAGTGGATTGAAAAATTCCGAAATGGTCGAGTGTTTAGCACGATGAAAGAGCCGGACGACCGTTTACCGCTACAAATGAAGAAACCATTGACATGATTCTCTTAGACAGACGATTAACTATTGATGAAGTGGCTCATCATCTTCAAATTAGTCATGGTTCTGCCTACGAAATTATGCACAACATACTTGCGTTTCGTAAAGTTTGTGCAAGATGGGTCCCAAAACAACTCACACAGTTGCATAAGCAAACGCGCCTCGACATCTGCAAAAAACATTTGGGTCGCTATGGTAACGACGGGGACAACTTCTTAGACAGAATCATTACTGGTGAAAGAAACATGGATCCATCATTACGAGCCGGAGAGTATGGAATGGAAACATTCAAATTCGCCGTGCAAGAAAAAGTTCAATACCCATCCGTCCGCAGGAAAACTGATGCTTACGGTTTTTTGGGATGCACGAGGTCCTGTACTGGAAGATTATGGTGAAAGGGGCACAACAATAAACAGTGCTGTCCACACTGCTGAAACGCCACAGAAACTCAAATTCGAAGTACTGGATCATCCTCCATATAGTCCCGATCTTGCCCCTTCTATCACTTGTTTGGTCCACTGAAACAGGCATTAAGTGGCCGTCGATTTGACTCGGACGAAGCAGTGAAAGAAGCGGTGCATTCCTGGCTCGCAGCTCAAGACCTTCTTTTATGAGGGCATAAGGAAGCTTGTAGAGCGATAGACGAAGTGCATTGAAAAGCAAGGAGACTATGTCGAAAAATGATGTTCTTGTAAGTTTCGTATTTTATGACAATAAAATTTTATAAGTACTTTGCGGATAATAATTGACTTACCCTCCTGTAACAAAATTCGTTGTATGTTGAATTAATACTTTTATGAATGAAGAAATCATAACTTTAAATTTCTCTTTTGAAACTTCCAAAAACAAACTCAGATTAACTACTTCTAAACTTGAAAGTTTAATATCACAAAAAGTATTTTTTTTTCAAATTATTAAATAATGAATAATTGACTAATTGTGTTGGTGGCCTCTAAACGAAAGTAAATTGTTTAGAGTAAAATTCATTAATCAAACCTTTTTCTGATTAGTACTGTACATTAGATCTTGATGAAGACGCGGCCATGTGATACTCATTCGTAAACCATGAGGCACTGTGTACAGACATGAAAACTGGAAGGCACTGTGTATGTGAAAAAAAATGTGCGATGTGCAGACTTGATATTGAAACAGACATGTGATTAAACCTGCAAGTGGATAAATGAAACAAACTACTTCACTGCGTACTGCATTTTATTCTATCTTCAAGATATCAGCAACATATATAGTTCACTCTTAGTTGAAGCTAATCAAAACTGCTAAAATTCAATGTCCTCTTCCTCAATGTCCTCGAGATAGCTAAGTACTATATTTGCTACCTCCACTTCTATCTTGAAAGGGACTTGTTATTGGACAATATATCTGTTTAACATGTATCTGGTATAGCAGCAAGGTTGGAGACAACGAGGTCAAAAGGATACAATGGTGGAATTTGTACTCAACGACTGTATTTGACTTGTAAGCAGTGTAAGCCCTGACATGTGTTAAACTCGACAGAATTGCCAAATTAGACGAAAGGGAAGCAAAATGAAACGTAAATGATGGACATTATACTTTCTGATTCATTCAGTGATGTGGATAATATGCGATTGGTTTTAACCATTCATTTTCAACATAATATTTCAGTGTTAAAATATAAAAATAGATTAAATCTGAATGCAGGAACGTGTAGAACACATAATATACCTCCGAAAACCATATCAAACTCAATTTTGTTCGGCAGTGGACAATATACGTTTTGATTAGTTGCTCATCATATGATAAGGATGATTGTTTCTGCCTTGAGCAAACACAATTTCTGTTTTGTACTCATCCAAACATGTTTCTCAGTAGTTCCTCCACGATCGGAGGTATTTCACGGTTTTTAATTATTGCATCTTAATACCACATTTCATATTCCTTGTGCCTACCTGATTTTCAGATCAGCCATCCAGTGTGTCTTTTTTGTTGTTTCCGTTATTTCATACTTAAGTCAGTTAATAGCTCTGTGTTTGTTGATATGCCGTTTCAGTGATTATAAGGTTTTGTGATGTTCACTTGTTGTCAATCTTATTTCTGTGTTTGGTCAAAGTAGAAAAAATCATCCTTAACATATATTAGTACAAATTCTGTTTATCTTCATGAAACTGTAGCTGTTGGGGCTAACTACATAAACAACGAAAGACATATAATATGGCGCATCAATAACGAGAATTTACTCTTGCATTATATAAGAATGAGAACACTGAGTGACTTACAAGAAACTTGACACGTAATTTCTAACCTTTAAGAAAGCTATTCCCCTTGACACTTCAGTAAAACGAAGAAAAGAAATAAGTTGATTGATTACTACTTTTATTGTCGGTCGCGGTGGCCGAGAGGACTGCGGCGCGCCAGTCACGTACTGCACAGCCACTACGCGGGTTTGAATCCCCCCTCGGGCATGGATATTTGTGCCGTCCTTAGTATTACCTAATTCGTAAGTAGTTTGTAAGTTTAGGGACTGATGACCCCATAGTTAGGTCCCATAATCTATACAAACATTTGAACTGCTTTTCCTCTGTTCGTGCAATAAAACTACGCCTTAACACTAATCGCGACATATTTTGTAAACGGTATGCAAATATTGCCACTGAACATCGAAATTATGTTTTAGTACCACACCTATTTCAGGAGACATGACGTCATAGAAATGAGATGTACATCACACATGATAAAATAATTTTACAAGGTTACTACCAACTCTGTTCGCAGGACATTTCACGGATACTTTCCTACATCTACATCTACATGGGTTACTCTGCAAATCACATTTAAGTGCCTGGCAAAGGGTTTATCGAACCACCTTTATACTATTTATCTCCCATACTATTTTCGAATAGCGCGCGGGAAGAAAGAACACCTAAATCTCTCCGTTCGAGCTCTGGTTTCTCGTATTGTATTCTGATGATCTTTTCTATCTATGTAAGTTGAAGTCAACAATGTATTTTTGCATTCGGAGGAGAATGTTGACGATTGGAATTTCGTAAGTAGCCCACCCCGCAACGATAAGCGCCGTTGTTGTAATGATTCCCATTCCAGATCCTGTATCATGTCCGTAACGCTGTCTCCCCTGTATCTTGACAATACAAAACGATCTGCCCTTCTTTGGCCTCTTTCGATGTCCTCCGTGAAACCCACCTGATAAGGATGCACACTGGGCAGCAATACTCCAAAAAATGACGGCCAAGCTTAGTGTATGCAGTATCATTAGTAGTTCTGTTGCATCTTTCAAGGGTTCTGCCAATAAAACGTAGTCTCTGGTTCGCCTTTCCCACGACATTATCTACGTGTTCTTTTCACTTTAAGTCTGAAGTAATAGTAGTTCCTAGGTAATTTGTAGAGTTTACGGCCTTCACTTTTGATCGATTTATCTTGTAAACGAAGTTTACCGGATTTCTTTTCGTACTCATGTGGACGACTTCACACTTGTCATTATTTAGAATCAATGGCCATTTTTTACACCATAGTGATATCTTACTTACAAGGAAAGTACATGGGCTCGAACAAACATATCTTTATGAGCATTTTGTTACAGGATCCCTACGTACACGTCAATGTGCTTATGGGTGTCGTTTTTTGCAAAGCTCTGCCACCATGCTCTAGAAGCACTGTAGATGTAATGTAGACGTCATACCTAATGCAGATAACTATAACTTATGTAATAATCTTCGTACATGTTGTCTAGCGAATTGTCATCAAAAGCCGTGATGATAGTTGCAAATTTGACCTTCTTCCCGAAAGACTCTTGGTATTCACTGCCACTGTTTCCATCGCCTCTTCCCGAACTTACCGTAGCACTGCCGCTTGCAATGAGTTGTTCGTCATTATCATCCCTATTATTATTATTATTATGAGTTTGTGACAACAGTATTTAACTTATGCTCATATTTCTGCACCATAACAGATACGAGAAAGCATGCAAATGATTCATCTTCTACACTAATACCATGTTCACGAAGAAGGGTTCTTCGTAACTTCATCTCAACTAATCGCAACACAGTAGCAGGATTGATTAGCTTTCGCCGCCCCATCTGACGCTTCACCACACAAATAACGCAACTTCGGAGGCACACTGCACTGTCCCTACTGGCGAACCGACAGGTCAAAGTGCAATGCGGCACGGTACGCACAGAGGCCTCTAAAGGACGACTGCAGAGTTTTGCAGATGCGGGAGTATCACTAGTGCAATAAGGGATCTCTACATTATCTCTCATACGATTTTGGTGTATATGTGTTTGTTCGAGCCCAAGTACTTTCTTTGTCGTTCGGCAGATGGTTGTATTCTACCCTAAGAATCAGGAAAATTATATTGTAGTATGCTGAATTTATCTCCGCTATAGTTAAGCTAATGCATTTCCAATAATCTTCGTCTATATAGGTTTTCAGTATCTGCACACATAACGGAGTTATCAGTATCGCACGACCTACAATTCTCCCTGTAGTTTATCTATTACAATAAAACTTGAGTTTGAAAGGTGCGTATAAAGTTGTGATTCCTTGAAAGAGTACTAGGAATTTAGTGAAACCTACATTTTCTTCCACTGCCCGATACTTATATTGCTATCAAACAGAACGATAAATACACTCTTTCTACAGCGATGCAGTAACGCGTGAGTTTGTTAGTAGTAAGAACGGTGTGCAAACGAGCAGTCACGTGAAGAGCTGGAGCGAGTGTATACACGGCTGTTATTTTCCACGGCACTGGGCGAGGGCCACTCCGGAGCGCGGCGGATTAAACGCGACACAAATGAGAACTCTTCCCCGAATTGCTGCCTCCTATTTCTTCCCTTAATAACCCGGCCGCTTCCTGCCATGAAATCTCTCCCGGCATTTTCCGAGCTCTCGGGGAGATGAGGGCGTAACTCGAATAAATTGGACACGGAAACGAACATTTCCCGGCGAATCAATGAGAGCATTCTTCGATAATAACCAGTCGGCGGCCGTAATGGACGGCGCGGGCCGCGTCCCCTTGTAAATGGCTGCATTACCATACACAAATACTGCTGATGTTATGCACCCTCGCGGGCCCGTGATGGAGAGGCCGGCTGCGCGGCCTAATGTAATTTGATGTTTCAATAAAAACGCGACGCCGCGCCGCCGTCAACCGTATGGCGGCGGCGAGCTTCTGCGGGCCGCTGCTGAGTGCTTTCTCACGGGTCACGGGGTGCTCGTCGACAGACGGCGAGAAACCGTTAGCGGGGTGCATAGCCGGGGATTGTCCGCGGCCCACGGTTCCGTATGACGCGCCCTGTCACGAGAACGAGTTTGTGACACTTGTGAAAAGACACATTTGTGAGAAGATGTAATGTGTTGACAGCTGTGAGAAATCAGGGACACCCAGGTAAAAGCACAGGCTGCCTCGAAAGTAGCCACACTGGCCCTTCCGCCCATGGAGGTTAAAATTAGGGGAGACGGCGCTACTATGAAAAGCTTATCTGTCGATTGAAGCCAGTCCACCATCTTGTGGAGTCAACAAAATACGTTGTGTTGTTGTTATGGTCTTCAGTCCGGAGACTAGTTTGATGCAGCTCTCCACCCTACTCTATCCTGAGCAAGCCTTTTCATCTCCTCATAAGAACGGCAGCCCACATCCACGTGGTCACCCTCTGCGATTTTTACCCCACACACTTCCCTCCAATGCTAAATTTACGATTCCTCGATGACTAAGAATGTGTCCTACCAAGTGATCCCTTCTTTTAGTCAGGGTATGACAAAAATTAATTTTCTCACCAATTCTGTTCAGTACCTCTTCATTAGTTATGCGAACTACCCACCTAATCTTCAGCATTCTTCTGTAGCACCACATTTCAAAAGCCTCTATACTCTTCCTGTCCGCACTGCTTGCCGGTCGCGGTGGCCGAGTGGACTGAGGCGCTCCAGTCACGGTCTGCACGGCCACTACGGTCGGGGGTTCGAATCCCCCCTCGGGCGTGGATATTTGTGCCGTTCTTAGTCTTAGTTAGTTCATTAGTAGTTTGTAAGTTTAGGGACTGATGACCCCGTAGTTAAGTCCCATAGACATTGCCGTTCTGCATTTTATATCGTCTGTACTGCGACCATCGCATGTTATTTTACTGCCCAAGTAACAAAACTCATCTACCACCTCTATTGTTTCGTTACCTAATCTAATTCCTTCACCATCGCCTGATTTTCTAAGACTGCATTCCATTATCTTTGTTTTGCTCTTGTTAATGTTCATTTTATACGGTCTTTTCAACACACTGTCCATTCCACTCAACTGCTCTTCCAGGTCCTTTGCTGTCTCTGACCGAATTACAATGTCATCACCAAAACGCAAAGTTTTTATTTCTTCACACTTCACCCTTCACGAAATATGATTCAGATTAAATCACTGTGCCGCGGTGGAGTAGCCGAGCGGTCTAAAGTGCCTCGCTGCGGAGCGCGGGATTGCTCGCCGTGGAGGTTCGAGTCCTCCCTGGGGCATGGGTGTGCGTGTTTGTCCTTAGGTTAGTTTACCTTAGTTTAAGTAGTTTGTAAGCTATGGACTGATGACCACGCAGTTTGGTCCGATAGAATTACAAACAACATCAGATCCAAATTAAAAAAAAGAATAAAAATAAAAATAAATAAATAAATAAAATTACTTAAGATATTTAGGTAAGGGACTAACCATAAACAATAATGAATTAGAAATTCTACAAATAAGAGCAAATAGGATCAACGTCGCATTCCAGACCATCAGAAACATATCATAGAAGAAGGCATTACCGTGGAACACTCATACGTGGTGGGAACTGTGGCTGTCTATGGTGTCGAAACCATAAAGCTACTGCAAAAAGGTGAGCCATAAAAATAACGAAAATAGGAAAGAGCCTAGTGAGAAACATACCTGACCGGAGGACAACAAGAACTGAAAATAATAAAATGATCAAATGTTTGTAGTTCTATGGGACCTAACTACGTTGGTCATCAGTCCCTAGAACTACAAAGTACTTGCCTTCTTTTAACAGCTCTTGCACTCTGGAATCACGTCCAGGTCTTGGAACCTACAGATCTCAACTGACCCCCAAATTGGTTTGACTAATGCATATTTCTTCAAATATCTCTAACTCTTGTTAGAAGATTCGCTAATGGAGCCGGCCGCGGTGGCCGAGGGGACTGAGGCGCTCCAGTCACAGTCAGCACGGCCACTACGGTCGGGGGTTCGAATCCCCCCTCGCGCATGGATATTTGTGCCGTCCTTAGGATTAGCTAGTTCATAAGTAGTTTGTAAGTTTAGGGACTGATGACCCCGTAGTTAAGTCCCATAAGCTATTCAAACATTTGAACATTTTTTTCGCTAATGGAAATTACTGAGATCGCTTTGTTACCACCAGCTGCACCAACAACAAAATAAATGCAAGTATTTTAAACTAGTTTACACTGTATTTTAAACATACGTAAACATGTTAAGGTCATCTTTCGATAATTTTTTGACAATGGAGCTATCACTTCTTTGCATTAGAACATGTTCCAGAAAGAGGCCTGAAGGTTGTTTATGAGCGCGTAGTTTTATGATCAGGAATGTATACATTGAAATTTATTCTCTGATAACTGTTCAGTTCGCAACTAGGTCACAGCTCGTGATCTTTGATGTAATACACGTTGTTAATAATCATATTACCAAGTTTGAAATAAGAAAGTTTACTTATAAGTGTCATTAATATTAACTTGTAATCGAAATAAATGTATTATTTTCGGCTAAAGACTACAAAGATAAGATCAGAGAGATTAGGGCTTATGCACAAGCATACAATCATTCATCTTTCCCTTTTCTATTTGGCAGTGGAACAGGAAAGCAAGTAACTTCACTCCTGGCCATTAAAATTGCTACACCACGAAGATGACGAGCTACAAACGCAAAATTTAACCGACAGACAGAAAATGCTGTGAACTGCAAATGATTAGCTTTTCAGAGCATTTGCACAAGGTTGGCGCCGGTGGCGACACCTACAACGTGCTGACATGAGGAAAGTTTCCAAACGATTTCTCATACGCAGAAGGGTATGCGATGGTGTACGCAACGACGAACCTGAGTGCACGAATGGCAAAACATCATCGCCATACTGGCGTATCACCCGGCGTGAAGGTATGGAGTGCCATTGGTTACACGTCTCGGTCACCTCTTGATCGCATCGACGGCACTTTGAACTGTGGCTGTTATGACTCGTGGCTCCACCCTTAATTCGATCCCTCCGAAACCCTACATTTCAGCAGGATGATGCACGACCGCATGTTGTAGGTCCTGTACGGGCCTTTCTGAATACGGAAAATGTTTGCTGTCCTGGCCAGCGTATTCTCCAGATCTCTCACCAATTGAAAACGTCTGGTAAATGGTGGCCGAGCAACTGGCTCGTCACGATACGTCAGTCACTACTCTTGATGAACTGTGGTATTCTGTTGAAGCTGCATTGGCATCTGTAGCTGTACACGCCATCGAGTTCTATTTGACTCAATGCCCAGGCGTATCAAGGCCGTTATTACGGCCAAAGGTGGTTGTTCTGACTACTAATTTCTCAGGATCTATGCACCCAAATTGCGTGAAAATATCACATGTCAGTTCTAGTATAACATATTTGTCCAATGAATACCCATTTATCATCTGCGATTTTTCTTGCTGTATCAGTTTTAATGGCCAGTAGTGTAGTTGTGGTACTACGTACCCTCCAATACGCTCCTTTGGGTGGATTGCGGTGTATGTATGTATATATAGATGTTAACTTACGTTCAAAAGAAGCGATCCATTACGAAGTTATTGGGGAGAAAAGAAATTTCTGGCATGTTTTAATAAGGGACGATACGTGAGACACATTGTGAGACATCATGAAATCGTCAATCTAGCATTGGAAGGTAGTGTATGCGGTATAAATCGCAAAGGTAGACCGAGAATAAGCATGTTCAAACGGACGATCTTATTGACAGATGAAGAGGCTTACACAGTTTAGCGTAGCTTGAAGAGCTCTGTCGAACATATGGATGGATTGAAGACCCCCACAAAAAAGACAGATTTGACAGACGGGTCTTAATTCGTTTCTAAGGTTGACTCCTAAGCCAAACACGAAAGGCAAATGTGCAGAGATGTTAGATCCGCGTTCTTCGTGATACCGTGGACATTATTATCAGCGTAGTCGGCTGGTGTGGCATCGTGATGAAACCACATTCTTTAGCATTATAAAAGACGTACAGTCTCCAGTAACTATGAGAGCACTGCTCATCGTAACTGTGGGCGACGTGAACCCGTGACACAGTGCCCACCCAGAAATCGACAGTGAGTCGTGGTAGCCTAAGTGTGTTGCGTGGGTGTTGTCGTCACACCAGACATGTAGTAAATGTCCCGGCTTCAGACTGGTTGTTCCCACTTTAAACAGTTACTAAGAGGTATACTGCTGTTATGCATTGATCAACTTTGTAAGTGCACAACACGAGTAAATAGAAATTTCCGAGCTTTTGTCCAGTATATCATCATAATCGTAAATGAATATGTTTACCTGATTATGGCGTAACAGCCGTAAACCAATAAATTTGCAGAATTTGATGAATTAATAATCGTTTGACTGTAACAGAATCTAAATTCTTTTTATACACTATCCCGATTTCGGCTTTAGATCCATTTACAAGTGAATACTTAACTCACTTTCATCCAATCAGTCTGGTTCCCAGATAGTAATGATTGAAAGTAGTAAAAGTGAATAATTTCATCTATATGAGTCATGAGTGAATAACAAACCAATCTCAAAATACACTTTGGACATGTTGATATTAAATCAAGAAATCGTAAAGCCATTTGACATCAATATTTCAAAACTGTATTGTGAAATTAATTCATCACTCAGTTATGAGTCATATGGATGCACTTATTCATTTCTATTATTTTCGTTAATGATGACTTGGGACCCTATATGTAGCAAGTGACTAGCAGAACTACGTTTGGACTTGAAAATGATCTAAAGTCGACATCCGGACTGTTTATCAAAAGGAATATGATTCTGATACAGTCAAATGTCGGCAAAAGTATTTGAGGATTATTTCATGAGTGTAGCTCTTCAATATAAAAGAATACAATCGGTCGAGGATTCACTCTCACCTATTTCAGTCTGATCCAATACGTTTGACACACGATGAACAACACCAAGAAACAGAGGCACGTGAAATTTAAAGTATCCAGATGACAAATACACCCAAAATTATTTAATGATGGCAGTGGTAAGACGTGTGTCGTCTGTCGGAGGACTACTGAACTGCACTGTGGAGCTGACAGTGATGCATTACGTTTTCATAAAAGTGTCGTACACAGGAGCATACAAAATGTGCTATTCCGACCACCTCCTGCAGAGGCGCGTGGCGTGGTACTCGTTGGTTTCCATGGTGTTAAGAAACCGACTGTACACGACGACACCATCCCAGGGAGACATGCAGTCGAGCGTTCTGTTACGGGAACCGACGAAGCGTGCACAAAAAGTGGACGGACGGGAAAAACAATCCGCCTACAGGGTTCGGCTTTAGAGACGGGGCGCGTGTTTTTGTGAGTGTGTGGTGCGGGTTTGTTGAACTTTCACAGCTGGCGGGTGCGTCACTTGTTTTTGTGGTCGCCTCAGCTGAGTTGAGGTAGGGCAGGAGGCGGGCGCTGCACACGAGGCCTGCCTGAGACTGCTACTAGCCGCCGCGAAAACATCCGCCCTCTGCTCACGCAGCAAGTCACTCTACAGCGCTTAATAACTAGACTTCCTGCGTAAAACGAAAATTATTCTATACAGCCACCCCGGATTCGCATAGGACAAGTAGCTGCTGCACCAGTTAGCAACAGAGGATTTGTTGTTGTGGTCTTCAGTCCAAACACTGATTTGATACTACTCTCCACAGTACCTTATCCGACGCAAGCGTTATGTGTTCTGAATAAGAATGGCAATTATCATTATATACTAAAACTGTGTAAGTATTGGAAGAAAAAAAAAAAAAAAAAAAACAAAAAAAAAAAAAAAACAAAAAAAAAAAAAAACATTGTCATTAGAGGATTCGAACCACTGACCCTGTTATTGCAAGACCAGAACGCTACCACCTAAGCTACAGCACCATATCTTGCAAGTGATACTTACATGTTACAGTAAGACAGGATTGTAGCCTTTCCCCAATGTTGTTCAATCGGTATATTGAGCAGGCAGTGAAGGAATGGAAGGAGAAATTTGGAGACGGCATTAAAGTACAGGGAGGAGAAATAAAAATATTGCAGTTTGCTGATGACATAGTAATTCTGTCAGAGACCGCAAAAGATCTGGAAGAGCAACTGAATGGGATGGATAGTGTTTTGAAAGAAAGATATAAGATGAACATTAATAAGAGTAAAACTAAGGTAATGGAATGCAATGTCAGAAAATCAGGCGATGCTGAATGAATTAGATTGAGTAATGAGGCAATAAAAGTAGAAGATGAATTTTGTTATTTTGGTAGGAAGATAACTTCTGATGACCGAAGTAAATAATGCAGAATGGCTATGGAAAAAAAAAAAAAACGCTTCTAAAGAAGCGAAACTTGTTAACATCCAATATTAATTTAAATGTTAGGAAGTCCTTTCTGAAAGCATTTGTGTGGAGTGTACCATTATATGGGTGTGAAATGTGGACCGTAAGGAGTTCAGATAATAAGATGATAGAAGCTTTTGAAATGTGGTGCTACAGACGAATAATGAAAATTAGATGGGTAGATCACGTAACTAATGAGGAGGTGCTTAACCGAATCGGGAAGAAAAGAAGTTTCTGGCATATCCTGACTAAGAGAAGGGATAGATTAGTTGGACACATTCTGAGATATCAACGAATTGCCAGCATTAGAAGGAAGTGTGTGGGATAAAAATCGTAGAGGGAATCCGAGGGACGAATATAGTAAGTTATTTCAAGTAATTCGTAAGTTTTGGGAGTGATAACCGCAACAGTTACGTTCCTTACATCAAACATATTTGAACATTTTGTACAAATTGTACAAACCTTACCTGCGTTGCATTCAGAATTTGAAAGAAAGTGTTCCTGTAAAAATTGTCGAAAGCTTTCACCATATCTACAAAAGTCACATCTTCAATGAATAGTGGTATTTGAGTATTGAATAACAAGCTTGTATACTTCTCCCACATCTGACATTACCCAATGCTCACGACAGAAATATTAAATATTCTTATTTATTGCCATTTTATGTGGTTAATTTGAAATACCAAAAAAGTTAAATATTTTAATTAAATATATACGATCAGAGAAGGAAACTATATAAGACCCTGAAGCGAAAAGAAGACCAAATAAATTCTAGTGCCTTTTTTAGAGAAAACTTTCAGTACCGTTGGTCCATTGTTTAGAGCGGTCCGCTATCTCTGATTACAGCATTGACTCCTGTTGCTTAAGTTAGCATGATTGATCGTTGTCGCTAGGACGAGCTTAATAATAACTGTGGTTATTTTGAGGTGACTATTGTCAAAGTATATTGATTAATTAAAAGTTATTTTCGTGGTCATTACACAGAGAGACTTTTCTCCATCTGCGATTTTCAAATTAGTATTTAACATTTCTAATGACATATCAATTACGACAGTGTTCAAATGAAGGGGTTTTAATTCTGACTTAAGGTAAAGTGGTCAGTTTAGTTAAAAGCTTGTGATGAACCTTAAACATACAATTTCATAAATTTAGTCATTGTTTATCGAAAACAGTTGTGAGTTATTGAACTGGTGCAAACTGGTGGTCACGATATTTTCTGCAGATGCAGTAGTTTTACTTTATGAGTTTGGGCTTCATCAACGGTTAATCTCTATATATAAAAATGTTGTGTTGGTTTGTGTGTGTTTGAAACTCTCAATAATGTCTTCACCGATTGAGCTCCAAATTTGTCACAACGCTGCAATGTAACACAGGAAGGTTATTAGATACTTATTTATTTAATATATTACATATATATATGACATTTTTGCGATTTCTGTCAACAACTTTTCCACATAGTAAAATTGATACAAATTCGAATATGACGTATATTTAAAAGAAATAGGTATGTAAAAACATGCACGTAATCCAGTAGAACGTTTTATCAATTTCTCAAAGCATTCGGTCAAGAATTTTCGGAGATGTAAGATTTTGAACATAAGACTATACGAAGTTCTTTAGTTAGATTTCTAAGACGAGATACAGGAAGGGTAGGAAATGACGAAGAGAGGGAGGGGAGATACACACGTACTTTTTTAATGGTAACCAAGACTCCAAATACTAACTTTTGTAGTTCAGGCTTCAAAACTGGCTTAATAGCAGCGTTTTTGAAAAATCTTTAAAACCCCTATTTCTCCCACTTAATGGACTATTTTCAAAAAAAGCTGAAAGGCCTTCTTCTAATTCTAACCAAGAATCCATATACCAATTTATATAGGTCTAGCATCAAAATTGACTGGATAATAGCGTATTTTCAAAAAACTTTTCATCCCCTATTTCACCTCCTTGCGGACGGAATCCCTTCTTCAAGGACGTCAGCATCCTCTGCAAGTTTCAAGTTTTTATCGTCAGTGGTTTTGGCCGGGCGATTATGAGTCATTCATTTAAGCAGTAGTCAGTAGAATCCCTGAGTGACAAATAATAGCCTCTCATCGCGCAAAGAATCATTGATGATACTGAATAACACAAACGTCAGGGATATGGATTAACAGATATAATTTCGTCACCTTTACAGTATGGAGGTAATGATTAAATTTTACCCAAGGCGGCAGCGCAGCTTGGTAATGTTGGCAACGGAATGTTCGCTTCATGAGGATAATTAATTTTCTCTCAGGACAACCTGTCAACTAGAGAGGAAGTACAGACTTAATTATCTGTTAAATTGTAATCACAAAAGAATGTTGCCCTCAGCCTCTGGTACTGGTTTCTCAGCTCAATTTCACTTACGGGTTCAACAGCGTAGAGTAGTAATGTTGGCAACGAAATGTTCATTTTATAAGGATAATTGGTTTATTGACAGTGGTTCGTACAAGAACGTATTAACAACAGAGTAGGAACTACGTTAAATGGTTGTTTTATAGTAAAAAAAAAAGTTTCATTAAAATTTTTCAATCTGTTAATAATCTTCTTCGAATTACCACTGCGTTACAGAAAACAACAGCCCCGAGTAACGATCGGAAACCAGATGCGTTCTAGTAATGTATGCAATTGAAGTAGCCGGACCTCTAACGATATATATAGATTGTGTGCTTCCAAATCCCTGCCAACAAATATGGACGTTTACCATCGTAGAATTACTTTAAAAAGAAGATTTCGGCAGCTGCGGCATTTGGTGCTAATGTAATATTTCATGGTAAACGCGAAAGATTATTAGCCTCATTGTATTTAACTGAGTCTTCAAAGAGCAGTCTTGTCAGCATTAGCCGCTGCCGCAAGCGAAATTTTACCGAAATCATTATACAAATATACCAAGATGAAAAGTATCGATATTCGATTATAATTATACAAGGAGGCTAATGAAACTTACACCATTCAAAAGGCACTTTGCCATAGATGCGTGCAAAATGAAAATCGTGTGTATACGTAGCAATTAAGAGGAGGAAAAGGAAGTAGATATTTTTATAACCATAGCTCTAATCACGCTTTAAATATTCCAGCTGCCAAATAAGTGAACTTCGAAAATTGACGTGGTACCAACTTCTGCCTTCCGTACCGGTCAGATGGTATGGTAAAAATGCGACACTAAAGTAGCAACTTCTCGTCGTTAAGCATTTTAGATACATTCATGTTTGATGGTTAATTTTCCGTAACATCGATCATGATTAGCAATGGAGATCAAAATACGGTAGAAACGAATTCTGAACAAAATGTTGTTTATAGGCGTCTTTATTTCATTTTATTTTATGACAGTAACTTTGTATTAGTTTCCAGCAGATAACATATAATTTGAAGCAATTCCTTAATTTTCAATTTCTTCATTTTATCTAAGTACAACGAGCGAAAGACGATACGTGCATATAGATGGAGGAGGAGATTGAAGATGAATAGAAGGAAAGGGAGTGATGAACAGATGCCGGGGATTAGACAGAGGGAGGATGAAGAGGAAGTTAGTGGGGAAGCAGGAGACAGGCATAGCGAATGGGAAATAGATGGGAAGAATGTAGAAAACAATAGCTTTTTACAAAGGTGAACTATACGTCACCTGGTCCAGAGTCGGTTTATGGAGAAAACGAACGACAAAAAATGTAATCTATCTCATCGGTTTGAAAATAATATCTGTGAAACTATACATTTTATAACTTTCGTTTCACATAACCACAGTAGCCTAACGAACGATAACAGAATGCAGTATGTCAATCTTAATGGAGAGAAGTCTTCAGAAGTAAGAGTGGTCTCAGATGTGCTACAGGGGAGCGTCCGTTGCTGTTCACGATATATATATAAATGACCTTGCAGATAACATCGGAAGTTCACTGAGACTTTTTGCGGATGGTTCTTAGTGTAAAGAGAGGTAGCAACAATGGAGGATTGTATTGAAATGCGGGAGAATCTGCATCGAACTGACGCATGGTAAAGGGAATGGCAAGTGAATAACAATGTAGACAAGTGTAATGTGCTGCGAATACATAGAAAGAAAGATCCTGTATCATTTAGCTACAATATAGCAGGTCAGCAACTAGAAGCAGTTAAATCCATAAATTATCTGGGAGTAGGCATTAGGAGTGATTTAAAATGGAACAACCATAAAAAATCAAACGTCGGTAGAGCAGATGCCAGACTTAGATTCGTTAGAAGACTCCTAAGGAAATGCAGCCCGAAAACGAAGGAAGTGGGTTAGAGTATACTTGTTCGCTCACAGCTTGAATCTGTTCACCGGTGTGGGATCCGTACCAGTTGGGGTTGATAGAGGAAGTAGAACAGATCCAACGGAGAGCAGTGCGCTTCGTTACAGGATCATTTGGTAATCGTGCAAGCTTTACGGAGATTATCGATAAACTGCAGTGGAAGACTCTGCAGGAGAGACGCTCGGTAGGGGCTTTTGTCGAAGTTTCGAGAACATACCATTACCGAGGAGTCTAGCAGTATATTGCTCCCTCCTTCGTATATCTCGCGAAGAGATAATGAAGATAAAATCAGAGAGATTAGAGCCCACATAGAGGCATACCGACAATCTTTCTTTCCGCGAACAATACGTGACTGTAATAGGAGGTACTGTAATAAGAGATACTGTAATAGGTGGTACTCAGGATACCCCCCGCTACACACCATCGGGTGGCTGTAGATGTATATGAAGATATTGATATGACTGAAGCATTCTCTCGGTGATACTACGATCACATGAGTTACAGTATTTCCTTTTCTATTTGTTTCATATGAGAGTGAGCCACAGTGAAACGTGGTCGGGTTTATATAAACAGTCAGGTATTGATTCTCTTCCAGCAGCCGGCTAAACTGAACTGCATGTTGCGCAAACGACTATGTTAGTAATAGTTACATAGGTGTGCACCCATAATTACGAACTATTTCACGGCGAAAGTAGTTCATCGCAAATTCACATCCAAGAACCAAACTCATGCTCTACAGCTGAAAATAAAATGATGATAGATGTACCTATCCAAAAAATACGCATGAACGGCAATGAAATCAAATGTACGGAAAAGAGACTGCAGTACACGTTCAAACTGATCTTCTCCAATAGTATTTAACAAACGTGACTTATTAAACTGATTTTTCTGTGATATCCACACTCGTGTGTATTTGCTTTCTTTATAATTGGAATTATTATTATCTTCTTTATGTCTGAGAGCCTTTATTGCTCTGTCAAGTTCTTCTCAGTACTGTATTTGCTATTTCACCTTTATCTACTTCATCTTCCATTGGCGTCTTCAAGATGATGCAAGTTTAATTTAGAAGTAAACAATTTCGGCGGAAGTCGAGGACCTATATCATTAATACGATAACGAGACGACATTTGGATGTTGGATTGCTTCGCATGTGAAAGGATATACGTCACCGACTAACAACAATCCTGGCGTAATAATTATTGATCCTGCCGGATTTGTACGCCATCTCCATCCAATATTCGGCGATCCACTTAACCTTCATTCTTTCGTGAGCATGCTGGTTCTCCAACGAGTTTGGGTCGTAGCGCACTCACCTGAGGTTGGCAGCAGATGGAAAGTCGAATATTGGTTCGAGATGGCCTCATAACCCGCCAGGTAATCCGACAAGAGTACCAACTTAGTTTTCATGAAAATCAGTTACTGCTGCAAACCTTGTCTTTGATTACAGATCATCGTTTAATAGTAAAAGAACATAATTATGACTGCATACTGCTTAGGATGGTACAAACAGGCTTGGTCCTTATTAGTTTGTTTGTATATGTAATATCTTAACTCGCCGTATTATGTCCCTTCATAAGAAAACAAAATGTCCAGTTCACAGCTAGCCTGAGTGTAAAGTTGCTAATGCCAGCAAATTAAAGTGCTATTGTTTTTCTTCCATGCAAGTACCATCCACTGTGCTTCAAGGGGAATAATATTTCTTCATTAACATATGGATCTTACGAAACTGACTATCTTTTGGAGGAAAATTTTCCATAATCACAGGCTACTTATTCATTCTATTACGAGATATTCATAGAATGATTTAATTTATTTTTTGATAAACGACGCTAAGTGGGGTCTTGTGGTGTTCGTGAAGTTTTCAAAATTAAATGAAAGATTCCTTCTTTAAACGACACTGCAGAACACGTGCTAGTTGCTGAACTACCAGTTGATCATTTATGTAAAAAAATATAATTATATATCGATTACATACAGAACACATACCTGACATTTCAGGCACTAATCAGATATTTTCATTTCTTTTCGAATATTTGAATAAGTATGCTTCCCCAAAAAAGCAAAAAACTTCGTCTTCTTTGCATTACGATATTCTTACTACCCTTAACAGACAATGCGATATCTAACAACAATGTTCATCGCTTTCCAGTCCGCGGAATTTCGTTCTCACTGTGCGAAAATTACTTTGGTGTTGAAAGCCGAGTACTCAGTAAGAACGCTAGACCCATGAATCGTTCGAATTTCGTTGTAAGTTCACAGCAGATTTCAGTGAATTTATTGTCTAGATAGTGACATCAGATCATAAACGAAATTTCAAAACAGAGTGGTCAAAAAAATTATAAAGGAAAATATGCTTATTATAAGGATATAAGGATATAAATCGAGTGAAGTTCCTCAGTCCCAAAAAAAATAAATAAATAAATAAATAAATAAATAAATAAAATAAAAAAAAAATAAAAAAAAATAAAAAACAATGAAGTTCACTATAGTTCATTTCATATAATCGAGAACAATAAAGTCACTAATGGATTTTTTAATAGAAGACTTTTTTGTACCATTCACAATTGCATCTGAATGTGTCATAATAGGTAATGGCAACTCATGGAGCATAACGACGATGATAACCTGCCTATGAATCACGAAAAAATTAAGTATTTATCTAAAAGCATTAGATCCATACCGGACCAATATCAATGACCCACAAAAAATTTTTCTTGCTAATTACGTTTTATAGCCTGCTTGACTTCATCAAATGGCACTACATATACCTTATACCATTACTTTATTCTGAGTGAAGTGGAAGTACAGCAACAATAAGGATTACATTAATCTTTTATTACTTTTTTGTAGAAATTTTGGCTCGCTGAGGCCTGGAAAGGATTATTAAGTTTTTCGCTCATTCCAGGCTTGACATGTAGACTCTGATGAGGATGCGCATATTTTATTAATTTCAGTCCTTAACTGTGCTATTAAGAGCGTTGTAGAAATATAAAGGTCACAGGTGGTGATGTGGCTGTCAATTTATTAATGTATTTCGAAACAATCGTTATCAGAATCTTCAAGATTACTAAAGTTGCCATGATTTTACAAAAAGAAGAATTATACAAGGAGTCAAGTACATACAAAGGCCTGGGGTAAAGTGTAACACTAAAAGTATGTCGTCGTGGCCCTGTTAAATGTACTAAAACAAAGGAGCAGGCAGCATCGTCGAGGTCAACGAAAGATGCCGCCAGGAGGCTCTATTACACATGATAAAGAATGTAAAAGTAGGAAGCATATAAAAAGCAATATGAATAATAAAATCCAAGTTTCCATTAGTAATTTTAAAAATAGAGGGAAGATAGAGAAAATGTAGTCATGAAATATTACTGCTTGCAGCTTCCACTGTTAGACGTACGTACTTATGACGTGACCAATGCCATGGCGAGGACTGGAAGGTTGAAAGACGGCTGTCCGCCGTCTTCCCTAGGTTTTTAACTTTGTAAATTAACTAAGTTCACTAGACGGCCTTTTTTCCTAAACGAGAATCCCTCTCATTCGGAGCCATGAGGAATAGCATTTCATTTCATGTTTTTAAATGTTAGTTACTGTAACATTGCTGGGATTTTATTATGCTAATAATTTATCATTGTGTATATGTTTCTAAATGTTAGTTTCTGCAATATTGCTGGGATTTTATTATGCCAATGATTTATCATTGTGTCTATGAATGTGGCAATATGAACGGTTTATCCATGACGCCACTGACCCTGTGAGATTGTGTACTTGCTTTGTTCTGTATGTGCATGTATGAGAATTTCTAGCATGGGAGTCTGTGTGTATGTATGAGAATTTTCGTCGTCTGCTGCTGGCTGCTCGGTACTAGTGTTTCTCTGGATTACTATCGATAGGTAGTCGTTACCAACCTCTGCTTTTGATGCTACAAAAAAAGTTTCCCCAAACTTTGGTTACAAGTTGGGTTGGCAATATCGAGTTAGTGGGCCTCGGTAAGACGCGCGATCTTAAGCTCTTCCCCACAACGGTGTTTTCCTGGATTTTGCCGATTTCCGATGCGATTTCCGGCGGCTGGTGGAGGGGACTGGGTGGCCGATCTGGACATTCTGTGGCTGCTCTTCGACCTGGTAAGACGTACTGGATTTTCTTTCCTCCATTGAGATAGTAACGATTCGTTGTCTAGTTTGTTAGACTTCAGATCTTAGGTTCATTTTTCGGGATAAGTTTCTCCGATTATGTAAGGAAATGTATTCTATTTTTTTTTTTTTTTTTTTTTTGTGATTTTGCATAGGTAAATGCGGTGAATATGCGGTTTGATAATGACTGGGAATCGGTAACTTGTGTGAGACTATCTGGTGGTGCATGAACTTTGTTTAATTTCTTTCTACCTTTGTGGAATGTAACTAATATGCGGGAATATTTTTATTCTGTATAGTACATGTGAAATATTCTTTTCCGTTTTCTCCTTCCGCGAGTGACTTGTACTCCACATTGTGTGTTCTTAGAACAAAGCCTTCAGCTAGCCCTGTGTCTGTTCCTGTGCCCTTCAGGAAAGAAATTATGTATGTATCTTTCTGATTTCCATTAGTACCTCGCGATCTCCTCTCCGTTTATTTTAAATTGCTGTTTCGTTTCCCAACTTGTACTTTACATTCAGACTCCGTTAGTAAATTCTCTTCTAGGCTTGTACGACCACCTTTATTAGCTTGCTTGTGAAATACTACGTATTTCTACGGGCTGTATGCCGTATTCCTTAGTTGATTTACCTCGACTTTGAATTTACTCCACTTTTCTGATTTTTGAAGACCGGACTTCATCCATGTAAAACCTTTCCAATCGCGTCTAAATGTATTCCAGTAGTTTCCTTATGATATGCTACGTATTTCTAAGGGTTCCATGCCGTAGCTATTTTATTTATTTTACAGAAATTGAATTTTTATATTTTTTACTGGTTTTCGGAACCAAGTGGCTCCGAACTCCGACTTCAAGTGTTTATATCTAGTCACTTGAGTTATCGCCACTGCTCACACACCAGTGCCTTCCTATTGTGTATTCTTGCTTCGTAATCTGTTTTTCCGTTGGTTTTTGTTGAAATGAATACAATCTTTAAGCACTTCGCCTTCAGTGGGGTGCATATATGTAATATAGCAGATACGTGCCGTGGGTCTTACGGTTTCATTTGAATGGAAATTAATCTGACTATTATCGCATACCATCTCAAATAAAGAAAGACGGACCAGAGCGACTTACGAAGTTTATTTTTTCCTGTGTTGTGTGGTACATCGTGGTTCGCTGAATTTCGCCTACGATTGCTGCGCCTGCTTCTGCTTCGTATCAGCACGCTGATTTGGATGAGTTTCGCTTTGCTTGGCGCGTGTGAGTGGCTGAATGCTTGCTGATTGAAAATCCCTCCACCGCCGATGTTCAGTTAGGTTACTTTATTTGAAACTGGACATATTTTTATTGTTTAACAAAATTGGTTCCCCCATTTGCTCATGTTTGAAGTGAATAAATAATTTATTGACAATGGATTTGATCCTTCTTATAAATATTAGTTTATGAATACCCTTCCTTTTTATTTAATGTTGTTTTTCACCCGTGCTGGGAACAAAATCTGATGCAAATTACCATATCTTTAATTCCGTTGCGCCATAAATGTTCTCACAGCATTATTGATTGTGTGTAATTCTCGTGAGCTATGACGTATGTTGGCCACCGTCTCTTTGTCTTCCTGCTGCTAAAGTAAAGTTAGAATCAGTTCTAAATTCTTGGCCAGGAAACAAGATTCTGTTGCTGGAAGTTCACGCGAATCTTTTAGCTGGCTTTACGGCCAGAATTATATGTTTAAAGTAAGCTTTTAACTGGCCACTTTCACCCAGAGTTAATTTTACAATTAACGGTGGTCTTTCAAGGACAGTATTCAAAGGGAAACAAAGTGGTGAAGTACGTTAGCTATTATAAAATGCAATGACCCTATGTTGCATTAGTAGACTCGGATAATATTGATGTTCAGTTCTACGCAAACATGTCTAAAATGACTGGATTGAAGGTGGGATTAAAATGCCTAAATTACTTTTTCTCATCTCCAATAGCCGGCCGTGGTGGCCGAACGGACTGCGGCGTGCCGTCTTTAGTATAAGCTAGTTTATAAGTGGTTTGTAAGTTTAGGGACTGATGGCCCCGTAGTCCCATGAACTCTACAAACATTTGAACGTCATTTCCAATACTTTATTTTTCTGACTCACGTTCTTCCTCAAATAAGCGAACTTGTACCTCAGTGACATAATTGTAGATATTTTCTTTGAGATTCCTTGAGTTGAGTGGTGCCTCTTTACCCACTGATAGTACTTCCCTGACTTTTTCATTTTTGTATTTCTTACCCGTGTTCGTTCCGTTTCTATCATTGTGGTTGGAAGCATCAACATAGCAGTGCAACTGTCGAAACTGTTTATTGCTTGTGTTCTTCTGTGCACCAACTGTAATATCCACTTGATTCATCGTCATAGCGCTCGAGGTTTCCCAAAATTCTTATACAATGAGGAGAGAAAAGGCATGGGACACCTCCTAATATGCTGTCGATTATGCGTTCGCACAGCGTGGCAATGACTCTACAAGTGGTTGCAAGTCCCCTGTAGGAATATTGAGCCAGGTTCCCACATTATGCTTCCGTAATTGCGTTCTGTGTCCGCAATGACATGCCTATTATTAGTCACAAATGTTTCATGTGTTTCCCGTCGGACGATCTTGGAGGCCAGGTCGTTCTCATTACCCACGAATGGAAATAGTAAACGTGTGTATGATCGATTTAATATCGTCAGCTGAAAATTTGTGATGCATAATTGTTATTTACATTTTACCTGACTAAATAAGCGTTGCATGGTACAAGGTCAAATAAACGGATAAATAAATAAAAGAAGGACGGTGGCACACTGCAGTGTGGATAAGGCTTTTTGATGAAGAAAGTATTTTTGCCCTTCACATCACTGATTCGCTCGTGTCAGAGGGAGACCGCCATAACACCACTATGCTGATCTGTTTGTTTTCGTAGCGGTGGCAAACATGTCACAATACTTTGAGTATTTGAATGTAGGCGCCCTTGAAATATCATATCATTATGTGTTGTCCGTTTTGATGATTACATATAGGCATTAGCAAAATAGCGAAGGCATTTTCATAGAAAAACCGTAATTAGGGAAACAAAGGTCACTACTGCAGAAGACCCTGGAGACAACGAGTTTTATATGTCAAAACACTCCAAAAATTCCACTCGTGATGGACATCTATTTCACGTACATTAACGAAATTTACCGAAATCCTCGATACCGATTTCCCACATTCTCTGCTTTTCCAGAATTTGGAAATCCAAATTGACGGGAAATCTTTCAATTTCTGCGACGTTCAAAAAACATCTTTTATGATCCTCAGTTTCACTATTTCTCTCTCTCGGTAACTATGATCTACTTTTTATCTTGAGGTATCACAATAATTAATTATGCGTCACGTTTTCTTCACTGAAAATGTCAATGGACTTTTGTAAAACAATATAATTATTTGAATGGCATTACATATTTAATTTAGAGGAATGTGGTTTGATTCAAATCATTTGATTATCGTATAATAATTGTTTTAACTTATTACCTATTGACTACTGATTATCAAAAATTCGGGTTTATTCCGTATTATTCGGTGTTATCTTTCGAGAAGTAAGAGAAATATTAGTAAACCTATGGGACTTCACTAATTTGGTTATCAGTCCCTGGCTTACAAACTACTTTAACGAACCTAAGGACTACACACAAACACGCACCCACACACACACACACACACACACACACACACACACACACACACACACACACACACACTCATGCACCAGGGAGCACTCGAACCACCAACGGGGAACAACCGCGCGCCCCACAGCAAGGCGTCTTAGAGCCCTCCGCCATTCCAACGTGTCTTTGATCGGTGAAGTGGAAGGTAGTAAAAGTTAATAACAGTAGGTTGTTATGTGCAAAACAGAGTATACAGAAATTGTAAGGACGTGAACGACCGGAGTTATAAATTTACCATTCGTTATTCAATTCAATAAAAATACTCATCAATTTACCAATTCCTAATGAAATCCCAGACTCGGAACAGTTGAGCCACACATTTACCAGTAACAATATTTATTGCCTCACATAGACGTCACATCGTTAGGTCTAGGTTACACTGAAAGGTGATGGTGATATAATTCATTCTAAATCGCTAAATATTTAAGAAATGTACAGATAATATTAGCAAATAAGAGCCCAAAGATAGACATTATGAAAGTGCTGCCGCGGCGGCCTAGCCGTGCGCACTAAGGCGCCGTGCTGCGATGCGCGCGGTCATTCGCCGTGGAACTTCGAGTCCTCCCTAGGGCATGGGTGTATACGTTGTTATTTGGTTAGTTTAACTTCATTTAAGTAGTTTGTAAGCCTAGGGACTATTAACAAAGCAGTTAAATCCCATAGATTTACAAACATTTGGACATTTTGAAAGAGGTTATAAACAGTGCAATAATCACCTGTTCAGCCTTATAGTCTTGATTTACAAGTGTCACATTAAAAAGAGCAAAAAATGCTCGTCAGTGACGTAATTACGGACGACCAACACACAGTTATAAGAGTTAACCACGCGTTCACTTATAGTTTATCATTTTTAATAAATACAGCCATAGACATTGCCGAGGTGGGATGGCTTGCGTGCCTTGACGATACAGATAGCCGTGCCGTAGGTGGAATCACAGCGGCGGGGTATCTGTAGAGAGGCCAGACAAACTTGTAGTTGCTGGAGGGGGCAAAGCCTTTTCAGTAGTTACAGGGGCAACATTTTGGGTGACTAACTGAGCTGGCCTTGTAATATCAGCTAACATGGCTTTGCCATGCAGTTATTGCAAAAGGCTGAAAGCAGGAGGAAACTAAAGTCGTTAATTTTCCTGAGGACATGCAGCTCTACTATATGAATATATGATGATGACATCATGTCGGGTAAAATATTCCGGAGGTAAAATAGTCCCCCATTCGGATCTCCAGACGGGGACTACTCGGGAGGATGTCGTTTTCAAGAAAAACAAAACAGGCATTCTACGGGTCGGAGCGTGGAATGTTCTAACCCTTAATCGCGTAGGTAAGTTAGAAAATTTCGAAAGAGAAATGAATTGGTTAAAGTTAGATGTGGTGGGGATAAGTCAAGTTCGGTGGCAGGATGGACAGGATTTTTAGTCAGGTGAGTACAGGGTAATAAATACAAAATCAGTTGGTGGTAACGCAGTACTAGGTCTGATAATGATAAAGCATAGTGAACGCTTTATTGTAGCGAAGATAGACACAAAGCCAACACCGACCTCAGTAGTACACATTTATATGCTAACTAGCTCTGCCGACGATGATTTTGAAGAAGTTTATGAGGGGAGAAAAGAAATTTTTCAGACCGATAAAGGAGAAGAAAACTTAATTGTGGTGGGGAAGTGGAACTCGGTAGTAGGCAAGTGAAGGAAATGTAGTTGGTGAATATGGACTGGGAAAAAGGACTGAAAGAGGAGATCGCATTGTATAATATTGTGCAGAGCACAATTTAATCATCACAAACAACTGGTTTAATCATCTTGAAAAGAAGGTTATAGACGTGGAAAAGACCAGAAGACACTGAGAGGCACGAGATCGACTTTATAATGGTAAGGCAAAGGTTTAGAAACCAGGTTTTAAACTTTAAAACATATCCAGGGGCAGATATAGACTACGACCATAACTTATTGGTTATGTACTGTAGATTAAAACTTAAGAGACTACAAAAAGGTAGAAAATTAAGCACATGGAATCTGAAAAAATTCAAGTAATCAGAGGTGGTTGAGAGTTTTAGAAAGAACGTAAGGCAAGGATTGTCTGAAACGGTGGAATGTAATGCAGTAGGAGAAAATGGGTAGCTCTGAGAAAAAGAGTATTAAAGGCCGCAGAGGATAATATAGGCAGAAGGACAAGGCCTAATATAAATCCTTGGGTAATACGGGAGATACTGAACTTAATTCATGAAAGGAGGAAATATAAAAATGTATTTAGTGAAGCAGGCAAAACAGAGTACAGACGTCTGTAAAATGAGGTTGACAGGAAGTGGAGACTTGCTAAGCAGGAGTGACTAAAGGAGAAATAGAAGTCCGTAGAAGCGCTCGATTTCGACTATCAAAGGACGCGCTTTGAGAACTTTAGCGCAAGGAACAACAATAGTACTGGGAAGAAAGATAGCCGAAATACAATAACGAGCCGCCACGGCACGTGGGTGTTGCGAGGCGTGTACACTGTTCAATACAATTAGGGTATCAAGTGAGATATTTATGTTCTGAAGTATTGTCATCGGTCGAATTAACTAAATTTTTCGATGTATTTTGGTCTCCTCTACGGAGTGGAAACAACATTACGACAAACGAGATGGTGATAATAAGAAAAAAGTTATGCGGGGGGAGGCGGAGGGTTGCTGTGGACTTGTCTTTACCAAATGAATTTCACAAATAGTTAGGTTTTGATAGCACAGTCAGCAGGTAATGCAATGAAACAATGAGACTTATCCGAAGCTATGGCATAGACAGCCATAAAACGGTTGAAAGCGTGACAGTTACAGAGGGTGGTGGCTCGAAGTATTGCAGTATTCCAAAGTGTATTTTCTAGGACCTGGACACTATTTCAGATAAAAGGTACCTATAAAAGAAGGTAAAGTCAAGATCGTCCACGGGTAATATCAGGAACAGATGATCGTTATCTTCGGTTAACAGTCCGTCGAGACAGG
Organism: Locusta migratoria; assembly: GCA_026315105.1. Taxonomy (NCBI): domain Eukaryota; kingdom Metazoa; phylum Arthropoda; class Insecta; order Orthoptera; family Acrididae; genus Locusta; species Locusta migratoria. Next base: position 100,194,101 of record CM048748.1, on the reverse strand, counting down.
AGACAATGCATTCAGCTGCTACGCACCCTGCAGGCAGCAACAGAAGGCGCAATATCAACACAAACAGTCCGAAATCGCCTTTGGGAATGTAGCCTCCACGCACAGAGACGTTTGGTGTGTCTCCCATTAAAACGACGACACCTATCAGCTCGTAGAAGCTGGGTGGAGGAACATCAGGACTAGAGTAGAAACGAATCAGTCAAAATTTTGTGTCCATCCGGAGACCGTCGTTCACTCATCTAGAGAGAACGTGGAATTCGGAAGAATCCTGCTTATGTGCAGGAAATATCTCCATATCATGGAGGTGCACGAATGGTGTGGGGCAGTGGCGGATTAAAGAAATTTTATCTGGCGCTGTACCTCCCCCCCCCCCCCCCCGCGCCATAAAAAATGTTTTTAAATTGTAGTAGCATTTCAAGATTCCTGAGATTTAAAAAACACATGAAAGACGTGGATAAACCGCGCTTTGTTTTGTGGTTACAGACTTCTAAAATTTCTTCATACGTCTGGTCACCAAAGTCTTTACATAGGTATTTACATGTACATAATTGTTAACAGGAAAGCAGCAGGCCGGCCGCGGTGGCCGCGGAGACTGAGGAGCTTCGGTCACGATCTGCTCGGCAACTACGGTCGGGGGTTCGAATCCCCCCTCGGGCATGAATATTTGTGCCGTCCTAGTTCATAAGTAGTTTGTAAGTTTACGGACTGATGACCCCGTAGTTGAGTCCCATAAGCTTTATAGACATTTGAACATTTTGAAAGCAGAAATTTACATACGCGTTTTGTAAACACAGATATTTTATTTTTAAACAGTATCAGTAAAGCCATAAATAAATCATTTTACGTTTTTAATTTGTAACACATTACATCCGGTTAACTAGACCAGTGCGCCAACTGTCTGTTTTAGCTTCTTTAACTCGCGAACTTCCGCACCTATCGTGATGCGGTTTCTTTCAAATTCTTCGATACATTTCTGGGACCAGCTTAGGCTATATTTGTGTCAATACAATTACTGAAAATATAAATAACGACACTAACGTAGAATGGTTTACCGTTAGCGCACTTTCTTAAGGTAGGCTGGCTAAATTATAAGAATTATGCCAAAGTATATATTACGTAATTGTAGAACTCAAAAAGATCTAAAAAAGCAGTCCGCGAGAGCATATATCTAATTTTTACTACTGAACAACAGTTACCATTTTTCCCTTTTGAAGCGCTGCCAACTGTGGTTTTAGGAGAGCTGTAAAAGATAAAGATATTTTCTCTCAAACATTTTTTAAAGCTAGATCTTGCTGCGATCTTTAATTCTGTACTGCCTAAGGTTCACGCAGCGTACCGCAAAAAGAGTACACTGGCGTCAAATATTTGGCCGGCTTGATTGACTATGCCGTGGCGGATTAGCCGCGCGTACTATAGCACCGTGTTGCGGTGCCCGCGACCGTCCGCCGTTGGGGATTCGAATGCCACCTCGGGCATGGATGTTTGTGTCGTCTTTAGTATCAGGTAGTTTAAAAGTAGTTTGTAAGTTTAAGTCACTTAAGCTTTACAAACTTTTGAACAGTTTTTTGATTGACTATAATCGACATTGCTTCTTTTGTTTGTAGTTTCGTAGGCTTTCCCGGCGTAATAGTTCTTCATAGTTTCTTCGGGTTTGCTGCCGGATTTTGTTTGTTACCTAAAGTAGCAAAATAAATACAAAAACACAGCCAGACCATTTATCTATTAATTCAAAGGTTTATATCAGGGGCATAAATGGTTCAAAATTTCAGGAAAATTTGTAGTGATGGAATAAATCTTCATGTCACACATCACATCTAACACAGAGCTTTACTCTCTAGTTTAGTAGATGTGGAAGTCCTCAAAGACCCTTCTGTTTGTGAATTTTTAGCTAGTCGACTGAAATAAGGGGGCTTTTTTAGAAAATTGCAATGAAGCTTATCTAAATGATGGTAATAACTGTGTCTAGTAGCGGAACCATTTAACAGGTTCCGAGGTATATTTACCATTTTAAAAATAGATACATTTTGCATATAAAAAAGATACTATTGTTCTTATTTCCATTTATCACTGACATTTCAGGTCCCAACTGCATCGAAGTACCGGGTAATCAAAAAATTAGTATACATTTATAAACTTAATAAATCACGGAATAATGTAGATAGAGAGGTAAAAGTTGACACACATGGTTGAAATGACATGCAGTTTTATTAGAACAAAAAAAGTAGAAAAAATGTCCGACAGATGGGGCTGGACAGCAAAACGTGAGTAACTGTGCATGAAAATCGTGTATAGAAGGAGCAGTAATGAGAGAGAGGATCCGATGCACCAGCAGTCGCAGCATCTTGACGTTACATGAAAAGGCGCTTTTAGTGAAGCTGTATTATCAGAATGGGGAATGTGCCAGTTCAGGATTACGATTCTATCACCATAGGAAGGGGATTCGAACGGGTAAGGGTCCGTTGACAAATGCAGCTGTGGCGAGAACGATTTCGAAGTTCGAAACCACGGGTTGTTTAGACGATAGACCACGTAGTGGCCAACCGAGCACAAGGCGTAATGCTGCTGAGACAGTTCAGGAAGAAATGGAGACTGTAGCGGGTTCGTCTATGCACGGGGAAGTCCATGAAAATATTACTTGTCGCTGTCTCGAACATTAATTTTGTTTGATTCAAGATATACAAATATTTTTCACGTAAGTAAAGCAAAGTAAACTGAAATACTAAATTTTCTCTCGGGATGCGTGGGGAGGAGTCATTATTGATGGTTTATGTGTCTCTATGTCGTTCAGAATGGCGTTTTGACAGTTCAAAGGTATAGAGACGAGATCTTTCGATGTTTTCTTCTGCTCGACGCTACTGCCGTTGGAGATGGGTTGCTTCTGGTGTTCGATAACGCTTGTCCACACAGAGCTGCACTGGATAACGCTGCACTGGTGCCAACGTGCTTGCAGTTGAGGGAAGTGAACGAATGGAGTGACGAGCTTGTTCACCGGACTGATTGAGCAGGTCTGGGATGCACTTAGTAGACACGTTTCGGCCAGACCTCTCACAACGGTTGTATTAGAGAGAAACGAGAATGAATTTTAAAAAATTTAAAATTTTAAAAAAATCTACTGTAATGAAGGTGAACTTCACATTTAAAAAAAATGTGGAAATTACTTTGCCATTCACTTCATTCTGCGTAAATAAATCCGACTAGAAAGCATTAACAAAAACGGGGTGTTCATACAACCATTTAAAACCTGATTGCCGGCCGCGGTGGCCGAGGGGACTAAGGCGCTCCAGTCACGGTCTGCTCGGCCACTACAGTCGGGGGTTCGAATCCCCCCTCGGGCATGGATATTTGTGCCGTCCAAGTTCGTTAGTAGTTCATAAGTAGTTTGTAAGTTTAGGGACTGATGACCCCGTAGTTGAGTCCCATAGACTTTGCAAACATTTGAATTAAAAACCTGATTGTTTTGGAAACTTCCGATGGACAAACAAAGAACTGGAATAACACCAAGCCATATGAGCAAACAAAAATTCATTGTATGACTATTACATTACGTCTGTAACGTCTCCGCTAAGCAGTCGCTTCATGCAGCCGCTGAGAGGTGGTGCCTAAACTGTCGCGGCCGCTGCTGGCTCGCGCCCCACCTCAGCCAGATGCTGATAAATGTTCAAATGTTTGTATAGCTTAAGAAACTTAACTACGGGGTCATCAGTCCCTAATCTTACAAACTACTTATGAACTAGCTAACACTAAGGACGGCACAAATATCCATGCCCGACGGGGATTCGAACCCCCGACCGTAATGGCCGTGCAGACCGTGACTGGAATGCCCCAGTCCCCTCGGCCACCGCGGGCGGTCCAGATGCTGATGCCGCTCATGACTGCTAGTATGTCAAAAGCCAATAACGCCCGGTCACTTAACTTTTAATTTCTGTAAACCGCTAGTATTTAACTAGCATGTATTTTTATTCACAAACTTCGGGTTATTTTGTACGATATGAACGAAGTATGCTCTAAGTGTTTACGTCTCATATCACGATTTTATTCTTCTGATAGAGACACCCATATAAGGGGTAAATATTTCAAAGCAATTCACGAGGCTGCATGTTTCCTTATAGAGTAAAAGAAACTGACAGGGTTGCTGCTTTAGACAAGGGATGTTCAAAATCATACTATACATGGTGGTGTGTATGCTATCAAGGCGCACGACATCGAGATCTTTAGCGCCCGGACGAAATCAATGAGAGACGAGTGGAATACATAACATAAAGGGTAAGTGATACAAAGGATGTCACAGGAAGTTCCTTTCTATCATGGATGTCAAAAATCCGAATGCAGTAGAGGCTTCCGAGCAGATAGTAGCTGTTGGCGGATCACACAAATTGGAAAAGGTGAGCCAGCCACTCTGTAACGAACTATAATCTCCAGCCTAGAATATTAGGCCAGAGGCGTAGATGAGTCAAAAACTTTAAAACTTTGGCCAAGCTCGTCTCATCATCAGATAAAATGGAGGGCAGATCACGACTAAGATTAGAATCTACCCTTCCAGCATGATATAAGCTCCACTCTGTTACAATGTGGCCGCTATAAGTTGAACACCACAGACATCTCAAAAAGGGGGTTCATCCCGGCAAAGTAAAAAATTTATGTGTCAATGGGCAGTAACTGATTCGGTGCGCGGCAGTGTCACTTTATGCCGTCTCAGTGGCTGACGGGAGGTTCACCACGGCCGGACAGTGGGTTTCACTGACCGCAGGTTATTACCTGTCACGGACAGCCATGTTTCTCCCCATAGTATACATGAGTAATTCTAGTAGCAAATATTATTTCCTCAACGGATACTATCTGTCAATTTGAAAAATATACTTTGCAAAACCTCCTTATCTCTTCAACCGAATTTGTTAATAAATTACTTCAGATGTTTACGTTGAGATATATTGTGTAAAACATGGAAAGTCGAGGACGAAACTGAAAAATATAGTGAGGATAGTTTGCAACTCGCCACAACATAGCTTTCGGCCACGGCGTTCGTCTGAAAACGACTCCTCTCACAATCACACAGGCACACTTCACAAACACACGACTTTCCGTCTCAGGTTGGTGTACGAGTGTTTGTCGAAAGAACGGTTACCGACGCTCGACACATGCAGAATGTAGTAAATCCGCCCTTTATCCATCATTGTAATAGAAGGACTACATGTTCTTCCAACAGCATAATACTCGCTCCCCACTCTCTGCGCATGACACTCAATGAGCTTTGCAAATCGCGCAACAAATTTTCTGGCATATACCACCTCCCGACTTGCCTCCAATGGCCAAGCGTGTGATATGATGGCTCTACAGCAGAGACGTGCGACTTGTAAATCCACATCCCTCGCAGAACTGCGTGGAAAGGTTGGGTAAGTATGGAATAACATATCCCAAGACAGTAATGTCCATTTTTAGGATCAAATGAATGACAGGATCAGTGACTGCATTGTCGCACGTGGATTCAATCCTATGTACTCACAAGAGTGTTTAGGACTCATCGGCACCCAGTACCGCCACAGCAGTTGCTCTGTTACCATTATTCATACAGACTGCACTGTCTCAACAACAATATTGAGTGACTTGAAAAACTCGAATAACATGTACCAACTTTTTTTTCGGCTGACCACGTTCGAAAACGCCGCCAGCAGAAATAAGTTTGTTCAGGGATGCATATCTCGTATCTGTTCATTGAGATAGAGCGTAAAGTGGTGTGGATAGCTCTATACTAGTGACCATTTACATACTTATCAGATAAATGGAAATACTATACAACACAGGGTCGAAATTTAAACATAATACACTTCCTGCTGCCAAGGAAAATTGAGCAGATAGATATGTTTTTGTAGTCTACGTATGGTTTAGTAAGGGTTGTAAACAGCTTGTACAAACACCATTCTTCTCGGGTGGTTTCTAAAAAAGAAGGAAAAAATCAAAATTTTTGGATACCAAAACAACGATTTGTGGCTATGGCCATTTTTATACTTCATATTCATCGCAAATCTTCGAAATTTTCACTGTATTTTATAAAGTAATTGTTTAATTTCTGTTTAATGTTTTTTATATGTCTTCATTTATTACCAAGGTCCAGTTGGTCAAATTTAACATACATGTTCACAAAACTACAGTTTCACCTAAGAGACTGCCTACATCACACTTGTACATCCTGTACTGGAGTACTGTTGCCCCGTGTGGGAACCTCACCAGGTGGGACTGACGGAAGACATTGAGAAGGTTCAAAGGTTCAGAGAAGGGCAGCTCGTTTTGTTTTATCACGTTATAGGGAGGGGGGGGGAAGCGTTACGAAAATGTTGCACGATTTGAGGTGTAAATCATTAAAAGAAAGACGTTATTCCTTGCGGCGAGATCTATTCACGAAATTCCAGTCACCGACTTTTAGTTCTAAATGTGAAAATATTTTGCTAGCACCCACCTACATAGGGAGACATGACCATCCCAAATCAGATCGAAAACGGAACGATTTAGGTGTTCTTTCTTCGCGCGCGATATTAAAGAATGGAACGTTAGAGAAAGGTTATGAAAGTGGTTAATGAACCTCTGCCAGGCACTTAAATATGATTTGCAGAGTATCTGTGTAGATGTAGATGTAAAACTACAAAAACAGGATTGTTAGCACCATGGATCGCAAATTTCTATGTAACGATGAATCGAATTTTAACAACACATTCTGTAGACTTTTATCTAGAAACGCCATTTCCTGTTTTGAAAATCTTTACCCCTTTTCAAGATACACCGTAAAAATGAATTATGTGTGTGTACCAAAAGTACCAGTTGTACTGAAAGTCGACATTTCGACCACTATGAAACTTACGACCGAGATTAAGAAATCTACGGAAAAAATCAATATAGCACATTTACTATTTGATATTTTTGCTCGTCGAAGAGTTATACGTACTTAATTTGCACAGTAAAATTGAGTAAAATATTGCTACATATTTTAAACAGTATGCAGAAGTTGACAGTTCATTGCATATTCCCTGCGTGTAGTTGATTTCAGCTCATACACAATTTCGTTTGAAATTCAGAAAAGATATCGGAATTTAAAATTGAGAAATTGAGAGCATAGCAACACTTCATTCAAATGCCCCGACTTCAGAATGTTATTGGCCATGAGAGGTGACTCACGGGGAAGGGAGGGGGGCGAGAGGAACGAACAAAACTCATTGAAGATGATACTACATTTACTCATAATTTTGCGTTTGTGTACTTGTGCTAAACGTTTCATCGGTAGTCAGACTGTTCTTAACCAGCCAGATTCATGTAACCACAATATCAGCACCAACAAACGGTGCGCCAAGTAATAGTGTGTTTGAACATTGTGGAGGGCCCTATTTCAAAATAAAAGTGATTGCCACTCTTCCCCGCCCCCCTTTCTCAGTCGCCGCCTATGATCTCATTACATTCAGGAGATAGCCTACTGATTTCATATCCGACACATCAGACCGCATGATGTGCCCCCCTTTGTCTGAGCGGTATGGCGGTCATATTTATCATTCCATTTGATCAGTCCATTTATGAAAGTTGTTCTGTTAAGAAATTATATTTCTTACTTGGTAAAATTCTGATATATTTTATCGAAAACTGAATGGACTGCTTTTCAACATACCCTACATACTGTAAATGTGTCCAAGGCATTTTCAAATCATTACTGATTTACAGAATTTGTCTTATGTAAGCAGCCCACCCTGTTGAAGCAACGAAAAGAAGGAAACCTGCTTTAGGATGGGTTTTCATGTAAACAACAACTTGTCTCCTATTTCTATAAAGGTTCAGGTAAACTGATCGCGAATTCCACTGTTGTACAACCTGTCAAATATATCTTAGGACACGAATTTTGACGAATTGTTTTCCTAATTTTCTTTCATATATGGTTGTCTTTAAGTAAATTCCTTTAAGTATGGAAAGCTAGCTTTGACAAGGCTGCTCTTCTCTTCATATGTGTGATACATCTTTTATTGTCAGTCTCTCAGTCACTGTGCTCCCCAAATAACAGAATCTCCCAACCCGACCTATAACGTCATCTTCTACATTGATATCGACTTTACCATTATCTTTTCTCTTCCCTAAAACCACAGTTTTTGTTTTCTTCTTATTTACGATTTGATTGATTTGATTAAATTATCTTGGTATTTTGGCAACATGAACTTTTCCTGAGTCAGCAAGTACTACTATCTCATCTGGAAAAAGGATATAGTGTATGTGTCCGGGTTAATTTTGAATCCTTCCGTTCTTCTTTTCAAATTTGCAATGCATTTTTTCAATAAGTATATTATGTACAAAGGGGGATAAAGGGAAAACTTGCCTTGCACCACTCCCTATTTTTTCTTCGTTTTTCACACCATTCACTTCTATGTCTATTTCCTGTCTTTGATAAAGGTTCCAAATTAATATTCCCTCTCTCCAATTCAGATTTATTTCCTTCATCATCGAACAAAAAGTTCCAATAATCACGTGAAAAGCTTCCTCTATATCGATAAATTTTAAGCGTGTTTTCGTATTAACTCCAAATCGTCTTTTTTAATATCATCCTTTCAGCCAGCATTGCCTCTGTAGTTCACTTTCCAGATCTGAATCCAAATTGGTACTCCCCTAGGTCTTGCTCAATTTTCCTTTTTATTCGATATCTTATGATGTGCATCGTTATTTGAAAGTGTAGGACAATGAGAAGATCTAAAGTTCCCACAGCCCATGCAATCCCTTTCCTTTGGAATTTTTTACTGCTTTACTATTTAGTAAACCTGTTGGTGGTTTTGTTTCTTACTGGCTTCTAATTACGTTTTAGTTTCCTGTTAATCCTCTTTCCTGCGTAATTACACAGCAAAGGGGTACATTCACGATTTATGCTCGAAAATGGAACTTTACAATTAGTTTCAGGAAACCTAACTTTGAATATTCCTTTAGTGAAAAAACCGTCTTAATTGCAAATTGTTTTATTCCTTGTTTAATGACGCGTTTCGCCCTTTAGCAGGGCGTCTTCAGATTGTCTGCGTGACAGAATTTACACAAAATTACAAGGCGTAATTACAAAACGGGGATAATGGGGCATGGTACATGGGCTTATTTTGTCTCATTATCTCCGTTTTGTAATTACGCCTTGTAATTATGTTCAAAAAATGTTCAAATGTTTGTATAGTTTATGGGACTTAACTACGGGGTCATCAGCCCCTAAACTTACAAACTACTTATGAACTACTTACGAACTAGGACGACACAAATATCCATGCCCGAGGGGGGATTCGAACCCCCGACCGTAGTGGCCGTGCAAACCGTGACTGGAGCGCCTCAGTCTCCTCAGCCACCGCGGTCGGCTGTAATTTTGTGTAAATTCTGTTACACTGATAATCTGAAGATGCCCTGCTAAAGGGCGAAACGCGTCATAAAAGAGGAAATAAAACAATTTGCAATCAAGACGGTTTTTTACTAAAGGAATATTTATTCTCACTGACTGTTATAGACGATGGACTGGAAATCAACTTAAATTTGACGGACATGTGTTTCTGACTTGTTCTCAATTTTTGTGGTGACTGAAAATGGCTTATTCGACCGAAATCATGATTGTGAATGATAAAATAATGAAGGTTACCCTGAAATGGCGGACATTCCATTTAAAAAAATAGTTGTAAGATAGGAAAAATTGAATTGAGATAAAATAAGTTCTAATCGTGCAAGTTCGTGCTCCGCATGTTCATAAGAGGAGGGGAAGGTACAGACGAAGGCACGAGCAAGCGTAGCGCCGCGAGGAGCGGGTCGATGTTTCCGGGACGGCCCGTAGAGCGGATGTTTTAAACATGGCGGCGCGCTTGTTTATGTGTCCTTGGCCTTCCGGTCGGGCGGGCGCTAATAAATGGGGCTGCGCCAGAGCCGGCGCCCATTACCGCCTCGGTCAACAGCGGCCGCGATCGCTATCGCCGCAGGGCCACCCCTGGCCAAACAGCCCTGCTCACGTTTCTGGCGGTGCCGCCAGCAGGTAGCACCCGGGGCCTGCGTGACTGATCGCCCGGCCGCCAGCCGGTATGGAGATCAGCACCTTACAAGCGTGTGAGCCTCCGGGTCCTCAGAGCAAACCAGGCGTAAACCTGCGCACCGACTTTTCCGTCCACAGCTGAACACTGACGTTGCTTCCTGATGGTGTTACAGACTTTCAAGGATAATCGGTAACGGACCGTACATTGTCTAGGCAATACTTGGGTTAGTACCGCCGATAGTAACCCAAACTACGAGAAATGTAAACATGAAGTCAACTATTCGGAAAACATTTTGCACCATCCGACAGGAGAAAGGGGATACAAGGGAAAGTAGATTTGGGTTACTCACAACGTAGGCTATGAGGTAATGGTGGAGTGAAATGTGTTGAGCGGAATGCAAATACGACTACTGTGACAAGGAATGAGGTTTTCTGGAGGACAGGTAGTTTTCTCGGACAAAAAACAACTACCTCCATCTTTACCTGAAGGCCTAGGCTGAGAGCAATCCAAATACGCTTTCCCCTCCCTCATCTCTCTTGCCTCATTAAGTAAAGTCACTTCTGAAAGCTTGACTCGTTGTCGACGGTAGTGAGCTAAGTATTGGACATTCCCATAACAAAGAGTTATTTCTGCATCTCTGCAGAAGAAATTCCTTAGGATTACTTGGTAGAAGCGATGTGAGAAAGATTTAGAATACCCCTTTTAATCCTTACAGGCAACTAGTGCTGCATGAGATCAGGTTAACCTCTTCTTCTTTCAGTAAATCTGTCCTCAGACAGGTATCAACTGGGCATCCTTCTTCATTCGCTTCTAACTTCCTCCTTTTTCAAGATCTGTTAGCATTCTTCTTCTTCTCCCTCTTTTTCCTTCTACTTTTCCCTCCATTATTATCTGCAGTAGACAGTTCCTGCTTAATATGTGTCCCACCCAAGATTCTTTCCTCTTCTGTATCATCCTCATGAAGTTCCTTTCCTCATTCACCCTGCTCAGTACCTATATATTAAAAAGTGCTGGTGACATACAACAACCCTGTCTCACACCTCTTCCTATAGCCACCTCTTCAGTTTCAGGTTCATCTACTCATACCACTACTTTCTGCCCACATACAGTTGTTTTATCACCCTTCTATCCTTCTAATCAGTACCTGTATGTTTCAGAATCTTCAGCAGCATACACACGTAAATTCTGTCAAATGCTTTTTCCAGTTGACAAAACAAACATAAAATTCTCATTAACCTTTCTGCTAACATCTTCAGATGCCCAGTTGCATTTTCCGCCTCTCTTCCTTTCATAAATCTAAACTGTTCTTCTCCTATATTCTCCTCTATTTTCATGTCTATTCTTCTCAGCACTAGTCTGGTCACAACTTTGGTAACATTGCATATAAAGCTAATTGTCCTATAATCTTCGCATTGTTTAGCATTGCATTTCTTTGGTAATCGTCTTTAGAAGGTCTGCAGGACAGATACCTGTATCATATATTTTGTTCATCAGATTTGTAATTCAGGAAATAGCTCCATTTCCTAAGGCCTTCAGTGCTTCTACCACTATTTGGTCACAACCCATTGCTTTCCTTCCCTTTAGATCCTGGATCGCTTTCTCCATCTCCCAGTTTTCTGTTATTGACACTCATTGTTTTTCGTCACATTATTTTTCTCCTCTAAGATCAATCCATCATGATTAGCTGCAGAATCACATAGTTCTTCTATGTATGCCTTCCAAACATCTTTGTTATCATTCCCTGCTTGTTTAAGATTCCTTGCTTGCTAATTTTTCGTGGTTCTTTCGTTGTTATATACTTTGCAGCTCTGTACATTTCATTATTTTCCTTGTCTTTCCAACTGTTCTATTTCCTCGCATTATTTATTTATCCAGTCTTCTCTTGTTTTGTCAGGAGATCTCCTCAGTTCATTGTTCAGCTTTGTAATCGTTTTTCTTCTTCTAAAGAGTCATTTTTTTCCTTTTCTACGTTCATCCATTTTGTCTATAACACTCTCTCTTATCCAATCCCTTTTATTCCTTCTTTTCTTGCCAGCATTGCATCTCTGATGGTTACCCATTCTTCTGTTACATCCAGATTCGGTCTTACCCCTCCCAGCTTCCTTTCCATACTATTTGTAAATGGCCTAGCTTCTTTATTTTTCAGTTTTGACAGTCTACTTCTTTACAAGTTGTTTTCTTTTAATATGTTTTAGCCTAGTTCTTGTGTCTGCTACAAGAATGTTGTCATCTGTATTGGCATCTCGTACAGGGAAAGTTTTACACATTCTGGATTGATTAAAATGTAATCTATTTGGTACATGGCTCTATCACTAGGGCCTTTGAAACACGTGTGTGATATCAAAAAGCCACGACTCCCACAAAACCCTATTAATTTATCTCCTCTTTCATTCCGTTGATCTAGTCCATATTCTCCAACATTTCCATGCCTACCTCTCCCTACCGCACTGTTCCAATCAAGTGAACCTACTGACTCTAAAACATAGTCTCCTCTCACTCTTTTCAGGCAACGTCTGATTCAGGTGTTCCCGAACTCTTTGTAGAAAGTCTGCTGCGGCTTCAGAGTGTTTGAACCAAACCACAGAGTGAGAGCTTTGTCTGTGACCAAAAACAATGATAAACAGCAAGTCGAATATGTTCCAGGAACTAGGGTTCTTCCGGTATTCCGCAATTAGAGACATGAGAACGTCTTTCGCTTATAAATTTTCAAACATCAATAATTACTCTGAATTCACCTGATAATACGAATCTGTAGTCAAAAGGTGTTTTCAGACATTCTACTCCCTGCTGTGTACGTAAGTGCTTTTGTAAACAAGACTCAGTTCCAAATTTGACATGATGTCACGAATCAGGTATGCGCCCATTTTCAGATTTAATTATTAAACAATGCTATGAGGGACGCTTAAAAATACAAAGGCCACAGCTGTTGCGGCTGTTATTTATTTGCGCGTTTCGACCTCGTCATTGTCAGGATCTAAAGCATGGGGCAAAGTTTCGTACAAGTACATCATGTCCCTGCTGAACTGTTCAGCAGTTCGTGATGTTTTACAAATGTACGAAACTTTGCCCCTTGTTTTAGATTTTGACGATGACGAGGTCGAAACGCGTAAATAAATAACAGCCGCATAACCACCTGTGGCCTTTTTATTTTTAAGCGTCCCTCATTGCATTGTTTAATAACGAAATGAGGCTTAGTTTTCACAATGTTTCGTCGTAAGTGATACTTGTTTCTCTTTTATGGAAAAAAAAGAAAAAAGCGCGGTCATTAAAGAAAGCTATTTCATTATAATCAGTCCTGTACGTGAGCTACTGTGAGAGGTACCTCATATTTTCTTTGGCATGTAATGTCAATATGCCCCTGAACCCCGTGTCTGTATGAATAATATTTATGGATGATGTTCTGTAGACTTTTAGCAGTGGAAATCAGAATTGCCTGAAAAACCTTGGATGCTCGGAATTGCAGGCTCTTTGAGAGCACACGCGACAGGGGGCGTAGGGGACTGCCTCACCCCACCAGGTCTTCAGTTCGCAGAGACGCCAGCCAGGCGGAGAACGCCACGGGGCGTTCAGTGTATTCGCTGGAGCAAGCGGCAGAGCCCGCCCAGAGACTCCCACGAAATCTATTGTCGGTGCTACGTCTCCGTATGAAAGGATGCACGTGCGCATCGGAGAGTTAGACACGCTTGAAATGGCAGAGACTCGGCTTTGTAGAATCCACAAAGAGAAGAGCTGATCTCTCCCGTGGACAATAATAATAATAATTCTGGCGGTAGATCGTTTTTCCGCGCCAGGACGGTAGGAAGCCATATGATTCGCCAAAACGCAGGTGTCCATACACGAGGTCTGCTCGGGACAATGTCAACGCAAACGCATCCTACTGGCTGTCGCGCAAAATTAAGCCGCTGCAACTGGTCAGCAGGATGTGGAGGCAGAGATTTTGGTGAAAAGTTAGCCTCGTGGTGGAGTGGATAGCTACGGGACGTGGCAGCGTTCGGTTGTGTATGGAGGGCTCCAGAGATTAGTAGTCTTAGGAAGTATCACTGTTGCAGAGCATCATTGGATATCTCTATTGGTTGGGTACTAGATAGTTTAAACTGCAGAGTCTTGTGGGAGTCTGTTTTTGGGCCCTGGGATTACAACACACACACACACACACACACACACACAAAAGATAGAGAACTGAAATGTTTGTAAAGTTATGGAGCCTAACATAAATGGTCATCGGCCCTTGAACTTATAAACTGCTTAAACTAACTTATCCTAAGAACAACACACACCCATGCCCGATGGATGACTCGAGCCTCCGACGACAATGGCCGCACCGCAAGCAACCAGCAGCTCTCTTGATGAAATAGTATTCTTCACTCCTAGCTAAGTTTTCTGCGTCTGAACACCAGATACGAGTCATCCTTTAAGCCTAACTGCTCAGGTGTAATAACTGGACTACTGGTGTACGGCAGTAATGCGAGGACTTCGCTGCACCAGCACTCGTAGCTATACGAAATTTCAGGGATTTTCAGTCTTCTCCCTGGCAGTCATCATCAACACCACGCCGCTCTTCACCGGCTCTCACGCACGGATAATATTGCACAAATTCAGTTACGTAATAGTTGTCTGTCGTTCACAGTCACAAGAACTCCAGCAGTTCGTTGTAACAGCGATGGTCTCCGGTTTGCACAACCCGCTGATAATATCGAGATTACTTTGAGTCGTCAGTAAAAGAACTTGAATTATTCGGTAACCCACACAAGAGGTTTGCCTTTTCCAGAACTTTTAACATTCCCCATTTTTATAATCATGTGTGTAATCGTTGCACGATATCTTCAGCTAACAAATATCTATAGTGTATAAACTAATTTACTTCAGCCATGCTCTCATGATTCTTATTTAATGCAAGTGTATTTTGTCATTTTGGAAAGGGTTCTTCAATCAGACAGGTAGGTAGCTCAATTATGCTCTGTAAATTCCCTTCCCACTCCCATGGACCACAGTCATTGCCGAGGTGGGGTGGCTTGCCTGCCTCAACGATACAGATAGCCGTACCGTACGTGCAACCACAGCGGAGGGGTATCTGTGGAGAGGCCAGACAAACGTGTTGTTCCTGAAGAGGGGCAGCAGCCTTTTCAGTAGTTACAGGGGCAACAGTCTGGATGATTGACTGAGCTGGCCTTGTAACATCAGCTAATGTGGCTTTGCCACACTGCTACTGCGAACGGCTGAAAGCAAGGGGAAACTACAGCCGTTACTTTTCCCGAGGACATGCAGCTCTACTGTATGAACATATGATGATGGCATCCTCTCGGGTAAAATATTCCGGAGGTAAAATAGTCCCCCATTCGGATCTCCGGGCGGGGACTACTCAGGAGCATGCGATCATCAGGAAAGGCAATACTGGCATTGTACGGGTCGGAGCGTGGAATCTTAGATCCCTTAATCGAGTAGGAAAATTAGAAAATTTAAAAAGGGAAATGGATAGATTGAAGTTAGATATAGTGGAGATTAGTGAAGTTCGGTGGCAGGATGAACAGGATTTCTGGTCAGGTGAGTATAGGATTATAAATACAAAATCAATTGGGGGTATCACAGGGGTAGGATTGATACGAATAAGAAAATAGGAATGCGGGTAAACTACTATGACCAGCACAGTGATCGCATTATCATTGTCAAGATAGATACGAAGACAACACCGACAACAGTAGTACAGGTTTATATGCCAATAGGAAATCGAAGAATATATGAGGAGCTAAAGGAAATTATTCAGACAATTAAGGGAGAGGAAAACTTAATTGTTTTGGGAGACTGGAATTCGGTAGTAGGACAAGGAAGGGAAGGGAAGATAGTAGGTGAATATGGTCTGGGCAAAAGGAATGAAAGAGGAAGCCGCCTGGTAGAATTTTGCACAGAACATAATTTAGTTATTACAAACACCTGGTTTAAGAATCACAAAAGAATGTTTTATACGTGGAAGAGACCAGGAGACACCAGATAGATTTTATAATGGTAAGACATAGATTTCGGAACCAGATTTTGAAGTGTAAAACATAGCCAGGTGCAGATATAGACTCTGACCATAACTTGTTGGTTATGAACTGTAGGCTGAAACTGAAGAAACTACAAAAAGGTAGGAAAAAAAGGAGATGGGATCTGGATAAATTGAAGGAACGTGAAGTTCTTAAGAATTTCAGAGGGAGCTTTAGGCAACAATTGGCAGAAACAGGGGAAAATTAAACAATAGAGGAGGAATGGGTAAAATTGAGAGATGAAATAGTGAAGGCAGCAAAGGACAAAACAGGTAGGAAGGCAAGACCTGCAAAAACTCCTTGGATATCACAGGAGACACTAAATTTAATCGATGAAAGGAGTAAATGAAACAGGCAAAATGGACTACAGACAACTAAGAAATGAGATTGACAGTAAGTGCAAAATGGCTAAGCAGGAGTGGCTTGAAGGCAAATGCAAGGATGTAGAAGAATGTATAAATAGGGGGAAAATAGATGCAGCCTACAGGAAAATAAAAAAAACATTTAGAGATAAGAAAAACAGCTCTATGAATATCCAAGACAATGATGGAAATCAGTTCTCAGCAAAGAAGGGAAAGCTAAAAGGTGGAAAGAGTATATAGAGGGGCTCTACAAAGGAAATGAACTTCGAGACAATATTGTAGGAAGGGAAGAGGATGTAGATGAAGATGAAATACGAGAAACAGTACTGAGAGAAGAATTTAACAGAGCCCTAAAATACCTAAGTCGAAACAAGGCCCCTGGAGTAGATGATATTCCCTCAGAGCTACTGAAGTCTCTGGGAGAACCAGCCATGACAAAATTGTTTCACCTGTTCTGTAAGATGTATGAGACAGGTGAAGTACCCTCAGACTTTAAGAAAAATGTTATAATCACCATTCCAAAGAAAGCAGGTGCAGACAGGTGTGAAAACTACAGAACCATCAGTGTAATAAGTCATGGTTGCAAAATATTAACACTAATTATATACAGAAGGATGAAAAAGCTGGTAGAAGCCGACCTAGGGGAAGATCAGTTTGGGTTCAGGAGAAATGTAGGAACACGGGAGGCAATACTCACTTTACGGCTTATCCTAGAAGATAGATTAAGAAAAGGCAAACCTACATTTCTAGCTTTTGTAGATTTGGAGAAGGCTTTTGACAATGTTGATTGGAATAAACTCTTTCAAGTTCTGATGCACGCAGGAGTAAAATATAGGTAGCGAAAGGTTATTTACAACTTGTACAAAAACCAGACAGCGGGTGTCAGGGTTGAAGGGCATGAAGGGGATGCAGTGGTTGGAAAGGGAGTAAGACAGGGTTGTAGTCTTTCTCCATTGTTATTCAATTTATACATTGAGCAAGCTATAAAGAAAAGCTATGAGAAATTTGGAGAAGGAATTAAAGTTCAGGGTGAAGAATTAAAAACATTGCGTTTTGCCGACGACACAGTAATTTTGTCAGATACAGCAAAGGACTTGGAAGTGCAATTGAACGGAATGGACAGTGTGCTGAAAGGTAAATATAAGATGAACATTAACAAGGGCAAAACTAGGGTAATGGAGTGCAGTGAAAGAAAATCAGATGATGCTGAAGATATTAGATTGGGTAACGAAGCAATCAAGGAAGTAGATGAGTTTTGTTACTTATATAAAAGATACCAAAAATTCGCAGTCAGATCGTATCGAAGCGTTCGTCCCATTTCAGACGAGAAGCATGCCAATAACAGTATTAGTACTATTTTAATCATTCACTACACAAAGACGTGTTACGTTTATTTAATACTAGCTGTAAGTCCGGCTTTGCCCGGTTATTTCTTTATTTATTCCTGCATTGAGTTAGAACTTCTCATATCCCTTCTCTATCTGTCCGTGTTCTTTTTTCTACAAAAGTGCTATATTTATCGGAGAATAATTAAGAAATAAGACTTTCTCGCATTATGTTCAAAGTTTTAAGTGCAGTATCCGAACAAAGAAAGATGGTAATCAAAATACAAATGGCATACAAAATGCGTACCATCTCATATTTATTCAGTTATATGTTTACGATTGTATAATTTTTCAGATATGTATTCATTTGTATAAATGTTATATATCCGTAAAATCTGTTGCAAATACAATTAGTATTAAAGAAGTATGAGATTAAAACTTGGTGCGTGATGGGGCAATTTTCCATAAACGTTACTGTTTATGTACTCATGTCTCATGAGCTACTTGTACTGTGATGCAATTGCCCAAAAGCGGGTCATCAGAATAATTGCTGGAGCCCACCCAAGATCGTCCTGCAGACATTTATTAAGGATCTAGGAATCTTCACAGTAGCTTCATATATATATATATTCACTTATGAAATTTGTTATTAACAATCCAACTGAATTCAAATGTAACAGCAGTATGCATAGCTACAACACTAGGAGAAAGGGTGACTTACACTATTCAAGGTTCGTTAGCTGTGTCACAGAAAGGGGTTAATTATTCTGCCACAAAAGTCTTTGGTCACTTACCAAGTAGTATCAAAATTCTGACAGATAGCCAACTAGCATTTAAAAATAAATTAAGAGAATTTATGAATGGCAATTCCTTCTACATATTAGATGAATTTCTAGGTAAAAGTTACTACTCTAGGTAAAAAAATAAAAAGAATAAAAAAATAAAAAAATCAATAAAAAAATAATAAAATATTCAAAAATTGAGTGTCATGTAATATTATGTATTGGCACATTTCATTTAACTGACACGTTCCACATCATTACGAAGTGTCGTATTCATGATCTATGGAACAAGTATTAATCTAATCTAATCTAATGTCGAAGGTACATTCAACTATATGTGTGTATACTTTCTGTAAAATTTCCTGCGGCTACAATTTGTTGTGTAGGAATTATAAATTTTAATGTCATACCGAATGCCGTAGTTTTAGTCCATGAACAGCGGAAAAGTAGTAAGCGAGAAACTTGTTTCCTTTCATTATTTTGATGTGCTTGTCAGCGAGAAAAAGTTTTATAAAGGTTATTGCGTTTTAATTAGTTACAATTCGCTGAGTAATGTCATTCTCTTATAATGTATTTAAAACTTTCGTCGCATTATGTAGCAGTTTCTTGGAACTCTTATTGCTTATGACGTTATATCTCCTGAACCATGTGTCCTACGTGGTTCGCACTCCTACAGCTATTGTTATCTCACATAAGAAATCGGTCCAGTGATTTAGTAGGAAATGTGCAACATTGTAGTTTGATGCAGCAGTTTTCCGCGCATCTCATTGTTTATGACGTCATATCTCGTGAACAATGTGTTATGCGTGATTCTTACACTTACGGCGACCTTCCTCATGGATTGAAGCTTACGTGTACAAAATTATATAAAAACTGGAACAAAATTGTAGATTTGTCTGCGACACGTACACACCAACACTCAAACATACGGACACTCTGATTTATATATTAGAATAGAAGATTATAATCACAAACTGCCTCAATTTGGTAAGTGATATGATGATCTCCGAAAAGTCAGCTCTTACTAGCAATCAATTTACTGTAATTATAATGTAGTATAAATTAATATATAATTTTGTTTTTTAATTTTGGACCAATTTAGGTTACGGTAGTAACACTAAAAGTGGGCCTTTGCGATCGTCTTTTGAAAGCTCGAAATTTAAATGAAAATAACGGCTTAACCATTCATCTGATCTTTTTTTTTTTTTTTTTTTTTTTTTTTCATATCTCGTATCGCTTCGGAGATATTTGCAAAAACAACGGCGATTTTGTGATGTCTGTCTGTCTGTCTGTCCGTAACGGGTTCCCACTTTTTATATCGAACCGTTCAAATGATCGGCACAAAATTTTACAGACATAATAGTTGGCCGTCAGAGATTACAAGTTCCCTTTTTCAAATATCTCGGACAAAAAATACGTTAGTAACACTAAAAGAGCCGTTTGCAATGTAATATTAATTGCGAATAAACTGTTCATCTGACACGATAATTGAATAACCGGATTTGTAGAGAAGAATATTCTCTACAACTTTGCTCTCTGATGTTTTATATATATATATAAAACTCTCAACATTACAGAGATATTTGCAAAAATAACGGTGATTTGACACCATCACTTGATTTTACGTAAGCCAGGCGTTCGCAGACGTCACGTGACATTCCTCGTCTAAAACTCTCTGGAATACGCCATCTTGCTTACTGTATTTTACGATTTTCGTGTTACAAGAAGTTAAGCATTGTCATTTCAGAACAATGGTGAACTGAAGAATTAACAAAAACAGGTAGTTCTTAGTACTGTAAATTACAATTTAGTGGCTAAAATGCCATATTAGCAGTTACCAACTGCCAGCAATAGTACGAGAACTAAGAAATGATTTCGCATTTCGTAACTGTCGGCCGTAGTGTAGGGTGCAGCGCGTTAGCTAGTGTTGTACATTGTTGGTAGTTCGATACCCGCCACTACCAGTGTTTTTTCCTTGGATTATAAATTTATTTTGGGCACCCTTATTCATTAAAAAGAGTTATGGTCTACAATGTTTAGAATTGTGCCAATGTTAGAGTGCTCCCCCTAAAATGTGCGTTTGTTCTATTTCGTGAACAAGCCGTGAAATACGTAACAACGAATGGAACAGTGGTCTTGCACAACAACGAGGAAGATACTGTGATAATGAATAAACAACGTGCAGATACTGGTAGTTTCACATATGGAGTCCTAGATTTCTATGGCAACTCTTGTTCTGTAATTAAACGGAAGGGAAGTGTTTAACATTGCAACAAATTACCTTTTTATTTTTATTTTTCCAAAAATGTTCAAATGTTTGTATAGCTTATGGGACTTAACTGCGGGGTCATCAGTCCCTAAACTTACAAACTACTTATGAACTACTTACGAACTAGGACGGCACAAATATCCATGCTCGAGGGGGGATTCGAAACCCCGACCGTAGTGGCCGTGCTGACCGTGACTGAAGCGCCTCAGTCTCCTCGGCCACCGCGGCCGGCTTTATTTTTCCTAGGCTATGTTATCAATTCGTTGGTACGTATTTCATTGTGTGTTCTCGAAACAGAACAAATGCACTTTTCAAAGAAAGCGCTGTTACCTTTGAACAACTCGGAATCTTGTAGAATACAGTTGTGTTCAGTTAACAAGAGTGTGTGAAAACTTTTAGGAAGCAAGAGGGGAACAATTGTCAGAGTTGGCTTATATATATATATATATATATATATGGCGTTGGACTTTCTTTCTTTTCCCCTCTATTCATTGGACCTCCGGTTTGTGAACGTTCTTATGTTTTGTTCTATTTTGATCTTTTCGTCGTTCACTAAGTTTTTTCGTTACACAGGGCGTCGAGCTACCATGCTGGCAACCCTCTGACCGACCGCGCTGAGACGCCACGCCCTAGTAAGTTTCGAACCACCGCCTAACATGTTCGTTCATCACAACCTAATTCGTCGCCGATTACGCTACGGCGAACAGCTGTGAATCTAATTCGTAATTCTGGTACCGTCGATGGCAGGTGTTAACTGCTAACATGGCATTTTTAGACAGTAGGTTATAATTCATTGTCCTAAGAAGGACGTGTGTTTCATAATCTTCAGTGCGCCATTGCTTTTAAATGTCAACGCTTGAGCTATAATAGGAAAATCACCAAATACAGAAATCAAGATGACATGCAAAGGGGAGTTTCGGGCGAGGGATGTCACGTGACGGATTTCCGAACGTCAAATATATGCCGTGTTCCATCCAGGCGACGTCTTTCATACGAACGGCAACTGTACGCTGAGTTCCTCCCAGTGTATATTCATTCGTAACCAGTACAGGCGGCCGAGGAGACTGAGGCGCTTCAGTCACGGTCTGCACGGCCCCTACGGTCGGGGGTTCGAATCCCCCCTCGGGCATGGATATTTGTGCCGTCCTTAGTTGTAAGTAGTTCATAAGTAGTTTGTAAGTTTAGGGACTGATGACCCCGTAGTTAAGTCCCATAGACTCTACAAACATTTGAACATTTCCAGTACAGGCAAACAAAATAAACTTTCAGCAAACTGCCACAGCAAGACAGGTGATGATATTTTGACTGAAAAATATAATGAAAATGTGGGACAGATATTAAAATAATGGCTTAAATAGGAAAAAAGTTAAGAAGAAAAGTGTATGTTCGTCAAAGCTAGAGTCAAATATCAAATAATTTTCGCTGTTTGTTAAAAAACGGTCAGATAGAAAATTGCGTGT
Source organism: Locusta migratoria (assembly GCA_026315105.1). NCBI lineage: Eukaryota > Metazoa > Arthropoda > Insecta > Orthoptera > Acrididae > Locusta > Locusta migratoria. The sequence continues at coordinate 100,171,879 of CM048748.1, read as the reverse complement.
AGGATGCATAGATATTATCACAATAGTGGAGTCGTGATCGTATCGCAAATATCTTTTTATTATTTTTTGTCCTAAATGCTTGCAAAAAATCATAAAACTACCAGCAAATATAAAGTGGGACGTAAAACACGTCACTGCGATTTTTGTTTTTTAATTCACCTGAGCTTTTAGACCGCTAAAGGCTTCTTATTCCATACTAGGATTAATTAGCCGAGACGCTGTCCACGCCGGCAGGCGGAAGGCGGGTGCGACGGATGGCGCGCCGGACAGTGCGGTGACGTCACCGGCAGTCTCTGAGAGGGAAGCTTCCCCCAGAACAGCATCCAGAGGTCTGAACGCCCCTGCTTCTTGAGCGTCGTGAAGGCGGTTAGCCGCGTAGATGACTCGGAAGCTCGGTCCCAGTCTACAGCGAGTAGGGTGGTACTCAGGTCAGCTCAGAGGCGTCGATACAGGCGCCTCGCTCCGAGGTCGAACATTACGTCGACAAACGGATCGGCTCTTCACTCACAAAGCATAAGCCTGGTCTCCATCTTCAGGGACGCCCCTGGCAATGCAGGTAGGCTGTGACCATGTGGACAGTCCAACCCAAACGATTACTGGTATCTCCTCGAAACACTCAACAGAGCATCTTGTACTTTAGGGGAGCAGATCTTCCACCTTTTATCATATAATTAGACGGACACGTCAGACTCTGACAGTCAGTGGCTGGGAGGTGGCGCATCTAGAGCTCCTGATGACGCTGTTCTCCCGAACGGTCCGGCACGTGTTTATTCCGTTATCAGCGCTCCTGGCTGGCGTAATGTTTGACCTTAGGTCTTCAGGAGGTCTCTTTAAGCAAAGCTTGTACGCGAGCTGCGTTCTCACATCAGTACTAGGGGGAAGCACTCTACATGTTCTCGTTTCCTCTCATGTGTCAAGTCGGTTTTGCTCTTCGGTGAAAGAGCTGATGGAGAGCATTCTCGAAGCTTGCGGCCCCCGGATCTACAATCCATTTTGCGAGAGTTCCAGTCGGTTTACCTTATTGTGTTTAGTCTGGAATACCTGTCTGTCCAACAGTATGTCTTATTTCTAATCGAAGTTCAACTTCTACTAAATTAGAAACAAATTGCTTTGGTAATTCCAGTCAGGTTTTCATTTATTTCTTCTTACAGTGTATTAACAGAATACAATACAGCTTTTCTTTTTACTGAAACCAATTTAACACCAACAACAACTCCTCTAGCAGCCCCATATATATATACGACTTCTTGGTTGAGGTATTCCTTGGTCCAATATTGACTGGAGACTTCTAGTAACTTTGCCGATGAAAAACCTTGTGCAATATCTCAACAAAGATTTTAAAAGTAAACAAATCAGTACAAATTAAAATTGCTAAAAATGTTCAAATGTTTGTTAAGCTTATGGGACTTAACTACGGGGTCATCAGTCCCTAAACTTACAAACTACTTATGAACTAGCTAAGACTAAGGACGACACAAATATCCATGCCCGAGGGGGGATTCGAACACCCGACCGTAGTGGCCGTGCAGACCGTGACTGGCGCGCCTCAGCCTCCTCGGCCACTGCGGCCGGCAATTAAAATTCCTTTCATATATCGAATTTTAAATAATAAATTATCAACTCTCCTAATAAAGAAAGAAAAACACCCTTGATAAGTCATCATCATGTACCCTCACAGGTTCCCCATTACGGTGGCTTGTCCAGACTTGCCCTAGTTACCGACGCAATGGCTGTTAAAGAATAAGGTCTGTTCTAACTGACCTATAAGGAAGTGTGAGGACTGATGTATGATCTCGTGACATGTGCTCTACAACTCTCCCATCCCTACTGCCTGAACCGGTAGTAAATGAACATACCAGAACATTTCAGAGCGAGTGCTTCTACCCCACACCAGCTACGTACCTTCGTGCTTCCGTGTTACTCTGTATACTACTAGTTTTGCAGGCATTACATACTAAATTTGCACTAATTTACATGGTAAATCCTTCAGTCGCTGTAGTCGTTATATCTTTTCCTGTAAGCCACACCTGGTCGAGTTTCCATAGTTAACTGGAAGGTGTCAAGCGACATTTTATCTACCCTTTTAAACAGTTGCCTTAAATGGGACATACCAACGTATCAACTTCTTTTGTCCGTGAATGTGTGGGTGAACGAAAATAATCGCGGAAAACTGCCAACCTTTGAAGCCGCATCTGTGGGGTGGGATAAGAGAGTGTAGGCCGGCGCGACGAGTCGCAGACAGGTGCCGATCGCCACAGGCCGCCTCCTCTGCCGCCACGGCCCTTCTCCTCTTCCGTGGAAGGCAGCCGGCTGTATATTTTTCCGAGAGCCCGGGGAACTTGAAAGAGGCGGCAGCAGGCGGCGCGCCTCAGCGGCCGAGACAGGCGGCCACTGTTTACCGGCCTCCTGTGACAGCGCCGCGGGCGACAGCCGCCAGGGGCGCTGCGTTCTCAGCAGTCGGTGCCACCGTCCAATGGCGAGCCTTAGAACTGCACAATAGCAGGGCACTCGGTACGGTGTGCGACAGACATGGGACCATCGGTTGGCAGAAAACCGGGTTACTAGTCTTCTTCTCTCAGTGTTTCTAAACTATATATCCAAGGATGGCCCTTTACCGACGTTTTATTATCGCAATAATACGTTAGTTACGTGTAACTTAGAATAAAACGAATTTTTAACTAAGTGAAGTAAAATGCGGCCTTTTACAAACGATTTCGGTATGACAAAGGAGCCCAAAGTGCATCTAGAAAAATACGTGGTACAGTCAATAAGTCTTACGGACGTGTCTCAACCGGATAATAATCGGAGACAAAACATGCAGTTTCCTTTGCGATCCGCAACTAAAACGACAATCAGCCACCTGGAATGCGGGACCGTCTGCAACAGAGTCGTAGGCGCCTATCTTACGAGCGTCATGTCGCAAAAGGTATTGACCCTACCATGTACATCATCAGCCCAACAACATAGAACTCCTAATAGAAAGTGAAGCAAATATGGAACTTATCACAAAATTATTTCTTTGCGAAATTTCATTGTTGGGCCCGGTGGTCTTGGGGTAAATCGCTCGACTGAAAACCGAAGGATTGCGGGTTCGAAACCCGGTTGACCCTCGGATTTTTTTCAGTCGGCGTTTTAACCCTTCCTTCACCTCTCAACGATGTGAAGAGTCGCCAGAAACGACACGTGGTTCGGATTCCACGTTAAGCTGTAGGTCCCTTTTCCCCGGTTGGATAACTAGGGTAAGTTAGGGACACGCTAGATGCCGATGTGGCGTCCAATTGAAAGACTTGCACCAGGCCAAACTGACACACGAAGTTATTAACATTGTGAACAATTTTATAATCCATGGTTATTTTTTTTAAAAAGGTGACACATGTAGTTAAAAAGGATTTAAGTCCGTAATTTCGTAAGTACGATACATTGTCTTATTTAGTATTCCGGAAATTATTTGCGCCTCTGTGGAGTGGCCGAGCACTCTAAGGCGCGGAGCGCGCGGTTGCTCATCGTCGGAGGTTCGGGTCCTTCGTCGGGCATTTGTGTGTGAGTGTGTGCTTTGTCCTTAGTATAAGTTAGTTTCAGTTAGTTGTAGAACTTTTTAAGCCTACGGACTGGTAACCGCAGCAGGTAAGTCCCTCAGATTTATAAACATTTGAAATTACTTGCATGTATCAATGTAAAAAAATCACAAATATGTGATGTTTACCTGAAGAGCTCTTAATGCGATCTTTGATTAATTTCCTAGTTAGTAAGAAATAAAAGACTGCTGACCCTCCCGATCATGTTGTCGAAAGAGCTCGCAGTGGTTTTGTTGCCAGTATTTGTTGATACTTTAGCACCACCCAGAGAAAACGTCCAGAGTACCTACGTGTTAAAACAGGTATCAAAACTCTACAGTGAAGTTGTTGGATTCGCCTTGTTGCGGGATACTACTCCCCAAACTGTATGACTACTAATCACACTAAGCTTGAGGACACAGAGCGCAATCATACCACGGGTCTTATAAACGGACAACTAGCCACCAATACTTGGCCACGTACCACCTTCATTCCTCCGGCGGGAAAGTGCACTCGTACGGGAGAAAAAAATTGCAGAGAAACCTCACCTCCCTCGTCATGCAGGCATTCCGAGCATCGGCAAAGGAAGGCTTCTCTCCTCTAGAAATCACAATAACGTTACCTGGCAACGGCGTACATACTAATAACTGTTGTTTACGGACTTAACAGGTCAGTTCTATGACGCAACAACTTAGGATGCTTTGTATGTCGTGTCTGAGAAATGCCGGTGGCCGAGGGGACTGAAGCGCTCCAGTCACGGTCTGCACGGCCACTACGGTCGGGGGTTCGAATCCCCCCTCGGGCATGGATATATGTGCCGTCCTTAGTTGTAAGTAGTTCATAAGTAGTTTGTAAGTTTAGGGACTGATGAACCCGTAGTTAAGTCCCATAGACTCTACAAACATTTGAACATTTTTAAGAGATCTGGTCGGTTCTCAGCTGAATAAGAAGCAACTGTGAAAGGCGTGTGAAAACGCTGTACAAGGAGAAGAAAATAAGAAGTTGTGATTTTGGCGCAGAAGAGTAGAGTATGCACCACGTAGTTCAACAACTGATGACAGAGGTGTCAGTAGTCTATACTGATGGTTTGGAAATCAGCTTCTATGCGATATAATTATTTGTAGTAATTTTTGTGATGTAATCATACCATGAATAAATAAAAGATATCAATAAATGGAATATATGATGTAAGAATAAAGATACTCGAGTCGATAACAATAAAAAAGTTCTCGTGCTTGCGTCAGTTTCATGTGATTAAGACCACGAGCTTTCGCCCAAGCACTCATTATCCTTTCAAAAAATGTTCAAATGTTTTTACAGCTTATGGGACTTAACTACGGGGTCATCAGTCCCTAAACTTACAAACTACTTATGAACTACTTACGAACTAGGACGACACAAATATCTATGCCCGAGGGGGGATTCGAACCCCCGACGGTAGTGGCCGTGCAGACCGTGACTGGAGCGCCTTAGTCCCCTCGGCCACCGCGGCCGGCCATTAGCCTTTGGTAAGTTGTTTGTCTGCCAGGTGGCTGCTTTTACGACATCATATACACTAGCAGCCGATTGCGACGTCATTGGTGCCCACGTCCTCGCCATATATGGACATGCGTTGACTCGGCGTTTGCTTGATTCCATTTAGATTATTTCTTTAATTACACAAACTAAGAAACCGCTATTCCAAGCCACGACGAAGGTTGCTTCAAATACAGTTCGGTGGCCGTTTTCTCCAGTATTCTCAGCTAAAAGAGATTTCTCGGGATTTCGTAAACAATATATCGTCTCAAGCTCCTTCCTGGGTTGTTAAACAATTAGTACTGTTGCTCCAACGTAACATCGGCCACACTCGCAAGCTATCTTGCAGACTCCAGTGTTCTACTGCGTCCTCAACTGGTCACAATAACTATATTTCATTGAAGAGGTGGAAGATCGATTTATTAATGTGACTACGGTCGGGGGTTCGAATACCCCACTCGGGCATGGATATTTGTGCCGTCCTTAGTATTAGCTAGTTCATAAGTAGTTTGTAAGTTTACGGACTGATGACCCCGTAGTTAAGTCCCATAAGCTCTACAAACATTTGAACATTTATTAATGTGATCTTGTGTCTTTTCGGCAGACGGCTTATTTTTTCCCCGGCATAGACCAAGGAACGGAGTAAAAGCAAGTTTCTACTCCTCTTATATGTCAATGGACTTATTACGATTTTTACCTGAGGTCGCGTTACTTACTTTGTACCCACTGTAGTCGTTATTCGTGAATACCTTACGTGTATGGTTTAAGTCATGAGGCATATTGTCAGCGTGTGGTATTGTTCTTGCTCGATGCACCAATGTTAAACATTGCGTATCTGTGGTGGTTGATGATGAGATGCAAGTACAGAATTCTATGAAAAGTTTCTCTACATATGTTGTGGCCCAGGCAACCATGTCGCTTGTGGCAGGACGAGGTAGATGGAGAGAGCAATCCACTCTCTTCTTCAACCTCAGACCAACTGGATGCTACTGTTAACGCTGCTCAGATAATCCAAGCACTCGGCACGTTTTCACGGCCCTCGGCCAAGCAACGAACGTATCATCAACGTATCAGAATAAACATCTAGGCTTCAGTGGCGCTATATATTTAATGCAACAACCTTGACGTTTTGCAGGATTAGGACTGCAGCAGATGTAGCGAATGGGCTTCCCATTGAAACACCATCCACCTGGTCCTAATAATGATATTTTTAAAGGTAATAGCAAGTCCGAAAAGTGTGTTTAGGTAGGTCAACCACCTTACTTACGAAGAATTGGAATACTGTGTAAAAATATTATTTGGTAGCACATTCGTAAACAGTGTCACCACATCGAAACGGATCATAAACGCAGCCCCTCCAAGCCGAAGATGGTTAATTCGACTGATGAATCATGTGAGTTTCTCATATGAAATTCAAAGCATCTCATATGTGAAGCTAAGATATTGCCACTTCGTAAGCATATACACTGCTCAAAACAATTAAGGAACAAGGTGAGATACTGTACACAATAGACATATGCTAACGTAATCTATTCAGATACTGGTTTTGTGTCTCAAATCCTTAAGTTTACATAACGTTTACTTATAGTCATTCTCGTTGCCCTCTAAAATGGTGTGTGATCACCTCAGACAGCCAGTACCGTTACACAACTGCGTGGGATGGACAGTATGACATTATATTTCTTGAGTCATATTTGGACATTTTTCCATGAGTGCAATATCCAGCTCTGCAACCACTGTGAGAGGTGCTGGGCTGGCTACAATGCGTCTTCGGATGAAGAAACGACAATTTTCTGGCTGAACCTAAAATCTTGATTCATCTGTGATCTGACTCCAATTCTGATGTTCCTCCGCTCAGTTTCTGCGGGCAAAACAGTGTCCTGGTTCTAATAGGTCACATACCATATGCCTCCGTGCGTAAGATGCCACATTCCTGTAGACGATTTCGGGCTGGTTGTGTTATTGTGTGTCCTGTTGTGGCCTGGAAGGTGCGTTGTAGCTGAGTTATATTGAGCCTCCTGTCTCCATGGGCTGTTAACCGGAGATAATGGTCATCTCTAGCTGATGTTACCCGTGGACGACATTGGCCTTGCCTTCTTGTAATGGTTCCTGTTTTCTGAAATCTCGTTCTGGTCGTGCCAATTTGACTTTGTGACACTCATGCTGCCGTCTCCCTCTGTGTGTCCCTCTACGAACCTTCCTAGGGTTCTTCTTGCCACAGCTTTGTGTAAGTATTCAATCCAAGAACAGCTGCCAGCATGCGAAACTTAGAAGTAGATGTTCCTGGAGTAGTAAAACAACTTAAGTCACTAAACAAAAATAAATCTTCCGGGCCAGATTCTATACCAACTAGATTCCTCTCAGAGTATGCTGATGCAATAGCTCCGTACTTAGCTATAATTTACAACCGATCACTCAGCGAAAGATCCGTACCCAAAGACTGGAAAGTTGCCCAAATTACTCCAATATTCAAGAAAGGCAATAGGAGTGATCCCCAAAATTACAGGCCTATCTCATTGACGTCGATTTGCAGTAGGATTTTGGAACATATACTTTGTTCGAATATTATGTACTACCTCGAAGAGAACGACCTATTAACCAATAGTCAGCACGGATTCAGAAAATATCGCTCTTGCGAAACACAGCTTGCCCTTTATTCACATGAAGTGTTAAGTGCCGTCGAAAGGGATCTCAAATCGATTCCATATTTCTGGATTTCCGGAAGGCTTTTGATACTGTACCCCACAAGCGGCTTCTAATGAAATTGCGTGCTTATGGAATATCTCCCCAATTGTGCGATTGGATTCACGATTTCCTATCAGAAAGGACACAGTTCGTTGTAATTGACGGTAAGTCATAGAGTAAAACAGAAGTGATATCTGGCGTTCCACAGGGAAGCGTTATTGGTCCCCTACTCTTCCTCGTGTTTATAAACGATTTAGGAGATAATCTGAATAGCTCCCTTAGACTGTTCGCAGATGATGCTGTCGTTTATCGGTTAGTGAAGTCAACAGAGGAACAAAAGCAACTGCAAAGCGATTTAGACAAAATTTCTACTTGGTGCGAAAATTGGCAATTGACACTAAATAAAGAAAAGTGTGAAGTAACACACATTACCACGAAAAGAAATCCGCTGAACTTCAATTACGCTATAAATCAGTCAAACCTTAAGGTCGTAAATTCTACCAAATACCTAGGAGTTACAATTACGAACAACTTTGACTGGAGAGAACACATAGAAAATATTGTGGGGAAGGCGAACCAAAGGTTACGTTTCATTGGCAGAACGCTTAGACGATGCACCAGCTCCACCAAAGAGACTGCCTACATCACACTTGTGCGTCCTCTCTTGGAGTACTGTTGCCCCTTGTGGGACCCTCACCAGGTGGGACTGACGGAAGATATTGAGAAGGTTCAGAGAACGGCAGCTCGTTTTGTTTTATCACGTTACGGGGGGGAAAGCGTCACGGAAATGTTTCACGAATTGGGGTGGAAATCATTAAAAGAAAGACGTTATTCATTGCGGCGTGATCTGTTTGCGAAGTTTCAATCGCCGACTTTTAGTTCTGAATGTGAAAATGCTTTGCTAGCACCCACCTACTTAGGGAGACATGACCATCCCAATAAAATAAGAGAAATTAGATCGAAAACGGAACGATTTAGGTGTTCTTTCTTCCCGCGCGCTATTAGAGAATGGAACGGTAGAGAAAAGTTATGAAGGTGGTTAATGAACCCTCTGCCAGGCACTTAAATGTGATTTGCAGAGTATCTATGTAGATGTAGATGTAGATGAAGTATTCAAATGTTATGAATTATCTCGGACAGAACGATCTATTGACCCTAGGTCAACACGGATTTAGAAAATATCGTTCAAGCGAAACACAACTATCTCTTTATCCACACGGGTGCTATCAACAAGGGTTCGCAAATCGATTCCATATTTCTAGATTTCCAGAAGGCTTTTGACACCATACCTCACAAACAGCTTTTAATCAAATTCCGTGGTTATGGTATATCGCCCCAAATTTGCTACTGGATAGGGGATTTCCTGTCAGAGAGGACACAGTTCGTAGTAATCGATGGTAAGCCATCGAGTAAAATACAGCTGATATCGGGCGTTCCACAGGGTAGTGTTATTGGTCCTCTGCTGTTCCTTTTTTACATAAACGATTTAGGGGAAATTAAGTAGCTCTCTTAGGTTGCAGATGACGCCGTCATTTACCGTCTACTAAAATCATCTGAAGATCAAAACGAACAGCAGAACGATCTAAATAAGATATCACTGTGGTCTAAAAATTGGCAATTGACTCTAAATAATGAGAAGTGTGATGTCCACATGAGTACGAAAAGAAATCCGGTAAACTTTGTTTACAAGGTAAATCAATCAAAAGTGAAGGCCGTAAACTCCACAAAATACCTAGGAATTACTATTACTTCAGACTTAAACTGAAGGAACACGTGGGAAAGGCGAAGCAAAAACTGCGTATTATTGGCAGAACCCTTAAAAGTTCCAACAGAACTACTACGCTTGTCCGTCTTTTTGTGGATTTTTGCCGCCCAGCGTGGGATCCTTATCAGGTGGGTTTGACTGAGGACATCGAAAGAATCCAATTGTATTGTCACGATACAAGGGAAACAGCGTTACGAGAATGATACGGAATCTGGGATGGGAATCATTACAACAACGGCGGTTATCGCTGCGACGTGGGCTACTTACGAAACTCCAATCGCCAACATTCTCCTCCGAATGCGAAAATATATTGTTGACTCCCATCATAAGAATAAAATTCGAGATATCAGAGATCGACCGGAAAGATTTAGGTGTTCTTCCTTTCCGCGCGCTATTCGAGAATGGAGTGGGAGATAAATTGTATAAAGGTGGTTCGACGAAACCTCTGCCAGACACTTAAATGTGATTTGCAGAGTATCCCATGTAGATGTAGATGTATTAGTGGCAAAATATCTTAAGAGTTGCCATACATTGAAGTAGCCACTTCACCATCTATGAAATATGTTCCAATTATATGAGTACATAACACACCACAACGATATACTTTAACAGTTTGTAATCTCTACTTCCCAATATTGCTGATTTATGTAATAACAATTCTTAAAAGTGGATTAATCTGAGAAAGTACTTGTAAATGGAAAGCATTATTAGCTGCTAGTTGTTGGTGTTTGTAATTGCTAGTTTTCAAACTATTCTCAAGGTCACCTCCATGGGGGTCTGGATGCAACAGCAGGTGCTAGGGCTGGTATTGTGTTCGTGCAGTGGCGCAGAACACTCCTAGGTTCTTTGATCCGATGCTGGGAACAATGAGAGCAAAATGTTTCAAAGATTTTTGAACCAAACTTAGTTAAATTTGCCACCATGTAGTACAGAAAGAGACTGATCGTAATACGCTATGATTCAACCGTGTCACGTTCATTCGAGGAAAGTAGTTGAATTTAGACCGCCGGTTTTCCTCTTGACGCTACAAACTCGGTGACATCTTCTATAGAAGTAAGTGTGGTCACCGCGAACGGCGATGCCTGCTGTGTTGTGTCATCCCAAGGGAGTCTGAAAATGCAGTAGAATGGTTGTGCGAGGCGTCTCGTTGCTCCATCAACCAGACCATTGTTCGCAGGATGGTCTTTGGTTCATTTGCCAGTGCTGCAGTGTGTCTCCCTCAACATTGCGTCCGTGCTCGAAAGCATTTAAGTCTGGGAAGCGCGTAAGCCAGTGCTCTCTTTCTAATGGCTCCGGCAGCACCTCTCGTAGGAGCAGCTGCGCATAGTTATCCATAAACACCAAATCATACTCGAATACACAGAATCTCCAGTACAGATGCATTGCAATTTCCCAGACTTCTCCCAAACACCCTGAGTCCGTTCGTGTTCCCTTCTACTGCTTCTACTTAACCAAGCTGACTCACATCTGCACCTCATACCGCCTGAAATACTCATTTCGGTCTAGAAACTTACGAACTACTTAAATTAACTTATCCTAAGAAAACCACACACATCCCCATTCCTGAGAGAGGACTCGAACCTCCGACGGGGAACGACCGTGCGCACCGCAGAAAGGTATCTCAGTTCGCACGGCTATTACGCCGCGCCGCCAAAGCTCTCCAATAGCGGAATAGCTCCCCAGCAATGAACATTAATGTTTGTACATGTGGCGTCTATTACGAAAGAACAGACGTCACTTCTGATCCTGCAGTTGTTATTCTTTCATATTTACAGAATAAATTACATCAACTGCGCATGAGCAAAGCTGAACATGTGTACCCAGCCGGGATTCAAACCCGGGTCTCCCGCTTTCTAGACAGATGCGCTGACCACTACACCACTAGGGACACCACCGCACCTGCATGGACTACCTAAGCACGACTCCCGTCACACACAAATTTTCCAGCTCTACCCTGCCAGCGACGGGCAATGATCCTTTAGTTAGTGGGGAGGGGTGGGTAAGTTTGTAGCCCTTACTCTTACGGAAATTAGTACATAGTGACTACGAGTTTGACTATTGTGGGCAAGGTAGAGCTGGAAATTTGTGTCTGACGGGAGGCGTGCTTAGATAGTCCTTGCAGGTGCGGCGGTCACTGTGTCCCCTGTGGTGTAGTGGTCATCGCAATTGCCTAGAAAGCGAGAGACCCGGGTTCGAATCCCGGCTGGGTACACATTTTCAGCTTTGCCCATGCACAGTTGATGTCATATATTCTGTGAATATGGAACATTAATGTGCTGTTGCGCTATCGGAGAGCCTTTGCAACATTGATAAGTGTTTAAATAAGGGAACATGAGGCGGAATCAAAGCTTGTGTTGCGGAGGGAGACGTACTTTAAGACAATCTCGCAGTCGCTGTAGCCCTTAAGTCACGATAGCTTCGTGGTATAGCACCTACCTAGTAAGCAGAATGTTCCGGATTCGACACCCAGTGGTTGCACAAATTTTAATATTATTCAAAACCTCTCCTTCAGATTTACATCCTTGATACATGTCGAGGCAAAATATGTGTCTGGACATTGACTTTGGAATTTACGCCGCGGTGGAGTAGCTCGCTTCGGAGCGCGCCGTTTGGTCGCCGTGGAGTTTCGAGTCCTCCCTGGGGCAAGGGTGTGTGTGTTGTCGGTAGGTTTGTTTGCCTAGGTTTAAGTAGTTTGTAAGCTACGGACTGATGACCACGCAGTTTGGTCCGATAGGTATACAAACATTTGAACAGTTTAATTTTTTAATTTTTTTTTTATTTTTTTATTTTTTATTTTGGAATTTACGACAGATCGACTTCAGGGGTGAAATCCGACGTGCGGTGTCGCACTCTTACGCTAGCCCGGATATAGGATGTCCTGTGTGTTGTTCCTAAAAGCAATCTGCAGGAGTAGTTTTTCAATCACTTCTCGTAATACTTCTCAATTTTTTCTAGGAAAGCTAGGAATTCGAATTGCGGGCATTTATGAAAGAATGGTAGGCTGGAGGGTGGGTAGAGGGGGCTAGAGAAGTTTCCGTTGTGGTCGCACCGTGCTACGAAAGAGTGGGCGAAACGCGAGCATCGAAATTTGCCTTAACGACTGCGAAACACGGAGGGAAATTTTTTGGGCCGGCAGTGACGGACGTCCGGAGGGACGCGGCTCCGACCGCCGCCATTTCCGCAGCCGTCTTGGCCGGAAATCAGAGCGTAGCGCGAGCGGGCCGCCGGAAATCAATAGGCGGAAGCCATCGGGCACCTGCTAGGGGTGCAGGAAATGACGCCGCAGCCGCCGGGTAGGCGGGCCGCGGCGGCAGTGGAGTGCTTGCACAGTGCAGGAGGCGGCGCGCCGGCGGCGGCGGCGTCTCGTCTCTGCTGTACCGCGTGCAAAAGTTCTAGGTATCATTATAACCACACGACGGGAACTAATAGACTGGCAACACGAATGGAGGTTGGAGATAGACAGTCATTTCGGAAATCCTCAGTGAAATAAGTATTCCAATTCCCTCGCCGAGAACATCAAATTTCAGTTATTACCTCTCACCTTCTCAGTCGAAACAAGGCAGTCCCTCAGAACTACTGAAATCTCTGGAATAGCGAACCATTACAAAACTATGTCACCTGGTACGTAATATGTATGAGACAGGGGACATACTCTCAGACTCCCTGACGGAGCCAACGTCCTTCCAGAAGTACGAGAACGGCAACTTTCTTTTTCATTCGTGTATTTAAGAATTCGTGCACAGTGTCGTATTTTATTTCTTTGAGTAGACTGCTCCGTTTGCAGATCAATTTGGCTTGTGTTGTTGATTGCAAAGTGGTTTGATAGGACTTCGAAGTTGAGATTCATAGAAAAGATATTGAAGTTTTCCTCGTAGTTGCGTTTGTATTTGTTGAACATTCTTCAATTTTATCGACGTTTATGTGTATATATTTCATTTTAAATGATATTTTAATAATAATGATTGACCAGATTAAAATTTTAAAACATTAATTTTGGTGTGCTTCCAGAAAGAAAGGCAGTATGGTAAAACTAATGTAGTTGTGAAAAATATCATAACGACCTTATGCAGTCATATGAAGGTAATTAATAGTTTCTCAAAAAAAAATTAAACCAAAAATAATTCCGCTCTATCTGGGTTAAGGAAAATGTAATTATTTCCACTATAAAGAGAGCATGTGCAGACAGGTGTGAAAATTACAGAACCATCATTTTAATAAGTTGTGGTGGCAAAATTTTAACATGAATTATTTACATAAGAATGGAAAATCTGGTAGGAGCCGACCTCGGAGAAGAGAGGTTTCGATTCAGGAGCAATGTAGGAACACGAGAGGCGATACACACTTTATCGTATCTTAAGAGATTAAGGAAAGGCACACCTACATTTCTAGCTTCTGTATATTTGTAAAAAGCTTTTGACAATGATGATTGCAATAGACTATTTCAAATTCTGAAATCTGCATGAGTAAAATATAGGAAACGCAGAGTTATTTACAACTTGGTTGCAGAGGCTGGGAAGGAACTTATGCAGGTTTGTAGCGTTTCTCCAATGCTATTCAATTTGTACACTGAGCAAGCTATAAAGGTGAGCAAGTAGAAATTACGAAAAGGAATTAAAGTTCAGGGTGAAGAAATAAATACCTTGCGTTTTGTCGATGACATTGGGACCTGGTAAAGCAGTTGAACGGAATGAACGGTGTGTTGAAACTTGCATACAAGATGAACATTAACAAGAGCAAAGCAAGGTTAATGAAGTGCAGTCTACGAAAATCAGGCGATGCTGAAAGAATTAGATTAGGCAACTAAACAATAAAGGTGGTAAATGAGTTGTTACTTTGGCAGTAAAATAACGTATGATGGTCGCATTACAGAGGATATAAAATGCAGAATGCCGATGAGAAGAAAAGCGTTTTTGAAAAAGAAATTTGTTAACATTAAATAATAACTTAAGCGTAAGGAGTCCTTTCTAAAGGCTTTTGTATGGAGTGTTGCCTTCTACGGGAGTGAAACATGGACGATAAACAGTGCGGACAAGAAGAGGATATAAGCTTTTGAAATGTGGTGTTACAGAAGAATGCTGAAGATCAGGTGGTTGGATCGCGTAACTAATGAAGAGGTGCTGAACAGAAGAGGGAAGAAAAGGAATTTCTGGCATACCTTAACTAAAAGAAGGGAACGATTCATAGGACGCATTCTTAGACATCAAGGATCGTGAATTTAGCATTGGAGGGAAGTGTGTGGGGGTAAAAATCGCAGAGGGAGACCAAGATATGAATACGGTAAGCAGATTGTAATGGCTGCTCGTCTTATGAGGAGATGAAGCGGCTTGCTTAGGTTAGAGCAGGGTGGAGAGCTGCTTCAAACCAGTCTCCGGGCTGAAGACCACTAAAACAACAACGTCTCACTTCTGACATCGGAGTGGCCAACAGTTTGGACTTAATGGCGGAGAGCAGTGCGAGAAGTCGTGATCTAACAAACAAGCAACACTGCTTCAAATAACCGCAGAAATCAATGTGGGACTTTTTTTTCCACTAGTGCCTGCTTGTGAACCGCTGACTATATAATATAGCGGGTCGTATTTTTCGCAATCGGTCTCTCAACAGCTGCACTGATCGTACAGTTATTTAGTACTGGACGAAAAGTGCAACTTTGCCCATTTCCCACCACATGGAGGTGGACCACGTTTGTGACAAGTCATCAGTATTACTTTCTGCAGCTTTTTTTACGTCATAACAAAACAATATAACTTGATTTTAGTATCATTATATAAAATAAAAAATTACAGCAGTTTTAAATGAAATTTTTTGTCCTGTTATATATAAATAATTATGTCAATTTTATTGTTGTTGTTGGCTATTTATAGAGGACTAAACTGCTGCGTTATCAGTCCCCTGATAGCAATTTTACATTGGCACTTTTATTAAGGTTTTGGAAAATGTGCCGTATCTTATCTTAACAGACGTTAATATTGCAATAGAGTGCTAAAGTTCATAAAACTCATGTTAACATACAGATTATGACTGCAATAAATGTTCACAGCAAGATTGCACGAATGTTATATATAATCTTGTACTTAATTTACATTGACACTTTTCGTTAAAGTTATGAGGAAAATAGAGTATCTTGTTTTGGTAGGCGCCCTGTTGCGGTGTGCGCGGCTCTTCGCCGTCGGGGGTTCGAGTACTCCCTCGGGCATGGATGTTTGTGTTATCCTTAGTTTAAGTAAGTGTAAGTAGTTTGTAAGCCTAGGGACTGAAGACCAGCGTAGTTAAGTCCCTTAGATTTACATATAAAGCAACAATGTATAGTGTAATGATTTCTATTCATATCAACTAGTTTCGGTCCTTCATTGTACCTTCTTCAGGATTGCAACTCATTGATGTCGTGGAGCTGCACAGGTGCTTGTGAGCCTTCCAGTGCACTCTAGACTGTTTTTTTTTTATATATGAATTTAAATAAAAGAGTGCTGTTATCCTAAAATTAGAACAAATATGTTTCAAAAAATATGTAAATCCCCAAGATTTACAAACATTTTCTTAATATTGCAGTAATGTGGGATGTACGTCGAAAGTAGCCGTTACAACAATGTGGCGCAATACAACGCTAATGGGCTATGGCAGCAGAGAAGCAACAGCTAGTGGCACAATGCCACTAACTCCACCTTCCCTGCCCTCGTGATCATATCGGTTTTATCCTACACGTTGGCCGAGCTTGACTTGGGCGGATAAGCTCCGAATTCAGCTTCTAAGGGCAGATGGAAAGCTTCGAGTTTGCCGAAGACACCACGCATCCATAGACTCACTGCATGGCACTGTGTAAGCTGTAACTGCTCCATAACTGTGTGGGCCGGTCTTACATGGAACGGACGGGTCCTCTGGTCCTAATGAGACGGACTGCTAGTGGATATTCTGGTTACCTGGCGTCCTTTTGAAATACAGGCTCCATCTTCTCAGAAAAAAAGGATTTTTCCCCGTGTTATCTTTTTTTCTATGACAATGCGCCAAGACATCGAGCCTCAACCATATCGCCTGTTATCAATCGCATCCTACATTTATGGGACATAATATTGCACAAGTAACAGCTTCGCAATACTGGACGAATACAGAGTCAGAATGGCTCAACGGCCCTACAGGAGACTTCCAATGACTTGTTCAGTCCATGCCAGGCGGGGTTGGCCAATTTTGCCAGGCAAAAGGAGATCCAGTACGATATCTGAAGGTATAACATAGCACAGTAACAACGGGGGAATGGGCACAGGTTCAGTGACAAGCTGAATTACCTTTCGTTGTCATTTACTGTAAGTGCAAATTAGCAATCAGACAAACTTCGTTGATAACTTGTCGGGCTGCTCATTTGAAATTACAGTAAACAGTTCTCACGATTGGCGTTTTCAAGACAAACTCTGTTCAAAAATAATTTCGTTGCTATCTGCAATTACATCTCTCCCCTCCTTTTCACCCATCCGCAGTATGAAGCTAAACGATTATGTGAGAATAGACCCATTTTGATAGACAGGGATAATGAATATTATATCCATCTTTACTTTCCGTACTTTACTTAAATTATGCGCCCACCTCTCCGAGGAACACAGTATTATTTATTGCTTAGTATGCATAACTTTATGCATCCCTTATATTCTGCAACAGCTGGATATTGAAATGCGTCCCCTTGTCCTCTCAACGTTAATGCCAAGTTAACTTTGAGCTGGAATACAAGCACAGTTTAAGATGACGGTACAGGGACCCTCCAGGGATCGATTCTGCAACCTGTCACTTCCTAAGTGCATCTAAATCTCCGTCTGTATAAAAACATGAGAATACGAGTATAGTTTGAGTGATTAACCTTTCCATCCCCAATTAGTGGTGGGAATTTAGAAAAATGTAGGAAAAATTGAGATATTTGAAAATACTTAAAATTGGTGAATTGGGAAAAAAAGTGGCGGAAAAGGAAACAATTACTTAAATTCGAAGAAAACGTCAGTTGGGTGTGGTAAAACTGTAAGAAAATCTGTTGCTCTGTTTTTACCCCTTGCACTCCCTCGTCATCTATTTGGTCTCCTATCACAATATGCCCAAAGGCTCGGTAGCACAAAACATAAATAAGTAAACAAATAGAAAATGTAGCACAGAGGTAGAATGCCAGACTACAAATCCAAAGGTCGAGGGTTCGATGCCCGCCAGTTCCCAGGATTTTTATCTGTCACATTCCACTTCTTACACCTCTGGAACTGTTGTTGATGTCAAAAATATCGAGTAGCACCGTGGTCCACGATAACTGGCTGGGTAAGTCAGTTCGAAGGTCGGAAGAAGGCAACGGCATACCACTTCCAAAATGTTCAAATGTTTGTAGAGCTTATGGGACTTAACTACGGGGTCATCAGTCCCTAAACTTACAAACTACTTATGAACTAGCTAAGACTAAGGACGGCAAAAAAAAAAAAATCCATGCCCGAGGGGGGATTCGAACCCCCGACCGTATGGCCCTGCAGACTGTGACTGGAGCGCCTCAGTCCCCCTTTTTTTTTTTTTTTTTTTTTTTTTTTTTTTTTTTTTTCTTTTGTTCTATGTGTACTTCTGTCCGTTGCGGACGCTGTTCGTGTTTGTTCTTTCTTGTTCGAAGTGTTCCTGGCTCAGCTTTTTTATTACAGATGGCGTTGAGCCCTCTGACCGGGCGCGCTGAGCCACGGCGCCCGGCAAAATCGGCCACCGCGGCATACCACTTCCAAACAGCACTATACCTAGTGTGGTGTACAAACCAATCTTCGGATTGGTGACTGCTTTACCATTTTACCACTTTCTTCATCGAGTGTGTGTATCAACCACAACAATAGTCACTCTAATACAGTACACCTAAATGAAGGATGAACACATTTTCTAACTGCAAATGTTCATTTGCTTGAAAATCTATCGGACTCAACTGCTGGACTATTAGTCCGTAGCTTACAAACTACTTAAACTAAGGTAATCCAACCTAAGGACAACACAAACACTCATGCCAGAGGACGAATCGAAACCCCGACGGCTAACAGCCGCACGCACCGCAACATGGCGCCCCAGCGGGCACGGCTAATCCGTCGCGGCTCCTAACTAAACTCATGTCAATAAGAAAAGGGGTTCACTATAATTTCAGCTATTGAGTTGCAGCTACATTTCAGGATCACCCAGCAAACCTCATACCATTAACATATACAATCTTAAATAGATTTTCTTGCCACATTAGGACGAGATAAAATGAATACTATTGCATAAAATTTTAACAATTTCTATAAATGCCTTGAGTCGCGGGACACAACCTTTGTTGTTAGTTGTGATTTTAACAACACCCAATTTAATTTCTAGCTATAATATAACCTATATTAGAATCTTCGAACTGCTTGACTAGCAAGTTACTCTTGATAAGTACAAAGAAGGTAGCTTCTTGCACTGCATATTTCAGTTTCCCCCCACTAAAATACCTCTTTTAAGATCTTAACAAATAGTTTTTCTCACTTCTGGCGGTTGTTCTAGACGAGAGCATTTGTTTCCTTTAATGTTACCCTTATTTCCAGTATTGGGTAGTTGTTATAGCACTCCACCTCTTCCTTTATGTACGCTATCGTGTCATCCAATACACAATCCCACTGTCCATTATAGATATTTTTTGTCAATCTTTAGCTCCGAAAACGGTTCTTTTGTCTCAGATGCATAACATAAAGCCCACGCCATTTAAATAAAATACAACTATTATTATAATCAAATAAAAAATTAGAGTGTAGCTTAAAAACATAGTTTGAATATCCTTTAATGTGGTAAGCATTCCAGTAATTTTGACCTGTACGCTGACACATGACCAATTTCATCGATGATTACTGTATTCTTATTATTCTGTTTTCTACTGACATTTATTCATGGTTGGTGTTGTTATTGTGGATTTTGCACCTTAAGTGAAGGTGTGACCCCTTTCTGTTGACACCCTATAATCGCCTGGTAGGAAATTGGTGTAACTCCAATGTCTGAGCATGATGTTATGACTGTAAAAGCGTGCAAACGTTTTCTAAATACTTGCGAGCCATGTAACTAAGGCGATACTTGGGTAACAGTCCATTAGTCACCAACTGAGATATGGAAAACCTCCTAAAAACCGTACCCAGGCTGAACGGCACTTTCACTCACGTCGTTAACCCACTGGTTCTATTATTACTCCGTCCCACCATCCCAGAGAACTGCACGTTAAATCGTGCGGCTACCGAAGTGGGCCATCGTTGTTTACTGAAAATGCAAATATATCGGTACAACACAGTTAGATTTCTCTATACACAATGTTCAAAGCCAATTTTAACTCCGCACATCAGCTACAGTTTTCTTTCAATCTTAAGTTTCGTTTTTCGGACATATAATACATTCATTTCAGTTGAGGGAGTAATTTCTTTAACTTGAAATGGCTTGAGTTTGTTTGATATATTAACTTCTTTTTAATGAGATTGTTTGTGGGTTTGACAAGGGATGTCTCCAAATCATCCAGATCTCAGGACTTACGAGGAGATGCTACAAAGTTGGGATCATGTCTTTTATTCAAAGTTTGAAAACTTTTTCGTAGTACAATTGGACTACATAATTTGCAGAAAGTAAGCTGTACTACATAGATGATTTTCAAGAAGTCACAATAAATTTAGCATGTCTGTAAGTACTAGATAGGGACGGTCACTCTCGCGGAATTGACCATGCGATTCTAGGCACCATGTCAGGGACTGCACGGCCCCTCCCACCGGAAGATCGAGCTCAGCCTAGGGCCGGGGTGTGTGTGCTGTCCTGAAATGAAATGAAATGAACGTATGGACTTTTAGGCCGGGATATACCGCGTGGGATTGTTCGGCCGCTTAGTGCAGGTCTTTTTACATCACGGCACTTAGACGACTTGCGTATCGATGATGAAAATACATAACACTCAGTCCCTTACCGGGAGTCGAACCCGGGCCTCCTACGTGGTACGATGCCGTCTGAGGCAGAGGACCGGATTTGTGCTCTCGTTAGGATAACTTTAAATTAGTTTGTGTAATTTATAAGTCTAAGGACCAATGACCACAGTAGAATTACATTTTTTTATTGGGATGGGCAAATGGTTAGCTTCATGTTATCATCATATCATCATGCTCGATCGAGTCCCACTCATTTCTCAAAAAAAAAAAAAAAAAAAAAAAAAAAAAAAAAAAAAAAAAAAAAAAAAAAAAAATTCATTACATTCGCATATTATTTAATGTATATAAGAAGCTAATGTAATAATACATAAAACCTTACATATATAAAAGTGAGAATTGACAGACAATACTCATGAGGTTATGTATGAAGGGAGTTTGTCTGATCGCTGACATACGGATACTCTAACAGTAGCAGATTTATTCACATTATTCCGCAATGTTTGATGAAAGTATACGAGTTTATGACGCATGTTAAATATCGTATACATTCTACAGCCTTAGAAATAACAGCAGATTGATCGTAGCTTATTGACTGAGTCAGCAGATAGAGAGTTTCCGCTCTGCTAGTGCACTTCTCTCTGTTTTCACGAGAAGTTTGAAAACACCCTTACCGGACATATCGTCCTGACACCCAGACATCGAGGCCGTTCGTTCTCAGGATTGTATTCGGATTTCGATGGAGGGACCGCTTCGTTATCGATGGCTGTGATCAGCCACACCCACAGCTTCATCGTGTCCGGAGGGAGACGAGTTCTACGGTGGCGACTGCGGGAGCAAGAAGTGGACTGTCCGCAGGAGATGGTATCTGTGGGGCCGCGGCATCTGCTGGCGGCGAGGGCGTTTGGCACGCGATGCGGCCGGCAATCTCCCGAGGACGCGCAGATTGCCCGCATACGGAGAGTCCTGCAGCCGGGGGCGGGGGGCGGAGACGGGGGCGGGGGCGGGGGCGGAGGCGCCGCAAACGACCGCAGCGGGCGGCGGCGGCCGGACATTTAGCGGCGGCTGAGGCAGCGGCATTGTGCTGGCGCTGACGTCAGCAGCGGACAGCGCCGCCCCCGGAAATTGAATGCGGGGGCCGGAAAGTAGCCGGCGCCGGAGGCGGCAGCGGCGGCGGCGGTGGCGGTAGCGTCGCCGTCTTGCGGCTAATCCGGGCGCAGGCGACGCCGCCTCCACAGATGGCACCGGCGCGGGATTCCGCTCTGACGGAAACCACTCAGCACTTCAGTCCAGATTCCACTCGACAACAAATTCCGACATTCGTGTCCTCCAGAATAAAACTGTGTGAATGATACGATCTATTCAAAATGTTCAAATGTTTGTATAGTGTATGGGACTTGACTACGGGGTCATCAGTCCCTAAACTTACAAACTACTTATGAACTACTTACGAACTAGGACGGCACAAATATCAATGCCCGAGGGGGGATTCGAACCCCCGACCGTAGTGGCCGTGCAGACCGTGACTGCAGCGCCTGTCTCCTCGGCCACCGCGGCCGGCGATACGATCTATAAATTCCGTTTCAACTGTGTAAATAGTGTTGTGGAATTTCAAATATTTCTGTAGGGACTGAAAATGTGGTAGAACATCTTCGTTGTTGTAGGTCTACTGCCGGCCGCGGTGGCCGAGGGGACTGAGGCGCTCCAGTCGGGGTCTGCACGGCCACTACGGTCGTGCGTTCGAATCCCCCCTCGGGCATGGCTATTTGTGCCGTCCTTAGGATAAGCTTGTTGATAAGTAGTTTCTAAGTTTTGGGACTGATGACCCAGTAGTTAAGTCCCATAAGTTATACAAACATTTGAACATTTTTGTAGGTGTACTGTACGAATGCTAGAACACATGCAATCCCGAGCAGGTGGGCTGTGCTGCACTGCAGCTGGTTGAAACACGAAGCACAAAGGTTCAGCTTATAAGCAGGCATGAAATTATACCAGATTTTCCATGTTTCTATGTAATAATACTAGGGACATAATGATCACCAGCGCAACGCTGGCTACTACAGCACACCTACCGCCAAACTACTACAGTAGATACCCATTATCATTAGCTACTCGCAGTATTTCATCGATTCCCGTTAAATTTAGGACCTATTGTACATCCACACTGAAGAATGCATCGATGTTCATCTTCGCCTTAATTCTATGAATCAGCGCGGTTTCATGAAACATCATTGGTGCGAAACTCAGCTTGGCCTTTTCTGACATGAAGTCTAGCAAGCCATGGACGATGGGAAACACACAGATTGTGTTTTTCCCGATTTCAAAGAGACATTTGACGCGGTGCCACTCATCAGACTGCTAACGAAGATAGACCATATTCAATAAGTTCATAGATTTGTGACTGGCTGGAAGACTTCCTCTAACAATAGGCACCTACGACTCCCTTTGCCTATGACAATGTTGTTCATGTGAAAAAAGCGAAGATGCAATGCAGTTAGGAATCGAGAGGCCGCGGCAGCCAGCTGACTGGGTAGCCACTTAGCGGGCGGCCAGTCAGCTTGCGTTCGCGGGCTCTCGGTGTGACGTTGGAAAGACCAGTTGTGGGGCCTTGACTTCTAGGCGTTGTTGGTTAAACTCCTCTGCCATATCAGGGTCTGCGTAAAACTCCCGCCACCGTCGAGTCCTCCCTAATGCTTCAGTCTGTGTGTTGTCCTCAGATTAGTTCACGTTATTTTACGTAGTTTGTAAGCGTAGGGACTGATGACTACAGTAGTTTCGCACCATATATTTACAAAAATTTGAACATTAAAGGCCTGAGGAAGGCAACAGCATAAGACCTCCAAACGTGACCATGCCTATTACAGTTCTTTGTTGTTCAAGCCAATCTTCAGATTATTGACCACTTTACGTTTTACTTACGAAGCTGTGAAGATGCGCTGGGTTTTGTCCAGACGCAGCATATGTACGTTGATAACTTAAGAAACTGACAGCTAAAATGACACTATTGTTGGCAGCAATCCGAAAGAATTGCTAAAGTATGTAGTTCATAGTAACGGCGATCACGTCAAGCCACCTATTAGCAATTTACTTATGCAGGTAGTGCTTAGATTAGATTATTACTTGTTCCATAGATGATGAGTACGGCACTTCGTTATGATGTGGAACGTTTCAGGTTAATGAAAGGTGTCTTTACAAATTATTACTTTGTACTAAATATTGATTGATTGATTGATTGATTTTCTCAGAGAAGCCAAAACAGTCTGGGTCCAAACCGCCACTGCCCGCACCGAAACTAAGTTTATTGTGCGGTATCGCTCCCTGTATATGTAGTAAAGTCAACCAATGCCCTTGAACAGTGCAAGGAGTCCCTTTACCAGTTCTTTATTAGACAAAATTTCTTCAGGTCTCGTTGTCCCAATTGTTCTGTGCCTTTTACTCTCCAATGCAATGCATTCGAAGATTAGACATGATGCAGTTTCATCACCGTCATCACAGATCCTGTAGGTGTTTTTTGAAATTCCCATGGCCTGTAAGCAATCCAACCATGAGTCTAATCTCTCTCCTGTTCAGGCCCAGAATTGCAGAGCTTCTTTTAAAACATGGATTTGGCATCGTTATCATGCCATGTTTTTATTGATAGACTTTGGTCCAATATTCTACGTGCTTTCTTCTGAGCCAGTTACGTAGGACCAATTTGATCGTTGCCTTGGTGATTGTCAGGACAGGTTCCGGTCCAATAAATGGAGTCTCTGTCCCCATCCTGGCTAATCTGTCGGCATGTTCGTTGCCACTGATCTCCGAGTGGCCAGGGACCCACAATAGGTTTACCCTATTGCTTTCCCCTAGCTCCCCCAGAACCCTGTGACATTCTGCAACAATTTCAGTCCTTGTTGCAGGAGCTGCCAGTGATCTCAGGGCTGCCTGGCTGTCTGAATAGATATAGATGCTACGGTCTTTGTAGCACCTACGCCCTGATGGCAGTGATTTCGGCCTGGAATACTGAGGGCAGTTTCCCTAGAGAGATGACGCCTTCCAGTCTTGGCTGCACCCTGTATACCCCGGCCCCAACGCCTTGGTCTGATTTTGACCCGTCAGTGAACCAGACAATATCCACCGTACGGTGTCGAACTATTTTCTCCCACTGCTCCCTACTTCCAATTGTTATATTGAAAGGATTGTTGAAGCAGTATGGGGTTATAATGTAGTCGGCTGGCATTTCCCCAACCTTTCCTATATTTACCTCACTCACTATTTTAGTGTGTGATTCTGGATATCCCAAAGAGTTCCAGTTTTTGCCAGTTTTGAGTCTGTATGCACCAGCCGCTCCCTTCATCTTGACCCAAAGGTGTAATGGCGTCATATCCAACATGGTTTCCATCCCAGCAGTTGGAGTGCTGCTAATTCCGCCTGTTATAGCTAAGCAGGCTAATGTCTGCACCTTATCAAGCTCCTTAGCAGCAACCTGCTGTTCTAGCTTCTTCCACCACACGACCGCCCCATAGGTGATCCTGGGTCTAATCACCGTGGTGTATATCCAGTGCATACCCTTGGGGTTCAGGCTCCGATTTTTGCCACAAGCTCTCCTGGTACTTATCAGAGTACCATTTGTCTTGGAACAAATATTCCTAATGTGAGGGGTCCATGTCAGTTTCTCATCTAAGGTAACCCCTAGATATTTCACAGTCCCCTTCACAGATAGCGCTTCATTGAAAAGCTTTAGATCCCAACTTGAATGTTGGATATGCTTCTTTGTGAATGGTACAACAACAGTCTTCTTAGGACTAATCCCCAGATCCTGTATTCTGCCATTGTCTTGCACAATGTCCAACGCACCTTGTGCCATATTCTTGACTGTGTCAGCAAATTTGCCAAGTATTATTATGACAAGATCATCTACGTATCCTTGGCAAAAGTACTGCCTAGAGTTTAAATCTCCAATGAGATAATTCGCCACTAGATTCCACAATAAAGGGGAAAGAACTCCTCCTTGCGGGCAACCCCTAGTGGTGTTGTTGTTCAAATGTTTGTTAAGCTTATGGGACTTAACTATGGGGTTATCAGTCCCTAAACTTACAAACTACTTATCAGCTAGCTTATCCTAAGGACGGCACAAATATCCATGCCCGAGGGGGGATTCGAACCCCCGCCTAGTGGTGTTGATTACCATTTCTTCATTCACCATGGTAGCTTCTACCTTTCTTCCACTGAGCATGGCCCTAGTCCACCTACATATAGCGATCCCTAGGTCATGCACCTCTCCTGCCCTAACCATGGAATCGAAGGTCGTATTGCAAAATACCCCTCGATATCCAAGAAGATACAGAGGGCTATTTCATGAAAGTGTAGTGCTTTCTCCACTTTCCCATCGAGTTGATGGAGAGCTGTCTCACATGATTTACCAGGCTGATATACATGTTGGTTTGAATGTAGAGGAGCCCTACTTAACCTCCTTTCTCCAACATGCGCATTAACCAGCTTTTCTAATGTCTTAAGAATGAAGGAGTACAGGCTGATTGGTCTCATATCCTTGGCCTTGGTATGATCAATTCTCCCTGGTTTTGGAATGAAGACAACCTTCACTGCCATCCAGGCACTTGGAATGATTCCTGCTGCTAGGCTAACCCTGAATAACCTGCATAGGAATCTAATAAGATTTTCTCCCGCTTGTTGCAGGACAGCTGGAAAGATTCCATCGGAGCCAGGTGACTTGAACGGTTGAAATGTTCCCACCGCCCATCGGACCTTACTGAAATCGACACACTCCTTGGCCAAATCCCAGTCCTCTTTGCGAATACCTGAGAACCGTTGTCTCTCAGGTCTGAGGTATCCACCAGAATATATTGAAGTGAATCTTGAGGAGCAGTTCCAGCGTTTCATGTGCTGTCTTTGTATACTCCCCATCCTCCTACCTCAATGTTCCTCCTGGATTAGTTGGTACCCTAGTGAGGATTTTATGAAGTCTCGCTTGAGCAGCCGTGCCCTTCACTTCCTCACAGAATACCTTCCAGGATGCCTCCTTTGCCCGTCTGATGGCAAGGTTGTAATTGCCAAGGGCCTCACGATACTTTGCCCTTGTCCTTTGCGCCTCGCAAGGTTAAACAGTCTTCGTACCTGTTTCCTTTGCATTTCCAAGTTATTATTCCACCAAGGCACACTCCTATTTGTGCACTTCTTGGTGAATTGAGCAGTTGCCCTGGTATGAGGTCACTATAGCAGAGGTTACGGCCTCTGCTACTTCCTCAAACTCCGCTGGATTCCTTATCGAAGTTTTAATTTCCGATAGGCTGAAGTCAAGGTCTTTCCTATATATCTCCCAGTCCGTTTTCCTGGGATTCCTATAGGCCATGGTCTGTCTGGTTCTCATTTCAACCTTGAATTTAATGTACATGTGATCTGATAAGGATGGGTCTAGGACCACATGCCACTCTTTGAAGTAACTGCCCATCGTCATGGAAAAGTTATGTCAGTTACTTCTTCCCTTCTACTATTCCTGAATGGAGGTGCATCACCTCTATTCAGGATCTCCAAGTTGTTAGATAGGAGAAATTCAAGAAGGTGCTCACCTCTACTGTTGGTGTCCTTGCTGCCCCACGACAGATTGTGGGCATTGGCATCACATCCCACCAACTGTTCGTCACCTTGGCCTTGGCAGGCTTCCGTTAGTCTCCTGACTTCCAAAGAATTAGGAGAGCTATCTTCGTAAGGAAGGTATGCTGAGGCCAAAACAATTTCCCTCGTGTTACCTTCCTCACGTTGCTGCATCCTGATGGTCACCAGGTCCCTGGAACAAAAATCCATAATTGGTATGAAAGGGATTTCATTTCTAACATAAATTCAAGTTCTGGAGTTGTTTAGATTTCTAGCATAAATCAGCTTACCTCCAGTACCACCGAGGCCCAACACACCCCCTTTGTATAAATAGGGTTCTTGTATCAGGGCCGCGTCCATCTCCTGTCTCCCCAGGCGACGGCTCATGGCAGCAGTGGCCCCTTTACTGTGCTGCAGGTTTATCTGCAGCACTTCCAGTCCCCTACTAAATATTACATGACATAATATTTTTTTTCATTTTATTTATGTTATCTTTTATTTTATTTTTTTTTTTTTTTTTTTTTATTTTTTTTTTTTTTTTTTTTTTTTTTTTTTATTTTTTTTTAGATTTACTAATTTATACCTAAAAATACATCTATAGTGTATGAGTTGCCATTCAGAAATTCTTTTAATTTATTTTTAAATACTAGTTGGATATCTGTCAGGCTTTTGATGCTGGTTGGTAGATGACCAAAGACTTTTGTGGCAGCATAATTCACCACTTCCTGTGCCAAAGCTAGATTGAACCTTGAATAGTGAAGATCATTCTTTCTTCTAGTAGTAATAGTAGTAGTAGTAGTCTTGTAGTTACGTACACTGGTATTGCTTTTGAATTATGTGGGATTGGTAATAACAAATTTCGTAACTGAATATATGTATACTGTGAAGCTACTGTGAAGATCAGCTCTTTAAATAAGTGTCTGCAAAATGATCTTGGATGGGCTCCAATTATTCTGATTACACGCTTTTGTGCAATGAATACTTTTTTACTCAATGATGAATTGCCCCAGAAAATGATGCCATACCAGAGCAGAGAATGAAAATAGGCATAGTAAATTA
Organism: Locusta migratoria; assembly: GCA_026315105.1. Lineage (NCBI taxonomy): Eukaryota > Metazoa > Arthropoda > Insecta > Orthoptera > Acrididae > Locusta > Locusta migratoria. The sequence continues at coordinate 100,143,824 of CM048748.1, read as the reverse complement.
ATTTACTGAGATGAACATCGCCAACATTTGCAATTACCCAAATAGCATAAGTAGCTGAACTCAAACGTTTCAGCAGATCTTCAATGTGTTTTTTCCAGTTCAACCCCTCATCAATGCATACACCTAAAAATTTGTGAATATTCTACCTTTGCTACAGATTTCTGATCAAAGACTATATTTATTAATGGTGTCATTCAATTTACTGTACGGAATTGTATGTACTGTGTTTTATCAAAATTCAATGACAGTCCATTTGCTGAGAACCACTTAATGATTTTGTGAAAGACGTCGTTTACAAAATCTTCAGATAATTCTTGTCTGTCAGGTGTGATAACTACACTTATATCATAAGCAAAACGAAGCAGCTCTGCATCTTCATGAATATAGAATGGCAAGTCATTAATATAGATTAAGAACAGCAAAGGGCCCAACACTGAATCTTCTGGCACTCCATTTTTGATTGTTCCCCAGTTTGAGGAGTCAGCTGTTTTTTTGCATGTTATGTGAATCACTTACGTCAACTTTCTGCACTCTTCCTGTTAGGTATGATTTAAATTATTTGGACACTGTCTCATTCATACTACAATACTTTAGTTTATGTAGAAGAATTCCATGATGTACACAATCATAAGCCTTGTAGAGATCACCAAAAATCCCAACGGGTGAGGTCCGGTTATTTAGAGAATTTAATATTTCATTGGTGAAAGTACATATAGCATTTTCTGTGAAACGCCTTTCTGAAAACCAAACTGATATTTGTTACAACTATATTTTTACCTATGTGTGAAATTATTCTAGAATACATTACTTTTTCAAGCATTTGGGTTAAGACTGTCAGAAGTGAGATTGGGTGGTAGTTGTTGACATCAGACGTACCCAATTTTTTGTGTAGTGGTTTAACAATAGCATATTTCAGTATATCAGGAGAAACACACTGCTTCAGAGAACTATTACATATGTGGTTAAGAATCCTACTTATTTCTTTTAATACCCTGCTGGAAATACCATCAATTCCAAGTGACATTTTACTCTCGAGAGACTTTATTATTTTCTTAATTTCAGAAAGAGAGGTGGGTGGAATTTTTTATTGTATCAAATTTTGTGGGTATGGCCTGTTACATTAACTGCCTAGCTTCTTCTAATAAACAATTAGATCCTATTTTCTCCACAACATTCAAAAATAATTATTAAAATTTTTTCAACTTCTGGTTTGTTAGTTGTAAACTTATCATTCAGTTTAATGGTAATGCTGTCTTCCTGTGCTCTAGGTTGCCCTGTCTCCTTGGTAATAATATTCCAAAGTGGTGTAAAAATTGGCAATTGACTCTAAATAATGAGAAGTGTGAAGTCGTTCACATGAGTACGAAAAGATATCCGTTAAACTTTACTTACAAGATAGATCAATCAAAAGTGAAGGCCGTAAACTCCACAAAATACCTAGGAATTACTATTATTTAAGACTGAAACTGGAAAGAAGACACAGATAATGTCGTGGGAAAGGCGAAGCAGAGACTGCGTTTTATTGGCACAACCCTTGAAAGTTGCAACAGAACTACTAAAGAAACTGCATACACTACGCTTGTCCGTCCATTTTGGAGTATTGCTGCCTATTGTGGGATCCTTAACAAGTGGGTTTGACGGAGGACATCGAAAGAGTCCAAAGAAGTGCAGCTCGTATCGTATTGTCACGATATAGGGGACACAACGTAACGGAAATGATACAGGATCTGGAATGGGAGTCATTAGAACAACGACGCTTATCGCTGCGGCGATTCTCCTCCGAATGCGAAAATATATTGTTGACTCCCACTTGTTGTTGTTGTTGTGGTCTTCAGTCCGGAGACTGGTTTGATACAGCTCTCCACAATACCCTATCCTGAGCAAGCCTCTTCATCTCCACATAAGAACGACAACCTACATCTGTCTGAATCTGCTTACTGTATCCATCTCTTGGTCTTCCCCTGCGATTTTTTCCCCACACACTTCCCTCCAGCGCTAAATTCACAATTCATTGATGTCTAAGAATGTGTCCTATCAATCTATCCCTTCTTTTAGTCAAGGTATGCCAGAAATTCCTTTTCTCCTCAATTCTGTTCAGTACCTCCTCATTAGTTACGCGATCCACCCACCTAATCTTCAGCATTCTTCTGTAGCACCATATTTCAAAAGCCTCAATCCTCTTCCTGTCCGCACTGTTTAACGTCCATGTCTCACTCACATACAAGGCAACACTCCATACAAATGCCTTCAGAAAGGACTTCCTTAGGCTTAAATCAATATTCGATCTTAAGAAATTTCTATTTTTCAAGTACGCTGTTCTACCCATTGCCATTCTGCATTTTATATCCTCTGTACTGCGACCATATTTTTTTATTTTACTGCCCAAGTAAAAAAACTCATCTACCTCCTTTATTGCTTCGTTTCCCAATCTAATTCCTTCAGCATCACCTGATTTTCTTAGGCTGCACTCCATTACCCTAGTTTTGCTCTTGTTAATGTTCATCTTATATGCACCTTTCAGCACACTGTCCATTCCGTTCAATTGCTCTCCCACTTACATAGGTAGAAATGATCATCAGAATAAAATGCGAGAAATCCGAGCTCTTACGGAGAGATTCTTTTTTCCCGAGCGCTATTCGAAAATGGAATGGGAGATAAGTAGTGTAACGGTGGTGCTCTGCTAGGCACTTAACTGTGATCTGCAGAGTATCCCATGTAGATGTAGATATAGAAAGCAGGCACCAGACCAACATTTGTGTGGGTCGTTGCAGAGATTTTTTCTACCAGGTCACACTCAATACCGTAACCGTGATCCCCATTGATACTGTTTTCCCTCTCCACCCACTACCACAACACGAGACGCTGCACCGGCCACGTGAGGGACAAGGTCGTTTGTGACGCCCGGTTTGTCATGCTAATTTATTGGCATCGCACGCCCGCTGCATGAATTCTGTCCGCGCGGCACGTGCATCCCAAGACGAATGCTCCGCGGTCGGCGCCTAGCATGTGTCCACGGCGAGGCGGGGCGCGACCTGCTGTTGTGATGTAGAGGTGGGGGAGTAGGGGGAGAGCCCAGATGACGGAATTAGGCGCGCGGCGTTTGTTTGCGCTCGGTTGTGGCGGCGGCGGCAGACGCGTCGTACAGATCGCCGCCATCCGTCGCGTGACAGCGCCAGGCCCTCTGCCGCCTCTTCTCCGCCCCCTCCACCTCACTCGTCCCTCCCGCAGGCGCAGCTTCCAGGAAGGCTCTCTCTGCCGTCGTTAAGGGGCTTCGCGTCGTCCTGCACTCGACAAGAGACTCATGCTCAGGGGCGGATCGAGGGTTCGATTCTGGAGGCGGTGTCACTTGTATTATTGGTACCCCAACCCTACCTGAAAAATGTACTTCGGTGACGAGGTCACTTTCAACGTATCTCATATGACTATGTCTTTCTTATTATTAATTTATTTAGTTTTTCCTCAGTACAGTGGTTTGTCTCCAACATAATAATTCCTCCAGAATTGAATAAACCCAGTACATAAGGTTTTACACTAACTATTCAATATATTCCTCCAGGTGTCTCGATCTTGTATGTCCTCTTCTTCTGCGCCCCGTCTTCTCTTCTTCTCCTCGTAGGTTCCCATTCCAGAACTAGTTTCGGTATTCTGCTGTCCTCCATTGTACGTACATGCCCATACCATCGCAATTTCTTTCTAACCATCATTTCATCTACTCCTTCTTTTTCTTATATCAATCTTCTTCATTACTTTGGCGAGGGATTCTTATTCTTCTTTTTTTCTTTTTTTTTTTTTTTTTCTTTTTTCTTTCTTTTTTACTTTTCTTTTTTCTTTTTTGTCCCCTTTAAATTCTGGCCGATCTTCTCCAGAAATCCATAGTTTCGGCGTGTGCTTCAGGTTAATGGTCCAGGTTTCCTCTCCGTACAGAACTACAGTTTCTAATACTGAGCCGGCCGCGGTGGCCGAGGGGACTAAGGCGCTTCAGTCACGGTCTGCACGGCCACTACGGTCGGGGGTTCGAATCCCCCCTCGGGCATGGATATTTGTGCCATCCTAGTTCGTAAGTAGTTCATAAGTAGTTTGTAAGTTTAGGGACTGATGACCACGTAGTTAATTCCCATAGACTATACAAACATTTGAACATTTTTCTAATACTGATTTATACATATTTTTTTCTGTTCATTACATTTCTGTTCCATAGGACTAAGTTGAGCATTCCAATGACCTTTCGTCCACTGCTAATACTTTTATTAACTTCCGAGTCTGATTTTCCCTCAATTTCCAAAATGGATCCCAAAGAACAGAAAGTGTTAATTTTTTTTTTAAATTTCCGTTCCCTCTACATATAGTTCAGCTCGATCATTGATCAAGTATTCTGTTTTTTGATAATTAATCTTCAGACCCCAATTTTTGTATGCTATTGCTAGTTGATTACACATGTAATTTGCATCCTCCCCGTCTTGTGCTATGACAACTTGATCATTAGCAAATAATAAATGATGTAGATAAAACCTATCTCTAATTTCTAACCCAATACTATTACATTTCCGGGGCCAAGTTCTAAGGAAAAAAGCTATATAGATTTTAAAATATGTTGGTGACGAAGGACAGCCTTGGTTCTAAATATCTGTGAAAGTATATTACCAATTTTCAATTGGCAGATGTTTTCTTTACACATCTGTTGTATTATTTTAATGAAGGAAGCATTTATGTTTGCCATATGTAGTGCTCTCCAGAGTAGTTTTCCTCGAACAGTATCATACGCTTTTACTAGATCCATAAAAATAAAACCGATATTTTGATTTTTCTCTATGTTCTCCAAAAACTGTCGTAATATTGAAATATGGTCAACACACGATTTGTCAGCTGTGAAACCGCATTGTCCTTCTTGTGTTCTAATTTTTTTTTCAATTTGTTTTTAATTACTTTCTCAAAAACTCTCATTAATGTGTTTGTAAAAGAAATTCCTCGATAGTTCGAGCAAATTTTTCGATCCCCTTTCTTAAATATGGTACTAATATAACATATTTTCATCTCATTGTCTATAAAACCTTCATGTAATATTTTATTGAATACCCGAGTAATCAGTTTCACAATTTTGTCACCATCATAATTCAGAAACTCCATATTGATATTGCTTGATCCAGTGATTTACCATTCTTCCTGGTACTTAATACCTAAAGTAATTCACTTTCTGCAATTTGCATCTCATCATCATGATGTGCATTTACTAAAGTTATTAATTTTATCGTTATTAAAATCATATTGTGTATGATTTCATTGACGATAAAACTTTGGTATAATTATTTTAAATTATTTTTCCACAATATATGACACTTTAATGCAATAATAATAGTTGTAATACCTAATAATTTGTTTATAGCATATTTTGCACGGTGCCAAATCGAAGTGTATTTCAATTAGCATCACGACTGGATTGTAGTACGCAAACAGTGACTATAAAATTATATTAAGGAGAAGAATGTTGATTATCTCAGTAAACCCGTTTTTCAATGTATTTACCACAAGGGAACCTTTTTCTATTGGTTAATGAAATATTCGATATCAGTTACGTCTACGTATGTAAAAGTAGAAGGGCCAGCAATGTATAGTTATTTTCAAAACCAATAGGCTACAGGTACTCAGATACTACATTTTTGTGTGTACCATTATTACTGAGACAATCATTTTCTGTTACCACTTTATTTTCATTCGAAATTTACGACGTAGGCTTATATAGATAACAGTACAGTAATTCAGCAGATTAATTCTCGCATTGTTACTGGAGTATGCATTTTCAGAACTAAAAGTCTTTAAAATTGCATAAGTATATTGTAATGCAAATAATGTCATAAAAATACTTTGTCATACCTTCAACTTGACCATCTTGACCATTCTCTGCAAAATCACTTTCGTTTAATTACAGTTTATAAAATTCTTGTAATAATGAGAACATTGTTGACTTGTAACACAAAGGGAATTACTCTCCTTGATATCTCAGAATGTGTCCAACCAATCTATCCCTTCTCTTGGAGAGAATATGCCAGAAACTCCTCTTCTCCCCGATTTAGTTAAGCACCTCCTCATTAGTTACGTGATCTACCCATCTAATTTTCATCATTCGTCTGTAGCACCACATTTCAAAAGCTTCTATCATCTTTTTATCAGAACTCCTAATCGTCCATGTTTCACTCCCATACAATGCTACACTCCAGACAAATGCTTTCATAAAGGAGTTCCTAACATTTAAATTAATATTGGATGTCAGCAAATTTCGCTTCTTCAGAAACGTATCCCTTCCCATATCCATTCTGCATTTAATATCTTCTTTACTTCGGCCATTAGAAGTTATCTTACTACCTAAATAAGAAAACTCATCGACTACTTTTATTGTCTCATTACCTAATCTAATTCCTTCAGCATCGCCTGATTTTCTGAGATTGCATTCCATTACCTTCGTTTTACTCTTGTTAATGTTCCTCTTATATCTTCCTTTCAAGACACTGTCCATTCCATTCAATTGCTCTTCCAGATCTTTTGCAGTCTCTGACAGAATTACTATGTCATCGTCCAACCGCAATGTTTTTATTTCTTTTCCCTGCACTGTAATGTCCTCTCCAAATTTCTCCTTCCTTTTCTTCACTGCCTGTTCAATGTACAGATTGAACAACATTGGAGAAAGGCTACAACCCTCTCTTACTCTCCTCTGGGTCCCTTTCTTTCCCTTCGACTCTAATAACCGCTGTCTGGTTTTTGTATAGGTTGAATATAACTCTTCGCTCCGTATATTTTTACCCCTGCTACCTTCAGAATTTGGAAGAGTGTATTCCAGTCGACATTGTCAAAAGCTTTCTCCACATCGACAAACGCTAAAAACGTAGGTTTCCCTTTCCTTAGCCTATCTTCTAAGGTAAGTCGTAATGTATTGCCTCACGTATTCCTACATTTCTATTAAATCCAAACCGATCTTATCCGAGGTCGGATTGCACAAGTTTTTCCATTCGTCTGTAAATAATTCGTGTTAGTATTTTGATACTATGACTTATTATTACAAGAATACAATTACTAACATTTCCTGAAATTATGTCATATATCCTTTTGTATCCCATCCTCGTCGCCACTTTTGTGTCTCGTTTCCGCCGGTGGTCCTGGTGTCGGTGGCCGAGTAAAAAGAGACCGACACAGGAATAAAGGAAGCACGCTTGTGCAGTTACGGAGGTGACCAGCAAGTGGGACAGCAGAAACTAGAAACACTAGAGTAAATTATAACGAGATATATATTTCATGGAGTCTTGGTAATACTTAACTTTTACATAGTTCTTGACTGCAGAATGCTGATACATAGTTTATACAGAGAGAGGCCTGCCTACTGATGAGTCCTAGTGCCTATCCGATATCCAATTCTTAACTGGTGCCTATCTAAATCCCAAGTGGGCGATGCAGCAGTCGTGGCCACGAGCGGAGTTGCAGCAGAGGGCGCTCGTGGCTGACGTAAGATCGCCGCGCCGTGCGTGCATGGCGCCGCGCGGCGTAAGTACGTGGCGCGCACTTCATACTTGTGCGACAACACATATCCTAAACAGTTTGGTATAATCAGTCTGTAACGAAACATTGCGGTTATTTAATATTTAATAATTTTAATTATGTGAACAAACTAACAATGCACTAACCATACTTTACATATAAGCGCTTCGACGACACGTTCCTCTCCTAACAGTGCCATGACAGCTGTGTCTGCGCCTTGCGCACGTGCCACACAACACCGACTACTGCAGCAGAGCACCCGTGCTTTCCCAGTGCCCGCCTGTGCTCGCGAAGCACCCGAGTTGGAGAGGCCTGTTCTACAGAATATCCGAGATCCATCAAAACCTGTTATTTACACTTCTGGTGGTCCCCTCGTCAGTTCTGACCTTGAGAGTTTGGGCCACCCCAAGTGTATCCTGCATGTGTTTACGACAGCGAGCCCATCAGCCGCAGTGTCATTGCCCCGTCAGGGGAAGGCGCCGGTCGGTAACTGGAGGAGACACGTCAAACACCGCGCCGTGCCCGTTGTTTACAGGCCCGCGTAATAAGAAGGGAAGGGGGGCCCGTAAACACGGCCGCGGGCCAGATCCCGGTTAGTGGGCGACCGCGCCGGGCCCGCCGTGTTTATAAACAGCTCCCAGCCACTTGACAAGCGCAGGTCGGCTTTGTCGCTGCCTCCACGTGTGTGATGATTACGGTGACGCAAATAACCCGCGCTCGGGACCCTCCAGGAATAAAACACTCTTTCTCGGGAAGAGAGAGAGGAGAGAAGTATAAACGTCCGCGCTTGATTCACGGCCGGTGAGTCGCTGCCAGTAGGGCTCGTATATAACGCCCGCGGCGCGCTGCAAAACTAGAGCCCCGACGACGCCACGCTCCTTGGCGGCCGAAACTGCGCTCGCCGACCGGACGCTTTAGAAAGTGAAAATTATAACTCGGTCCTTTATTTCGGGCTCTGTGCCGAGGAAGGCTCTTACAAAGTCACAAGACGGATATTCCAGGAAGTTCCAGTTAACGTTTTTTTAAATTTCTTTTCTGTACTGGTCGCAGTTAAGGTGACATTTATTTGGTGACCGAGAATACGCACACTGCATGAGCAGCAGCAGCTTCTGCTCCTCCCGAGGAAAGAAGCAAGACAAGTTCACCGATTGCTTTCGTCCACCAGTGCCGACCATACTTTCGTGTATTCGGAAATAGCATTAAATGGAAATCGTCACTAGTATTCTCACTTATTCTAAAGACATAGATCAAATAGGCTCCGTTTCAATACTCTTGTTTTATGTCATCATCAGACAACACAAGTAAAAAATGTTCAGCGAAGCCGAACCCAGTTTTGAAGTGTCAAACCAACTGATTCAATATGTGGCCTATGAGACGCATTCAAGTGACAAACAAATATTAATTTTCAGTATTTCGCTTAATTATTAACGTATCGAAAGATCTACTCGTTGAGACTAAAGTCTTATATTAAATTTATCAATACAGGGCAAGTATTGCTTTAGAAACGTTGTATTTATCCTTAAGCTGACAGCTCTAAACTATCCCATATTTGATAATTAATTTCCCCGTTTTGACTTAGCGACTTCCAACAAACATAATATGTAATTTCAGATCTTTACATATAATGGATATTAACTGCAATCATCACATGGAAAGCGCTCGTTTTGTTATGGAACTAGTGTTTTCCAAAATAACACATTGTAAATTAATATCTTTAATCGTAATTTATTTGCCTCGGTTGCACAGTGGTAGAGTGCCAGACTACAAATCCAAAGGTCGCGGGTTCGATCACCGCCAGGTCCTAGGATTTTTATCTGTCACTTTCCACTTCTTTCATCTCTGGCAGTATTGCTCATGTGAAAAGTACCGAGTAGCACCGTGGTTCGGATCCCACGTTAAACTGTAGGTCCCCCTATAACTGGCTGGGTAAGTCAGTTCGAAGGTCGGAGGAAGGACAGGGCATACCACCTCCAAACAGGACCATGCCTAGTAAAGCACTGTGGTGTTCAAACCAATCTTCGGATTGTTGACTGCTTTACCTAACATGATAGTTTATCGCTGAAGCCAACCACAAAATGATTGATTTATTTATTGGTGTACGAACTACATCAGAAATGTAACAACTGAAACAAGACAGTACGTAATTTAAATTACTAAATTTCATTTTTTCATAAAATATGTATGTCAGAGAGATGAAAAATATAAGATACAGAGATAAAAAAATAATACAAGATGTTAATTGTATGTCGTTCGTAGAAAATAAGGTGTCAGCTACGCCGTCCCAGTAGTTGTAGGAGGTCCTCTTGAGCGCATTCTCTAGATGCGTCCACTAAGGAGCATTTTATAAGGGGTACCATCGTCTATATTTCGCCACAGGCATACTCGTCATTGTCTCTGTAGCCCCCTTTTCATAAAATTCCACAAATTTATTAACGAAACGTGCTTAGCGCTTACTACACTTACATTTACCTGCGCCTGTTATGACGTTTTAATTTATTCCAACTACTATAAGCAAGGCACCATGCTGATCTATCTGGATAATCATCGGCCGTCAATGAAGACACCATCACATGTGAGTTCAACATGGTTATATGTAAACGAGGGGGAGTTGGAAAATAAGTTTCCCCTGTCGACTGTTGGCAGAGTTGTGTATGAAAGGGGGAAAAATAGAATGAGATATTAAAGATCAGATATTTATTTATTTATTATTTCACATGCCCCATTACATAGTAATATTACATGAAAGATCAGACATTATTTTTCTACATAATTTCCAAGTACATTGAGACATTTCTCAAACTTCTTTATAAGCTTCAAAAAGCCGGTCCAGGATAAAATCAGGGCGTTGCATACGGAAAAAGCGTTGAACGACTATGGGCAAAAGACGACACAGCAGGTGAATGCGCACGTGCAAGACACCGATACACAATTGGGTAGAGGTCGAGAATGAATATGGCAATGACTTTCTGTTTCAGACTGTGATGAGGGATGAAACGTGGGTCCAGCATTACACGCTAGAATCGAAGGCCGCACCCATGGAGTGGAAACATCTGTCATCACCTGTCCGAAAGAAGTTTAAAAAGCACTCCGTCTGCAGGTAAAGTGCTACTCACCGTTGTCTGGGACGCCCAAGGAGTTTTGATGCCGGACCTTTTGGAGGATGCAATCGTCAATGCTGCGCGGTACTGTGCCACTCTGTCGAAATTTGGAGACAATGGCTGGTCTTCTCAGATCTGGTGTTCTGCTGTTGGATATTTAAATACCAAGACAGATGCAAAAGTTCTTGAAGTTCCGACAAATCTGAACATAACCGCGACCTAAAAACTTATCAATCTAGTCAACAGAGGCATTTTACCGGCGAAAGTTGCATGTGGACTTGGGTTTCTCGAGACGGCACAGTTTTATTCTTGATGTGGGGGCATATCTCCTGAACTATGTGTCTGACAGTCACTTAATTATGTCAAAAATCGCCGCCGAATGAACGGTACAGCCGCGCGTAAAATACGAACAAACACACAAACAAACATTCATGTTTATGCATTAGATAAATTGTGACTGAAGTAATAAAGATTTAAAATAGCAATTTATAGCAAATTTTATAATCAGATACCAATTAGAAGAAGACGGCAGTTTTAACAGTTGAAATGCTTTGCTTTTTGTAACGTAATCTCTTATGGGTTAATATGGGGAAACTAAATTGTAACTTTTAGTAAAACTCCGAAAGGAGCGATTTTCTTTTTTTTTTTTTTTTTTTTTTTGAATCGAAACACAGTAAAATCTCCTCTATGCCGATCGGTTTTAAATTAGATTAGATTAGTACTTGTTCTATAGACCATGAATACGACAATTCGTAGTGATGTGGAACCTGTCAGGTTAATAAAAGGTGTCTTTACAAATTATTACTTAATAGTAAATATTAAATGCAAAATATTTTTTTTTTCAGATTTTCTAATTTATATCTAAAAATTCATCTATAGTGCAGAAGGAGTTGCCATTCAGAAATTCTTTTAATTTATTTTTAATTGCTAGTTGGCTATCTGTCAGGCTTTTGATGCTGTTTGGTAGCTGACCAAAGACTTTTGTGGCAGCGCAATTCACCCCTTTCTGTGCCAAAGCTAGAGTTAGCCCTGAATAGTGAAGATCAGTCTTTCTCCTAGCGTTGTAGTTATATACACTGCTATTGCTTTTGAATTCGGTGGGATTGGTAATAACAAACTTCATAAGTGAATATATATACTGTGAAGCTACTGTGAAGATCCCTAGCTCTTTAAATGAGTGTTTGCAGGATGATCTTGGATGGGCTCCAGCAATTATTCTGATTACACGCTTTTGTGTAATGAATATTTTTTTACTCAATGATGAATTATCCCAGAAAATGATGCCATACGAAAGCAGACAATGAAAATAGGCATAGTAAGCTAATTTACTGAGATGTATATCACCAAAATTTGCAATTACCCTAATAGCATAAGTAGCTGAAGTCAAACGTTTCAGCAGATCTTCAATGTGTTTTTTCCAGTTCAACCCCTCATCAATGCATACACCTAAAATTTTTGAATATTCTACCTTTGCTACAGATTTCTGATCAAAGTCGGTGTCATTCCATCTACTGTACGGAACTGTATTTACTGTGTTTTATCAAAATTTAATGATAGTCCATTTGATGAGAACCACTTTATGATTTTCTGAAAGACGTCGTTTACAATTTATTCAGTTAGTTCTTGTCTGTCAGGTGTGATAACTATACTTGTATCATCAGTAAAAAGAACCAGCTCTGCATCTTCATGGATATAGAATGACAAGTCAATATATACAGGGTGTTTCACTAAGTGTGTTTGCCTCTGTAACTTATAATAGATGACGGAAAATTTTAATGCGGTAGGTCAACACAAGAAATGTTACACTTTCTGCAGAGCTATGAACATAGTTTATTGTATCATTTTCCAAAGAGTTACACCACAAAGATATAATTTATTAAATGGAACAATAGTTTTTTCTATCGTGTATTGGATTCGTTTTACCCAGCTGCGTCCAAATCAATTTAAACTACATTCCTATCACTGTTAGTTTGGGAGCTACAACCCTTCAAAGTTCCGGGGGCGGAGGCTGCGATAGCGTCGCTGACTGGCCGAGTGGTTATCCCCTGGGGCACTGTCGCATGACTTTGAAGGGTTGTAGCTCCCAAACTAACAGTGATAGGAATGTAGCTTAAATTGATTTGGACGCAGCTGGTTTCTACGAATCCAATGCACGATAGAAAAAACTATTGTTCCATTTAAAAAATTATATCTTTGTGGTGCAACTCTTTGGAAAATGATACAATAAACTATGTTCATAGCTCCGTAGAAAGTGTAACATTTCTTGTGTTGACCTACCGCATTAAAATTTCCCGTCACCTATTATTTTATAAGTTACAGAGGCAAACACACTTAGTGAAATACCCTGTATTAAGAACAGCAAAGGGCCCAAGACCGAACCTTATGGCACCCTTTTTTGGATTTTTCCCCAGTTTCAGGAATCAGCTGTTTTTTGCATATTATGTGAATTACTAATGTCAACTTTCCGCACTCTTCCTGTTAGGTATGATTTAAACCATTCATAACCACTGCAATTTAAGAAGATGCCTGTATTAAACAGCTGACGTAGTGCTCCGACCGCACGAGCTCCAAAGTGTTACTGTGTATGTTAGGAGCGCCAATGTTTTCCTGTTTGGAATAGTCTGTTCCGGAGTAGATATAGAACAGTTACCGTGATTCGAGTAGTCAAAAGTGGTTGTCACAGAAATGATACTCAAACAATAATTATATCATTACATACCATGGTTTTAAATACTGCTATCTATCACTATTACTCATTCAAAACTTTAATATCTGCGGATGCGAATAACGAACTTGCAGATGTGAATAAAGTGCAGCGAATGCGGATATGGGCCTTGCGGATGTGATGCAGATGCGGATAACACTTTTCTTCTCCGCGCAGACCTCGTATACTGCTATATGAACTTTGTTTTCCTTAGCCGCCATGGAGTCTACCAGCAGGACAGGGTCACGTGTCGCACAGTTCGCGAGATACGTGCTTACTGTACTTCCCTGACCCTCAGACTCCCTAAGTTTAAGGTCAACTGAGACTCTTAAGGACCTCCGCGATCGGACTGTTGGTGCCATAAATCCTGAACCTAGAAACCTAGCGCGGTTGGCAACTGGTGTGGAGCTAATGGGACTTCAGCAACGTGCCAGATTTTGCCAGAGCGTCACTGACACTTTCAAATATTCAAATGTTTGTAGAGCTTATGGGACTTAACAACGGGGTCATCAGTCCCTAAACTTACAAACTACTTATGTACTAGCTAACACTAACGACGGCACAAATATCCATGCCAGAGGGGGGATTCGAACCCCCGCCCGTAGTGGACTGACACATTCTGCACGTCTTGCAGCGGCCCGCGCTACTGAAAAAGGTTATACACCCAGTCGACAAGTGATCACATAGATGTCACTGGACAGTATACAAAGGATTAAGAAATATATTGTACTTGGATAAAAACAATAATAGTTTTAATTAAATTTTTTTGCCTGATGCTCAAATGTGTACATGCCTGACGTCTGCGCTGTCTTAAGCGATTTTCGCGTCAGAGTGAGTCTTTGAGCAGATCGTCTAGAATTTTGTACGTATGGTCCTATCGCTGCACCACTGCACACGGCAGCCTTACTATATTGAAGCAGACACGACGGTAGACAGCTACCTAAGTATAAAGGTTTCATCATAACCTGTGCGCCGAATTAGTGATAATCTTATGATACCTTGAAAAGACGAACGCTCAATTATCAAACAATTTAATTGGAAAAGAAGTCTTTTTAGTGAAAAACAATGTTTAAAAGCTGATGTACCAATCAATCAACTGTAACAGCTGATGTTACACAAAATACTAATATCTGCAGTTAGTGAGGTAACGAAACTCATGGCACAGAGATATACACAGATACGATCGGCGAAAATATAGCGTACGTAAGATTTAAGAGGACGTTGTATTGGTAAAGTTGCCGCCAGTACTCCGGTGATTTCCGAATTGAGGTTCCCGATGTAATTAGGACAACGCAAGATTAATTAAGAGACTCCGAACGCGGAATGATAGTTTCAGTTAGACACAGGTACATTAGTTTTTGAAATCCTGAATGGGATTTAATATTCCGATATCGACAGCGTTTACAGTGTGCAGAGAACACTAAATTTCAGACATTACCTCTCAGTACGGACAGCACAGCGGTCGGCGGTATGCTGCGAGTAATAAACGCAGAAACCAGTGTAGCGCGTAAGACGAATGTATCCGCTTCAACAGTGTCGCGGAGTTTGGCATTAATCGGCGATGGTAGCAAACGACGAGGTGCAGTGCCTTTGCCAACAGCACGTGATCGCCTCCAGCGCGTCTCATGGGCTCGCTCGCATTTCGGTTTTTACGCTAAACAAATCGTAGTCCCAATATCAGTTACTAAGAGCTGATGATCTACATCTACATACAACGTAAGCCACCTTACGATGTGTTGCGCAGGGTATTATGCATACCATTGTCACTCCCCCAATCCCAGTCGAATATGGTCATGGAAAAATGATTGGTTTTATGCCTCTTTGTGGGCCCTAAACTCTCTTGCCTATCCATGTGATCGCTATTTTCCTAAGTGGCTCCGTTACCCATCTAACAACGCAGCTCCTAATAACTAGCAAACCCACCCTCTTAGAAGGATTGGCCGCTGCCGCAACGGGCGAAGCAACCCCTGTGGCTCAGAGGTATTGTCAAAAGATGACAACAACTCAGACCTATTGCTGAGGAGTAAGAGAACTGCCTTTAGGGCTGTTCCTGCCCAGAGTTTCCTGATCCCTATACATTTCGCCAGTCAACCTCAGGAAACTGTCGAGTGGCAGTAAACACTACAGCTATCCCAGCAATCGCCTCAGGTAACAAAGCGGACCAGGTCAACAGCCTGAAAACAGTTGACCGTAGCCAACACAGCCTCCTGGTTCGTGTGTGGCCTAAGACCTTATGCAGACGTGGGCCCAACTTGTCGACACTGTACTGCGTAAGACTGTGGAAATTTTACGTGAAATAGAAAGGGTTCAGCAGTCAAAATGAACGAAATATTGAGTGGAAATGCTTATTTTCCGCGGCCAGGACGCCATTTGTAGCCGTATGTAGACTTCATGTTCCCAAACAACAATGAATTTGTTATGGATGACAGTGCGCCATGTCACCTGACCAGATTTTATCGTCTTTGGTCTGAAGGACCTTTTGGACAATTCCAGCGAATAGTGAGGTCATCTAGATTCTATGACGTCAGTCCCAGCCAACATTCACGAGACGTAATACAGAGGCCACTTGCTCCACAAACGACTACCTGAAGTATGGACGCCTGTAAGATCTAGTGTCAGAGTGTCTGAGAATTTGCCTATCATGGTGGGACTGTATCAAGAGTCAGAATTAAGTCCATACCTGTTAAATATAGTGATGGATGTGTTGGTGACAGGACTGCGGGACCTGGCTTTATGGTCGAGTAGTTTTGCTGATGATGTGGTGATAGTGGATGAGAGCAAAGAGCAGGTAGAAAAAACATCAGAGAGATGGAGGGAGGAAATGTAAAACGGAGGACTCAAGGTTAGCAGGAAGAAGACAAAATACCTTTGGTTTGATGGAGGTGGCAGAGATGGAAAAATTATTTTGACAAATGATCAGTTGGAGACACGGAGAATTCAAGTACCTGGGTTCCCATGTAACAAATGTTCAAATGTCTGTAAATCTATCGGACCAAACTGCGTGGTCATCAGTCCGTAGCTTACAAACTACTTAAACCAAGGTAAACTAACCTACGGACAACACACACACCCATGCCCCAGGGAGGACTCGATCCTCCACGGTGAGCAACCGCGCGCTCCGCAGCGAGACGCTTTAGACCGCTCGGCTACTCCTCCGCGGCTCCTATGTAACCAGTAAAGGAAAACACACTAGATGTAATGAGCAGCATTGGCCATTAATGTTTCATTTATAAACAACAGATCGATTTCGATCACATAGTGATCATCTTCAGTGTATCCTTCGAACAAGCATTGTGAATGTACTGAATGTGACTGCAACTGTGTCGAAATAAGTTTCAGCAAACATAAAATTGCAGTGCCAGAGGTTCAGATCTGTTGTTTATAAAAAAACATTAATGGCCAATGCTGCTCATTAAATCTGGTGTGTTCATCATTGTGTGGTTGTTGAGCACCATCCTGAAAATGGAATCAAACCTCAGTAAAGGAGATTTAGATAAGGAGGTAACCCAAAGCATCCAGGGTGGTTGGACAAACTGGGAAAGGGAATCAGGGGTGCTCTGCGACAAAACAATAAAATCAAAGACAAAAGGAAAAAATTTTAAATGGTGGTGAGACCAGCTATGTTGTACGGTAGTCAGATCTGGCCGTTAAAGGAACTGCACAGAAGAAATTAAATGTGATTGAGATGCGTAGGCTGAGGATGGACAAAATAAGAAGTGATCTTATTAGAGAACAGACAGATGTAGTGGAGGCACCGAAGAAAGCCCAGAAATGAAGATTACAATGGTACTGGCAAGTGATGAGATGAGGGACACCTGTTGCAGAGAACAACGAAGTTACAAGTGTAGGGCAAAAGAAGCAGAGGCACACCAAAGAGAAGATGGATGGACTGAAGACCTGAAAGGGAAAGAACTGAGCCAGGAGGACACGTGGGACTAAGAGAAATGGAAGGCAAAAATAAGGAACAGTGACCCTTGAACTGGGACAAGCTGAAGACGAAGACGACGTCTATAGAGGCCACAATGCGCAATATCCCTGCACGGGATCTCAAATGCGCTAAGTTCATGCCAGGTCGAGATGGTGCACATCGCCGGGGAACGAAGGTACCACGCAATGTTAGGAGGTATGCGATGATTTTGTCACCTTAGTGTAGCCCGGCCAGTAACTGTATTACGTTGTTCTTGCTGAGTGCAGTTGCCAAACTCGGCTGGGTGGGGAGCGGCGGAGGCGGCGAGCAGGCTGCTGCGGTCGCCCCCAGACTTCGCCCCCAGCCCCCGGGGACGGCGCGTGCTCCGAGTTGAGCCGGAATAATCCGCGGGCGGCGCTGTTTGCCACGCAAGACGTGGCGCGGCTAATGCCTGCTATCGCGCGGTGACGTCACGGCGCAAGACCCGCCGCCGTCTGCCGCTCTGCGTCCCAAACACGGGGGAACTCGCCGACCTCTCTTAATTAGGAGCGCCACGACGGGGCCCGATCTCATACCGCAGCCCATACGCTCATTTTCACCGTTCACTTTAATTAAATTTTGCGCCTATTCTAACTTTAGTAAGTAATCAGATCGTCGTCCCGTAACGCAGCACCAACCAGAAGCGACTGCTGACGTGGTAGCCTAATGAGATGAGATGGTAGTTTCGGTTTTGGTGATACTTTCTAGGGTCACCGAAGAGAAGTGTTATTCAGTCTTCTTGAGTTTGCGAGGGGACTGAGGCACTCCAGTCACGGTCTGCACGGCCACTACGGTCGGGGATTCGAATCCCCCCTCGGGCATGGATATTTGTGCCGTCCTAGTTCATAAGTAGTGCATAAGTAGTTTGTAAGTTTAGGGACTGATGACCCCGTAGTTAAATCCGATAAGCTACACACCTGTTGCAACTATGTGTGTGAATTCAAAAACAGCTAATTATGGAATACCAAAGGGCGGCGAATGAAAATTTGTGCCCGGCCGGGATTCGAACCCGGGATCTCCTGCTTACTAGGCAGACGCGTTGACCAGGAGATCCCGGGTTCGAATCCCGGCTGGGCACAAATTTTCATTCGCCACCTTTGGTATTCCATCTAAATCTAGTACAGTGATGCCAGAAGTGATTGCAAATTGCGATTTATTTCATTAAATGAACGCTGTAATGTCGTCAAAAATATATAATTGATATAACATACTTCGAAAAGAAGAATGTACAGTATTCTACATTATAGGGTGAATTGTATCTGGTATTATTTCCGGAATGGAACACATTATCCGATTGTTACATTAATTTCCAGAGAAAAATATTTGTTACCTAACAAATGTTTCGCTTTGCAGGTAATATTCGGAAGCGAAGTATGCTCATTAATTCCCAGTGTATAGACTATTTCTGAATTTCTCAAAATTACTTATTGCTTCTCGTTAATTTAGCTGTCGATTGGTTCCTGAAAACACGCAACGCGGAAAGCAAAGGACATACTTGGCTCGACCAAAGACCCTTTAGGATTACAGACGCCGGTCATCTACAGTATCGAGTGTGAATGTGTGTACATATACACCGCACAAACACAACTGTGCTTATCACAGCGCTGTATGGAACACGCTAGAAATGTACACTTAGGAGAAAAAACCAAGTCCACGGTACGAGAGTGTAGAATTAACGAAGGGCATACCTTCAGTTTTGATGAAACGAAGAAGATACGCAGTGCCAATGGAATTTGGAACTCGGTCTTCGAGGAAGCATAAGAAATACGTCTCCAAAACAATCTGGTCAACCGTGATAGCGGATTTCAACTTAGCTGAGCGCGGGATCCTACCATTGAAAAGATAAGACAAGAACGCTGTGCTCTGAACGTGGCGGCGTTCGCCGCCTGAGCGGACAGCCACCGGAACCAAAGCAACCACCAGAGGCGCGCCGTGATGTTCCACCAGCGGCCGCACCGCGTGCCCCACCACCGACGCGGCAACCGCTTCCGAACGCTCGAGATTGGCCGCCAGCAGATGTGTAAATTGGTTACCCGACGATATAGGGATCTGCAGCACTGCATCCCGTCAGAGAAATCCAAAGAAGGGCCTATTCTTGAATAGGTTACAAAGGGCTCTACCTAACACAGACATATGGGCCCGACGCTGGCGAATCACTATCAACGTCGAAAATAATTCATGCAATGCTGATCGCAAAGAAGCTCAGGAATCGAGGTCATACTCAAATTCCACCCCTCCTCCTTCACCTCCAAGGGTCCCAACTCCCATGGCGCAGAACTGCTAAATATCTGGGAGTAACCTTAGAGCAACGTCTAACATGGAAAGGTCTGCAGGAAAGGTCTACAGGAAAGTCTGCGCCAGACTGTCCGATCTTCGTCCTATCCTCAACTTCAACAGCCTCCTATCCGCCTCCATTCGAGTCAACCCCTACCTACCCCTGATCCGTCCCAAAATGGAGTATTCCTGCCCTGCCTGAACGTATGCAGCCAGGAAACACCTGGATATGTTCCAAACCCTGCAGGACCTCTACCTCAAAAGAGCTCTACAGTTACCCCAGGATTTTCCCACGGTCGACGTACATGCTACCGCTGGAGTTCTCCTTCTAAATCAACGTTTCCAAGATCTGTCAAGGGCTTTCTGCGAGAGTTCCTCCAGGTGTGGACTCTAACTTACTCGTTCCTTAGGTCGATATGAGATGTCCCGCGATAGACACAAGCGTCCCCTGACCATTTTTGATCCTTGGATCAAAGAGAAAAATCCCAACACCCATCCCTAATACCATTCCTACCCAACAAAAACAACACTACGTCCACCCAGGGCAAGTTCTAGACACACCAAATTTGTACAGAGACAAATAATAAACAGTAAAAGACACACATATCAGAAAGTACACAAACGAGTAAATGCCAACTGGCTGCAAACTACCCAATACACACCCTCACAGAGAGGGATGGAAATGAGTGTGCGCCACAGCATCCTGACACCTCGCCTGAGGATGATGAGTACGAAACTCATCGAAACGTTGCGGCAAAACAAAGCCACTACTCGGCTGATCGCCAGAGAATCTTACATCAACAAATCTAAATTTTCATTCACCGAGAGAAGTTATAAGCCTGTATGGCAACTAAAATGAAATTCCAACACATTACAGTTTTCTTAAAATGGAACGATAAGTATTTTCTGACGGCCGTCAAGACCACTGTATCGGAAGGGAGCAAACTATGTGAGTTCGTCCGGGAGATGCGAAACGAATATGTTGCGAACGAACTGAGATATTGCTGTGTTCTCTATTTTAATAAAATTTCTATATCGCCTCTGTATTTCATGCTGTGAGACCTCTGACCTCAAATCAACCACACGATATGCTGTTTGTTTCTATTCCTGAAAATTCTTTAAAATATGTTGCAATTTTTAACGGAAATTGATTCTACATGGCAACTATAAGAAACATCGAAAATAAAATCTACTCTTTATCGGTCAAAAATAGCAAATTGTTAAGTGGTCAAAAATCTTATTTCTTCTCCATGTATTTTTCTCGACACCGGATGGTAATTTTAACAGAGACCTGAATACCGTTTCTTAGTGTAGTTTTCACTTCGGCTGTCTTTACAGCAAATAAGGATTTCGAAAACGGTAATATGTTTTTTATAGCAAAATGTCTGGAAAATGTATTTTCAAATTGAGTCATTTGCTATACGGAGTTATTTAGATATCTGTGTTAGAATGCACACAAATGGCTAAGATCTGAGATTTGTAATTTTGCGTTTGATTGCGATAACATTGAGCATTTGGATTTCGATAACTAATAAAAATAACAAAAGAAATCAGTTTGAAAATATACTCTTAAGCATATATTGTAAAATTTTTTATGATTTGCGATGAATAAAAAATAAATGGTGGCCAGCGCCACAATTTATAATTTTCATACCCAACAATCATGGTTTTTCGTGGTTTTCTCGAGAAGGATCCATGTATAAATCGTGCTCTTATGAGCTGTGCAGAGGCTACCGTAGATCACATGTAAGCCCTACTGTAAAACAACCAACCGACTTGCACAATTTGGCTGTGTGGCAAGACATTTGTAAAATTTAAATTTTTACGTCAAACTGTAGGGTGGCTGCAGCATCACAGTTCTTCTGATATGTATGGCCACTGGGCCTAGGATATCCAACTCGGATTACTTCTCATTACTGAGGTCATTAGTATCGAGACATAGGTGTCTTTTGAACGGCTGTTTTGCACGCTGCCTCTGGAAGATATTAAAAAATGATAAATACAAACACTGACATCCACATAGTGCGAAATTTGTATAACATGCCTGTGCTGTTTCCAAACCTCATTAGGTCCACCTATGCACGCAGAATATCACGACGTTATAACTTACTATGTTACAGTTTTGTGTAAAATGCACTATGGAGTCTCTGTATAACATGCAGACTGATTTTATCCAATTATGTTTACCTTGGTGAAGCAATAAAAACTACCACGATTAATGTATCGTGAGAAAAATATTGAAACAATCATTATTCACTACTAGCAACAAAAAGTTCATAGATGGTCACCTATATAGTGCTCCCATGATGTACCCGATGTAGTAAATTTCACTATTACGTCTCTCACCTTTCCATAAAGTAACTCATAATGCAACATTAGTATATGATTGACTACTTTTACATGGCAAAGGATAAATACTAATGTAAACAAACGCAGATGTTAGGAGTAAATGCAGCTAACTGTCGAAATGATTCAGTAGCACTCTGTAATTTAATTTCTAAGACGAGGTACTAGCATATGTAACACTATGTATACAAGCAGCTACAAATGAATTTGGCCGGCCGCTGTGGCCGAGGGGACTGCGGCGCTCCAGTCACGATCTGCACGGCCTCTACGGTCTGGGATTCGAATCCCCCCTCGGGCATGGATATTTGTGCCGTCCTTAGAATTAGCTAGTTCATAAGTAGTTGGTAAGTTTAGGGACTGATGACCCCGTAGTTAAGTCCCATAAGCTATACAAACATTTGAACATTTTTGAACAAATGAATTTGTGGTAAATGTTTATCAGTTCGAGAGGTAATAGAACAAATAAGGTATGTAGCTGATTAGGTGTACTACGCATTAAAGAGTTAAAGTTTTTAAGCCTAGGGACTAATAACCACAGAAATTAAGTCCAACAGTTTTAAAAACATGAAACTTCCTGGCAGATTAAAATTGTGTGCCGGAAGCGGGACTCGAACCTGGGACCTTTGCCTTTAATCTGCCAGGAAGTTTCATATCAGCGCACACTCCGCTGCAGAGTGAAAGTTTCATTTCAGATTTAAAAACATTTAAACTTTCTTGCAGGATTGTTAGAAAATTAGGTGCAGTACTTAGTGGCTTAGCTGTAGGTGAAGTTATTTATTTTATTGTATTTTCATTTATTTACTTATTTTTTACCTTGGCCCGCGCTTCAGGTCGAATGTGTGGTTACTGGTTCCCTAAGTATATTTGATTAGATCTGTGGAAAATTATCACTAGTAATTTGCCATTCACACTGAAATTTAATCCTAGCAGTGGTTGCAAGTATGTCTTCACAAAACACTTCGGAAGCTCCGAGGACGGGAAGTAAAAAGCGTTACAAATGATACGAGTTCGAGTGCTAAAGATGGAGAAACAAAATTATCAACTGTAAAAATACCCTTTGGTGCATTGTAAAACGACGAACTACAGCCTCGAGGTGCTACAGGACATGAAAAAAAAATAGTTAACAAATGACACGTATCTATCTTCAGTCTAGGATAAACATAACGTCAAGAGCTCAGTTTTGCGACACTAAGTTTGGAGCAATCAGCAGTATTAGCTGCAGAGCATAGAAACTTAGCCGCACCGTCCACTATTTACAATCGTCTCAAGAAGGATTATGAAAGTTCAGTTTAGAACCGGAAATGTTTTTATGTACACGTTTAGTTCCTGAATAAATCCCCATCATTCGTGGTCCACGTGACACGGCCCCTGAAGGATCAATGCCTCAACACCACTGTTCACAGTAAGCTCAGATCCTTTGTTTCGACCGTGTCCATTTATTTGAATGTGATGCATTTCTTCGACGCCTTCACCTACCTCAGTGAATTCGGCATATTCAATGTTGTATACATAAAAACGTTTTCATTTCATGGTTCATTCATGGGGTGATTACCTGACTACTCCGAGCTGTTGCTTTACTCTCGCAGCTTTCATTAAACATTAATCTGGGGCTGTATCTCCCGAGTCGTGCTGCACAGCTCGGAATCCCGGAATGGTTTGTTTCATATTTTAGAAGTTGTGTCCGAGAATATCCTTCCATCTCGTGCAATTAATACTCTCTTCTTTGGTAAACACTCGCTACATCCTCTGGTTTCTGACTGCTGATTGCGTAATCTGGCCCCTCTCTCCTTTCTGGCTATGTCGGAGTGTTGCACCGAGCTCATAAATTTCAGATTTCATGATGATCATCTATGTATGAACAGATTACGCTGTATTTTACGAAGCCTTTCCGAGTGCCACGTTCCCAGCTTCAGTGATATAATCCGACGAATCGCAAAGGGGTGTTTTCAGCGTGCAACGCAAAGCTGGGAACAGATAATCACGAAGATTACAGATGTAGTCTCCAGTAATGAAATTAATTATTCAGAGTAAAGTCTTGTAGGTTACTTGGCCACTTAAAAATCCTACAGAATCCATTGAATACATATTTCGATGCATCTTGTGTGATTTTCTTCTGAATTTCATTGTGTGCGTGGTTACCTGAACATCACCAAGCCGGGGCGGATTAGCCGCGCGTACTGGAGCGTCGTGTTTCGGTGCGCGTAGCCGTTCGCCGTCGGAGGTTCGAGTCCCCTCTAGGGTATGAGTGTTTGTCTTGTCTTTAGGTTATTTTACTAGTTTGTAAGCTACGGACTGATAACCTAGAAGTTAAGTCCGATAGATTCACAAACATTTGAACATTGCCAAGAACTGAGCAGCTGTCACTAATGAAAGAAAGTTTTGCTGCACTTGACAAGAAGTGACGTAAGTGGTTGAATATTTTCAGGCCACCGCTATTGGATAGAAAGTAAAGCAGAATGAGGGGCGGTGTTGACTTTGGAAAGGGGGGGTGGAGATGTTGATCAATATATTATTGTCGCGTTGCCGATGTGGCCTCTCGTTAGCTGTTTGTATTCGTCTCGTGTAGCGGATGGGTAAGTGCTTCCTAGATGGCGGCAAGCCACGAAGTTCAAAGTTTATATCGTTGCCTCTAATGAACTTAACTTCCATTTTAGGAAATGTATTTCATCTTGTATGAATGCTGAAGTCCTTGGCAAACACCAGTACATTGTTAAAGTCAATATCCTTATTGCAGATATCCTGATGCTCATCAATGACATATTTTAGGCTTTGCTTTCAATTTCTATAGCGATCCTGCTCTTGAACACGTCATGTTACAGAAATTTCATTTTCGAACATAAACACTTCAGATACTCGTCACTACACTGATACCCTAAATTGAGAAGGTAATCAGATGCAACCATGATGCCTCCGAAAGGTATTTTTATGTTCGTTTGTTCAGTGCCTCTAGAGATGAACGACAACTTTACAGAATGAAAAAGCATTTCCTCGTCAATCCTTTAACAATAACATTTTTTTTTAAGTTTCGTCTATTGCTGAACCATAGTCGAGGTACCAAGTTCGTTTTACGTTGAAACACTAATATTAATAAGTGTAGTATGATTTATAAGCTAGGCGCTTATTCCATCATACGGTAGCTCATACGGACGACGAATACTACCACTGGATACATTATACCGCGCTTGCTCGTTCTGTGTCAGTCGTCGTATCTTCATACCTCACAACTATTTCGACGGAGACAAAAACGGAAAGGTTTGTCTTTACTGGCACAACGTGTAACATCACAGCAGTAGTATATTAGGGAGTAAGAAAACATAATAGATTAACTAACTGCGTCGTAGGGGTGTCCAGTGGTATGCTTAAATATAAAAGTAGTTTATAAGTCACTAACAACAAACAATCATTGTATTAATAACATAGGTGATAGGTTGTATTGTATGATATTGTTAATAAAGTGTTTTTTTAAAAAATCTGAGGCAGAGTAGTTGCTAGTTTTTCATTGTTAATAAACTAAGTATTGACTAGTGGATAACATAAGCATTTTGAATTGTATAACGCTGTGTTTTGTCCAGCAGATTGTTGAGACCCTTTATAAACATAAGTCATTGGGTTGTACAGTTGAATATTAAATGAAGAATGAAAAAAAAAAAAATAATAAAACTTTTGACGCTTTTCAGAGCATCTTCAGTCTCACACTTCATGCGTGGGCTATAATTATCCTGGTGGAAGAGCACATGTCGCAAAAAAAAAAGGAAATAAAACGGGTCTTAAACCATTCAGCACGTAACGAGCGATTTTAAACGTTCCCCGCACAAAACCCAAAGGTGAACGAGAGTAGAAGTTCATCATAACCCATACCACAAGGCCCAAGCACCCTATGAGACAGTGCTCCCATCACTGGCATGCAGGCAGAATGTACTTTCATCGCTAAGACCTCTACCCACCATTCGATCTTCCAAGAGATTCTCTGATGCCAACTGTCGGGACGTAACGCCAGTGCTTTGGCGTGAGTGGAAGACGGGCTAGAAGTGTGCGTAACCGCAGTCCCAATAATAGTAATAGGTTCGCATTGACACTTCTGGGCTCACGAACTTCATCTGTGGCCGGCCGCTGTGGCCGAGGGGACTGAGGCGCTCCAGTCACGGTCTGCACGGACACTACGGTCGGGGGTTCGAATCCCCCCCTCGGGCATGGATTTTGTGCCGTCCTTAGGATTAGCTAGTTCATAAGTAGTTTGTAAGCTTAGGGACTGATGACCCCGTAGTTAAGTCTCATAAGCTTTACAAACATTTAAACATCTGTGTTACAGCAAGTGTACCAAGAGGCACAGCTTCCCTTACAGTACGACGATCTTGCCGACCGCTACCAGTAGCACCTCTGAGGATGTCCAGCGCAGTTCTGGATGAAACGTCAGGAGCAGATATGTTTCTTCGACCACGACCACATAACCCGGAAGATTCAACAGCGATTATTTCAGCCGGTCGTGAAAGCCTTCACTGCATGATTAAGAAGATTATTTACAATTTAAATGAACTGTGGTGTCTTGAAAATGCATGGTCAGTACACTACAACTGCGCAGCTTTCCCGGTTAGAGGGCGTTGGGAACACGCATATACGGTTTCAGTCTCAGATGGTACAGGTCAGAGATAAGACGTACGAAGAGCAAAAAACCATTAGTCAAACAGTTGTTAACTGGCGTAACTGTATAGAGAAAGTACCAGAGCTCTAAGCAGTAACAGAAAGTAATGAATCTCAAATCATTCGCTGAATCTGTGAATTTCTTCAGCTGAAATTTTTACTCAGTTACAAGTGGTGTGCAAAATGCATATATCGAATAAAATAGATGTTGGCGTATAGATTGTGGTTTATCCTATAGCTAAATTGAAGTAGATAGTTCCTATGAGTTGGTATGGGTAGAGGTTGTATTTGACGATTCGATTACAGAATTAATCAAATAAATACTAGATGAAATTTCCAAAACGTATCCAAAGCATACAATTTAATGGGTGCTGACTTTAACTTACCATCGATACATAGGGAAATGTATATGTTCAGTGCTGCAGGCAAACATAAAATATCCTCTGAAATTGTACTGAACGCATTCACTGAAAATTATCTGCTGCTGTTAGTTCATGAAGCCACTAGAATAGCAAATAGTTGTAAAAACGTAGTTTGGCTCCTAGCAACAAATAATTCATAGTTATAGAGAGTACCAAAACAAGCAGATGACCCGCTCGCTTAGCCTTGTGGTCTAGCGCACCGTTTTCCGAGACGGAGAGGCGTACCGGCCCCTGTTCGAATTCGCCCAACGGACGAACGAAGGAAATCGGAGAGCCGGTCAGCCTGGATATGGTTTTTAGGCTGTTATCCACATGCCCCTAGGTGAATACCGGGCTGGTACCCATGTCCGCCTCAGTTACACGATTCGCAACCATTTCGTAAAACTTTACACTTTGACACATATAACACTATACGCAGACATTTGGGGTACTTGTTTCCTCCCGAGGCATGGGGTGACGACAGGAAGAGCATCCGGCCACTGCCTAACTATTAACACGCCAAATCAGAATTTAACAAAGCCGATCCCGCATGTTCGGGAACATGACCAAAGAGAAAGAAGAATTTCAAAACAGACACAGGGATTAGTGAGCACTGAGTTGTCGAATTGTAGCGAGACTGAATATCGAATTTCCCAAATCTACCATAATTAAATAAAATATACTTATTCAAAAAAGAATATAAATATTTGATTAACGCTCTGTTTAGTGAGAATCTTCCGTCTTTCGTAACTAACAATGTGACTATAGATCAGATTTGGTTTACGTACAAAGATATAATATCGACAGCTATTGAGAGATTAATACCAAACAAACTAATAAAAGAGAGTCTCCCTCGCCGTGATACAAAAATCAGGTAAGATCATTCTTACAAAAATCAAGGAAAATAGGAAGCCAACGGCCTGAAAATCTACAACACTTCGAAATCTTTTACTGAATCTCTTAATTAATCTTTATCTTCAATGCGAGAAGGTTATAATAGTTTCCACAACCATAACCTGCCAAGTGATTTCGTAGAAAATCCTATGAAATTCTGGTCATATGTAAAATATACTACTATCAATACCGTCACTACACAATAGCAATGATGATGCAACTGATGAGAGCTCCACTAAAGCAGAATTGCTAAACACAGCTTTTCAAAATTCCTTGCCCACAATTCGAATCAAGAACAGCTGCCAGATGCGTAATTTAGAAGTAGATATCCCTGAAGTATTAATGCAAGTTAAACAACGTAACAAAAGCTAGTCTTCCGGTACAGATCATATACCAGTTCGGTTCCTTTAAGAGTATACTGATGCAATAGCTACATCCATAGCGCATTTCCACGAAGAAGATGCTTAAAACAATAATATAGGCTTATTTTCTGACAGTGCGACGCAAAACAACTAGGGGTGCAAGCCCCAATCAGGAAAAATGCGCCTTCGCTATAACACCGAAGCCTCCGATTTTTAATCTTGACACTACGATCGCTGGCAGATAACATTACCGGGTATTGGCCATACCCACACCCTGCCATCGTATCGCCACATTGTGTACCGTGATTCGTCACTCCATACAACGTTTTTCCAAAAGTCCAATGTTTACGCTCCTTACACCAAGCGAGGCGTCGTTTGGTACTGACCTACGTGATGTGTGGCTTATAGGCAGCTGTTCGACCACGAAATCCTTTTCAACTTTCATAGTACTCAGAGTGGACCCTGATGCAGTTTGGAATTTCTGTGTGATGGTCTGGATAGATGCCTGCTATTACACTGTACAACCCTCTTCAATTGTCGACGATCTCTGTCAATCAACAAACGAGCTTTCGGCCGGCCGCGGTGGCCGAGGTTACTGAGGCGCTCCAATCACGGTCAGCACGGCCATTACGGTGGGGGGTTCGAATCCCCCCTCGGGCATGGATATTTATGCCGTCCTAGTTCGTAAGTAGTTCATAAGTTTAGGGACTGATGACCCCGTAGTTAAGTCCCATAAGCTTAACAAACATTTGAACATTTTTTTTTGTACGCTTTCGTGCTGTGCGTGTCCCTTTACGTTTCCACTTCACTATCACATCAGAAACAGTGGACCTATGGATGTTTAGGGCTGTGGAAATCTCACGTACAGACTTTCCACACAAGTGACACCCAATCACCTGAATCCCTTAAAAGTCCATGAGTTCCGCGGAGCGTTTCATTCTACGCTCTCACGATGTGTAATAATTATTGAGGTCACTGGAAGACGTGGCAGTAGGTGGCAGCACAACACACATAATATGAGAGATGTGTGTTTTTGGTGGTGTCCGGATACTTTTGATTACATAGGGTATGTCTGGAATGATTGCTGGCCACAGCTCACGACCTTGTCCTTTTTAGTTTGTCTCCTTCTATTATCAATGGAAACCAATCTCAGCTAACATCCCTTTGTATCTTTGGTGTGTCGTCTGCTGTACGAATCAATATTATTTTGATGTTTTTAAAAATGTTTGTTAAAGTTATGGGACCTAACTGCGAGGTCATCAGTCCCAAAACTTACAAACTACTTATAAACTAACTTATTCTAAAGACAGAACAAACATCCATACCCGATGGGGGATTCGATCCCCCGACGGGGAACGGATTCGTGCATTGGAGCACAGCGCCTCAATGTTCACGACTACTCCGCAGCGGTATGATGCTTTTGGACTCACTGTAAGACACAGAGCATGATATGTACTGAAAAGCGATTGTCTCTAAAATACTTTTTTTTAAATGTACATTTTTAACTATTACATACACTACAGGTTATTATGTCAACCATTCTTCACAAAAATTTGCTTTTTGTGCTTACTGAAATGCATTTTTATAATAATATCCATTGGGTCTTATACTCGATTGGCCAAAGTTTGAGTTAGAGGGCGGAGCTTTTAGTATTTAAAGGCTGCTTGCACTTACCTCCACGGCAGTCGACATTCAATCTTCCAGACAGATCCCACTCAGCATAACCGGTGGCCAAGACCATGGATATATAATATATCTTATATTTCAAATTCTTGCTTTAGACGTTAATTTAACTAATATTATAATTATTATCTGCATCATTAGAGTTGTAGTGATCTGGACATGACTAGTTGCTGTTGTTGCAGTCTGCAGTCCGCAGATTGGTTTGATGCAGCTCTCCACTCTACCCTGTCCTCTGCAAGTCTCTTCATCTGAGAATACGTTAGGCAACCTACATACTTTTGAATCTGCTTACTATATTTGTCCCTCGGTCTCCCTGTACGATTTTTACCCCACACGCTTCCTTCTAATGCAAAGTTGAAAATTCCTTGATGTCTCAGAATGTGTCCAACCAATCTATCCCTTCTCTTAGTTAGAATATGCCAGAAACTCCTTTTCTCTCCGATTCGGTTAAGCACCTCCTTATTAGTCACTTGATCTACCTATCTAACTGTCATCATTCGTCTGTAGCACCATATTTCAAAAGCTTCTATCTTCTTTTTATCTGAACTCCTTATCGACCGCGTTCACTCCCATACAATGCTACACTCCAGACATGCTTTCAGAAAGGACTTCCTAACATTTAAATTAATATTGGTTATTAACAAGCTTCGCTTCTTTAGAAACGCTTTTCTTCCCATAGTCATTCCGTATTTTATATCTCCTTTACTTCGGCCATCACAAGTTATCTTGCTCCTCAAATAACAAAAATCATCTACTACTTTTACAGTCTTATTACCTAATCTAATTTCTTCATCATCGCCCGATTTTCCGACATTCGATTCCACTACCTTCCTTTTACTCTTGTTAATGTTCATCTTATATCTTCCTTTCAAGACACTGTCCATTCCATTC
Source organism: Locusta migratoria (assembly GCA_026315105.1). Classification (NCBI taxonomy): domain Eukaryota; kingdom Metazoa; phylum Arthropoda; class Insecta; order Orthoptera; family Acrididae; genus Locusta; species Locusta migratoria. The sequence goes on along the minus strand of CM048748.1, from coordinate 100,113,066 downwards.
AATTGCTCTTCCAGATCTTTTGCGGTCTCTGACAGAAATACTAGGTCATCGACAAACCGTAATGTTTTTATTTCTTCTTCTTGTGCGAATTACAGACTTTTGTTCTTGCGACTGGCAACAGCGGTGATCCTGGAATCCGTGCTGCAGACCCACGTCGACGCTAGTGGCTGCCACTGCGACCCTTGCCCCTACCCCTGCAGGTTTCAAGTCTCAGCCGTGTCGTTTCGCCACACAGGCGTTTCCAAAGGACGCTTCTGGATTCTGAGAAACGCAGCTGCAAACGCCAAAGCCCGCGGTCATGACGAATCTTCGTCTTAAGTGCTCTTGAGAGAACGTCTTCCTGTAGAGCCACTGACCGCAACGAATGTAAGGAAAGAGCTCCACCGTAACGGGGCTTCCTCCAGACGGCTCGCCCTTTCGTTATGACACGTTTCCGGCTGCTGTGGACTCACGAAAGCCGTCCGTTCACCTTGTTACTCTTGTGCTTCCACAGTACCACGACACAAAATTTCCACGCATCGGTTACAGGCACAAAGGAGTAACGAAACGATGGAAAAGAGTCAGAGAAGAAGGAAAGTGCTTCACTGAGCTCCTCCACAAATACAAAAGCTTATAGCCTTAATTTTACTGAGTTAACCATCGCATTCACAGAAAACCTAATTTCCTTCATTTGAGTCGTTTTTTCGCATGTTCAAATTTTCAGTATCTGGTAAACTGTAGACTTTTTACTAGAATTGTTTATTTAGAGCCAGTGATTTTCTGGAAATGTCTTTCTGAAAGTGCAAGCTTGTTATTTAAAAACTTGTAAGAAGGCCAGGACGTATATTCTCCAATTGGACAATGCCTATTAAAAAACAGTGATTTTCACATCAACCTCCACGTTGACGTAACCCTTGTTTACAGCTTATTCGCTTTAGTTTCGCATTTCCTGGGTATGCTTTCATTCCATTCTTAAGTTAGTCCATCACCTTCTTCTCCGAGTGCCGTTGCCGTCTGCCCCACACTCCAATAATTTCAGTTTCAGTTTCATACAGCTCAATTCTTATGATGCCATATCTCATAAATAATATGTCCTGTAATAATGTAGGTACGTAGACTGGGATGTAAGAAAACCTCGTTTCTAGCTGTTGAGTAATTTTAGAAAGGCTTATACGAAGTACAGTAGAAAGCAGTCATCCAAATTCTATGCCAGCAGGAATTAAATAAAGGGAACGAAAAGTTGTACACAACTGCTATGCAAATCAGATGCCAATTGTAGCAATAGAAGGGCATAAAAGGACGTAGTAGTTAAATGTAGCCTTTTGAGAATTACATTCAATTATACATTCAGCAAGATGTGAAGAAAAACAACAACCAATTTCGAAATTAAATTAATTTTCAAGGAAAAAGAATAATTATTCTTTTGTGTCCCAGCCTCATCGCCGCTTTTGTGTCTCGTTTCCGTCGTAGGTGTCGGTGGCCGAGTGGAATGAGACCGACACAGGAACAAAGATAGCACGCTGGTGCAGGTACGGAGGGGAGCAGCCAGAAACTAGAAACACTAGAGTAAATTAGAACGAGATATATATTGCACAGAATTTATACAATTTTTAGAGCAGGTCATCTTTTTCTGAGGTGCGTGGCCCAGACGGCGGGGGCACGCACGGTCCCGGAGTCCTCCTTGGTGACTCTGTCATCTGCGGCGGCGACGGAGGCGGAGAGGCGGACTGCGTAGGAGGCGCGTCCACCTCCATGGGTACGATCTCGTAGTCCGGGGAAGCTGGACCCGGCGGCGAGCGATGTGGCTGTGCTCCCTGGCGGTGAACTGGGTCTGGAATCAAGAAACCGGAGACAGGATCGCGCGGACTGTACAGGTGCAACTGGTTTTTCGTGGCGCCGCAGCTCCGACCCTGTGGAAGAACGTTCAACATACATATTGCGACCGAGCACGCGCTGAATGGTGCCCGGCATCCATAGTTTCTTCTTGTTTCCAGCAAACACCCTGTACAGCACCGGCGTAGAAACCTGAAAACGCGTAGCGTCATACGAACCGACTCGGTGCGTGGGAGGCTGCAGCAGGTGAAGGAGAGTGCGGTGACGGCGGCCGTGTAGCAGCTCGGCAGGAGACGGGCCGTCACGTGGCATGCACCGATACGTAGACAGGAAAATTTGAAGAGCTTGCTGCCTGGAGTGCTGACCTTTCATCTTCTCCATGTGAGACTTGAATGTTCGAAGGAAACGTTCCGCTTCACCATTGGACTGAGGGTGAAAAGGTGCGGTGGTTATATGCTGAATGCCATTCACACGACAAAACTGTTGAAATTCCGCACTAACAAACTGAGGTCCATTGTCACTGACGATAGTTTCAGGCAAACCTTCGATGCAAAACACTGATGTTAAGGCACTAATTGTATTAGAAGCCGTCGTTGAGTTCATGGCAATCACGAAAGGAAACTTGCTGAAAGCGTCTACAACAATTAACCAGCGCGTATTCCAGAAAGGTCCGGCAAAGTCAATGTGTAAACGTTGCAATGGTCCCTTGGGGCGTGGCCAGTCGGAGAAACGTTGCGGAGGAGCCGCCTTATGATTTGCACAAACCGTACACTGTGACGTCATGCTTTCTATCTGGGCGTCCATACCAACCCAGGTACAATGATGTCTGGCCAATTGCTTTGTCCTAACAATACCCCAATGTCCTTGATGCAGGAGGCGTAACACTTCTCGTTGCAGGGAACGAGGAACAATCACTCTTGTTTGGTCGTTGTCCGTATATAACAACAGAACACACTGACTTAAAGATAAGGCATGACGTTGTGCAAAATAACGTCGAACCAGAGGCCGATCAATGTCTTTGGCTCTGGCAGGCCACCCTGAGCGAACACAACGTGCTACCACTCTTAGGTCTGCATCCGCAGCTGTTTCCTGTGCAACCCGACGAGAGTTCAAAGGGAAATCTGCGACAGCGGAAGCATCTCTGGAGTCTATCTGACAACATGCCATTTCTGAAGAATCAAATGACACATCCTGGCCAACCGGAAGTCGGGAAAGTGTGTCCGCGTTGGCGTGTTTAGTGGTAGGTCGGTACAAAATCTCATACTGATAATTAGAAAATATCAAGGACCATCTCTGAAGCTTTTGTGCCGTTCGTGGCGGAATTGGCTTTGTGGGTGAGAACAACGACGTGAGAGGCTTGTGGTTAGTCAACAAATCGAATTTTCTGCCATAGAGATAATGATGAAACTTTGTGACGCCGTAAATTATTGCTAAGGCCTCCTTTTCTATCTGACTGTAATTCTGTTGCGTCGGCGTCAGTAGCTTGGATGCAAAGGCAATAGGACGATCGTGACATCCAATACGATGCGACAAAATTGCACCTAGACCGTACGACGAGGCATCGACTGCTAGCACTACAGGCTGCTTTGGGTCAAAGGGAATCAAACATGCATCACTGAGTAGTGCAGACTTTAATTTGTCAAAGGCAACTTGGCAATCTTTAGACTATACAAAAGGAACATTCTTCCTACGTACGTGATGCAGTGGAGCTGCAATCTGAGAGGCATTGGGAATAAATCTGAAATAATAGTTAAGTTTTTCCCATTACTGCTTGCAATTCGTGCACATTCTTAGGAGGAGGCAAGTCTTTGATTGCTCGAAGATGTGACTGTAAGGGATGGATTCCTTGGACCTTAATCACATGGCCTAGGTACTCTATTTCAGTTTGAAAAAACGAACACTTTGCTTTATTACAACGTAGACCTGCTGCAGTGAATACTTTGAAAAGGCACTCCAGGTTTGCTATGTGTTCTTCAACTGTTCGTCCGGATACCACAATATCATCTAAATAGTTCGAGCAACACGGTACAGAAACTGTCAGCTGTTCCAAGAAACGCTGAAAAATAGCGGGGGCGGAAGAACTGCCAAATGGTAGACGTTGACATTGAAAAAGGCCCAAGTGAGTATTAATGACGAAAAACTTTTTTAACTCGTCATCAAGTGGAATCTGTAAGTATGCCTCTGCTAAATCAATCTTGGAAAAGAAGCGAGACTGTCCTAATTTGTCCATAAGTTCCTCAGGTCTGGGCAGGGGATAAGTGTCTACAATTGTTTGACTGTTCGCTGTTGATTTGAAGTTTTCCTGACGGCTTGGGTATAATTACTATAGGCGAGGCCCACTGACTCGCAGAAACAGCAGAAAACACCCCACTATCTTGCCAACGTTTAAGTTCTTCGGCAACTGTATCACGCATTGCGATAGGCACTGTTCTAGCTTTACAAAATTTGGGAACTGCAGATTCTTTTAAAGTTACATGTGCCACGAAGTCTTTTGCACAACCTAGTTCCGGCGAAAACAAGTCACTATATTTTTCACACAATGCATTGATTTTGTCCTGAGGCACTACTGACGAAATTTGAAGCACATCCCTTTGAATAGATAAACCAAACAAGTCGAATGCATCTAGTCCAAAAATGTTCTGTGTAGATTTGGCCTGAAGAACTACAAACGCAACTGTTTTTGTTACACCTTGAAAAGAGGCGGGCAGGCTACACGTTCCTAGCACGGGAATATTTTGACCTGTGTACGCTGTTAACACTTGTTGACACGGCGACAATTTTGGCGAACCCAGAAGTTCATATGTGTCTTTATTCATTAATGTGACAGCGGAACCAGCATCAAGCTGAAATTGCACAGTCTTATTTTCTATGTAAAGAGTCACAAAAAGTTTTTGCTTGCGGCGCTCGACAGGTGCGCGAATGTGGGCAACGACCAATACAGCTTGTTTTCTGCGCATGCGCGGGCCGCGTAGTGAAGTAAGCGGCGCAGACTCGGCACGCAGCGGATTAATAACACTGTCACTAGATGGCACTACCGCCGGATCGGCGTCGGCGCATTGCGAGGCTACTGCAGATTCACTAACTACTGCACTAAACTTTTGAGTAGCTACATCAAGTCTACTGTTACTATCTACACAGTACTGGGCACTATTACAATGAGCAGTTGCAGAAGGTACTAAGTTCACTACAGGATTGCACTGTACATAGTCATTTTGCTTGCCCCGTACCCGTTGCCGTTGCACAGTTTTACGCGCTCGTCGGCGCTTGCGGCGTGGCGCACTACATAGTTTTGCAATAGGTGCAGAAGAATTTTCTTGCAATTGAGAATCAAGCAAAGCACCGTTCAACTCCACAGCGTGTATGACATTTACTGCATGCACTGTTCTCGCACTTTGCGAAGCACTGTTTCCAACGTTACTGTTCTTTGAATATTTAATTTGCATACACACAAACTTTACATGTCCTGTTTTGCCACATTGATAACAGGTTGCGTTGCGACTAGGGCACTGCGCACGCTTGTGGCGAAATACACACTGGGGGCAAGATTTACGTACATTTTTCTGAAATGAACGTTGGCGCCCGTTATTGAAATTACTGTTTCTAACACGACGGGGCGACCTTTGTGTCGCACTTTTACACTTGCTACTATTCACTGTCTGTTCAGCACGGCCGGTAGGAAAATAAGAATCACTAGTGCTGTACTGAGAAGTACGCAGTACACTGTCTAAAGAGGGGTCAGACTGTTTCAGAATCGCTGTTCTAATTCTGGGGTCCTGAATGTTCTGCGTAATCGCATCTCTTAACATCACATCACTATAAGAAAGTCCACAAGAGCAAGTAAATTTACATTTGCGGGTTAAGCCCTTCAACTCAGTGATCCATTCCTGGTGTGACTGCTCAGGTAACTTTTTAAGTCTAAAAAATCGGTACAGTGCCGCAGCTACGAGAACTTTTCTCTCATAATGAGAATTTAGTGCCTCTACTATTTGTTCAAAGTCTACATCACGAGGAGATGCGTTGGGGAACAGTTTCTGCAGTAACACGAAAGTCTTGGTGCCAACTACGGCGAGAAAGAAATGTTTAACTGTCTGACCTGTTATTTGATGAGCCGCGACGAGTTCTTGAAACTGTGCGAAGTAGTCTCTCCATTCTTCCTCACGTTCGTTGTACTGGCGAAATGTAGGAAGCGGTGCAGCGGCAGGTGTGGGCTGCTGATGTGACGGCTGCTGTTGTTGGTGAGCACCCTGTGCCGTTAACTGCGGCACCGCCTGCAGGAGTTGAGTGATTTGCGCCGTCTGTAACTGAATAATTTCCATTAAGTTTGGGTTCGGCGTAGAGTCCATGCTGACCGATTAGGCGCCGTGCATGCAAGTAAATTATAACAAAACACAAATGCAATATGAAAGAGGACGCTCTGCAACAAAAAAGTCCACAAACATGTAACTGAAAATGTTCCCCCAAAAATCTTATAATAAGGGTGGGTGGGCGGGAGCAATTTCTGCGTGCTCCGACTGCTGCTGTCTGGCTGCTGGTCCAAGGTTCGTCTATCACTCCTCGTCGCCACTTTTGTGTCCCAGCCTCGTCGCCGCTTTTGTGTCTCGTTTCCGTCGTAGGTGTCGGTGGCCGAGTGGAATGAGACCGACACAGGAATAAAGATAGCACGCTTGTGCAGGTACGGAGGGGAGCAGCCAGAAACTAGAAACACTAGAGTGAATTAGAACGAGATATACATTGCACAGAATTTATACAATACTTAACTTTTACATAGTACTGCAGAATGCTGATACATAGTTGAGCTAGAGGCCTGCCTAGTGCCTGTACGATAGCCAAGTCTTCACTGGTGCCTATCTGATTCCGAAGGATTGACTGGTTCCTATCTCAGTTCCAAGTGAACGATGTCTTTCAGCGGTGGCCACGAGCGGAGCTGTACCAGAGGGCGCTCGTGGCTGTCGTCGTAAGAACGCCGCGCCGTGCGTGCATGGCGGCGCGCGGCGAAAGTAGGTGACGCGCACTTTGTACTTGTGCGACATCACAAATTCTGAGGTCTTTCACCCGTTCCGATCAATACACACATCGAAAAATAAATTAATAAATAAAAATAAAAAATAAATAAAAAATCCGGAAATAATATACAGACTCGAGTATAGGATAGAAAATATGAGATGAGAATCTAGTGATAAGATTCGCTGATACCACTGAGTCAAAATTACTTTTAAAATTATGAACTGGTGGAATAGTCTGATGTGTACAGAATATGGATTGCAGCTGAATAAAAAAGAAAAACAAAGCTAATTAAAATGGCAAGAAACTAAACGTAAGTATTAATTATAACAAAGCAAACGAGGTTAAGGAATTCTGTAGTTCAGGAAGTAAAAGAATCCACGACAGACGAAACAAAGAAAGTATAAAATGTAAAGTAGCACAAGAAAAGATCCGATTAACGAGTGATGTGAATCTAATGGTAGCAATTATATGCCATAATAAGAAGAAATTTCTGGAAACGTACATTTGGAGCACAACATTGTATTGTAGGGAATTATGGACTGTAGATAAATCAGAAGTGAAGAGAACCGAAAGATTTGATATGTGGTGTGGCAGAAGAACTTTCAGAATTAGATGGACTGATGGTATAACGAATGAGGTGAAGGAAGCAACATACGAAAATTTCTGGCAAGAAGAAGGGATTAGATAGCACAACATCTGCTGTGATATGAGACAGTAACGCCCATAGCAATAAGGGAGCTGTGAAAGGGAAAAACCTGCAGAAGAAGACAAGGACTAGAATGCATCCCGAAGACAGCTGAGTCTTTTGGGTGCAAGTGCAATGCTAAAATGAAGAGATCGACGATGGGGAGAAATATTTGGCGGGTCAAAGAGTCCAATCTTAAGACTGATCACTTAAAGGAAACTATTATACGGCACTTAAAATACGTTAACTAACAACAACAAATACAGCAGAAAATTCGATGATCATCTCTTCACAGGATTTTAAAGTCAATCACTAGTTTCAAATAGTGTTACCTGCACTACTAAGCCCCTGATACTAGTCTGCTCCCTAACTTCCGAGTCACTTATAGCTGTAAATATTACGAAAATGAATATCATAGTAAAATGTTCAGTAGACTAACAATGGTCAACTCTATAAAACACAGCAACGGAAACTGGCCAGACAATCTTAGGTGCGAAGGAGGTAACTGTGAAGGAACTTTGCATTTCAGAAGAAAAACTTCAATTAAAGACGACGGAAGGAGAATCATAAAACTTCAAGGAAAGAGAAGAGTATACCAAGGTAAGAAATAAATAAATGATTAATTCACTGTTGCTGAACAAATGTGAAGAACTCGGACTGACTGACTCAGCATACTATTGGGAAATAAAAGACGAAGACGCCAACACTATACTACTGTTCACGGAAACTTTGGTAAAAATTCTCCTTATTGCGTATGTAATATTTTCAGCTATGATTGTTACCGCGCGGGCAACAATCTCGTCGTTTGTGTCATTGCACTATAAATGGATGGACAGGCATTTTGGTTATTACAACGTAAGTCAGTAGAGTGGTTGCCGCTCTAATACACTGTATCTAGGCAATCATAGAAATACCCGATAAGTCAGGCAGTTTCCGAAATTCTCTTGCAGAGCTTGCGGTCCGTGACGCCTGGCTGCGGTCAGACCTTCCATTGCGCAACGACAACGCTCCCATTGATATTGCAAACACAGTGCTTCCGTATCACAGCACTCTTCTTCAGCTGACAAAGCTATCGTTCGGACGCAATAGTCACAGTGCTGTACCTGATATGTATAATTATTTACTAAATGGATTTTTATCGCATTTAGATTACGTTACTTATATTGATGTATACAAGCCATGAAAAAGCTATTTCACCTGGTGCGTAAGATGTATGACACAGGGGAAATACCGTCAGACTTTAAGAGACTTGTAATAATCCCCATTCCATAGAAAGCAGGTGCAGACTGGTGTGAAAATTACAGAACCATCAGTTTCAGAAGTCATGGTTGCAAAATTTTAACACGAATTATTTACAGAAGGGTAGAAAAGCTGGTAAAAGCTGACATTGTGGAAGAACAGTTAGGATTCAGGAGAAATGTAGGAACAGGGGAGGCAATACTCACTTTACGTCTTATCTTAGAAGATAGATTAAGGAAAGGCAAACCTACTTTTCTAGCTTTTGTAGATTTAGAGATAGGTTTTGACAGTGCTGATTGGAATACACTCTTTCAAATACTGAATCAGCAGGAGTAAAATATAGGGAACGGAAGGTTATTTATAAATTGTACAAAAACCAGGCAGCAGTTATCAGAGTCAAGGGCATGAAAAGAATGTTGAGGTTGGGACGGGTGTAAGACAGGGTTGTAGCCTTTCTCAAATGTTCTTCAATTTGTACATTGAGGTAGGAAAGCAAGGAGAAATTTGGAGGAAGAATTAAAGTTCAGGGTAAAGAAATTAAAACCGTCCGTTTTGCTGATGACATTGTAATTCTGTCAGAGACCTAGAGGAGCAATAGAACGGGATGAAGAGTCTGTTGAAAGGATCATATAAGATAAACATTAATAAAAGCAAAACAAGGGTAAAGGAATACCGTATTAGAAAATCAACCGATGCTGAATGAATTACATTAGGTAATGATTGAATAAAGGGAGTAGATGAGTTTTGTTACTTGGGCAGTAAAATAACATACCATGGTCGGAGTACGGAGAATATAAAATGCAGAATGGCTATGGGAAGATAAGCGTTCTTGAAAAAGAGAAATTTGACATCGAATAATAATTTAAGCATAAAGAAGTTCTTTCTGAAGGCTTTTTGTGGAGTGTTGCCTTGTATGGAAGTTAAACATGGATGATGAACAGTGCGGACAGGAAGAGGATTGAGGCTTTTGAAATGTGGAATGAAGAATGCTGAAGATTAAGTGAGTGGATCGCATAACTGATGAGGAGGTACTGATCACAATCGGGGAGAAAAGGAATTTCTGGCATACTTTGACCAAATGAAGGAATCGATTCGTAGGAAACATTCTTAGACATCGAGGAATCGTAAATTTAGCATTGGAGGGAAGTTTGTGGGGAAAAACATCGCAGAGGGAGACGAAGAGACGCATATAGTAAGCAAACTTAAATGGATGTAGGTTGCCGTTGTTATCAGGAGATGAAGAGGCTTGCTCAGGTTAGATTAGGGTGGAGAGATGCATCAAACCAGTCTCCGGACTGAAGACCACAACAACAACCAGCTCTTGCCAATGTTTTTCTATGATTCACTGCACTGTATGGCGAATATTGAGAGTTTATTCAGTAACTAGGCATTTCATTATTTCCAGTTTTTCTTTCTATTTTCTATAAATCCTGCTGTAGCATCGTCTAGTGTACTTTGCTCGTCTCGTTTTCTCATGCTACCAGTAGATGATTGCATAGGTCACATGATTGGATATGCTATCATCGACATACCCGTAAGCCCCTTACGTCGTGTGACACTGATACTTCGACAGGTGTGCCAAAACGCGTACGCGCAGAAAACGTCCCGCAGCCGGTGAATAATTGACCCTGAGGGGAGCGAGAGCGCTCGGCGACATCTCGCCTGCGTTTATTTGTGATTCTGAAATACGCCACTTGTTAGACCGTACGGCGGCTCGGTAACTTCACAGGGGACCTGTTTATTTCCGTTCTCCGTAACAAAAAGAGAGGAGACAGAAATGGTCGTATCGGTGGAGGGAGGTGGCGAGTATGTTTATGTGTGGGCGTCCGAAATAGAGAAAACGAGAGACGTGTGACGCCGGGGGATCCCCGACTTCTGAGGGCGGCGCCGGGGAAAAATAGGACAAAACTTGTTTGTTGTGAAGAGTGACACAAGGTTTTTGGCAGCCGCACACGTGTTCCGTGTGTGTGTGTATGTGTGTGCGTGCGTGCGTGCGCGAGTAAGAAAGAGAGAGAGAAGCGGACAAAGTTCTTACGGGGAGGGCGAGAAATCTTTCGGCTGCTTCTGAGGCGCGCCGTCAGAACCCTTCCCCTCAGAGTCGCCAGCACTCGTATCCATATTCCCGGCCCTAAACCCGTGGCGTAATGCCGGCTTGTGTTGCAGTGACATCTGGAACCGCCTCCCTCTAGGGAGCCTCGTGAAAGATTACTCGGCCGCGGTGCCCCTTCCCCCCCCCCCTTCCCCCTCTCCACCCGCCTTCTCGGCGGTATTACTTCCCCGTTCCTCAGCTCGCCCTCTGCTCGGTCCCCTCTTCTTCTCTTCTGAGTTTACGGCAGATAGAATACACCTGCGCTGTTCCTGCAGTGTTCTCTCAGAGTTTATCGTGTACTTAGCAACAATTGTTACCTCACCTTCGGTTAGCTACAACCCAGAGAAGTGATGAACTTCTCAGAGTAGTCTTATACATTCCGACACGGTTTTCAAGACACTCTACTCCACATACAGGGTGTTTGTAACTTATAAAATAATAGGTGACGGGAAATTTTAATGCGGTGGGTCAACACAAGAAATGTTACACTTTCTGCGGAGCTATGAACATAGTTTATTGTATTATTTTCCAAAGAGTTACAGCACAAAGCTATAATTTTTTTAAATGGAACAATAGCTTTTTTCTGTCGTGCATTGGATTCGTTGAAACCAACTGCGTCCAAATCAATTTAAACTACATTCTTATCACTGTTAGTTTGGAAGCTACATTCCTTCAAAGTTTCAGGGGCAGATACCACAAGAGCGGCGCATAATGCAATGCGCCTTCTAAATGTGGTGCGGCCGAGTTGTAACGTTGCCGGTGTCACGGAGCGAGAAGCTTCCTCGATGCGCTGTTAGACTGCCGACTGTCGCCGCACACGGCCGTATACCCGACAGTTGGAGCCACACAAACAACCGGGGCTCAATATACCACAGTTACTGACATCGGATGACGATGGCATACACGAACAACGAGTACGTTGGCATGTTGCTGATGCTTGGCGAGTGCCGACACGATGCCACTGAAGCTTCTCGCTCCGTGACACCGGCAACGTTACAACTCGGCCGCACCGCATTTAGAAGGCGCATTGCACGATAGAAAAAACTATTGTTCCATTTAAAAACTTATATCTTTGTGCTCTAGCTCTTTGGAAAATGATACAAAACACTATGTGCATAGCTCCGCAGAAAGTGTAACATTTCTTGTGTTGACCTACCGCATTAAAACTTCCCGTCACCTATTATTTTATAAGTTACAGAAGCAAACACACTTAGTGAAACATCCTGTATGTCACATGTTATCTCATTCTTAACACACAAAAAATCGCACTGATGTGTTTTACGACCCACTTTATATGTGTAGTATTATAAGTTTCTGCAAACATTTTGGACCAAAATAATAATCTAAGTAATAGAAAATTAATTAATAACAGTGTCTGAAACCCTGGTAGGAAAAAGTTTGAGATACTGGGGGTTTCGAACCACTGACTTTAAGCACCACAGTCTAACACATTGCCCACTACGCTACAGCTAACAGTTAGGAAATAAGTTCTTTAATCTCATACTATTAATGGCCGTTGTTAACTGAAGCTAATATGGCATTTGTAGATACTAGATTATCATTTATCGTACGATGAACGACGTCTTTTTGTTAATTCTTCAGTGCGCCATTGGTTAGAAATGACAACGTGTAAGTTACAGTAAGAAAATCATCAAATGCGCAACGCAAGATGGCGTATGCCACAGACAGTTCTGGGCGAGGAATGTCGCGTGACATCTGCGAACGGCTGGTTTCGTTAATTTAATGGCCGGAGTCAAAGCTCCGTTATTTTTGCAAATATTTCTCAAACGATACGAGATATGAAAAAAACATAAGGGAACAGAATTGTAGAGAATTTCACCCTCTACAAATTCGTTTATTCAATTTTCGCGTCAGATGAACGGTTAATTTGCAATTAAAATTACATTACAAACGGCTTTTTTTGGTATTACTAAAATATTTCTTGTCCGAAATATTTCAAAAAGCGAGGTTCTGGTCTCTAGTAACCAACAATTATGTCTGTAAAATTTGGTACCGATCGGTTGAACGGTTCGACTTAAAAACAGGGAAAACGTTACGGACAGACAGACATACAGACATACATCCCAAAATAGCCTTGTTTTTGCCAATATCTCTGAAACGATACGAGATATGAAAAACATATAAGCAAAGTTGTAGAGAATTTTCTCCTCTACAATTTCAGTTATTCGATTTTTGTATCAGATGCATGGTTAAGCCGTTATTTTCATTTAAATTTTGTGCTGTCAAAATGTTCAAATGTCTGTAAATCTATCGGACCAAACTGCGTGATCATCAGTCCGTAGCTTACAAACTACTTAAACCTAGGTAAACCAACCTAGGACAAACACACACACCCATGCCCCAGGGAGGACTCGAACCTCCACGGCGAGCGACCGCACGATCCTCAGCGAGACGCTTTAGACCGCTCGGCTACTCCACCGCAGCTTTGTGCTGTCAAAAGACGATCGCAAAGGCCCACTTTTAATGTTACTACCGTAACCTAAAGTGGGCCAAAATTAGGAAGTAACATCAGGGCAAATAGAAAAGTAAGTAATAATTCTGGGTTATTGCCATTTATTACACGACATACACATAGCAAACACAGCTATTCATATTGTATCTGCCAGACCAGGATTCGAAGACTGACTCTACTGACTGAACAACCGAGGTAGCTAAGTAGGAGAAGCCGTACTACTAGAAGGAAAGCTGTGAGGGCGGGCTGTGAGTCGTGCCAGGGTAGCTCAGCCGGTAGAGCACTTGCCCACAGATTTGAGACTGGCTGGAAGGCTTCCTAAGTAATAGAACCCAGTACGTTGTTCTCGAGTGTTCGAGTGTTCATCAGAGATGAGTGTATCGTCAGGCGTGCCCTAGGGGAGTGTGAGAGGACCGCTATTATTTTCCATCTATATAAATGATCTGATGTACAGAGTAACTTGTAATTTGCGGCTGTTTGCTGATGATGCTGTGGTGCATGGGAGGGTGTCGTCTTTAACTGACTGTAATAGCAGGATAACAGGATTATAGATAAAATTTCTAGTTGGTGCGAAAAATGGCAGCTAGCTCTCAATGTAGAAAAATGTAAGGTGATGCGCATGAGTAGGAAAAACAATCCCGTAATGTTCAAATACAGCATTAGTAGTGAGCTTCTTGATGCTGTCGCGTCGTTCAAATATCTAGGCGTAACATTGCAGAGCGATATGAAATGGAACGAACATGTAAGGACAGTTGTGAGTAAGGCGGACAGCCGTCTTTGGTTTATGAGGAGAATTTTGGGAAGATGTACTTCATCTGTAAAGGAGACCGCGTATAGAACGCTTGTACGACCACGTCTTGAGTATTGCTCAAGTGTTTGGGACCCTCAGCAGATCAGTTTAAAGGAAAAGAAGCAGTTCAGAGACGAGCAGCTATGTTTGTTACTGGTAGGTTCGACCAATGCGCTAGTGTCGCGGAAATGCTCCGGCAACTCAATTTGGGATCGCTGGAGGAAAGACGACATTCTTTTCGTGAATTTCTGTTGAAGAAATTTAGAGGGCCGGAATTTGAAGCTGAGTGTAATGCGATCTTGCTGCCGCCTTCTTACATTTCACGTAGTGATCACAGAGACAAGATAAGAGAAATTAGGGCTCATACGGAGGCATATAGGCATTTTTTCCCCTCGTTCTATTTGGGAGTGGAATAGGAACGGAAATGCCTAGTAGTGGTACAGAGTACCCTCCGCCATGCACCTTAAGGTGGATTGCGGAGTATGTATGTAGATGTAGATGTAGACGACAGTCGAAGCTATTGCGTACGAATCCAGGCCCCAGGTCCGGCACGCAAATAATCTGCCGGGACGTTTCATACGAGGGTTGGGAGTTAAATTTAGGCAACTTCCTATTGCGAGGCGTGAAGGTCGGGGTGAGAGTTTAAAATAGGGAAAGATTAATTTTTGAAACTCACAACCACCAGCTGCGAACCAAATTCCTAAACATGCAAAAACACTGGAACTGTTATTGCGACTGTTTGACTCGTTTTCTAGGGGATGATATCACACGTTCGCAGCTTTCCTTCCCTGCATATGATTAACAAAACAAATTCATAATAAATTCAAGTTCATGAGAGAAGAGGGTGTACTAACTACTATTTTTGAAAACACGTGAAAGTTCACTTTATGTTGTTTATTTCACAATACTTGAACCCTGTGGCTGATACGTCTGTACGTCGGCACATTTATCAAATAAAGTTATAGCTCGAGAGCCCAAAGACAAAATGAATATTTGTCGCGAATTGTTTTCACACCATGTGGCTGTCTCAAACACCGTTTATGTTCATGCCTATGCGACGACACGTGTTACATTAACAAATCACAGTCACTTTAATTCAATGCGATGCACACCTTGTTGCACCGGCTAAATATTCACAAACACACAGTAGCACTCGATTTAACTTGGTGCAGTCTACGACGAGCAACCACACGTGGCGATTGCCACACACAAAACTCAAGTCACCACCTCGAGATCCACATGCCGACTGAGGCAGAGCGACGCCGCCAGGCCAGCCACACCACGTGCTCTCTGGAGTCCTCACTTCCTGCCCTCGCGTGCGCGCGCACCAAAACTCAACTGCCGGAGTTTTTTCCCCTACGTCATCAACTTCCCCATGTAAGCTGTTGTAACCGATTTGCCAACGTACAGCGCTCAGCCAATACATTTCTAAAACTTTACTTAAAATCAAAATAATTACACTACACATTAAACAAATATTTTCTTACGTTTTTATATTAATATAAACATCCTTTGTACTGTTTATCATAATTGTGCAATTTCTTATACCACAGATAAGTGATTTAACTGAATACTTCAAGATAAAATACAAAAGATTAATTGAAAATAAAATGAGAAATAGTTAATACATTATTTTTATAAACAAACATTGCCATGCTAGTTGTGTAACTGTCTTGTCTTCGTTGGTAATTTATTACTTTTCATTATCAATTAAATATATTACGTTAGATGTGACTATATCAGCTAATGTATTGTTTATTTATCAACAGGCTATTTTGTAATGAGGGCCTTAAAGGTTCCTAACTGCATTGTATTACTTCAAATGCCAGTAGTATTACAATATTTGTGCTTTGCACTGTGCCTGGCACTCGCCATTGTCCCTCTCTCCCCTCACCGGAAACGAACTGTAAAATCCTAAGCTGGAACAAGCCACCAACGTCGGCCTGCTTGCTGGCCTCCCGTCAGCTACAAGCACACAGCAAATCTCAACGTGGAGAAATTCTACCTTTGGCCTAACTATAAATGTTGTCACCCAACTGCGTACATACATTGCTACCATAATTAATAAGATTAAAATTGTGTAACATTTAGTGCATTGGCATGGTCAATGTTTGCAGTGAACTTCATACTGTTTAATTATCAAATGCTATTAATTACCAGTATTTCTATTGGGCTGTAATCTCACACTATCCACAACCGATACATAATTGCACCTATGACTCTCCTTGAAAGTAGTCATCTGCGTTGTATAGTACCCGTTGTCAGCAATGTGGAAGGCGTAGTATACCGTTAGGAGCGCCAATTCTGTTGATGGTGCGAATGGAGCGGTCTACTGCCTGTCGAAACTGTGGAACAGTTCTGAAGCGAATACCACGAAGAGTTTCCTTCATCTTCGATATCAAATCAACGTCACAAGGACGTAGGTCTGGGGAGTAAGGTGGATGGTACACAGTGATGCCAGATCCTCCGCAAAATCAGAAGATTTTCCGTTTTTTTTTTTTTTTTTTATTATTTTTTTTTTTTTTATTTCAGAAAATACGAAACTTTGTGTGAATCTTCCGAAATTTTCAGAATTTCCTTTTGCAACATGCCACGCCATCTGTGACGTAACCTTGTCAACATAAACTGGAGTCGCACTAACAGATGGCGCTACTGAAGTACAACCACTGCAGTCTTGTCCTCACTTAAGCGTCGGCAACACCACGAAAAACGCAATATTCAGCGCCATCTGTGAGACAGTGCTGTCAACATAAAGACATAGAGGAAAAGAAAGTATTAGTTGTAGCACATTA
Organism: Locusta migratoria; assembly: GCA_026315105.1. Lineage (NCBI taxonomy): Eukaryota > Metazoa > Arthropoda > Insecta > Orthoptera > Acrididae > Locusta > Locusta migratoria. Next base: position 100,096,182 of record CM048748.1, on the reverse strand, counting down.
ATATGTATTGATTTCTGCAAAAAATATTTCTGTGAAGTTTCTATACAGTTCTATTTGCTTTTACTTACATTTCTAACAAGAAAACATTTACAACTAATGGTATGTTACATTTATAAATATTTTCACCTAAAAGTGTCAGTAAGAGTCTAGGTGAAATTATTTAGAAGAGGCTACCTTAATTTCACTCTCCCAGTTCCGAAATAATTGCATTCTTTCTCTCTATCCGATTTTTTACATCATCTCCGAAATTCTTAAGGTTCATCTCCCGAAAAAAAAAAAAAAAAAAATGGATCTGGCAACGATGATGGTAGAGTACTTCCCAGTCCTATCGACCGAACAGAACAGACACAGCTTGCACGGTATGTGCCAGGGCATTGTCCTGCAAAATGATCGGTGGGTTACGCTGTAAGTGTTGACGTTACTTTCGCGAAAAATGGTCGCAGGTGATGCTCCAAGGACGATCAGTAATACTGTGAATCAACGGTTTCCGTTGTTGCTGTTTCGATAACATATTGACACAGTTACATAAAACCGTTCGCTCACAAATGACTGCGTTTCCCTGGATTGTGCGCACCTCGGTAACGTGGGACGGGTAAGTCCATTTGCTCAGAGGTACGTTAGGTACATTAACAATACTCACATTACGACTTATCTTAGAAGATGGATTAAGGAAAGGAAAACCTACGTTTTTAGCATTTGTGGATATGGAGAAAGCTTTTAACAATGTTGACTGGAATACACTCTTTCAAATTCTGAAGGTAGCAGGGGTAAAATATAGGATGCGAAGGGTTATATTCAACTTTTACCAAAAACCAGACGGCAGTTATTACAGTCGAAGGACACGAAAGGGTCGCAGTGGTTGGGAATGGAGTAAGGGTTGTAGCCTTTCCCCATTGTTCTTCAGCCCGTCCATTGAGCAAACTGTGAAAGGGAATTAACGTACAGGGAGAGGAAATGAAAATATTGCGGTTTCCTGACGACATAGTAATTATGTTAGGGACAACAAATGACCTGGAAGAACAATTAAATGCAATTGATAGTGTCTTGAAAGGAAGGCATACAATGAACATTAATAAGAGTAAAACGAGAGCAAATTCAGACGATAGTGAAGAAATTAGATTAATTAAAGAGACAATAAAATTAGTAGATGAGTTTTGTTATTTGGATAGTAAGATATCTTCTGATTGCCGGACTGAAGAAGATATAAAATGAAGATGGCTATGGGATTTTCGTTCCTGAAAGCCGCGGCGGAGCGGCTAAGTGCATTGAGGCGCTATGCTGCTATGCGCGAGGCAGTTCCCCCTCGGGGGTTCGAATCCCCCCTTGGGCATGGATGTTTGGTCGTCTTTAGTGTAAGGTAGTTTATAAGTAGTTTTAGTGACTTATGACCCCGCAGTTAAGTCCCTTAAGCTTGACAAACATTTCGTTCCTGACGAAGCGAAATTTGTTGACATCCAATATTAGTCTAAATGTTAAGAAGTCCTTTTTGAAAGCATTTTTCTGGAGTGCAACATTGTATGGACGTTTAGGAGTTCAGACAAAAAAATGTGGTGCTACAGGCGAATGTTGAAGATTAGTTGGGCAGATCGCGTAACTAATGACACAGAGTAACATATACAGAGAATCAGCCCACCCTAAACCATTGTCCTACGCTCCCCTCGTAGTTCCGTAAGATGCTAGCAGGTGTCAGGCGGTTCGCTGGCTTAGGGTGCCTCTCGCACGTCAGAGGGTAGCGTGGAGGGGAGGCTGAGGGGAGAGCTCGTGCCACCTGCCATGAGGCCCCGGCTGTGTCCAGCGTGCCGGCGTTTGAGGGGAATTGGTGGTGGGGACAGCCACTAACTGCCGCCTGCTCTGGCCAGTTTAAAGAGCTGCTTCTGACCGCAGCGCCATCATGGGACATCTTACGGAACTGCTGGAAACCCTCCCTCCCCGCACCCCGGACGTAGGACTGTCTGTATATATTTGTCTGTGCTAATGAGGAGGTGCTCAACAGAATTGGGGAGAAAAGGAATTCCTAGCACATCCTAAGAGAAGGGATAGATTGGTGGGACACATTCTGAGACATCAAGGAATCGTCAACCTGTGATCAGAAGGAAGTGTGTGGGGGTAAAAGTCGTAGAGGGAGACCGAGGGACGAATAGTGTATGCAGATTCAAAAGGATGTAGGTTGCTGTTCGCATTCTTAGATGCTTGCACAAGACGGAGTAGCGTGGAGAGCCGCATCAAACCAGTCTGCGGTCTGAGGGCCACAACTATGATCTGTAGTGCCTGAGTCTAAGCTAAATCCGCGCATTTTTCTCTCAGTTAAGATAGCAAAATCGAAGTGAGAGTACGGTGGAGACAGAGAGAACTGTCATCAGATGACTCAGCGCGGCCGCAGTCGTCAGCCGGCTGCGCGCGTCGGCAGTGCTGCCACTCCCCCGGCGTGCGCCGCCGCTCTCATTTCGGGCGCGGAATTCATCCGCAGTGATAAAGCGAGAGATTGTAGCGCTCGCCGGGCATTCCTGCAGCGTCCCCGGGGAAGCCCCCGGAATTCTCATAGGGCGGTTAGCCGGCCGAGGCCTGCCACCGGTTCCACCACAGCAGGGGCCCCAATTATTTCCTGAAGATGCTGTTACCAGCGTCATGAATGAAAACTCAACCAAGCTGGAAGTTTTTGGTAGTTGCTTATTATACACAGAAAGGGTGAAACTTACTTGCTTGTCCTTCTGTCTTACAAAATTTACGCCTGCTGCGAAAGTTATGTGTTTTCCCAAATAATCTAAGAAAAGTAACTGACTGACGCTACTTGAATGAAATGTAACTGACTGTGTTTGAACTTCTACCTGAATGCCTTTGCACAACGTTATCTTAATCTGACTGCGTATTTTTAACTGTATTCTTTGTGGATGTAAAGGTATTGCAAAACGTATCTGACTGCGTAATGTTTATTATTATGAGACATAAACTGCAAATTGTTTCTGTATGAAAATGTTGTAACAAAGTTAACTGTCTGAAAATTACTGATACTAAAAATCACGGTGTTAATAATTCTGGCCCTACAAACACTTGTTAACCTGAACACTGTAGGAATTGTCCTACTCTGAAATCTGTAAATCATACTGGACTGTAAGCTTGACAAAAACTGATTCTTTCTCACTTTCACTTTTCGGTTATTTCGATTTCGATCACTTTCACGTACTAACCTGGAGTGGTCTCTATCTTTTTTTTTTTTTTTTTAGCCACACTGCTAAATTTGCGCAACACCAAACTGCTTCCTGCTGTACTAACTACTGGAAAACTAACTACAGAAAACATCTATGCCACCTTTAATAAAAATGTGAGGAGCGATAAACTGGTAATCTGTTTAAGAAACTCGAGCTAATTATTAAAAATGAAATATCTGGTTTATTTTCTAACTGATGTAACTTCATGAAAATTACTAACAATGTCACTTTTTGGATTTTAAAATCTTTCAGAGAGAAATATAACACAGATTTTTTAATCTGCCTACAACATTTCTTTATTGTTAATAAATTTAACTCGATTTACACAAACAGTGTTACAACAATACCATATTTCAAGATCACTACCCATGAAATTTCATAAAAAAACACAATCTCAGAACTAAACTATTACAATAAATACTTTTCCTAATACAGACAGGAGTCCCTAGCATGAATCGTGAGACCACAAGCTAACAGCAAGATCTTTCCCGACCGTTACTGTTATCATCAGTTCAGCCTAAGAATGCGAATTTGTGCCGTAGAAACATGAAAAGTATTTCATGAAAAACTTTACCTTATAAAGACTTCACAAGATCGTTTCTTCAACGTCATCGCCGGCCGCGGTGGCCGCGGGGACTGAGGCGCTTCAGTCACGGTCTGCACGGCCACTACGGTCGGGGATTCGAATCCCCCCTCGGGCATGGATATTTGTGCCGTCCTAGTTCGTAAGTAGTTCATAAGTAGTTTGTAAGTTTAGGGACTGATGACCCCGTAGTTAAGTCCCATAGACTATACAAAAACATCCAACGTCATCTATTCTTTTCGTCTCCATATCTTAAACAAACAGCTTGGCTCAGCACTCAAGTCTCAAAATCTCATCTCCTTGCCATCCCACCGGAACGACAACTGCACACAACCACGGTCCCCACGCTTCTGCAATCTCATTCGCGCGCCTAGCAAAGTCTGCACTCTCAATAATCACATCCCTACTTCCTGGCAACAATACTCCGTCTCTAATATCGATAGTACTGCCATCGAAAAATAAGCATGCAACCAAAGATAAAAGACCCATGCCTGACTAGCTTGACACTGGTCTCAAATTCGCAGTAGATTTGAATATGAAATGTATACCTTCCCATAGCAGGTACCTTACAAGGGTATACAAGATCCTCCAGTGCAGTATACTTCGAGGGTTTTTAAATGATAAGGTACATAGTCAAATGTTTGTAAAGGTATGGGACTAAACTGAATCGGCATCAGTCCCTAGGCTTAGAAACTACTTAAATTAAATTACGCTAAAGACAGCACACTTGCCCGTGCCCGAGAGAGCACTCGAACCTCCGAGTAGGAGCAGCCGCGCAGTCCGCATCAAGGCGCATTAGAACACTCGGCCATTCCTCCGCGGCTAATGAAAAGGTAAGACACCTCTTAACAGCCGAACCGGTTGAAATTTGAAAATGCCACTTTGGGCTAATGTAGTGCGACATGTAGGGACGCAAAACACGCTTCGTCACCTCCCCCTAATAAAACTGAAGGCTGTGCCCTCAGCAAACAAGATGATGCTCACACTGTTTTTAAAGTCTGTGATACAGTACTCATCAAATTCCTCGAGCACGGAAAACAACAGTGACGCGAACTGTGCCTACGCCATCTATCACAATCAAATGGCCTTGGCTGTTTACGGAGGGAGAGATTCTGCTGCATTATAACGCGCGTCCACACGTCTCCAGGGTCACGCAAAGTGTACTGAACAAGTTCAAGTGGGAGCAGCTTGAGAATCTGCACTACAGCCCGGACATGTCACTCTGTAGCTTCTACATGTCTGGGCCCCTAAGGAAACATCTCAAAGCGAAGCGCTTCAAGTCGGACGATGAACTGTAAGAAACAGTAGAGGACTGGCTCTTGTGACAGGAATTCTGAGAACAGCGAATCCATAGATTCGTTAAACAGTGGAGTAGTGGCGCTCAGGCCTCTGGTGATTACTTTTGAATAAGTACTTCAATTATCCCGACAGTGTAGGTCCTTACCTTTTTATTTGAACACTTTCATATATCTTCTTGCAAGGACGTCCCACTGCATACGTGTAAACACTACAATCCATAGGAAGTAATTAGAAGCAATGACGAAACATTCTTAATATGTAGCTGATAATACTTATACTTCCAATCTACAAAATGAGAGGGTTATCATTCTACTAACACATTGACAGCATGGTCATTAGAGACAAAGAACGAGCTTGCATTTTTGTTTGAAGAATGGGGAAAGATATCGGCCATTCCCCTTCTAAGGAATCATCCTGAAATCACGTAAAACCTAAATCTGGTTGGATGGAAGCGCATTTGAACCAAAAAGTGTTGAAATGTTTGTAAATCTATCGGACCAAACTGCGTGGTCATCAGTCCGTAGCTTATAAACTACTTAAACTAAGGTAAACTAACCTAAGGACAACACACACTCATGCCCCAGGGAGGACTCGAACCTCCGACGGTGAGCAACCGCGCGCTCCGTAGCGAAGCGCCTTAGACCGCTCGGTTACTTCACCGCGGCGGATTTGAACCACCATCATCCTAAATAGGAGCCAAGTCTGCCACCATGGTGCCACCTGATGAGAGACGTGGTAATTGCGTAACAGAGTGCTGAGTTTGTAGTGTTCACGTAAAAGATGGAAGATAGACTAAGGCTTTGATTACGTAACAAAAAAGCTCTCGTCATTGAGGGCTGTAAGAAAAGTCTGTTTGGACAGAATGATAGTGCTTCACATAAGGGGTAGCTGGTGGTCTTTCAATCGTTAGAACATGAGGAGCATATTCCACTGCTACTGACATTGGGCTTTTCACGTCATGACTGGAAATGTTCAAATGTTTGTAGAGCTTATGGGACAACTACGGGGTCATCAGTCCATAAACTTGCAAACCACTTATGAACTAGCTAATACTAAGGACCACACAAATATCCATGCCCGAGGGGGGATTCGAACCCCCGACCGTAGTGGCCGTGCAGACCGTGACTGGAGCGCCGAAGTTCCCTCGGCCACCGCGGCCGGCCATGACTGGAAGCTATTCATCCGTGATGATGTGGCTGGAAATCTACCCTTCCACAATATTCCATTTCGCGTGGGCCTTTCAATCAATGTATAACTATGTCTATATTAGTAATAGTTTTGTATGTATGTATTTGTGCGTGTTTATTAACTGTCATAGGGGTGTGTGTGCATGTGTGTGTGTGTGTGTGTGTGTGTGTGTGTGTGTGTGTGTGTGTTTTAGTAGGCATTGATAGTGCTCGTTGTAGTTTCAATGTATACAGAAACAATCGAGACATAAAGAGTTTTGACAGCACAATTTGTTAAATGTTCATTGTTAATAGAAAAAGTTAATATTATGTACAAAGAATGAAGAAAATTACAAGTCAAATTTAAAGGTACGATTCTTCTGTTTATTAGTTTCACCGTACTTAAAAAAAGATTTGATAATAAAGTAATTTTTAAAATACTTGACACTTGTCAATCAAGTATCGTAAAAACATCAGACTAAAAAATCGAAAGATTTGTAAGTGAGGAAATTATTGTAAAACTCATAATTAATACAAAATAGACAAAATTGTACAAAAATCAATCTTAGAAGAGTGTAAAAGCATACTTGTAAGTATGAAGCACAGTATAGAAAAACCACATATATAGGAAAAGATTTTTAATTTAATCATTGTTTCTATTTAAAATTGTGTTACTACATCTTTCCAATTTATAAATAACGGAAGCATTGGGAAACACTGTTCCCCTTTGTTATATATGTATATGCGAGGAATGACTGCATGGTTTAGGCGTTATGCTACTGACCGGGTAGCCGTTCCAGCTGTAGTTTTGAGTTCTACCTTGAGCAAATGTGTTTGTGTGTGTGTGTGTGTGTGTGTGTGTGTGTGTGTGTTGCCCTTTTATGTTTCAAGTCTAAAGACTGATAACCCTAGCAGTTCGGTCCACTAGATTTACAAACATGTTGCCTTTAAATCAAGTAAAGCATATTGTGGATGGATCCCGTAACCCATTACTCCACGTGTGTATCGGTAAGTATGTGGTTCGTAACATTAAGGCCGCAACTTTTGAAACAAACATATTTAAATAAAATTAACTTGAAAACTAGTAACTATGGCTGAGTGTGTGTGTATGAATTTGAATACTTGGGTTAGTGTGAGGATGCTACAGTACATGTAAACTGGTACAGCACTGTGAATATAAAGACTGATCTGAATGTCTGTCATTGAAGTAAGAATACATACTATGACTAATCAGCTGGCATTGACTGACAGCGGGATGTATGGCCCTGTTATTGCTCCAGATTATCCAGGGCATCAGTCTGGGTAAATGCCAATCTTATAGAGTGGCAAGTCCGGTTGTAGAAAAGGTGCATTGCCTAAGCGGAACTCAGGGGAAAGGAAAAATATATCTTTAAAGAATCCAACACTTAACTCCATTATTTTTGTAAGCAAAACTTCATTTATTCAAATGTGACCTACCTAGTTTCAATTAACAATAACGGAAAAAACTTATATCTACATGAGGGGATTAGCCTACTTATCGATGTTCAGCACAGGGAAGCATTGCAGAAAAGCATAACATTCCCTTTCCGGTACAAAACCATTCATAAATATTTGTCATTAATAATTACAAATCAGACATACTCCCCTGCATCTCAGTACAAAATGTATCCCATATCAGCTCTTTTCAACCATGAGAACCAGACTCTCCGTCATACACTTAAAAAGAGCTCACCACTACTGCTGACTACTGACTACAACAATAGACTCCAGCCACCGCCATCTCTCACTCAGTGGCAACTAATATCGCTGACCGAAGTCAGTGGCGATACCAAAATAAAGTGTTGCCACTTTTCACTTCGATTGTAGGTAGCTCAAGTAACAACTATATCAGCTGATACCTCCGTAATATAATATTGGACTGGCCCTGTCGTACTACTATTGTTTGGATGGGATAAGGCTCAAGGATAAAAACATCCAATACCAAAAGTAACGAAAAATGTGAATACTGATTTTTTTGACAATATAATTTTATAAGTTCACAAGAGATAGCGAAGAATTCTGCCATCGAAAATGTTGGATGCCACAGTTTAGTTGAAGTTAGAATTATATTGTATACACTGTATACTGTATACACTCGCATAAAAGCTGCTTTACTGAAAGAGCTCACTGAAAACTGGTGGTGATGCGAACTGTTGCAAAAATTCCTGAAAGAATATGTCAGGAGGCGCAGATAAGAAGAACGTAAAAGAATTGTTAAAACTAAGTTACTGCTAGCGAAGTACAGCTGAATTTTTGTGGGCAGGTGAATTACAAAACGAAAAAGTGGAATTATCATGAGTAAAAGGCGGCTGTAGAAGAATCTTATTCGATTAATACAAAGGTTTATTTATTTGCTACAGCTCCTAAGACAATTAATCATGACACCGACGGTAGAGTAGAATACTAGGGACAGACACAGACCAGAAAATGCAGAAAAATATAGAGTGAATTAGCTGCGCCACTTTCATAGCGACAAAAACAGTACCGCGAGATAGGACAACATGTCGCTGCTACATATCTGCTATGCTCTCTGTGTTTCCATGCTGCGCGCCGTTTTTGTCGTCTGTCATAGCATTGTTTGTGCTGAGAAATGGCATTCGATTTTAAGAAAAGTGTTCATTAAAAAAATTAATAAATAAATAAAAGAAAAATTAAAAAAAAATTGGTGGTCTTACTATGTATTCACTTGATAAGGAGTGAATTTGTTTTCGTCATTTGACACAATTACTGTACTGCATCATATTAAGAAGGGTACAACAAAAATAAATTAAATTTCGTCGAGGTGAAATTATATTGTGTACATTTCGGCATACGACTCATTTTAGTTTATACAATTTTAGTTGAAGTTGAGAGCAGATCAATATCTCATTTAATTCCCTAGAAATAGCGTTTTATATCGTACGCTCATTGCATCCGCACTGCGCATACGGAATCATGTGGTCATAAACATAAGCATACTTCATAAACTGTTCAAGATAACAGAACGACATTTTATTCACCAAAATATAGAACTTACGCCTCTGGAATAGTTAGTTGTCCGGCGCAACCGTGCGTGTTAAATGCCAAAAGACGAAACACGGATGTTAACATATCCAGATCACCTGACAGAGACCAAAGGCTCGTGCTAAAGCATCCAAATCACCTGGCACAAGGCCCAAGTCTTCATGTTAACACGCCTACATTACCGGACATAACGAGCAAATGCGCATGCAAAAGCATCCAGAAAGTATTGGTACAACAGCTGTTTCCACGTTAAAACTTCCGGATCTTCAAAGGAAGGAGTCGAAAAATTACCTAGAGAAAATATGAGACAGAACTTCTATGTTTTCAAACTAAAAAGTCCTGTCTAGATTCTACAGAGTGAGGCACATAAAATTGGCCTGAACGGGTAGAAAGGATTTTCAAATCATTCAAATCATGGTATCGTTAATGAAGGAAGAAAGGACATACTTCTACTGAGGTGTGATACGTCGATGTTATAAAGGTAGCTTCTTGTGCAGAAAAACATAAACGCATAACATTTCTTATGAGTCCACTTGTCAATTACGTCGTTGTATTGAAGTGGGACATACGTTACAGTGAAAATTAGATCAAAAAGACAAAAGAATTTTTTCTTTTAAAAGTAGCAATGACATTCAGAAATAATATTTATGTTTAAATATGTGAAATTTCAAAGTCAAAACGCACCGTAATTCGAAGTACTCGCACGTCACAAAGTCGAAAAAGTTTTAAATTGCACTCATCTAGACTTCAATCAATTAATTAGTTCAAACTTCATCGTATTCCGTGAGGTTCTTTGTGATAAGAAGAATTTTTAAAACGAAGCTTCCAGTTGACGAAATGTCAAATAATTTTCGCTTGGATTCACAGTCGCAATCCGCATTTCTTGCTAAAACGTCTCCACATTTACAAAGAATCTTGTATATTTTTTTTTTCTTTTTTCATCCATTGACGATTTCCGAGTAAGGTTATATATCCGGTGACACTCTGTTTCGTCAAAATGTTACCGATGCGGTCGACGACGTCCTTGATAAAAGGCAGAAAGACTTTAGATTTTACAGAATGTGTTTCATCATTCTGAATTCTAAGTGGCGGTCTCAACGCTCCCCTTATATCTGTGGACGAATAGCCATACTTGAGTAAAGCTTTCGTTAGGGGTTTTAATTCCGCGTCGAGTAACTCCAGTTCGCAGATGTTGCTTGCTCTGTGCGCCAACGTCTTTATTATGCCCCGCTTTTCTTGTGAGTTGTGTTTTAAATCCCGGTGCAGATAACGGTCTGTGTGTGTGAGGTTTCGATAAACTGTATGACCCAATCTGCCATTCCTCTTTTTGAAAACTGGCACAACAAGAAAATTCACTTTTCCGCCTCCTACTCCAAAGTAAACTGAATTCGGGGATTAATCCCGTTGATAAGTTCAAGGAAACGATCTAGTTTATCTCTGCCATGCGTCCATACAACAAACGTATCGTCCACATAGCGGAAGCAAATGACAGGTTCTTTGCTTGCTGTTTTCAATGCCTGTACCTCGAATTTTTCTATGTAGAAATTTGCTATAGTCGGGCTGAAGGGGCTACCCACTGCTACATCATCTGTTTGTTCATAGAAATCATCGTTCCATTTGAAGTAAGTGGTCGTGAGGGAATATTTGAACAGATCTCCAATGTCGGGAGGAAAAATGAGATTCCTTTGTTGCAACACTTCATTCAATGGAACCATAGTAAACAGGGATACAGCATCAAAACTAACTAATATATACATCTATATCTACAAGGAATATTATGCAAATCACATTTAAATACCTGCCAGAGGGTTCATCGAACCATCTTTATACTGTTTATCTACCATTCAATTCTCGAATAGCGCGCGGTAAGAAAGATCGCCTGAATCTCTCCGTTCGAGCTCTGATTTCTCGTATTTTATTCTGATGATCATTTCTACCTATGTAGGTGGCAGTCAACAATATATTCTCGAATTTAGACGAGAATGTTGGCGATTGGAGTTTCGTAAGTAGACTACGCCTCACCGATAAACGCCTTTGTTGTAATGATTCCAATCCCAGATCCTGTTTCATTTCCGTGACGCTGTCCCCCCTGTTTCGTGACTATACAAAACGGCCCTTCTTGAGACTCTTTCGATGGCTTCCGTCAAACCTACCTAATAAGGATCCCACATTTGACAGCAATACTCCAAATAAGGAAGAACGAGAGTGGTGTATGCAGTCCCTTCAGTAGTTCTGTTGCATCATTTAAGTGTTCTGCCAATAAAATGCAATGTCTGGTTCGCCTTTCCTACGACATTTTCTACGTGTTCTTTCCAATTTAAGTCTGACGTAATAGTAATTCCTAGGTACTTAGTGGAGTTTACGGCCTTTACATTCGATTGATTTATCTTGTTAACAAAGTTTAACGGATTTCTTTTCGTACTCATGTGGACGACTTCACACTTCCCATTATTTAGAGTCAACTGCCAGTTTTTACACTAAACTGATATCTTATATCTGCAGTTGGATTTGATCTTCAGATAATTTTACTAGACGCTAAATGACGGCGTCATCTGCAAAGAACCTAAGACAGCTGCTTAGATTTTCTCCCAAATAGTTTATGAAAATAAGGAACAGCAGATGACAAATAACACTACCCTGTGGAACGCCCGATATCACCTCTGTCTTAGTCGATGCCTTACCATCGATAACTACAAAGTCTGTTCTTTCTGACAGGAAATCCCCTATCCAGTCACAAATCTGGGTCGATATTCCATAACCATGCAATTCGATCAAAATCCGTTTGTGAAGTATGGTGTCAAAAGCCTTCTGGAAATCTAGAAATACGGAATCAATTTGAGATCCCTTGTCGATAGCACAGTAACTTAAAGAGCAAGTTGTGTTTCACATGAACGATATTTTCTAAATCCGTGTTCACCTTGGGTCAATAGTTCATTCTGTTCGAGATAATATGTCCTCTACTTGAACAATGTGTCTTTTAATTTTCTGATTCTGCTGAATTCATTATATAGGAATCTTAGTGGGTCACATGTGATCGTAATACGAGTGTTGTCAAGTACATCACAGTCGAAAATGTGGGCAAAGCAATAGCAGTGGCAATACGCGTAGGTCTCAGATAGGTAACATTTTCTTTTTCTTTGTGGACTTTCGGCAAACCATAAAGGATTTGCTACAGTGCAACTCAACTGAACAGGCTCTTTTGGACACAGTGATCGATGGAATGCATTATTATTAACTGTGTAATAGTTCTAAGAACTTTGCCAGTGGCTTTGCGCGAGCCGATATTCTTAACAGCATCTCCGTGTATTTCCTCGGGTGTAACCACGTCTAAATTTCGAATACTCGCTTCTACACTGGCTATAATATCCTTTGTTGGCACAACTCACTGACTAATGGCAAAATTTCCGCCCCTGGCAAGCAGCCATCTCTCATCATCAGATAACAAATGTCCTGATAAACTGATAACTGTGCGTGGAAAAATATGACTGATGGTCGGTTTCCGTCGCAAATTATCAAATTTCTTCATCTGACTACTAAAAATTGTCACCACATGTGTTTGTTAATGGTACAGTGCAACAGCCTGTCAATTCTTTCCCAGTCACTACTACACAAACTATTGCTGATGGTAGTATGGACAGACAATAACTTACATAAAGTTTGTACTTGCCAGGTCCCGCGGGATCTGTTGAATTCGCTTCCATAGTGCGAGGTGTCCATTCGACCAATATTGAATAATATTGCAGAAATTCTTCTTTTCTTCTTCTAAGCTCGGTGCTTGTCGCACAGCATCGCAACTGATGGAATTTTACAATTTTATCTAAATTCCATCAAAATATTTAAAATGATTGTGAACGCTGATATATATATATATATATATATATATATATATATATATATATATATATTATTCGAAACTGTGTTTATTAACAGGTTATTTAACAATGTGTTGAATGTAAGATACATAAAACTGCTCTAGGTTCCGTATCCAGGTATTGACTAAACAAATTCGCGGTCTTTCCCCAGTTCTTTTACTCTTATTCATTCCTTTTCTAAATCCTCAGCGTTCCGCACAACATCGTATGGCATTGCAGCCTCCTTGCAAATCCCTGTGTGACGTCAGAAATCTGCGCCCCGGCACAAAACCCAAACGAACACCTCGGAGGAGAAGGAAAAATAAAGAAAGCAGAAAATTTACGACAGAATACTTTACACCAAGAGAACAAATATATATATATATATATATATATATATATATAAATTTCTCCCACTAATACTTATTTGCCTCGTACTCGTTTGTTTTGTGTTTTACCTGGTTCCGTTTTTGGAAATACAAATTTTCTAAAAAAATATCTGTACTCTTACAGTAAAGCCTTTTCCGTCCGTTTGTAAATCCGCTGCGACTTGGCTGTGCTGCATAAACGTTCAACCTAAAAAAAATTTGGAATAACACGGACCGCTTTGCAACGGGACAGAAATGTGAGGGAACAAAAAAACTGCATTTTCTTCATCTGGAGACCTTTCATTGTGATGTTATCATGAGGTAGAGGGGTGATTACCGCGGGAGGAAAGGAACAATTTTTATTTATTTATTTATTTTAACATAAGAATTTCTAAATATTTGGTATTTTCTCTATCTGTATTATATATTCTAGAGAAATTAATTTTCTTGATGTGTCAGAGGAGTAGTTTTATGTTATGGTAATGGGTGTTAGAAAAGATAAACTTTGAATGATTAGCAAATGTTAATAATAACAATAACACAAGATGGTCAATTAGTTGATGTATCACTTGTCCAGTCTTGTGCCTGCTTTCATTTGGTGTAGACGTCTTGTTATGTATTCATTTTACAAGTATAATATATTGATGTGTTTGCCGGCCGCGGTGGCCGAGGAGACTGAGGCGCTTCAGTCACGGTCTGCACGGCCACTACGGTCGGGGGTTCGAATCCCCCCTCGGGCATGTATATTTATGCCGTCCTAGTTCGTAAGTAGTTTGTAAGTTTAGAGACTGATGACCCCGTAGTTAAGTCCCATAAGCTTTACAAACATTTGAACTTTTTTTTTTATATTGATGTGTTTACCAAAAACTGTCCCAAACTTCATCATTTTTTATTCAAGACAACACTCCATGTAATATCTAGACGTACATTAATCCGAACTACAGAGTCCTGAGATGTATAAAAAATATGAGGATCATCGTATCCGCTCAAGTTGTCTGTGATCAAAACATTTCGTAATGAATATTAACGTTAATCTATAGAAATTGACTAACATTTTCGTATTTTTCAGTCCAGTTACTATATTTGAAGATTATTCCAAAAAACAAATTATTTAATTCTCGCATATTTTATTATTTTCAACAATAGAAATGTACACCATGCGTCGCACATTTTTTGACATATCCTCCCCCTCTTGGCGTTTAATTGTAAAATGTAAAATTTCAATGCCACAAATGTCAATAGTGCTAACATTTTCCGGGCTTTTGTGCCATGTTCTTATGAATTTGGGTTTTAATAACAAATCCACGAGACCGGGGCATATTAGACAGGAAAATACAAATAATCCCTGAGACGGATTTTCGTCTCAAGTATGTCAAAGACAATATTGATAAATCTGATGGGACTGATGACCCCGTAGATAAGTCCCATAGCAAAAAAAAAAAAAAAAAAAAAAAAAAAAAAAAAAAAAAAAAAAAAAAGATAGAGAGAGAGAGAGATAAATTTGAAGCATAGAATTAAAAATTTGTGGTGTGGCCGGGAATAGAACGTGGACCTCCATGCTTACTAGGCAGATAAATATCATTAATACATATAAACAATCCCTGAGACGGATTTTCGTCTCAAATATGTCAAAGACATTATTGATAAATCTGAAGCATTGAATTCCCGGCCGCGCCACAAATTTTAATTCAATGCTTGAGATTTATTAATAATGTCTTTAACATATTTGAGACGAAAATCCGTCTCAGAGATTGTTTATTTGTATTAATGATATTTATATCACCTTAACAGGATTGTTCCAATGACGTCTGCCTAGTACGCATGGAGGTACAGGTTCGATTCCCGGCCGCACCACAAATTTTAATTTAATGCCTCAGATTTATTAATAATGTCTTTGACATATTTGAGACGAAAATCCGTCTCAGAGATTGTTTATTTGTATTAATGATATTTATATTATCTTAACAGGATTGTCCATTCCCGGCCGCACCACAAATTGTAATTCAATGGTTCAGATTTATCAATAATGTCTTAGCCAGGAAAAGTTTAGTGATATCACGGATGAGATGCTATCAATTCTGCAAGTCCAGCTGTGATCCGCTGTCAAATGAACAGAGCCTCAGAACTGCCTCCTCTGTGTTTCTTTGTAACATACAACTCTGCTCTCAGGAACAGTTTCATTACATACCTCACTGTAAAATGCTAATCAAAGATCATGTTCAGCGTAAGAAATACGTGCGGGCACTTCCCCCGCTCTGCAGATATCTGGTGGCGGGAATTACTCGGGTGGGTGCCGTGCGCATCTGCTATCGTCTGAGCGGCCGCATTTTCATCCCCCCCCCCCCTCTTCTTCGCCGCGTCGCTGGCTCTCCCGCCCCTCCGCTCCTCAGAGCGCGGACGCCTTGTTAAGGCTCCCCCGCGACACTCGGCTACATTTCCTCCCTATCGCTTTAATCACATTCCTGGCCGCTCCCACATCACACACAATGCCGCAGTCGCTCCATCATATCCCGAGAAGGCGCGGCGCCGAGCATCACTTTGCGGCCCTTGTCGCGCGGAAAAAGCTGCTGCTTTCACTGTCAGATAACTGCGGCGCCGCGTCGCGTTTCTATACCGGCGGGACGGGAGCAGGACGAACGTGAAATCTAAAGGAGGCGGTACTGGCAGGGAAAATGGAGTAAAAAGGGGGATGTACACCGCTGGCCACCGAAAACGCAGCACTCTTCAGAAAGAATCCCAGTCAGTAGAAATTTGCAGCGTACATCTGTGGCGACGCGATGTGCAATGTACAGGACTAGAGACTTACAAGGGCTGTTTTTAGGGAGGGCAGGCGTCCGCGTGAACGCACTGGGATCGTCGTTCCAGGCTTTTGCTCTGCGTGAACAGCCCCAGTAAACCTTTTAGAGGAAAAATGGGACAATCTGAATCGCTCCCTTAGACTGTTCGCGGATGATGCTGTCGTTTATCGGTTAGTGAAGTCAACAGAGGATCAAAAGCAACTGCAATGCGATTTAGACAAAATTTCTGTATAGTGCGAAAATTGGCAATTGACATTAAATAAAGAAAAGTTGGAAGTAATACACATGACCCCTAAAAGAAATGTGGCTGAATTTTAATTACGCGATTAATCAGTCAAATATTAAGGTGCTAAATTCTACTAAATACCTAGGAGTTACAATTACGAACAACGTAGACTGGAGAGAACACACAGAAAATATTGTGGGGAAGGCGAACCAAAGAATTCCTTTCATTGGCAGAACGCTTCGAAGATGCACCAGCTCCACCAAAGACACTGCCTACATCTCACTTGTGCGTCCTCTCCTGGAGTACTGTTGCCCATTGTGCGATCCTCACCTCGTAGGAATGACGGAAAATATTGAGAAGGTTCAAAGAAGGGCAGCTCGTTTTGTTTTATCACGTTACGGGGGTGGAGGGGGGGGCGAAGCGTCACGGAAATGTTGCACGATTTGAGGTGGAAATCATTGAAAGAAAGACGTTATTCATTGCGGCGTGATCTGTTTGCGACGTTTCAGTCACCGAATTTTTACCTTTGAATGTGAAAATATTTTGCTAGCACCCACATACTTACGGAGACATTACCATCCCAATAAAATAAGAGAAAACGGAACGATTTATGTGTTCTTTCTTCCCGCGCGCTATTAGAGAATGGAACGGTAGAGAAAAGTTATGAAAGTGGTTAATGAACCCTCTGCCAGGCACTTAAATGTGATTTGCAGAGTATCTATGCAGATGTAGATGTAGGTTTGGAGCAAGCTTAGGAGGTCAAAGAATATCTGCCTATAGTGGTTGTGGATTACTCTTCAGAGAAAGTGACCGTGCTGGACGTAGCAAAGCAACTGTGATGCAGATCTGCAATCGCTGTATTCGAGAGGGAAAGACGGACCGACGGGATCGATTGTAAAACTTTTTTTTATGTTTGTATAGCTTATGGGACTTAACTACGGGGTCATCAGTCCCTAAGCTTACAAACTACTTATGACCTAGATAATACTAAGGACGGCACAAATATCCATGCCCGAGGAGGGATTCTAACCCCCAACCGTAGTGTAAAACTTGTTTGAAGCACCACGCGTGATGACAGACATACTGTGGGTATGAGATAAATGATTTAAAACATCCATATTTGAGGCAAGCGACCATTCAGTATTGGCACTTATTAAATATGTAGCAAACTTGGTATCAAAAATTTTTTACTCTGTATAACGCATTTCGATCCTACATCGTGTGATTTAACTGTGGAAAGATTTATAATCAAAATATAAGTACATTTAAGATCAAATTGTACTAGGATTAGAGATAGGAAAACAATCAATACAGAATGATCGTACATACACAACAGGCTGCTATGAGGCTCAACAAAATGAGCAAGGAAAAGAAACTTCTCATTGAGAAATACATACGTATAGCTAGATGTTTCGTCACAGGTGAGAAGTACCAAACTGGCTTTGGCGTTTAAAGTTGACTATAAGTGTACAAGGCCGACTGGTGGCGCTAGCATGGTTGTGGAGGTAGATGTCAAAGAATATTAACAAAATTGTTACAAAACCATAGATGGTGGTAACATGGGTACAGCAAAAGTAAGCATTCTTATAAAATAAGGATAATACTGGAGTCATAATATAAAATAAAAATATAATCATAAGAAATAGAATAGACTGGAGTTTAAAATATAATAACAAAATCTTATGAATATGTTAGCTAAGGTATTACAATTATAGATTTAATGGCCCCGTGCGCCTGCGCAAGTCAGTAACGAAAAAACTAATGAGCTCATAATACAAACATTGTAAAAAAAATTAAAAATATGTTCAAATGTTTGTAAATGTATCGGAGTCAACTTCTAGGTTATTAGTCCGTAGCTTACAAACTACTTAAACTAACCTAAGGACAGCACAAACACTCATGTCCTATGGGGGACTCGAACCCCCGACGGCGAACGGCCGCTCTCACCGCAGCACGGTGCTCCAGTACGCAAGGCAACAGCTCTTCTCAGAATACTTGAAGATATACAATTACAAGTTTAGAAGCACTGTCAGCAAACTAAATTGTACATAAAAATGTGATACAAAACATCACAATAAGGACTGTAGGGAAGCTGAGAAAACATTTAGTGTTACAAACATAGTGTGAAACAGTAGTAATTGATAAGATGATGCATGTAGCAATCCTGTGCACATGGCAGACAAAACATAAATCAAAATAACCTAAAACGTAAAACAGAAACTAGCATAATTTTTAAAGGAATTCCTCGACGGAATCGAAAGAGTGAGCTATGAGGAAACTTTTCAGTTCAGCCTTGAAAGTCTGAGGATTACTACTAAGCATTTTGCATAATACTGCACATTTTTCTGCACATGGGTCAAAGAGGTTTGTACTAAATGCACGTTCGATTTCTGACTAGTATTAACTGAGCGAAAGCTGCTAACTCTGGGGAATAACTCAATATTATTAACAAGAAACGACATTAAAGAAATTGTGTACTAAGAGGCCAGTGCCAAAATTCTCAGGATACCAAACAAGGGCCAACAATAACTCAAGATTTTCCCACACATTGCTCGAACCGTCCGTTTCTGTGCAATAAACACCCTTCTGAACCAATGAAGTCCCTTACCACACACCATACGTCATACGCGAACGAAAATAGGCAACGTAGACTATTTTTTGTGTTGAACTACCACTTACTTCAGAAACTGTTCTATTGGTAAACGATGCAGAATTTAGTTTTTGGACAATATCCTGAACCTGGGTTTTCCACATCTTTTTTATTTATATGAACGCCGAGAAATTTTAACTGTTCAGTCTCACTTATCATGTGATTATGTTGTGTAACTAAAATATCACTTTTTGTTTAAGTGTGTGTTGGAAACTGTAAAAACTTAGTCTTACTTTGATTTAGCATCATTTGATACTGCGTGAATATTACTAACAGTATCCTTTACTACTATGCAAGTGTAATCAGCAAACAGAAACGTCTTAGACTTTACTGTTACGCTAGAAGGCGGATCATTTATATAAATGAGAAACAAAAGTGGTCCCAGAACAGAATCCTTCGACACACCCACGTCCACTGTACCCCATGCACATTACAGCCGCTTTCAATACTGCAGATAACATCTTCTTCGATCTGTTATTAAAAGTAAGAGGTGAACCAATAGTGAGCTACTCCCCTTACTCCAAATTGTTCCAAGTTCTGCACCAATATCTTGTAATAATCTCAATCAAATGCTTATGTTAAATCAAGAAATATTCCAAGGATTTGCAGTCTTTTTTATTTATTTAATCCATCAAGCGCTTTAGAGAGAAAAGAGAGTATAACGTTTTCGGTTGTTAAACCACTTCTGAAATGAAAATGTACATTTGACAGCAAATTATGGAAACTGAAATGATCAATCAACCTTGAATAAACAGCAAGACACTCCAATCCTACCATCAGCTCTTAACACCTGATATGGGTAGTAACCTCACCAATTCACGGTTTTGGCCAACTCAATTTCTTTAAACGCAAACGGTATTATGTTCCGAGGCTTCAGGGTGTTTTTCATTTTCCTCTTTCTACATGTAAAAGGGCTCGAGAGAGCCTGCAACGCCTAGAGAAAATGTCCCCAAGTGACAAAATGAGGAAAACTCATTCGAAATTTCTCGAAGGAAGAGCACTTCTCCGATCCCAAACAGTAGAGGCGAATACAGCAGTCTATCTAGGGGGAAAAAGCGATGAAAATCCTGGTCCTCCAGGTTGGGAAATGGGCTCTCGCCTCTTTCTTAGAAAAAATAATAAACATGGTACCAAAGCTACAAGGAAGCCTCGGAACTCTGGTGTTCCAAACAAACAAGGACGACTTGCGAGAAAAAGAGTTATTGATTAAACGTGGAATGACAATAGTATGTCAAAACCAGGTTCTTCAACTACTTCGTTTAGGGTAATTGAAAGGAATAAGTTACACATTGTTGCATTACAAGAAATTTGGCAGGACTTTACTGGAACGATAGACAGGAAAATCCACCATATTTTATGAAAGTTGCGGTATAGGACACACATTAGGTACAGGCTTCTGAGTCAGTAAGACTGTGGCGACAACAATTACGTAGCCGGCCGCGGTGGCCGAGGTGACTGAGGCGCTCCAGTCACGGTCAGCACGGCCACTACGGTCGGGGGTTCGAATCCCCCCTCGGGCATGGATATTTGTGCCGTCCTAGTTTGTAAGTAGTTCATAAGTAGTTTGTAAGTTTAGGGACTGATGACCCCGTAGTTAAGTCCCATAAGCTTAACAAACATTTGAACATTTTTTTGAACAATTACGTAACACTTGGATGGTATTCCGAGAGACAAAGAAGAAATAGGTTAAATATGCTGTAACAGAGGCCGAGGAAGGTTTTCGAGTAAACAAATCGACAGATATACACCATAAAGCGAACTGTATCAGAAATGGCTCCCGATGCCGACAGAAGTTAGTAAAAGGGAGCAATGGAGAAATCTTGATCTCTGAACCAGACATTGCAGACAGATGAAGGAATTACACTACTGGCCATTAAAATTGCTACACCAAGAAGAAATGCAGCTCATAAACGAGTAATCATTCGACAAATATGTTATACTAGAACTGACATGTGATTACATTTTCACGCAATTTGGATGCATAGATCCTGAGAAATCACTACCCAGAACAACCACCGCTGGCTGTAATAACCGTCTTGATACGCCTGGGCATTGAGTTAAACAGAGCTTGGATGGCGTGTACAGGTGCCCAACAGCTTCAAAACGATACCACAGTTCATCAAGAAGGACGTTTCTCGGCCACTATTGACCAGACGTTTTCAGTTGATGACAGATCTGGAGACTGTGTTGGCCATGGCAGCAGTCGAACATATTCCGTATCCAGAAAGGCCCTTACAGGACCTGAAACATGCGGTCGTGCATTATCCTGCTGAAATGCAGGGTTTCACAGTGATCGAATGAAGGGTAGAGCCACGGGTCGTAACACATCGGAAATCAAACGGCCACTGTTCAAAGTGCCGTCGATGCGAACAATAGGTGACCGGGACTTGTAACCAAAGGCACTCCATACCATCAAGCCGGGTGATACGCCAGTATGGCGATGACGAATGCACGCTTCCAATGTGCGTACACCGCGATGTCGCCAAACATGAAAAAATCAAATGTTTGTATAGCTTATGGGACTTAATTACCGGATCATCAGTCGCTAAACTTACAAACTACTTATCAACTAGCTTATCCTAAGGACGGCACAAATATCCATGCCCGAGTGGGGATTCGAACCCCCGACCGTAGTGGCCGTGCAGACCGTGACTGGAGCACCTCTGTCCCCTCGGCCACCGCGGCCTCGCCAAACACGGATGCGACCATCATGATTTTGTAAACAGAACCTGATTCCTCCGAAAATAGACACTTTGTCATTAGTGCATCCAGGCTCGTCGTTGCGTGCACCATCTCAGGCGCTCCTCTCTGTGATGCAGCGTCAAGGGTAACCGCAGCCATGGTTTCCGAGCTGATAGTCCATGCTGCTGCAAACGTCGAACTGTTCGTGTAGATGGTTGTTGTCTTGCAAACGTCCCCATCTGTTGACTCAGGCATCCAGAAGTGGCTGCACGATCCATTACAGTCATGCGGATAAGATGCCTGTCATCTCGACTGCTAGTGATACGAGGCCGTTGGGATCCAGCAAGGCGTTCCATGTTGCCCTCCTGAACCTACCGATTCCATATTCTTCTAATATCTTGGATAGCGACCAACGCGAGCAGCAATGTCGCGATACGATAAAAAGCAATCGCGATAGGCTAAAATCCAACCTTTATCAAATTCGGAAACGTGACTGTACGCATTTCTCCTCCCTACACGAAGCATCACAACAACGTTTCACCAGGCAACGCCGGTCAACTGCTGTTAGTGTATGAGAAATCAGTTGGAAACTTTCCTCATATCTGTACATTGTAGGTATCGCCACAGGCGCCAACGTTGTGTGAATGCTCTGAAAAGCTAATCATTTGCATATCACAGCATCTTCTTCCTGTCGGTTAAACTTCGCGTCTGTAGCACGTCATCATCGTGGTGTAGCAAATTTTAATGGCCAGGAGTGTACTTCAATGGTCTTGTAACTGTGATGAACCACAAGAGCTGATCAGATTCCAGTCACCAGGTACATCTGACCTTGAATCTTCACCACCCACATTATATTAAATCAAGAATCATGTGGACTCAAGGTAGCGTGAAGGCGAAGATGGGATACAGGCAGAAATTATCTAGGAGGAAGAAGCTCCACCCAACCGTAAGAGAAAAATGATCTATCCATTTCCCACGAAAGGGTTAAAAATCGACTGTGATTACTACAAAAGAATATCTCCGCATCTAAAATACATGAAAACTTAATGAGCATTTTATACGGTGTCATACCATTCACTAGATTGCGATGAACCTTTTTCTCAACATATTGCTTGCACTTCCGTGATTGTGATGATTATGATGATGGTTGGTGTTTTAGGGCACTCAACAGCTAGGTTGTATGCATATTACTGTATGACAGATGAATAGTGAGTTTCGTGAAAACTGCCGTATTATCAATGACGTTTAAATTTATGACTTCTTTGCTACTTAACATATTCGCAATATTTGCAAACAGTATCGATTTATGCCAATGAATGACCCTACAGAATTATTTCGTTGTAAACGTTATAGTTCATCAGAGTACGATGAAACTTTTGTACACTTTATTTTCAAAACAAGAGGAAAGTCACCGTTTCCGTAAAATCTTATAGGGTGCAAATGTACAGTTTTATTCCAATCTTGATGAAATTTTACACACTTCACCTTCAAAACATCACCATATACCTAAGATTTAATACGATGTGCTTGCGAAGGATGTCTTGCAGTAAACGTAGACACCACTTTACGGATCGGCGTGAAAGTTAACAGAGTTAATTGAGGAGGTAATCGACTGAGGAGCTGGAGGAGAAGTTAGACGTAGAAATGAGGAAGCTATTGACAGAGAAACGAAGAAACTGACAGCGGGAGACGGTGAAGGAGATGGAGAGAAAGAGGAAACGAACAGAGAGGTGGGAAGAGAGGACAGACAGAGAGAGAAACGAAGAGACGGAGGATATAGAGAGAAAAGAGAGGCAGAGATGGATTAATTTTAGACTGGAATAAACTAAAACTCAGGCGACGCCGAGGTTTCAGCTGGTCTGTTCTAAACATTTTTCCAATCGTCTGCTAGAAAGGATGAAATCCATTTAGAAGGCCTTATAGGGGAGTACCGGGGTCTTCCGTACAAGATGGTCTTTAATTGATCACATCTTTGTATTAATACAACTTGCTGAGAAGATTTGGGAGTATAACAGAGGACCTCTTTATAGATTTTAAGAATGGTTATGACAGTGTCTATACTGGGATTGTCTTCAAGTGTCTCGAGGAGTTCGGGATGCCAAAAAAATCACGAACCTGGTTAAATTGTGCCTCAATGAGGTATATGGCAATATAAAAGTTGAGAACTAACGGATAGCATTAACAAGGTCACAGGACTGCTCCAAGGTGCTGGTATACCGTCGGTTCTCTTCAGTCTCACCTTAAAGATGATCTTAAAAGAAATATTCAATAAAAACTTACATGTGTTAGACGTGGGACAAAAACATCGCTCATCTAGCCTTTGCAGGTGATGTTCTGCTGTGCAGCTCGAAGGTAGAATTGTAAAGAATGAGGGAAGCTTCAGAGTCTGCATCCAAACTCCATTCAGTAAGTGAACAAAAGGTAAATCATATCTTGATGAACTGGACGAAAACAGGAGCAAGAGAACACTTACTGATAATCAGTTCAAATGTTCAAATGTTTGTATAGCTAATGGAACTTAACTACGGGGACATCAGTCCCTAAACATACAAACTACTTATGAACCAGCTAACAGTAAGGACGGCACAAATATCCATGCCCGAGGGGGGATTCGAACATCCGACCGTAGTGACCCCGCAGACCGTGACTGGAGCGCCTCAGTTCCCTCGGCCACTGCGGCCGGCTGATAATCAGAAGACTGAAATGCAACAGACTAAGGGGTTCAATTACCTTGGTTCGATATTTACAGAAACGGATGAGTGTGAGACCGAGATTACTGGTGACGTACAGGCAGTGAGTCATTATTATCCTAACCTGTGCCAGTTACTCCTCGCAACCTGTCAACAGCGGTTACACTGTACAAGACGCTAATTTAACCTATCTACAGCTACATGGGATACTCTGCAAATCACATTTAAGTGCCTGGCAGAGGGTTCATCGAACCACCATTATACTATTTATCTCGCATTCTATTCTCGAATAGCGCGTGGGAAGAAATAACACCTGAATCTCTTCGTTCGAGCTCTGATTTCTCGTATTTTAGTCTGATGATCATTTCTACCTATGTAGGTGGCAGTCAACAATATATTCTCGCATTCAGACGAGAATGTTGTCGATTGGAGTTTCGTGAGTAGACCACGCCTCAGCCATAAACGCCTTTGTTGTAATGATTCCCATCCCAGATCCTGTTACATTTCCGCGACGCTGTCCACCCAGTATCGTGACAATACAAAACGGCTCTTATTTAGACTCTTTCGATAGCTTCCGTCCAACCCACCTAATAAGGATCCCATACTGGACAGCAATACTCCAAATAAGGACGGACAAGAATGGTGTATGTGATATCTTGAGTAGTTCTGTTGCATATTTTAAGTGTTCTGCCAATAAATTGCCATCTCTGGTTCGCCTTTCCTACGACGTTATCTATGTGTTCTTTGCAGTATAAGTCTGATGTAATAGTAATTCTTAGGTACTTGTGGAGTTTACGGCCTTCACATTCGATTGATTTATCTTGTAAACAAAGTTTAACGGATTTTTTTTCGTACTCATGTGGACGACTTCACACTTCTCATTATTTAGAGTCAATTGTGTTATATAAATCTGAAACATGGAGCACTCAGAGATAAGATTACAAAAAACTCTGGTATTTGAACGGAAATTCGAGTGAAAATTATTTGACCGTGTGAAAGACGTGAAATGACGGATTCACCAACGAAGAAATGAATAAACAAATGTTGTTGGTGTGGCCTTCTGTCCACAGATTGGTTTGATGCAGCTCTCCACGTCGCCCTGTCCTGTGCAAGCCTCTTCATATGGGAATAAGAACGCAATGCTTTGAAACCTGCGTACTGTAAGGGTCCCTCGGTCTCCATTTACGAGTTTTACCCCATACACTTCCTTCTAATACTAAGTTGACGATTCCTTGATGTCTCATAATGTGTCCCAGCAACCTATCCCTTCTCTTAGTCAGAATATGCCAGAAATTCCCAGAAATGCTCCCAACTATTTTGAACACCTGCTCATTAGTTACATGATCTACCCATCTAATCTTATTCATTCGTCTGTAGCACCTCATTTCAAAAGCTTCTATCGTCATTTCGGCTGAACTCCTTATCGTCCACGTTTTAGTCTCATACAGTTGTACACTCCAAACAAATGCTTTCAGAAAGGACATTTACAATAATATTGGATGTCAACGAATTTTATTTCTCAGAAATGCTTTTTTTCCATAGACCTTGTGCATTCTATATCTTCTTTGCTTTGGCCCATCAGAAGCTATTTTGTTATCCAAATAACAAACCTCATCTACTTCTTTCATTATCTCATTACCTAATCTAATTCCTTCAGCTTCTCATGATTTTTTACACTACATTTTATTACTCTTGTTAATGTTCATTTCATACCCTCCTTCCAAGACACTGTCCATTCCATTCAATTGCTCTTCCATGTCCTTTGTTTTCTCTGATAGAAATAGTATGCCACAGCAAAATTATTTTATTCCTGCTCCCTGAACTATAATTCCTCCTTCATAGGGGGGATGCTCCACCCTCCTTTCAAGACACTGTCCATTCCATTCCATTGCTGTTCCAGGTCCTTTGTTCTCTCTGATAGAAATAGTATGCGACAGCAAACCGCAAAATTTTATTCCTGCTCCCTGAACTTTAATTTCCCCTTAATAGGGCGGATGCTCCACTCCCCTTTCTATACACTGTCCATTCCATTCAATTGCTCTTCCAGGTCCTTTGTTCTCTCTGATAGAAATAGTATGTGACAGCAAACCGCAAAGTTTTTATTCCTGCTCCCTCAACTTTAATTCCCTCTTCATAGGGAGGGATGCGCCACAGTAAGCATTTGGATTAGTGCTGTATACGTCGCACAGATGAGCGAGAATAGATGGCCAGTTTGTTAACACTTTGACTGCCAATCACGTCAATTGACGGGATATCGAAACTTCTGTAGAATGCCAATTACGTCATTTGACGTGATCTTTGTTTTCGTACTTTTAAACACAAAATTAAGTTTATTGACGGTCTAGATCCACCTTAAATTCCTTACTTGATAAATCTAGTGTCTAAAACAGCCTGTAAATCTTGTAAATTTAGCTTCTAAATCGGCCGACTGGTCGTATCCAAGTATGAAACGGGACAGGTAGGAAGTGGTGCCCGCTCTCTCAGTAGGTAAATGAACGGACATGGCTTCACGCTCTCTTACGCTGGACGAACTATTACATGAATTTGAGACATATTTTATTGATAATGACAGCGAGGACGACGAAATCGACAATTCAGATGATGATCCAGTCTTTGTGCAACAAGAACTGCGTCAATTTATTTCGAGTTTGATGATTCTTCAACCGATTGTTTTATAAGGACAGGGAACCTTATTGCTCATTTTAAAGAGCAAACAATTTTTTTTTATGTCAGGCAGAAGATAAGGAAACCAAGTGCAGCTCGGCTTACTCCTGCAAGCAGAATGTCTGGCATTCTAAGGTATGGAATGGTTTACATGGCCGGCAGTCATGGTCTTAATGTCCACACGCAAAGGCAGAAGACCAAGAGGGAGGTCAGGTAATAGATCGAGTCATGAAGTCAACTAAGATCTCAGCGAAATAAGGACGGTGCCATAAAGTGGAAAAGAGACCTCACTGGAAGGAAACACTGTTAGCTGTGCAGTCCCTTGGGTCTGCACGTATAAACTGAGTTTGAGTTTTGTCAGCACAGTATGCATTGTATTGTTGTTGTGGTGGTCTTCAGTCCGTAGACTGGTGTGATGCAGCTATCCACGCTGACCTGTCCTGTGCAAGTCTCTTCATCTGAGAATACTTTCGGCAACCTACATCCGTTTGAATCCGCTTACTGTATTCGTCCCTTGGTCTCCCTCTACGATTTTTACCCCACACATTTCCTTCTAATGCTATGTTAACGATTCCTTGATGTCTCAGAATGTGTCCAACCAATCTATCCCTTCTCTTAGTCAGAATACGTGAGAAATTCCTTTTCTCTCCAATTTTGTTGAGCACCTCCTCATTAGTTACGGGATCTACCCATCTAATTTTCATCATTCGTCTGTAGCACCACATTTCAAAAGCTTCTATCATCTTTTTGTCTAAACTTATTGTCCATGCTTCACTTCCATAGAATGCTACACTCCAGACAACTGCCTTCAGAAAGGACTTCCTAATATTTAAACTAATGTTGGATGTCAACAAGTTTCACTTCTTCAGAAACGCTTTTATTCCTATAACCATTCTGCATTTTATATCTCCTTTACTTCGGCCATCAGAAGTTATCTTGCTACCCAAGTAACAAAACTCGTCTACTACTTTTATTGCCTCGTTACCTAATTTAATTCCTTCAGCATCGCCTGATTTTCTGACACTACATTCCATTATCCTTGTTTTACTCTTGTTGGTGTTCATCTTATAACCTCTTTTCAAGACATGTCCACTCCATTCAATTGCTCTTCCAGATCCTTTGCGGTCTCTGACAGGATGTCTTCGGCAAACCGCAAAGTTTTTACTTCTTCTCCCTGAACATTAATTCCCTCTCCAAATTTCTCCTTGCATTCCTTCACTGCTTGCTCAATGTACAGATTGAACAGCAATGGCGAAAGGCTACAACCTTGCATTGTATAGGACATAAAGTTGAGTAGGGTAGTCACTGAGAGACGGTCGTGATTTGGAGCTGTTAAGGCGGCGTGCCGTTAACGCCCTGCGAAGAGCCGGTGGCTGGAGCGTCGCGCAGGCGGGGGTCCGCCGTCGGCCGCAGCTGGCTCTGGCGCGTCGAATCGTCAGCGCGGCAGATTGCGGTCGTAAACGGCGTCATCGCGGGGGCCGCTTTGTGCCCCGGTGGACCCGGCAACAAACAGCGCCGGCCGAATGCCCGCGCGGCCAATGGGGGCCCGCTGCAGCCACTATTATGCCGGCGAGGGCTGCCGCCCATTGATTACATTATCCTGCGCCGGCGATAGCGGACTGCGTTAGCGGACCCGGCGCGCATGCGCGGCCCGCTGTGGGAGCCGGCAGCTGGGCCGAGATGACGCGCGCTATGTATCTGTCAGTCCCGGGTTCGAGGCCCGCCTAATGCCGCTAATCCGCGTCAGCTGCTCGCTCCCAGCCGCGGGACTGTGTCCCTGCCCGCCGGGGCGGCTCACAGGCTTACGGCCGCCGTACGCCCCCCACAGTGTGCTCGGCCGCTGTGACATTACACCCCGAGACATGACTGACGTGACCGGTGCGACGCCACAATCCACCCTCATTACAACAGAGATAAACTGATTTCTAAGCCCGGTTGATGGTAGTGAGGTGATACATGTTCCCAAAAGATTGGCTCCCTATACTGCGATATGTGTAGGCCAACACGACTGGTTAATTAAGAAAGAATAACGGCACTTTGAGAGCCAGAATCCAAATAAAAGCCGGCCTCGGTGGCCGAGGGGACTGAGGCGCTACAGTCACGGTCTGTACGGCCACTACGGTCGGGGATTCGAATCCCCCCTCGGGCATGGATATTTGTGCCGTCCTTAGTTGTAGGTAGTTCATAAGTAGTTTGTAAGTTTAGGGACTGATGACCCCGTAGTTAAGTCCCTTAAGCTTAACTAACATTTGAACATTTTTTCCAAATAAAATTTAGTAAATGAAACTATATGAATTTCATTTGTAGACTTTCTCCTCATATATAATAAAACTAAGTTATAAAAGTTATGAAGGAAATATATTACTATCAATAAAATTCTTCTGGGTATGACACCGCGTCGTCATTTTATAAACTGTACCGACGTTTCGGCCAATGTTGTAGGCGGCCTTCATCAGGGTCTGTGTGTGACACAGACCCTGATGAAGGCCGCCTGCAACAGTGACCGAAACGTCGGTACAGTTTATAAAATGACGACGCGGTGTCATACTCAGAAGAATTTTATTGATAGTGACAACTGCCGCGGAAGCCTACGTTTGAAATATATTACGTTTACACACAATAAGTAATAGCCTTACATTCGCAATTTTTAGGTGTTGGGCTGAATTGGAATAAACATACTGAAGATCTCCTGAAAGTTTGAGTACAGCTACGTATGTATCAGAGTCATTGCAAAATTTTTGATATACATCTCAGTAAATCAGCTTACTACGCCAATTTTCATTCACTGTTTTCATATGGGATCATATTCTGGGGCACTTCAATATTGAGTAAAAACGTATTCATTGCACAAAAGCGTGTAATCAGAATAATTGCTGGAGACCACCCAATAGCATCCTACAGACATTTATTTAGGGATATAGGGATGTTCACTGTAGCTTCATATATATATATATATATATATATATATATATATATATATATATATATATTCACTCATGAAATTTGTTATTAACAATCCAACCCAATTCAAAAGTAATAGCAGTGTGCATAGCTACAACACTAGGAGAAAGGATGATATTCACTATTCAAGGTTAAATCTAACTTTGGCTGAGAAAGGAGTGAATTATGCCGCCACAAAAGACTTTGATCATTTACCAAGCAGCATCAAAAATCTGACAGATAGCCAACTGGTATTTAAAAAGAAAGGAATTTCTGAATGGAAACTCCTACAATTTAGATGAATTTTTAGATAAAGCGTAAAAAAATTTAAAAATACAACAAAAATGTAATAAAAATCCATAAGATATTGATTGTCATATGTAGACAACATTTGCTAAACTGACACGTTCCACATCATTACGAAATGTCGTATATATGATCTATGGAACAATTATTAATCTAATCTAATAAATTGCAGCAATATTCAAAGAATCTGTGACATCAACTGCTAATGGTCAAAGCTTAAAATGTGTACTCAGCTGGGATTCTAGCCCGGCCCTTCCGCTTTGTAGGCGATTGCGCTGACCATTACAACACTTTTATTTTTATTTATTTACTTTTTTTTTTTTTTTTTTTTTTTTTTTTTTTTCACTGGGGACACACTGATCACCACACCCGCAAGGACTAACTAAGTACACCTCCCGTCAGATACAAATTTCCAACTTTACCCTGCCCACAATACTCAAACTCGTAGTTTTGAAACTATTCCCGTAAGAGTAAAGGCCCCAAACGTGCCCGCCCCTCCCCACTAACGAGAATTACGGGAATTAATTTCAAAGCTACGAGTTTGCTTACTGTGGGTAGGGTAAAGCTGGAAATTTGTATCTGCCGGGAGTCTTGCTTAGGTAGTGCTCTGTAGGTGTGGTGATCGCTGTGTCCCCAGTTGTTTAGTGGTCAGCGTAACTGCCTAGGAAGCGGGAAATTTGGGTTAGAATCCCGGCTGAGTACACATTTTCAGCTTTGCCCACTCGCAGTTGATGCCATATATTCTGTGAATATGAAAGAATAACAACTGCAGATCAGTATGTGTGTTCCCTATAGATTCCGAGACGACTGGAGCAACTATTGTGGAATCTTCAGGAAATCTTCAGTTTAGCCCAGCGGGTGAGCGGTTGAGCATGTGAAGTTTCGTAGCAATCGTATCAAGATATTTATTAACACGTACGTGCAAGTTTAGGTAGAACACTTGGAAGACCCCTAGTAAAGACATAACCAACCGCCATTGTTATTAGAGCGCTAGCGTCGCTTCCGTGTCTGTTCATGATGACAGTGTCGTAATGGATTCACTCCTTTGCACTAGTGGCGCTACTGTCGTTCCTATTCTCAGACGTAAACTTTCAAATACACGTTATTTCTTGACAAATTTTTCGAAACCGATTATCTGAAATAAAATAATTAGCAAACGATTTTGGCATATATACACACGTCACAGTCTGCACGGTCACTACGGTCGAGGGGAAGGCTTTTCCTGTAGCCTGAGAGCCCAATCTTGCCGCGTCCGCTGCAGTGACTATATTGTCCAATCATGCTGGGAGGAAGACATACTGTTAAAACTTTACATTTCTTTGTGATCAGGCAGTCTTGGATTATCAGTGATAGTTTTCTTGAGTAATTCTTTCGCTATGCGAGTTGAAGTGTTTCTTAATTTAACAGAATTCGTGGAATTCAGTTTAAATTTATTATTTGCATTTTTATTCTGGTAATGATTTTGTATCCGCTTTTCTCAAGTTAGAATACACATTTGTCGCCGTCCTCCTTTGTGTAAACTGGGTATGTTTGAATTTCCTCCCTTTTTTTTTAACTAACGTTTTTGTGTGGTGTCTGTATCCGCGAGCATGCTACATTCTTTCTTGAATTTTCTTGGTTGATTCCGTCTTTCCTGTCTAGGTATGACCTATTGAACGAAGTGCTTTTATAACAATCATTACTTTAGCCTTCAGCCATTCTTTTACTGATACTAGCGTTCTTCTATATGAATTCCTGTGTGTTTTAATTTCTTATTCTAAATTAATTTCTTTTTGTAAATTCTATGTAATTCACTGTGGTCGCACACCACCTGGTATGCTGCTGCCTCCATGCACATGTGTTCGTTTGGTGCATAGTTTGATTTTAATTGTGCATGAAGACACCTGCCATCACATCAAACCGTGGCCGATGCTTCATTTCGCCACTGCTCTGAAGTGTTGCCACATGAGTAATGTATCACAAGCAATATGTGCGTGTCTGTGAGTGAATGAATGTGCTATTCTTTATCCAATGTGTATTTGCAAATTTCCTCCCACGTTACCTCCGTATTCATAAAGAGTTGAAAAATTTTTACTACGGGCAGTAACTTTATGATTTAATTCACTTTTGAACAAGGTGTGTGCTTTATTGTGATTATTTAGTCTCCCCACATTTATATTTTTTATTTTATTGAATATAAAATGATTTAAAGTGTCAAACCTCTGCTTTATAATTTCATGTTCCCCATCCCATGCTTCATTATCTATCCCTTAGTATATATATTATTTGCGTTTGTTAAAACATTGGCTGCTCGCTTAAGAAGTGAGCAGTTAGATAAATTTCGGTTCACAAGTATTGTGGCCAATCATAAAGTAATTTATAGCGGCAGTGAGCGTTTGAACTTGCATTTACAGATCTCTTCTGCCCGAGATCTTTCACAGAATATTTAACAAGCTACTTTCAAAATGAATAAAGTAGTGTCTATGCATTTATTAAGTATGGAAGAGAAGCTAGAACTCAAGCAGTTAGGTGCACATCAGTCAAAAGATTTCTTGATGTCTCAACTCGATGTGAAAATATTTTCTATTACCCACCTACATAGGGAGACATGACCATCCCAATAAAATAAAAGAATTCAGATCGAAAACGGGGAGATTCAGATGTTTTTTCTTCCCACGCGCTGTTAGAGAATGAAGCGGTAGATAAATGTTTTGAAAGTGTTTAATTAACCCTATTCCAGGAACTTAAATATGATTTGCAGAGTATCTATGTAGATGTAGATGAAGAGTTCATCAAAGAATAGACCCATAACGTTTTACTTTTAGTACTGACTAGTGAACACGTGAAACAGTTCTCTACACTATGCAACAGCATAGCTGGAGAGCCGGTCTGCCTGCAGCCTAACAACCTGCCGCTCCCCTGTGGGCGTCCTCTCCCTCAGCCGAAAAGTTGGAGTGTTCAGGCCTGGGCCGCGCTCCCCCGCCACTCTCGGGGTGAGTGCACTGCCCAGGGCTAGGCGCGCGGGGGCGCCACTTGCTGGCAGAAGCGCCAGCAGTGGCAGGCGCGCCACTCAGCTATTCACAGGCCTCGCGCATTCTGCAACAGGCAGGGCGACTCCGAGCCAGCAGGTCTTTACTCTCGCTAATGATATTTTAATATTTCATCTTCTGACTGTTACAGGAGCCTGAACGAGTAAGGACGAGTATTTGAGTGAGTGAGTGAGTGAGTGTGTTTTGTGACTAATGATACATGCGTACTCATGTTTAAAATTACCAGAGAATAGTAACCAGTTGTTCTAAATTTTCATAGTCGTTAGCCAGCTATCATTTGGAAGCTTTTTATACTATCACAAAAAATTATTTTGTTTAACAATTTTTATCCATTCGTTGACCCTTATTTCAATTTTTGGCCCACTTTAGGTTACGGTTGTAACACTAAAAGTGGGCCTTTGCGATCGTCTTTTAACAGTTCGAAATTTAAATGAAAATAACGGCTTAACCATTCATCTGACACGAAAATTAAATAACCGAATTTGTAGAGGAAGAAAATTCTCTACAACTTTGCTCTCTCTCTCTCTCTCTCTCTCTCTTTTTTTTCCCAAATCTCTTAGCGTTTCAGAGATATTTGCAAAAATAACGGCGATTTTGGAATGTGTGTCTGTCCGTCACGTGTTCCCTGTGTATAAGACGAACCGTTCAACTGATCAGGACCAAATTTTGCAGACGTGATTGTAGGCCACCAGAGACCAGAACCTCCTTTTTTCAATTTTTTCGGACAAAAAATACGTTAGTAATACAGAAAAGCCGTTTGTAATGTAATTCTAATTGCAAATAAACCGTTCATCTGACGCGAAAATTGAATAACCGAAGTTGTAGAGGAGAAAATTCTCTACAACTTTGCTCCCTTATGTTTTTTTCATATCGCGTATCGTTTGAGAGATATTTGCAAAAATAACAGAGATTTGACACCCTCCATTGAATTAACGAAAACCAGCCGTTCGTAGATGTCACGTGACGTTCTGCGCCCAGAACACTCTCTGCCATACGCCATCTTGCGTTGCGTATTTGATGATTTCCTTATTGTAACTTACACGTTGTCATTTCAAAACAAAGGCGCACTGGAGAATTAAGAAAAACACATAGTTCTTCGTACGATAAATGATAATCTAGTGTCTACAAATGCCATATTAGCATCAGTTAATAACGGCCATCAAAACTATGAGATAAAGAGCCCAATTTCTGATTGATAGACATAGCGTAGTGGGCAAGGCGTTGGACTGTTTTTCCTGAGACGGTTATCTTTAATATCACAAATTGCCTCAGTTTCTCTAGTTCTACCGATGATCAGGAAGTCTAAGAAAAGTTATTGTGGTCACCAGTCGGGAGACTGGTTTGACGCAGATCTTGCAAGGGTGAAGGTCAGGGTGAGAGTTTAAAATTGGGAAAGATTAATTTTTAAAAAACTCACAACCACCAACTGTGAACCAAATTCCTAAACATGCAAAAACAATGGAATTGTGATTGCTACTGTTAGACTCGTTTTCTAGGGGATGATATCACAAGTTCGCAGCTTTCCTTCCCTGCATATGATTAACAAAAAAATTCATAATAAAGTCAAGTTCATGAGAGAAAAGGGTGTACTAACTACTATTTTTGAAAACACGTGAAAGTTCACTTTCTGTTGTTTATTTCACAATATTAGAACCCTGTGGCTGATACATCTGTACGTCGACACATTTATCAAAAGAATTATAGCTCATGAGCCCCCAGACAAAATGAATATTAGTCGCAAATTGTTTTCACACCATGTGCCTGTCTCAAACACCGTTTATGTTCATGTGTATGCGACGAGACGTGTTACATTAACAAAACACAGTCACTTTAATTCAGTGCGATGCACACCTTGTTCCACCGGCTAAATATTCACAACACACAGTAGCACTCGATACAACTTGGTGCAGTCTACGACGAGCAACCACACTTGGCAATTGCCACACAAAACTCTAAAGTCTCCACCTGGAGACCCACATGCCGACTGATGCCGTAGAGCGACGCCGCCCAGCTAGGTACACCACTTGCTCCCGACTCGTCACTTCCTGCCCTCGGGCACGCGCGCGCCAAGAGCCCAACTGCCGGGTTTTTTCCCTACGCCATCAACTTCCCCATGTGAGCTGTTCTAACCGACTTCCAACGTACAGCGCTCAGCCAACACATTTCTAAAACTTTACTTAAAATGAAAATAATTACACTACACATTAAACAAATGTCTTTTAAGGTTTTTATATTAGTATAAACATCCTTTGTACTATTTATTATAATCGTGCAATTTCTTATATCACAGATAAGTGATTTAACTGAATATTTCAAGATAATATATACAAGATTAATTGAAAATAAAATGAGAAATAGTTAATATATTACTTTTATTAACAAACATTGCGATCCTAGTTGTGTAACTGTCTTGTATTCATTGGTAATTTATTACTTTTCATTGTCAATTAAACATATTACGCCAGATGTGACTACATCAGCTAATGTATTGTTAGTTGTCAACAGGCTATTTTGTAATGAGGGCCTTAAATCTTCCTGACTGCATCGTATTACTTCAAATGCCAGTAGTATTAGAATATTTTATTTCACGCTGTGCACTGCACTGTGCCTGGCACTCGCCATTGTCCCTCTCTCCCCTCACCGGAAACGAACCTGGAAAATCCTAAGCTGGAACAAGCCACCAACGTCGGCCTGCTCGCTGGCCTCCCGTCAGCTACAAGCACACAGCAAATCTCAACGTGGAGAATTTCTATCTTTGGCCTAACTATAAATGTTGTCACCCAACTGCGTACATACATTGCTACCATAATTAATAAGATTAAAATTGTGTAACATTTAGTGCATTGGCATGGTCAATGTTTGCAGTGAACTTCATACTGTTTAATTATCAAATGCTATTAATTACCAGTATTTCTATTGGGCGGTAATTTCACAATCTCCACCCTACTCTATTTTTAACAAGTCTCTTCATCTCCTCATAAGAAAGGCAACTACAAGGCTTTGAACATGCTTACTGAATTCGTGCCTTGGTCTCCTTCTGTGATTTGTACCCCACACACTTCCCTCCAATATTATGTTCACGATTCGTTGATGTGTAAGAATATATGGTACCTATATAGCCCATCCTTTATCAAGTTATGTAAAAAAATTATTTTCTCTCGAATTCTGTTCAGCACATTCTCATTTTTAACGCAATCGACACACCAAACCTTCAGCATTTGTCGGTAGCACCAAATTTCAAAACCCCTTTACCCTCTTCTTATCTGAACTATTTATCGTCCAATTTTCACCCTCGGACAAGACAATATTTTATACAAAAGACTTAATAACACTTAAATCAGCATCATAAGGCAACAGAATTTTTCTTTTTCAAAAATCTTTACTTCCCATTGCCGTTCTGCATTTTATATCCTCTGTACTGAGAACATTAAATGTTACTTTACTGCCCAAGTATCAAAACTCACCTCAAAAATGTATTGTTTCGTTACCTAATTTTATTCCTTCAGTGACACATGACTTTCTAAGACTACATTTCATTACCCTTTTGCTTTTGTTGAAGTTCATCTCCTTTCAAAACACTGTCAATTCAGTTGAATTGCTATTCCAAGTCCTTTTGTGTTTCTGACAGAAACACAATGTCATCAGCTAAACACATTGTTTTTATTTCGTCGCCCTAAACTTTAATTCCTTCTCCAAATTTCTCCTTGCTTTCCAACAGAGCTTTCTCATTGTAAACACTGTATAACATTGTGGAAGGGCTATAACTCGCTCTTACTCCCCTTCCATCCAATGATTCTCTTTCATGCCCTTCGACTCTGAAAACTACTGCCTGTTTTTTGTACAAGTTGTAAATACCCTTCCGTTTCATTTGATTTAACCCATTTGACTTAAGAATTTCAAAGAGTGTATTCCAGGCAGTATTACCAAAAGCTATCTCCAAATCTATAAAACCAAAAAGGTAAGTTGGCCTTTTCTTAATTTATCTTCTAAGAAAATCCGTAAGGGAGATATTGCCTCCCGTGTTCCAACGTTTCTCCTAAATCCAAACTAAACTTCCAGTTTTTTTTTTTTTTTTTTTTTTTTTTTTTTTTTTTTTTTTTTTTTTTTTTTTGGCTTATTAAACTGATGGTTCTGTATTTTTAACACTTGTCCGCGCCTGCTTTCATTGGAATTGTGATTAATTACATTTTTCTTCAAGTCTGAGAGTTTTCGACCAACCCATACATCTTGCACATCTGGTGGAATAGTTTTGTTATGTCTGGCGCAACCAGTAACTTCACTAGCTCGGAGAAAATGTCGTCTACTCCAGAAGTCTTACTTCCACATAGGTCTTTCAGTGATCTGACAAATTCTTCTCTCAGTACCGTATACTACTTTTTACCTCCATCTACTTGCTGTTCCCTTCTACAGTAATGTTCCATATTTCATTTCCTTTGTAAAACTCTTCTACATATTCTTTCCAACTTTCAGCTACCCTTCTTTGCCAGAAACTAGTTTACTATCCGAGTTCTTGATATTCATGCAGTTACTTTACGTGTCTTATTTTCCTGTAGGTGGCATCTATCTTTCTTCCTAGTTATATTTTCATCAGTCGACTTACATTTGGCGCCTAGCTACTCCTGCTTAGCCATTCTGAACTTACTGTCAGTCTCACTCTTTAGTCACCGGTACTTCGTTTTTCCTGCTTCATTTACTGCATTTAACGTTATGCTTTTCATCAGTTAAATTCTGTATTTACTGAGATATCCAATTATTTTTTTCTATGTCCTGTTTCTCTACTTATTTTATCATCTTCTGCCTTTACTCTTTCATCCCTCAAAACTACCTATTTGTCCTCTACCATGTTACTTCCCCTCGTTGGAATCAATTGTTTTCTAAGCCTCTCTCTGAAACACTCAAGAACCTCAGGTCTTTCAATGTATCCAGGTCCAATGCCTATACTTCCTATCTTCCTCTAGGTTTTTTAATATTTTTTATTTATTTATTTTTATTTTCAATTTAATGATGCATAGGAGGTAAATTAAGTTATTTACATAATTAAGGGAGAGGAAAACTTGACTGTGACAAGGAACTGGAATTCGGTAGTACGAAAAGGAAGAGAAGGAAAACATTAGGTAAACATGAACTGCGTTGGCTGGCGAAAAAGAATGAAAGAGGAAGCCACTAGGTAGTATATTGCAGAGAACATACTTTAGTCATAAGAAACACTTGGATGAAGATGATTGAAAAAGTTATATAACTGGAATTGACCAGGAGTCCCTGGAATGTTGTGATACATCCCCACTTGATCGTATTTGCCGTGTATATGAAACATGCAAGACTGGGTTCGAAGCGAAAATTGCAAGCACCTTTCTCTCTGTTAACGAAATAAAGAAGAAATACACGCACACTTACACAAACACACACACTGTGGATACACTGGGCCGGTAGAATATTTTGAAGAGTTGCTCAATATAGGTGAAACTTTTAGTAATGTATCAGATTACGATTTACAATAGGATAGAAATAATGATGGAAAGAGGCTTTCATTTGACAAATAGAGTCTATGGTTAGTAGATTGTGTGCATGGAAGATGCTGCGTAGTAGAATTTAAGTTGGAATTTTTAAAATACCTCTGCGTGTCAGCTCTGAAATGGTCAAATGGTTACACAGTATAAGCAAAATGACGAGAAAGTTTCCGTATGACTGGACGAAAGCAGTAATCACACCAATTTTCATGCATGGAAACAGAAAACATTTTACAGACACAGAGGTGTCTCTTTAATTAGAGCTGTAAGCAAAATATTCTCAGGTATTGTTGAAATAAAAGTGCTAATTGTAGTTGAAGAAGAGTTGGATGAAAATCAGTGAGGATTTGGCCTTAGAGGCTGTCAGAACCAGATATTTAGCTTAGTTGGATGAAAATCAGTGAGGATTTGGCCTTAGAGGCTGTCAGGACCAGATATTTAGCTTACGGCACATAGTGGAAAAGTGCAACGACTTGTACAGGAAATTTTATCTATGTTTTTGTGAATGTAGAACAGGCTATTGTATTATTCCTTGGAGGAAGTGCCAGTTCTACAAGATTATGGAGTAGAAGGAAAAGTTCTGCAGCAATTAAAGGTCTTGACGTAGATAGGCAGCACATAAAGTTGACTATAAACTGAGTTTATCATTCAGATTAGTGTCAGGGATAAGACAAGTCTATAATTTGTTACCACTGGTGTTCATATTATATATCGATCATCAGTCGAAAACTATAGAATGGCTAGATGAGATTAAAAAAGGTGAAATTAAAACAAACAGCCTTGCGTTTGTGGAAACCTTAGTAGTGATTACAAATTCCATTGAAAGGATTGGAACCTATTATTTGACAGCTGGAATAGAGATGTATGGGTTTTGGTATGAAAATCAGCATCTCCAAAATGAAAGTAACATTAATGTGATTGAGAAAGAGATTTAAATATACTGAGTTCTTAAACATTTTGGCGGGCCGGCCGCGGTGGCCGAGGGGACTGAGGCGCTCCAGTCACGGTCTGCACTGCCACTACGGTCGGGGGTTCGAATCCCCCTCTGGCATGGATCTTTGTGCCGCCCTTAGTATAAGGTAATAAGGTAGTTGATAAGTAGTTTGTAAGTTTAGGGACTGATGACCCCGTAGTTAAGTCCCATAAGCTTAACAAAGATTTGAACATTTTGGCGGTTTCAAGTACTTACGATGTATTTTTTCACAGGACGGCAACGTAGTGAAAGAACTGGAATCAAGTTGTAGCAAACCTAATACAGTGACCATTCAACTATGATCTACTTGTTCTGGAAGAAGGAAATTAGCACCAAGATTAAGTAGCAGTGAACGTTGAAACTTTCGCCCAACTTTATTGTATGGGAGTGAAAACTGGATGCAGGTTATTTTATTAATTAGTTTGAGGTACAGGTAGCAAAAATAGATAGGTAAATGCCAAGTGGGTGTCTATTATGAAGAAATAAGTGAAAAACTGGACATGAACAACACAGATGAAGGAATTAGAGTGAACAGGCTGGCCGGCCGCGGTGGTCGAGGAGACTAAGGCGCTCCAGTCACGGTCTGCACGGCCACTACGGTCGGGGGTTCGAATCCCCCCTCGGGCATGGATATTTGTGCCGTCCTAGTTCGCAAGTAGTTTGTAAGTTTAGGGACTGATGACCCCGTAGTTAAGTCCCATAGACTATACAAACATTTTTTTTTTATTTGAACAGGCTGAGATGGTGAGGGTCATGTTACACGCATATGAGAAGCAAGATTACCTAAAAGACTCGTGGGTTCGGCAGTAGAGAGTAGGAGTTGACGACGTTTACCAAGAAGAAAGTACTCTACTTGGATTCGGTCAAGAAAGATTTTGAAGTAAAAGGCTTAACAACAGATATACATCAATATTAATATTTTGTAGGCGATCGCAAAGAGCTTTATTAGCATTCTGCTCCAGAATGAACGTTGAAAGACACAATCAGGTAACGATGACGATGAATAATTCAAGAAGCTGAAGAATATTCTTGACTTACCTGTAAATTTTGGTAACGTATTATTAAACTGACATCTGGCGGCAAATGGTTCACAACAAGATAAAGTAAATGAAACAATAAACTACACAAATACTTGGACATTAACTTTGAAAGTTTACTGCTCTTGGTTTCATAGTATTATGTGGACGTGTTTAATCGTACAGGGATTACCATACCAATAAAATAAAGAACGCACGAGTGGAGCCAGTTATTCGTGCAGTATTTTCAATTTAATTCTTTCCACGGACTCATTTACATAACGAAAATTTCAGTTTGGTTTATGAACTCCACAAGGTGTTAAATGCGAAATGTATTTTGGTTTTCTTTTTTTCTGCTGTCAAACATTAGATACTGTGATATTCACGCCTCGTGGACCATATCTTTTAAATGTTGTAACACCTTGTAAATACTGTTGTGTTTACGATTGGCAATTCAATTTCAGTAGGTGACAGTGCGAAACAGTATGCATAATATCCACCAAGACCTTTGGCAAAGTGTGCAAGGTGTATGATGATCTTACCTAACAGGCGACGAGGTGGAAACATCCGCAACGAATGAATCGCTTGCACAAGTTTTTCAGTAACGGCACATAAATATTACTTCGGTATTTTTTTTTTCAGTAAGAAGAGGCGAATTCGGTCCAATGATACAGTAGTTTTTAAGGATCGAATAAATTCCAGTACATGGAGCCTCAAGGTGCTGACGATAGTCGAGAAATTCTTTTCTTTTTTTTTTTTTTTTTTTTTTTTTTTTTCTTTTCTTTTTTTTCCGTCTATAAGATCCGTAACAGCTGACTCGCATGGCGCAGTTGCGTCACAGAACTTTATTAAAAAGTCCTACTATTTGTTTTTGTAAGATGAAAATGGCTCCTCATTATACTTCGTCTTAATAAAAGGCAGTTCTTTCCCCGTGGGTTGCTTCTGTAGAAGGTGGACGTAAACATCCTTAGCATGCCACCGTAGTCCGCTTGTACAGAGGTAAACTGCCTGTAATACTTTTCCTTCTTAAATGCCTCGTATATACAACAGGTGCCTTCCAACATTATATGTTAGAGCCATCCACGCAACATTAACGAGCAGCTGTACATTCAGTGTAAGACAGGGGCAGGCGGCGCAATCTCTCTCTCTCTCTCTCTCTCTCTCTCTCTCTCTCTCTCTCTCTCTCTCTCTCTCTCTCTTTCTGTCTAACACACGCACAACCTCTCCTCCACACACCCCCTCCCCAAATATCGTAATGTTTCTGGAAAGAAGATGTCAGGTAAAGCTTCATTTCTGTAATTTATTTTTCCAACGACGTAAATTGTTCTACACTTGTATTTGCGACAAATGGAACACTAATACACTCGCTTTGGTTCCAGCGCATAAAAATCATAAGCCGTATGAAGAGCAAAATATTCTACAACAGCCTCACTTAAAGCTACCTCTCTATATTTAAGACATTTTAAGGACTGAATTTCTTCTTTGCCAAATCGCCTGAAGCAAGAATTATCCTTTATGTAACTAATTAACTTTGATGTTATAAGCTCACATCAGAAATGACAACCAAGGAACAGTTCAGCAGGAATTTCGCAACGCAGTGTATCTGCAGATTAATGATAATGTCAAAACTGTCTTACTCGTAGACTGATTATACAGTGAACGGCCTAATAAAATTATAGAGTCATGCATGTGTCAACACAGGACGGTGATCTGAGCGGAAAAGCCTGTACAACACAACAGGTTCTGCGCAGGTGTTAGGTCGTTAACTGCTATTACAATGGCAGGTAATCACAATTTAAGTGAGTTCGATCGTGTCGTTATATTCGGCGCACGAGAGATAGGGCACAGCATATCCGAAGTAGGTGGGTTGGGTATTTTCCCATGTGAGCAGTTCACGAGTGGACCGTGAATATAGGGAGTCCAGTAAATCATCAAATCTCCAACGTTACTGCAGCCAGAAAAAGGTCCTGCAAGAATGAGAACAACGACAACTAAAGAGAATCGTTCATTATGACACAACTGCAACCCTTCCACAAATTTCTGCGGATTGCAATACTAGGCAAACAAGAAGTGGCAACATTCGAAACACTTCTCGAAACATCATTCACATGACATTTCAGGGCCGATGGCCCACTCGTGTACCCTTTCTGGTTTCCCCGCTGGTTTTGATCTTCATAATTTTACCAGACTGTAAATGACGGCGTCATCTGCAAACAACCTAAGAGAGCTACCTAGATTTTCCCCTAAATCGTTCATGTAAAAAAGGAACAGAGGAGGACCAATGACACTACCCTGTGGAACGCCCGATAT
Source organism: Locusta migratoria (assembly GCA_026315105.1). NCBI lineage: Eukaryota > Metazoa > Arthropoda > Insecta > Orthoptera > Acrididae > Locusta > Locusta migratoria. The sequence continues at coordinate 100,052,894 of CM048748.1, read as the reverse complement.
CACCTCTGTTTTAGTCAATGCCTTACCATCGATTACTACGACCTGTGTCATCTCTGACAGAAAATCCCCTATCCAATCGCAAATTTGGGGCGATATACCATAACCACGCAATTTGATTAAAAGCCGTTTGTGAGGTACGGTGTCAAAAGCCTTCTGGAAATCAAGAAATACGGAATCGATTTGCGAACCCTTGTCGATAGCACCCATCACTTCGTGTGAATAAAGAGCTAGTTGTGTTTCGCATGAACTATATTTTCTAAATCCGTGTTGACCTTGGGTCAATAGATCGTTCTGTTCGAAATAATTCATAATATTTGAATACAGAATATGTTACAAAACCCTGCTGTAAATTGACGTCAATGAAATAGGCTTGTAGGTTAGTGGGTTACTACTACTGCTTTTCTTGAATATAGGTGTGACCTGTGCAACTTTCCAATCGTTTGCTACAGATCCGTCTATGAGAGAGCGGTTGTATATGGCTGTTAAGTAAGGAGCTATCGCTTCATCATAATCAGAAATCTAATGGGTACACAATCCGGATCAGCAGACTTGTTCTTGTTAAGTGGTTTTAGTTGCTGCACTACTCCGATATCTACTTCTACAAAATTACTAAAAATTTCCGGGCTGTTATGCCGTGGTCTAGTCGATTTATTATTAAAGCCCAACGTTTCGTCCCCGACTGCGGAGGACATTCTCAAGTGGGATCGTGGCACTTTTGGCTGTCCGATTCACACCTCCGCTGTCGGGGACGAAACGTTGGGCTTTAATAATAAATCCACTAGACCACGGCATAACAGCCCGGAAATTTTTAGTAATTTTGACCATTCCGGCCGTGAAAGTTTACATTTTACTATATCTACTTCTACGTTACTCATTACGGCCTCTGTTCGTAATTCGAAATCTGGAATATTGGTGACACGTACTTAGGCTTCCTGACTCATCATCTGCATCCATTCTTGTCCATTCCGTATACCGACGAACTACGGGAATTCCAGCAAGAATATTCGACATCCCACACGTCCAGAATTTTCAACAAAGTGACTCCAGCAACACTCTTCTTAGTTTGAACACCTACGCTGGGTACCAAAGAATATTATTGAGCATCTTTGGGATGCCTCGCAACGTGCTCTTCAGGATAGATACCCACTCCCTCGTAATGTTAAGGATTTATGGACAGTCCTGCAGGAGGCATGATGTAAATTTCTGCAGCAATATTTCAATATTTGTCGGGTCGATGCCACGTCGTGTTAAGGTTCTTCTACGTGCCCGCGGGTATCCCTACACGACGTTAATTAGGTGTAACAGCTTCTTTCGCTTTCCAGGGTACTTTTTAAAGTCAGCTTCTGCACATGTCTGACATAGTATTGCAGTGTGCATTCCACATGTTCTTTAAAAGTACTGAGCGATTTTTAAGATATTTCACAGGTCTTTTCGACGCTTCATCATGTATGTGATGTAGATCATTATTTCTTCACTGGTATAATTTTAATTCCAAAAGACAGATTTGGTCACACAGTCCATCTAGACGGATTTACCGAGAGTGAGCCTGCATGTAGAGTAACAACTGTTGTACTAGCAATAACATAAAAATAAATTGTATTTAATGTGGGAGCGAATTCCTACATTTCTTTTACGACAACGTGTGACAACGCGATAAAATTTTGTTGTACTAAATTCTAGATCCTATTTTGAGTGGGTAATTTATTGTTAAAGAAACGAAAGAAGTAAGTATATTGGCAATTTATCTTAATGAAGATTCCGTTAGAGCGGATGCCCCAAATACTCAGGGTCAAAATTGTTCGAACTGTAAACTGGATACAGTGAGAAAACGAGATGTCATTGAAAAATGAATCTTTAGATTTTTAATAAGGCTTTACGGCAACAACTCAAAATTGTAACAATACTCATCAGAGAGATCTTAATTCAAAGCAACTAGCGTTGTCACACGAAGAAACTAAAGCAGGACTCGAAATAACATGTCTGACGTTGCTTCCACTCCTTTCTCGGGGTGAGCGTACCGTTACTGTAAGGCCACCAAGATCTACACTGCATTTCTCCAAGCGCCTTTATTATAGGTCTTCTTGGTGGATCTTCTTCTACTCAATCTTCTCAAATTCTACTGTGTAAACAAATCTTTTTTATAGAATCTTGGCAGAATACCTGTGATTTGATCCAACTAGTTCTTGCTAACATTCTACCCATACTGACTATGAATTGCGATGAATTGTACGTAATTAGTTGAAATTTTCTTTGTGGATGCATTGGGCTCTCCAGGTACTACATAGTAAGCACATACACGTGTCTCTGCTAATTTTCCGTGTTTGAGAACTGACGAAAGTTTAAAAATACAACTGATCGTAACACACGCAAATTTCAGACCATCAGTACACCCTATCATCGTTGAAATGACAAATGCTTTGTGAAGATCCATAAACAGTTTCCGAACGTATGTAGCCCATGTGGTCAATTTTAGACCACTTGTTGCCTGAAATACCATTGCTTCCTTTTTGTTAACACGCAGACTACTACCCTTTAAGCAAGGTGTACTCAGATTCATTTTTGTTACCAACTAAATACTACATGTTTTTTTATTATTATTATTATTCAAACTGCATATCGTCCAAGTTCACTTCTGTACGAGGCTATACTCTCCGGAAGAAATAAATTTACAAAAGACTTCCTAACACTTAAATTCGTATCCGATCTCCACAATTTCTGTTTTTGTTGTTGGAAATCTGGATTTTATTTCGGCCACTATCTGTTACTTTGCTGCTCTAGCGGATCACATAACATTCTTATGCTTTCATTTAACGTGACTAGATTACAGTGATCGCGGATTCTGTTCAATCTAACTGCACTACACCTATTGCACAGCTTTAAAAGACTAATTTGGAGAAATTAGCTGAATCGGAAAAACTCGAGATATATTGAGATACTAGTGCAATCAGTAGAAATATATGTCGCATGGTACCAAGACATGCTTATTTTTTCTCGGTAGGAAGAAAAATTAGGGACACTTCAACATATTAGTTACAGCCTTAATATCTCCAAAAATGCAGGTATAGGAGCAAATATCGACTCTCAAGTAAACCCGCCCCATGGAAACATTCGATTATGATCCGATGTGAATATGTTATTGTGTAGAGCAAAGCGAGAGATACATACTTTTTTTACATATGACTATATGGTCATCGTGGGACGAAACAGTCCCTTGAAAACAAAATTACATTTTTGAATGAATACCGTTGAAATTTGAAATATAAGTTGTATGATTTTTGACGTGCGCCCAGATTTTTCAAAATCCCTTTGACTGCACTATTTTGTTTTCCACTTCGACTTCTGATTTACAGTAAATCGTATACTGTAGTTAATTCGAAATTCAGGCATTCTATGATGAAGTGGTAATCGAGAGTCGCATTTGTCAGAAATAGGCAACAATGGGTATTAACGACGATAAGGTCGATGTCTGGAAATGACAAAGAAAATAGTGTATTTGGAAACAACGACTTTATAACAGATTCAAGTACACCGTTTTACCGTCCATTAAAGTCTTATTTGATTGTGTATATCTGTTAGCGTTATAACAGTATCTAGTCGAACATATTGCGGCGCGTCTTCCGACAAAACGCTCGGCCCAGTGGTTATCATCGCAGATCGCTGTGCTTGCAGTCCATAGTTGAAATCCCGCCACGGGCAGAAGGAATTTATTTCTTTGTACTTAATATTTCTAGAATGTTCTACACGTTTCTTATATTTGATATACCTGTAAGTTCCAGAAAATTCTTTCTATATACAAATAGTGGAGCACTCCAAGCAGGAGTCAGTCTATACTGAGTGTATGCTTGTGTTAGTAGAAATAAACGTGTTCTAAGTGTAAAGTGTTGTGCTCTATTAACGACCAGCCTTCGAATTCCGGACCACCTTCAGTTTTTAACGTGACACTTTCTCGTGGAGGCTCCGGGTATCTATCCCGGCCTTATGAGCATCAATAAAAATAACTTATTAGCTTGCTCTACACTACAATATATTCAAAGCTGATCATTTTCGAAGTGTCCGTTTTGGGCACGTAAGTTAAAGGACTGGAGCACCTTCAGCCGTTGTGGAATTTTATTGCTAAGAGCTTTGTTTCATTGTGTCATCTTCATTTATTATGTTTCTTAGTCATAATGTGGATAAATATTAAAGTACTGGTGTCCATAGATAGTAGATGAAAAACCTAAAAATCTGTGAAAGCTGCCCAATGACGCTAGGGTAAGTGTGGCAGTTATTGGCACCTTAAGCGGATTCACGTTAAATAGCATGTATAATCCTGTTTAATTCTAGGCTGTAACTTTTTGTGTAAAACGCGCCGAGACCCTGTTATCATTATTGCCAAACGGCGATTGTAGTCGGCGAGTCGGCGTCATGTATGAAGGCGTCCACGTTTTCAGGCATTCTGCGCATCTCCCTCCACTAAAGCATTGGCAGCCAGTAAGTAGCCAGTAATACTCATTCTCTAGGCGTGTGACGCCACGCGTACGCAACGTTTCTCCGCTAGGCTCCACTGTCGGCGCTCGCTCGTAGCTCCCCTCCTCGCTTTCCCTATCGCTCTGGGTCAATTTGCCGGCCGCGGTGGCCGAGAGGATTGCGCACGGCTGGTAGAAACAACCGTGGGATTCAAATGTTCAAATGTTTGTAAAGTCTATGGTACTTAACTACGGGATCATCAGTCCCTAAACTTACAAACTACTTATCAACTACCCTATACTAAGGACGGCACAAATATCCATGCCCGAGGGGGGATTCGAACCCCCGACCATAGTGTCCGTGCAAACCGTGACTGACGCGCCTCAATCTTCTCGGCCACCGCGGCCGGCAACCGTGGGATTGCGGCACTTCAGTCACGGTCTGCATGGCCACTACGGTCGGGGGTTCGAATTCCCCCTCGGGCATGGATATTTGTGCCGTCCTTAGTTGTAGCTAGTTCATGAGTAGTTTGTAAGTTTAGGGACTGATGACCCCGTAGTTAAGTCCCATAAGCTTTACAAACATTTGACCTTTTTTTTGTGTCAATTTACGGAAGCTCCTTCCTACATGACGCCAACTATAACTTCGTATTTTAAATGTACAAATAAAGCACCGATTACTCGTACAGTTTCTATTTCTGCTACACGTACCCTATGTGACCGAACTGGGGAAGGAGGAAAACTTCGAATTAACTATAAGTTCCAGCGAAGAGTATTTATGTATCTCATGTTTATTTATTTATTTATTCTGTTCCATAGGATCCAGTTGAGGAGTGAGACTTCATGGTCATGGACAAGTCAATACACTAGTTGTTACACAAGAATGGTAATAGAATATTTTTAAGTAGTCCTATGCACACGATAATCTTAAGACAAAGTGAAAAGAATCAATAAAGAAGAAAAAATGAATTAGCTTAATTGTTTAACTTTTCTAGTAGTTCCTCGACAGAATAAAAGGAATGAGCCATGAGGCAACTCTTCAATTTAGATTTGAAAGCGTGTGGATTAGTGCTAAGATTCTTTAGTTCTTGTGGCAGCTTATTGAAAATGGATGCCGCAGAATACTGTACACATTTCTGCACAAGTGTCAAGGTGGTGTCATGCAAATGTAGATTCGACTTTTGTCTAGTATTCACCGAGTGAAAGCTACTAACTCGTGGGAATAAGCTGATATTATTAACAACAAACGACATTAAAGAAAAAAGTATTGTGACGCCAGAGCCCAAATTCTCAGACTACTGAACTTCGTGAACTTACGCCAGCTATTGCTCGACCCGCCTGTTTTTGAGCCAGAAATATCCTTTTTGCATCAGGCGAGTTACCCCAAAAAACAATGCCGTACGTCATTAATGAGTGAAAGTAACCGTAATAGACTACTTTTCGTGTTGAAAAATCACTTATTTCAGATATTGTTCTAATGGTAAATATAGCAGAATTTAGTTTTGGAACAAGATCCTGAATATGGGCTTTCCATGAAGCTTACTGTCTATATGAACCACCTAGAAATTTGACCTGTTCAGTCTCACTTATCATATGCCCATTATGTATAATCAAAATGTCAGCTTTCGTCAAATTATGTGTCAGAAATTGTAAAAACTGAGTTTTACTGTGATTTAACATCAACTTGTTTTCTACAAGCAATGAAACTATCTCTTGAACTGCATTATTTGATACTGTGTCAATATTATGAGGAACATCCTTCATCACCAAGCTGGTATCATCAGAAAACAAAAAAAAATTACAGTCACCTGTTGTACTCGATGGCATATCATTTATGGTCCCAAAACTGAGCCCTGGGACACCCCACACTTAATTGTGTCCCATTGGGATTGTACGTCTTGGCCATTTTCTTCGCTGCGGAGAATTACCTTCCGTTGTCTATTATTAAGGTAAGAGGTGAACCAGTTGTGAACTACTCCCCGTATTCCATAATGTTCCAACTTCTGTAACAATATTTTGTGATCAACACAATCAAACGCTTTTGTTAAATCAAAGAAGACGCCTAATGTCCGTAGCTTCTTATTCAACCCATCAAGTGACTCACAGAGAAACGAAAATATAGCATTTTCTCTCGTTAAACCACTTCTAAAACAAAACTGTACGTTTGACAACAAATTATGTGAACTGAAATGATCAATTAATCTTGAATAGACAGCCTTTTCAATAACTTTAGAAAAAACCGATGGCATAGAAATAGGTCTATTTGTCTACATTATCCCTTTCTCCTTTTTTGTAAAGTGGTTTCACTACTGAGTACTTTAATCTGTCAGGAAACTGATCATTCTGAAAGGAAAAATGACAAATATGGATTAGTACTGGGCTAACATATGGAGAACAGTACTTTAGAATTCTGCTAGATGCCGCATCATATCCACAAGAGTCCTTAGTCTTTAGTGATTCAATTATTGACTCAATCACCCCTATGGAAGTATCATGAAGGACCATTTCAGGTAACAGCCACGGAAAGGCATTTTCTAAAAATGTTATATGATTACCTGTAGAAACTAGGGTTTTGTTTAGTTCCCCTACTATATTCAGAAAGTGATTATTGAATATTGCACAAATATCTAACTCGTCAGTAACAGAAACATTTCTACTACGCACTGACGTTATATTTTATACCTGCTGCTGCTGACCAGACACTTCCTTCACGACTGCCCAGATAGTTTTAATTTTATCCCGAGAGTTTGCTATTCTTTTTGCATACCACATACCTTTTGCATTCTTAATGACATTTTTCAGAACCTTACAGTACTGCTTGTAATGAGCTACTGTATCTTCACTCTGACTGCTTCTAACATTTTGATACAATTTCCGCTTTGTCAGACACCCTGGCTGCCTGTTATTGGAAGTACCCTGTTTTCAGCGTTCTAGCGGAAAACATCTTTCAAACAGCATAAGAATTCAGAAAAGCATTATATTTATTATCTGGATTATCAGCACTATAAACATCCTTCCATTCTTGTTCCTTAATTAGGCTTAAAAAGGTCTCAATTGTAATTGGATTAACTTTTCTGATTAGTTGATATTTATGTTTAACATTTGTTTGAGAACAAATACTTTTTAGAATTAAAACTTGGGCATCGTGGTCTGATAGGCCATTTACTATTCTGCTGACAGAGTGCCCCTCTAATAATGAAGAATGAACAAAAATATTGTCAATGGTAGAACTGCTATTACCTTGCACTCTCCTCGGAAAACACTACTGTTTGCTTCATATTATAGGAATTAAATAGATCTAACAGCTGTCTTTTTCTTGAGCTATCACCTACACAATTAATGTTGAAATCTCCCACACATTTAAATTTTATACTTCCTATTCAGTGAACCCAGAACCAATTCCAGCTTGTGCAGAAACATTTTAAAATCTGATTCAGGGGACCTATAAATAACAACTATTACTAGTTTAGTTCAATTAACATTAACAATGTATTACTGTTAAGGAATACTGACACATTTTTTTATATCGACAAGAGATAACCCGGACTTGGTCTAAGAAAATAAACATTTTACACTATACTTGTGGCTGATCGCTGTTTTAATTATAAATATTTAAGTAAAATAAAATGAATTCACCTCCCTTCACAAAATGTGTTTCATTTTACACAATGCATTTCGATCGCTGAGTGCTCACAATCAGGTGCCTCTATGAATTATTATACATTGTTTATTGTTTATTGTTTACGTAACACCCAGAAGATGGCCGCTTGCAATAGTGGCCGAAACGTCGGTGAAGTATTTGATATATTGACGATGCGGTCCAACACCCAGAAGAGTTTTATAAACAATGACAACGGCCGCGGAAGCCTTCGTTTACATTTATTATACATGTTTAAAGGCGGCGCCTGTATAATAAATCATAGAGGCACCTGATTATGAGCCCTCAGCGCTCGAAATGCATTATGTAAAGTAACACAATTTGTGAATGAAGGTGAATTCACTTTATTTTACTGAAGTACAACAGTCACGGAACATCACTGGCAATAATGGACGAAATCAAAGAGGTATATAAAAGCATAGAAAGGCTACAGGCAAGTTACAGCGCTCTGGGTGGCAGCACTAAGCAACACTGGGCGCCATATTTGAGAACGGCAGTTTGAAGCAGCAGCGTGAGCAGACGCTTCTGTTTGTAATCTAAATTGACGTGTAAGCGCTATTATTAGTGGTAAATCAAGCCCAGTGTATGTTCGGCGTACAATTGCAGCAACTGCAGTTATAAAACTGTTGGAATATCATACATAAAGAACGAGATTTGTAATTATATAGGTCTTTGTGTATCAGCGTCTATTTGTCTATAAATATTCATTATATTTAACTTTCGCATTTACCAAGTATCAAAATTATGTTTACCTTACGACCATCAAAAAGCTAGGCAGAGGATGGATGTATTTGGTGTCTTTTAGTGTAATGACAGTTGTTTATATAGTGTACAAAAGCATATTAACCACAGGGTAGGTAGCCTAGGTATATGAACTGTAATTCAACTATTCTTTATACAAATTTCCTTTGAAAAAAACAAGGAGTTGCTAACCCAATGCGTAACCAGAATGAGGCGCGATAAGTGGCAGCCTACAAAGTATAGTTACACATGCTCTTGTCATTTTGAAGGAAAGTTATGGATGCTACCACCGATCGAAAGCGGCTATTTGCAAATGCCATTCCAACACTATTTTCGTTTCTTGAGCACCTACAGAAACCAAAAGCTGTAGGAGAGTACCAAGGAAACGTCAAATCGTGGAGAGTTTGATAAATACGTAATGTACTTCAAAGCATGAAACATCATTTGAGCCGTCCGCGGTGGCCGAGGGGGCTGCGGCGCGCCATTCACGTTCTTCACGGCCACTACGGTCGGGGGTTCGAATCCCCGCTCGGGCATGGATATTTGTGCCGTCCTTAGTATTAGCTAGTACATAAGTAGTTTGTAAGTTTAGGGACTGATGACCCCGTAGTTAAGTCCCATAAACTATACAAACATTTGAACATGTTTTGAATCATCATTTGAACCACAGGCAGGATAAAGGTAATTAAAGACTTTAAAGAAATTTGCCTGTATTCATAGGGAAGATATGTCGGCAAATACAAACGATTATTGACATGATAGTAACATCAAATAATGCAGCAGTGCAACGATTGTAAACATTACACTTACGATGCAGTAGTAAACGAGAAATGCTCTTCGTAGTGGGAATTACTTTCCGAATTGCGTCGCCCAGAAATTAAGGAAAAATCAAGACTGGCAATGATTAATATAAAACCTATGATTCTTTGATAACATAAAAGGCATCGAATAATCTTTATATTGTCTTTTCGGGTGTCAACCACTGTTTTGAAAAGGCGATGTCATTGTAAATTTCGAGAAGCGTCGTAGATGTTTTTTTAAATGTTTATTTATATTTTGTTTTAAGATTTACATTTTTCAGGTGCGTAACATTCATTTATAATGATTAATATAAAACCTATGATTCAGCGTTAGCAGACGCCCAAGTAACACCTGGCGTGTCACTGACGTTCTCAAAGATGGCGGCAACCTTTTCAATTGGCTTCCACTATGGCGGCGCTGTGGCCAGTCTATGTTGTTTATATAGGTCTTTGGACGAAATGAAGAAACTTTATTAAGATACAGAGATCTTTGCTGGGTGGGGAACGAAAGGAGGAAACAGAGCGTGGGGACACGAAGCCGGCTGACCGACCACCTCCACCCTACCCGAGTATCGAAAGAAATGACACGATGCAACTATTACAACTTTTCACATGTTTCTTTTCCAAGAGGGGCGCGTGTGGGCAGATGCAGAGAGATATCTCGGACATATCCCCACGAAAAAGTTTGACACATTTGCTTCGGCTGCGGCGACTGTGTCGCGCGCAGAGGCAGCTGTCAGCGGCGGATGTTTCCGCGCGCCTGCCCGCGCCGGCACGCGTGCGTCTCGTCCTCTCGAAATCGCGCCCGAGCGCGCCTAAAGGGCTTCAATCGCATATTCGCCGCACGCGGCCCGCGCGCTCTCGGGCCTCGCTACCCCCACCCCTCCGCCTCCCTCCCCCCACTCCGCGCCCTCCCCTCTCCCACCCGGCCCGCCGGAGAGCTGCGCCGATCTATCAGCAGAATTGGTTGGGGAATTGTGGCGCGCCCCTCGTGATTGATGCAAGAGCGGCCGCTCGCTCTCGGCGCTGCGCGGCTGGGGTGACAGCGTGTGGTTGCCGGGCGACGCGCAGGGACGAGCCGAGCCGAGCCCGGCCGAGCCGGGCCGAGCGCGCCCTGAAACAATTACGCAGCGGTTGCGCCGACAGCGGCGCCGTGTTGGCCGCCGACATCTCGCCGGCGTGTAGCGGTACGGCTGCGGCTTCATTACGCGGGCCCGCAATTTATCATGCAGTGCCGTGTCACTTGTACTCCGCAGGCCAGATTAATGAACTGACGCTGCGGCACTGAGGCAGTGACAATATGGAGACAGCTGAACATTACCCTCCATCAATTTCTAGTATTTGCCCATCTTCGATAACACGTAAAGCTGTTCGCCACGTCACCTGGTGGAATAACAATATCAATACAGAAATATTTTAAACCTATTGGACCAAACTGGGATGCTTATATATTTATTTATCGTATGGCATATGACAGCAGCATATATAAAAATATAATTAAACAAAGAACAAGAATATATATATTCAAATATCAGTAAAAGATTGTACAAGAGCTTATTTTCGGTACATGTGAGTGATCAATGATATATTATGACAGAACACTTGGAATTACGACATGTGTCATGTGAGACAAGCTCTTGGCTACACATCAATGTCCAGATCTTGAATCCACTTCATAGCCTGAGGTGTGGCTTCTATAAAGTCCTCAGCAGAGCCACTATATTTTCTTTTTGAACACGCTCTTATGATGTGGTCCAGCGTCTGCTCAGGTGCTCCACAATCACAACTTGGGCTGTCCGTGAGTCCAGACTTTTCTTGCCCTTTTAGTTCTTTTGAGGGATCACTTATGAGGTGATGATTACAGACTGAATTCTCCCACTCCTTTTTCCAGTTCTCTTTTAGGTTGAAGGTGACCTCTCCACTTATACAGCAGTTATTCCATATCGGCTTTCATGATGTCAAACGGTAATTTGGCAAATTTTGTATTACATCCTGCGTAGGTAAACATTTTCCTTCATTCATTTTTACTATTTTTTCCCATTCTTTAAAAGATGCTTTTTGTCTTCTTAATTTTGGGGGAGCTATATTAGCGATGACGGAGAGCCACGGAGTTGAAGTAGACTTTAATGTGATGGTCATCAGCCCCTACACTTACACACTACTTAAACTAATCTAAGGACAACACACACCACACACTCATGCCCCAGGGATGACTCGAAACTCCGACGGTGACCAACCGCGAGCTCCGCACCTAGGAGCCTTAGAACGCTGGGTCTCTCCACCGCGGCTTCAATACAGATGCCTCACTGAATTATAGTCACATACAAGTGTTAGGTGTAGTATTGATTTAGATTGGAGGTACAGATAGGTTCGCCATTTAGTATCGAACATGATGCAAGCTTCCCAGAATCCGATAGCCTGCTTGCGTTGACTGAGGTCAACGACGGATTAGTCCCCTGGGGTATATTTGTAATTATCACATTCTTCATGACTGCTTCACAAGACGAAGTTTCGACTTTGGCTACCGCTACACAGCAACTGTAAGAAATGCTGCACTGTGTGCATGAGAAACGATGACACTCTGTAAGAGAGCTTGTATACAGTTGGAGAAGGAGGACCGGAAAATTTTAAGAGACATATGGGGCACTAAAAAAAATGGGGATCTCTGGATACACAGAACACGGGAGGAACTGTATGAAAATTTTGAACCTATATTGAGCGAGATACGGAAAAGGAGGTAACGATTTGTTGGGCACATCATGAGGATGGACGATGACAAATTGACTAAGAAGATATGGAATGCAACATTTGAAACAGCGAACAACTAGGTGAAGGAAGTCAGAGATGACTGGAATACTGTAGGAATAAAAGAAAGGAATCTGCAGGCACTGCAGGACAGGGAGAAGTATAAACGGTTGGTGGACGGTCACGGGTGGCCGGACACCAAAATCAGAGTCATCGTAACAGAAGAAGAAGAGAGAGAATGAATAGGTATTGGGAAGAAAGAAGACGTGCTAAACAAGCCACACGTGTTCCTGAAGGGTCCTAACGAAGCAGAAGAAGAAGAAGGTGTACTAATGACAGAGATAAACGCTTCAAACCAAGGACAGTAAAATAATTATTTATTTATATTTTCTTTTCAGATTTAGATTTTTCAGCTCGGTTAGATTCATTTATAAGTTCAGTTGCAGTTTAAAATAGAATTATTAGTTATGATTTCGTGATCTTCGTAGTAGAAAGGTACGTAAATAGATATTTTAAGCATTTTCCAGAAATTAAGCTCCACCATCAGTGTCTTCAACACATTCGCTGCACTGCAGAAGCCAGCCGTCATTTCGCGGCCAGTTCAAACTAATTATTATTTAATAGTTCAGCGAAGGCAGTTGAAAAGAATACGACATTAAATAAAATGTTTGTTAAGCTTATGGGACTTAACTGCGGAGTCATCAGTCACTAAACTTACAAAGTACTAGTAATCCTACTTATACTAAAGACAACAAAAACTTCCATGCCCGACGGGAGGATTCGAACCTCGGACGGGGAACGTCTTCGCGAATCGGAGCATAGAGCCTCAATGCGCTCGGCTACTCCGCCGCGGCAATGGGATATTAACCATTAAATTTTCAACATGGAATGCGAACCTGGACTCAATCTGCATTAATGATTATGACATTAGCTTAAATGATATAAACAGGCTGAAAGTGGCTAACCTACGATTGATTTTGTGTGAATAATCAGATTCTGTAGTTAATTTTGTGGAGAATATTTGTAGCATTTTACACTGTGGCGTCAAACAAGCCAATTCCCAAATGCTGCACGTGTTATACCGACGATGTCAGTTTTTTTCGGTAGGTGTGAAAAATTGTCAGTCTTTGACATAGATTTCTCTGGTAAAATTAAATCAAATAGCTACGTTTTTGTACTCAATCGATGCGGAATTTAATGATCTACATTTTCTGTAACTTTAGCCTTTTCGATTAAAAGCTTAGTTTTCGAGGAATTTGAAAAAAAAAAAAAAAAAAAAAAAAAAACGCTGTGGAGTAGCCGAGCGGTTTAAAGCGCCTCGCTGCGGAGCGCGCGGTTGCTCGCCGTGGCGTGTGTTGTCCTTAGGTTAGTTTACCTAGGTTTAAGTAGTTTGTAAGCTACGGACTGATGACCACGCAGTTTGGTCCGATAGAATTACAAACATTTGAACATTTTGAACAAAAAATCTAGATAAAGTTCGAAATTTCGCTGATTTTCTTTTCATCACACCTGAAGCTCCACTCAGAAATCGGGGCAAACTCAGATTATTCATTACAGAAGCCTACTTGAGTGATTTAAACAGTTTACAGTTTTCCACTAATTTTTGTAAGGGACAATCCTAATTTTACTGGCCTGTGAAGCGAATGTCACGCAGTGGTTCCTTCGTGTTCGAAATCAAATCAAAATCATGAGGAGCTAATTCCGGCGAGTATGGTGAATGGTACAGTACGTGCAAGTCCCATCGACAGAACAGAACATCCACAGCTTGCCTTGTACACGCCCGCGCATTGTCGTACTAAATGATGGGTGGGTTGCGCAGAAAGTGTTGCCGCTTCTTTCGCAAAGCTTATCACAGGTGATATTCCAAAAAACGAACTGTATTACTATGCACTGACGGTCTGTAGTGGAGAAACGTAATGCAGTACGATAACAACATCACAGTCGTGCACGAGAATCAACATACTGGATCTCTGCGGCACTTTCAACTTTCGTGGCGACCCAAATGACGCCATTCGTTGAACTGGCGTATCAGTTTTGGCTCGTACTTGGTCCTGTTTCGAAAACATATTGACACTTATGTTAGTCTGCTCGCTCACAAGTGACCGTGCTTCCATCGACTGTGCGCATGCCGGTGAAGTGGTTTGCTCACAGGTAAGGTAGGTATGTCAACAACGTGTGCTATCAGCGACACTAGTAGATTCCAATGTATAGTGTGTCCGCAGCAGTGTTGCCATTATTTGTATTCCAACCCTCGAAGTTCAGACAGGAAGAGGATAGAGGATTTCGAAATGTTGTGCTGAGAAGAACTCTGAAGATTAGGTTGGTAGATCACGTAACTATTGAAGAGGTACTGAACAGAATTGAGGAGAAAAGACGTTTTTTCTTACCTTGATTAAGAGACGGGATGGATTGGTAGGACACGTTCTTGGACATCAAGGACTCATGAATCTAGCATTTTAGAGACGTGTGTGGGGAAACAATCGCAGAGAGAGACCAAGAGACGAATATAGTAAGGAGATTCAAATGTTGCAGTTCTTATGAGGAGATGAAGAGGCTTGTTCAGGATAGAGTAGGGTAGAGCGCTGCATCAAACCAGTCTCCGAACTGCAGACCATAACAAGAACAACAACAAATCATATTACCACGTTTTTCTCATCTTCCGAAGGAATGAGGATGGAGAGGGGGTGGAGCTGTAGCCACAAAGCCATTCCCTTTCGCCCCCCCCCCCCCCCTTCCTGAAGTCGCCACTATGTAAACCTCTGCCAGGCTCTAAAAAGTGAGTTGCAGTGTACATATGTTGATGTTGGTCAATAGATGGGAGATCCTCTTGGATGAAGAACATGTCAAATTATTGCACTAATATAACGGCATTATCTTTCCGCATACATCCAGAAGTGGGCTTCCATGTCCACCTACCACCCAAAAGCATTTATACATGTCCCATGTGCGACTGATTAATTTAGTGCCGGCCGCAGTAGCCGAGCGGTCTGTGGCGCGCCAGTCATATTCTGCACGGCCGCTACGGTCGGTGGTTCGAATACCCCCTAGGGCATGGATGTTTGTGTCGTCTTTAGTATAAGGTAGTTAATAAGTAGTTTGTAAGTTAAGGGACTGATGACCCCGTGGTTAAGTCCCTTAAACTTAACAAACATTTGAACATTTTTATTTCATTTAGTAACCATAATGCCAACAGCAATCTGCGGCATGACTCTTTAATTCATTTCGCACTAACATGTTTCACTATGGCTCGCTAATCATCCACAACTTTCTGTATATTTAGCTGTAAAATCATGTCTCATTGCAATATGCTAAAAGAGACTACACTTTTCTTTTAGGCCGGCCGCGGTGGCCGAGGAGACTGAGGCGCTCCAGTCACGGTCTGCACAGCCACTACGGTCGGGGGTTCGAATCCCCCCTCGGGCATGGATATTTGTGCCGTCCTAGTTCGTAAGTAGTTCATAAGTAGTTTGTAAGTTTAGGGACTGATGACCCCGTAGTTAACTCCCATAGACTATACAAACATTTGATTTGATTTTTCTTTTAGGACAGGTAAGGAGCTTATCTTGAGAAATCGTTTACTTTCATCAAGATAACTATAGACTGTTTTTCATTTATTTCTTTTACTGTCCATCTAGACCTAGTTCGTAATTCTAAAAAAATTTAAATATTCCTGCAATCACCTTAGATGTAAACTTCGAAGGCCACAATCCTACGAAGTTATTTGAGCACAATATAAATATAACTGTATTGTGTTCCATTAACATTAAAAGATGATTTTTGTATTTGGTCTACCAAAACAACTGACAGTGACAAATTTAGAGAGCGTGTATAATGCAAACTGACAATACCAAGAAATGCGATGCGGAAAAAGAAAATGTTGTGTTGAAGTTTTATATAACAGTTACGACGTATTCTCTGGAGGTTTCTGCTTTTTCTGCTGTGTAGCAAACTACGCCCTTGAAACTGTAAGATAAACATTTCAGAAAAGAAAATAATGTTCTAAAATTCGTTTCAATAGAAGAGTGTTGAAGCGTATTGACGGAGCACTGTCACGGATGTTTCTCTTGATACTTTCCTGTTTCTTGAGTCTAATTACTACGAACTTTATAAAAAAAAATAGTGAAATATCTTTTGAGTGGATATGACCTCCAGGCTTCGTGGTATCCATACTCATAAATCCGTTCTGTAATTTTGTTCATGACTTGGAAATTTATTAAGTTGTGTTCACATGACTTTGTCGCGGTGGTCGGTAAAAAGAATGTTCAAATGTTTGTTAAGCTTATGGGACTTAACTACGGGGTCATCAGTCCCTAAACTTACAAACTACTTATGAACTACTTACGAACTAGGACGGCACAAATATCCATGCCCGAGGGGGGATTCGATCCCCCGACCGTAGTGGCCGTGCTGACCGTGACTGAAGCGCCTCAGTCACCTCGGTCACCGCGGCCGGCGTAAAAAGAATAATGTTGTCTGTTTTCTTATTTGTATTACAATACAAAATCAACAAGAAAGGACGCACATCGCAGCTAAATTTACTTGGAATGTAACGCTTTGTAGTAAGATCAAATGATTGTAAATGTAGCTCAAGGTGAAATCAATAAGATCGTTGTTCGTTACTGTGGTCTTCAGTTCGAAGACTGTTTGATGCAGCTCTGCGCCCTACTCTATCCTGAGAAAGCCTCTTCACCAGATCGGCAACCCACATCCATCTGAATCTGCTTACTATATTCGTCTCTTGGTCTCTCCCGGCGATTCTTCCCCCACACATTTCCTCCAGTCCCAAATTTACGATTCCTTGAATGTGTCCTACCAATAGATCCCATTTTCAGTCGAGGTATGACGAAAAGTACTTTTATCCCCATTTCTGTTCAGTACGTCTTCATTAGTTACGTGATCTACCCTCCAAATCTTCAGCATTATTCTGTAGTACCAGCATTGTTCTATAGTATCTCTATTAACTTCTATTATCTCTATTTATCTTCCATGTTTTACTCGCGTACAAGGCAAGACTCCACACAAATGTCTTCAGAAAAGGCTTCCTGACATTTAAATTAATATTCGATATTAGCAAATTTCTTTTTTACATCATGAAATCATAATTACCTCTTACCACCGTTGTTGTATATGTCCGCTGCTACTTGCTTCTGCATTGAATCAAAGACATTCCGGATGTATTTCGAAGAGTCCATGCTGTTTCCACATTTTGCCAAACATTGTGTGTTGTAGCAGTGGATCGTGTGTCGATTATTGATATGCAAGAGATCAGGCGAAAAGGAAGGCCAATGGGTGACGAAGAAAACTTGATCACTGCCTGTCTCGCATGGGGAACAACTAGCATCAACAGTTTAGGTACGTGAGGCTGGCTACTCAATACACAGCACAGCGTCCCAGCGGAGTGCGGGAGTGACGTCCAGTATCATTTCAACCCGTAATAGCGGCGACAGTACCAGTATCCTGCTGTATAAGACAAATGTTCAACGGTGTCTCACCACAGTATCTCAGACGCTAATCCGTTCATTATGGTGGTGCAGGTAGAGTAAAGATGGGATCGATATTACAGACGGCATTCTTTCAAGAGACGGATCAACATTCTGCCTACACATATTCCCCCCGTCACGCTTTGCAGGTGCAACAACCAGCCAGCGTTCATCTTGGATGGCGCCTGTCGTCCCTCCCGTATCTTTGGATATTGCTGAAAACCACATTGCCACAGGATAATACGCGGCCACACATGAGAGTCAATGTTGAGGTCTTCTTCGTCAACCATCGGACTGCACTGCCTCCTTGGCCCCCAGTTTTCCGTCTCCTGACCATCGTAAACGTCGTGTCGACGATTATGGATCGACTAGCCCGTGATTAACAATCCGCAACTACTTTAGATATCTGTGTAAATATGTGGCAGCAGCGGGGACTGATATACCCCAACATCTCTCTCAGAGCCTCTTTTATTAAATGCCATAACGTATATCACTCTTTCTGACAGCAGTGGCCTCAGTGATCAATACTGATATCAAAACATTCTTCACTTTTCAATTCCGTGTTCTTTTTACAAGGATGATTTAGAGATTCTTAGACTCGTGGAGCATATGGAAAATTACAAACCTCGGGGGAGTGGCCGAGCGCATAGAGGCGGTATGCTCCGATGCGCGTGGTTGCTCCCCGCTGGGGATTCGAATACTCCTTCAGGCATGGATGTTTGTGTTTTCTTCATATCGTCTGCTGGCGGAGAATGAGCCATATTATTTTATCGTCTCTACTACCACACTACTACAGAGCTCTACCACAAGTGCCGTCTTCTTGCAGCAGAACGGCCTGACCATATTATAATGTTCCGACCTGCCTATTAATTTTTGAGATTAACAAATTAACAGAAGGAAGAGGTTTGATGTTATAAGATATGAAAGATCCAAATCAGAAAATTACGGGAACAATTTTGGAAAATTATTACATGTATTTAAATGAAATAGCAAGCTAATTAACGGTGGAGTGTTGTGCAGGCAGAACATTTCAAAAAGAATCGACGAGCGGTTACCTTTAACAAGACGGTGGTTGAAATTTGGCTGTAAATGAAATTTAAATTTGGCTGTAAATGAAATTTTTATAATATAATAACCACTCTTCGAACAGTGGAAGCCAATCGTCAATATAAAACTACGACTCGTGTAGCAGACCGTAAAGTAAGAGAAGTGACATGATAAAATTCTGATACGAACATTACGTAAGTCGAACACATCGAACTTCCAAAAATTTACAAGAAAATAGACTGCATATTCTATTGCCGGTAAATAATAATATGGAATAAATTTTGAAAAAAAAAGTGGCAGGCTACAAGAAATATTACCATTCAGTATTAACTAAAAAGGTGCCATCCATTGTTGCGGTGATGCAACAAAGCTGAGGAGTGAGGAAAAGGCAAAATTAATAACAAAAATTCATAAGTGCGAATTTAAGTGAGAGGTGGGGTTTATTTATAAAAGTAAGATCCGCGCACACCACATATATTTACCTCACTATACAAAATTCACATATCGGCGGCCACATAAAATGATAAAGTACAGCTCTCGTCTGCAAGATGCTATCACTACGAAGTACAAGCCAAGAGTAGTTACTATCTAACATGATGTCCCATGATTTTTAGTGGTAATTCTAGTTACGTCTTTCAGTCTCCGTCAGTCAATCACACGGATCCTATACGATCTCATCCCATTTCCACACCTCCTTAAATTCCTGGGACGTATCCGTACACTCTATGTCTGCAAGATGCTATCACTACGAAGTACAAGCCAAGAGTAGTTACTATCTAACATTATGTCCCATGATTTTAGTGGTAATTCTAGTTACGTCTTTCAGTCTCCGTCAGTCAATCACACGGATCCTATACGATCTCATCCCATTTCCACACCTCCTTAAATTCCTGGGACGTATCCGTACACTCTATGTCTCCCGAAAAATTGAGACCCACCACCCTCTCGTTTCCCCCCTCTTAAATTCTGGGCCTCTGCCATGCCTTCACCTCCACACTCTCCATATTCTTTCCGATGGTAACTTCCACCAGCTTCCCCTCCCGGATGACACCCTCCGTCCTGACATCTCCCCCTCCCTCCAAACCTAGGCCCTCCCCATATTTGAAGCGCCTCGTCTGCCACCTCCTTTTCCCCATCCCCCGCTTGGCTTTCCCTTTCCTAGCCACCTCCCTGTGGAGTCCTTACGTCCCCTTTTCCCCTCTCTATCCTCCCTTTCCCACCCCTCACTGCCTACTCTCCTCTCTCTGTCTCCTGCAGTACCTGTGCAGTGATTTTAACACTGTCAGTAGAAAGTGTTTTGTGCTTCTGTGTGATTTTTAAGAATTCAACAAGCGCCGAACAGGCAGAACAGGTGTTGCCATATATTTTATGTAGTGTCCGTCGTCTCATCAGCGTTCTGTGTATTCGTGTCAACACCAGTGTTTTTAGCCACTGTCAGCCTGCCATACCTGGGAGCTTTAAAATATCAATAAAAATAATGAAATAAAAGCCGGACACAATTTCTCTCTCCCTCCCTCCGTCTCCCTCTCTTTCTCTCTCTCTCTCTCTCTCTCTCTCTCTCTCTCTCTCTCTGTGTGTGTGTGTGAGTGTGCCACGGCGGAAAGCATTGAGGCGCTGTGCACCGATGCGCGAGGCCATTCCCCGACGGGAATTCGAACCTTTCCTCTGGCATGGATGTTTGTGGTGTATAATATAAGTTAGTTGATAAGTAGTTTGTAAGCTGAGGGACTGAGGGCTTTGCAGTTAAGTTCCATAAGCTCAACAAACATTTCAACATTTTGTGTGTGTGTGTGTGTGTGTGTGTGTGTGTGTATGTGTGTGTGTGTGTGTGTGTGTGTGTGTACGCGAGCGTGCTGTAAGAACCGTATCTTGCCTAGTCGCAGATCTGGACCTTTTACAGCGCCTGTGGTGATGTAATAAAGTTTAGTAGACTTTCGATCCCCTTCGATTTACGGTGTTGTTGTTATTCTTGGTTTTAAGAGATTTACGATGTAATTAAAAAGGTGATTCTACAGATAACTGCACAGAACATACCTTTTTTCGTTAGTGATAGTGAATTTTTACCGATGTTTCTACGTATTTTGTAAAAGTGGTGGTGAAAATATGTGGCACGCCTTTGAATTAGCTAGAATGAAACTACCTCGTATGTTATGTGTAATGAACCGAAAAATCTGCAAGTCCCTTGCCAGATTTGTAAAAGATATACCGTTAAAAATACGATAATGTTCCACAAAGTAATGTTGAGGGGTAGGTTTTTGACAGTTACGTAGAAGTATAAAAGTACCAAGATCGTATAAAAGTGTTGTGACGGTGAACTCGACTGAAAAGTGGGCAACATATCACTTAGAGCGTTACAAGCCATTTCACTTGGCTGGAGACCTTAACTGACATTTTCTTACTATAAAGCCCGTGTTTTACACGGATCTCGACTCCTGAGAGCCTGCTTTCGGAGGACAAGGGCGTAACTTGCTGCTCAGTTGACTGCCGGCGTATTCGAGAGCGAATGTCAGGCTACCATTTCTGTGTGTGTGTGTGTCGCAGCCGCCGCTTTCCATACGGCGTCCAGCGCAAGGCACGTAAAGTGGACGATCAGAATCGTCGTTTTATTCGATGCTCGCCTCTCGGCGAGGACTGTATATGTCAGCGACGACACGGCCCCAGTCCATTAAAGTGTGCGGCACTTAATCCGACGGCGAGCACCAGAATTCCGGTCGGTGTGAACCGTAAAGAAACATTTTAGAATTCGGCATTAGTAGCGCGAGGGGTCCAAGCGAGTAAGTTACGCCCTGCTAAGGCCGCCCGGACAAGTTGCAACACGATGGGATAGGATACCGGCGCGCGGCGAATAACGATCTGCGGAAACGGCGTTACTGTCGTATAAAGAGCGCCGACCCGATCGCCGTAAAACGCACCGCGGCCGGAATGCGCGGTTGACATGTTGACGAGCCTGTGTCCGACTAACGGCCGGCCCGCCTCCCCTTACGTAAACATTCCTCGCGCTCGGAGCGGCCTTTATGACGCGGTAGAATGCTAACGCGATAAGATAAATCCGGGCGGGTACCTGAGACCACTGCGCGATGCGCGCCGCGTGTCTTCCGGTCGGCCCCTGGCCATTGTTTACCGGGCCAGCGCGCGCCAGTGCGTGTCTTTGTTTACGGCGCCCCCAGATGTAAAACACGGCGCCGAAGCCCCCGGTCGGCAGTTCGGGATTCCCCGAGGAACATCGCGCGGCTGTTCGAAATACTTTGTATTCGTTCGGTTTAGAGCGGCAGCCTGTAACAGGTGGTGTGGACGCGTTACATGGGTGCGCACCTGACTGCGTCTTCACTGGGGATCAGCTGAACTGTGACTATAGTCTGATTAACATTACTCGCTAGTTGACAGTTCATGCGTTGGAGCAACTGTCCTCCAATCACAGCGCTTTAACTTCACGCCTGAACAGTTAAAAGCTGTGTGTGTGTTGTGGATGTTGAACCTATCGTTAAATCAGACAACAAATCGTTCATTAACACAGCAATTTGGTTTAATTATGGCCCTGATATTGATGTATGTACTATTAAATAAGAAACACTGCATTAAACTGATTATGTGCGCAACGGATATTTTGAACACAGCACAACTGTGGCAAGTCACCATTTGAAACAGACACTGACTATACTAAAAATTATTGACTGCGAGAAAGATATTAAAAAACCACAAACCACTTTCTTAATGTTTGACTGTGAGAATTTTATGCAGATCAGTTTCTGATTATTGAAATTTAGTATCATAGTCAATTAACTATCATTTACTATGGCACCAATAACGAAATCTGTTCAACAATATTATCAAAATCAATACTGCACTTTAAATCCACTAATAACTAATTATCAAATGAAGGAAGTAGGTTAATCTTCTAACTACGTAAATGAAACAGGAAAGAAAGGTCAACTTTGTTACTTATTATTAATAATCAGCATTACATTACCTGCATAATACAACTTCTTCCTAATGACATCAAATGCAATTACCTTCATTCCAGCGGTGTTACAATACAATACAATATATATATTCCAAATACAATCAAATCGACTTGCTGGCACAGCAGCCTCTGCTCTACATCCGAGCCATACACACAACTCAACCGCTCTCTAAGAGAGCTGAACCCCAAGTGCTACTCTCTCTCAGCGCGAGTTAAAATGCTATGCAATACATGATCTTTGCCAAAGATGAAACTTCACAGAGTTAAGTGCACATATCGATACACACAGTAGAAGCGATATTATACATTTTCTTGCAAGCAAGTTACTCGACACAAAACAGGAGGTACAATATTAGACATTTTCTTACAAAAATGTTTTTTATGGACACGTTTCACAGTTACTAATCGCCAAACTGCAACAACATCTGATCAATTCAATTCTATTTCCTTATCTCGCTCGCTTTCTAGATTTGCTATTTCGCATTTCTTCACTTAATCTTCTAATATATAAAGCAGAGTGTCCGTATGTTTGTACGTGTTGCATACAAATCTACAGTTTTGTTCCAATCTTTATGAAATTTTGTACACGTAAGCTTCAAGCCATGAGGACGGTCGCTGTAAGTGTAAGAATTACATACGATATGTAGTTCACGAGATATGACGTCAAAACAATGAGATGCGCGTAAAACTGCTGAATTTTGCGACAATGCTGCCCACTTTCTCCTAAACCAATTGACCGATTTCAACCAAATTTGGTACACACATTCCTTACTGTGAGCTAACAGTTGCTGCATGGCTAAGAATCACATACGGCACGTGGTTCAAAATATATTACGTCATAACCTATAGAAATTGCAAAAAATGCAATATAATGCGGCGAGACTTTCGAAATACACTGTATGAGAATGACAGTACTTAGCGACTTGCAACAAACATTAAACATAATTTCAAACCTTTATTAAACTTTTTCTCGCTGGTAACCATAGTAAAATGATGAAAGGAAAAAGTTTCTCGCTTACTACTTTTCCGCTGTTTATAGAGTAAAACTACGGCTCTCGGTGTGACGTTACAATTTTTAATTTGAACACTACAAATTGCAGCGACAGGACATTTTACAGACAGTATACACATATATAGTTGAATGTAGCTTCTAAATTGTATCACATTCCGACACGTAGTTCATGAGATATGAGCACGTAAACAGTAACGTTCCGCAGTTCCTGGCTAAAACTATGGGACTCGGTATGAGGTTACAATTTAAAATTTCTACACTACAAATTGTAGCCGCAGAAAATTTTACAGACAGTATACATGCATATAGTTGCGTGTACCTTCTAAATAGTATCACATTACGACACTTAGTTCATGAGATATGAGCACATAAACAGTATCGTTCATAGAAAACTGCCCCATCACGCACCGACTTTTATTCTATTACTTCTTTACTACTAATTGGATTCCCAGGAGATTTTACATACATACAACCATTATACAAATGAATATATACCTGAAAAAAGGCGGGAATAAATAAATAAATACCCGGGCTTTCAGCTAGTAATAACAATAAAAGCCAGACACAGACATCGATGTTAACGAAATACGTACTCGCTGCACGGCACTAAGAACACGCTACTGAATCCTTTCGTACAAGCCGTGATATGTTGGCCGAAACAGCTTTGTTCTAACCCTCCACTGCTCACACGGAAAAAAAAAAAATTATTGTGCGTTATCAGTCACTGTATATCTAGTAAGTAAACAATGCCCTTAAACAGTGCTAGTAGTACCTTTACCAGTTCCTGATTAGACACAATTTCTTTGGCCGCGGTGGAGTAGCCGAGCTGTCGAGTAGCCGAGCTGTCGAGTAGCCGAGCTGTAGGCCAGTCTGCGTCGGGCAGCGACGCGGTGAGGAGGGACCTGTTAACGTCCCGCCGCAGCGTGCGCTTCGCGGTGTTTACGTGCTTAAGCAGCTTTTGCGTGAGTAAGTGATTTTCGATTATCATGGCCAACTAACACAGGAAATCGACAATGAAATTCACCTTCTCGACCGAATATGCACGACCTAAAGCGCTAGAAGTTGAACGATTTCTTCGAGAAGATGTAAAGATCCCTTGTACCAACCTTATTGGAATCCACCTCTCCATTGTGAGCAGTGTGGTTTAAGTTAAACTAGTAAATGAAGCTGCATGTAACGCGATATTGGAGCGAGCGAAAGACAGACTTAAATTTCGACATAGTGATGGTTACATTGGCCCAGTGAATATGGATCATGTGGGTCTCGGTCTCCGAACGATTCGCATATTCGAACTTCCTTTCGAACTGCCGGCAGAAGAAGTGGAAATTGCTCTCAGGCCTCATGGAAAAGTCGTAAGCCACGTTGCAGAGAAGTGGACACAATTTACCACCTACCCGGTACTAAATGGAGTGCGACAGGTACGCATTGAACTCACTAAAAATGTTCCATCCTACCTTAACATTGCAGGATGCAGAGCCATCGTCATATATGACGGACAACTAAAGACCTGCTCGGGTTGTGGCAAAGAAGGCCATATCCGCTCAGAGTGTCTACAACGAAGGATTGCCCAGCTTCCGTCTACGGATCCACTGCCTGCTACCACATCGACAATCCTGCCTCTTACATATGTAGCGGCAGTACGAGCATACACCGGACAGAGCCATGAGCCTGAACTTCAGCAGGATCTTTCGCAAATGACGGTGTCAGGACGAGTAGAGGAGGAACAACTGACAATCAACGCGGTCCCCCCTGCCGCTCCACCGGTGCAGGAAACAGTCGAAGAGAAGACCTATGGCAAAATGGAAGTGAATCAGTTGGCAGTGCCCCCAGCCGCCTTTGTACCTGATCGGCGAAACTCAATTCCGTTGTCTGAGACGGAAACACATTCACGGAAACAGCGGTCCCCAAAGAGGCATGAGAAGTGAAAGAAGTCTTCATCCGATGAGGCATCGACACAAGCACACGAGAACGAGGCCTCTCTTTACCACACTGAACTGGTGACCAATGATTCAACGACGAATTGTGCCATGTCCTCTACGACAGGTCCCGATACAGCTCCGCACACACAAAGTGTGCAGGGGACGCCTGACGATCAAAACGACGAACGACTCCTCGAGTAAAGCGAAAGGCCACTGCAGACACAAGGAAAGGCCTCGGAAGACGCAAGCACTCATCCGATGGCATGGGCAGACAATCTTGACCCTGAGTCTTCTGCCGAGGATGCAGCGTCAACTGCCGCCTCGGCCACACACGACATCCAAAACGTTTAGCGCAGTGAGGGGGCGACTTGACGTGGTCGTTCTTCTGCTGCGACTCCGCCGCTTCCCCGAGTAGTAATGAGTGTTCCACTAACTGCAGACCAATCTTAACACGATCATCTGACGTGTCAAAATTCAACTATTACGTGATATGCTCAGGGCGGCTGACGTGGATGTTGCGCTAATGCAATAAGTTCGAGTGGATGCTCTACCAAACTTTTACGGATACACTGCTTATGTTACCCCTGCTGATGCGAGAGGCGGCGGTACGGCTGCGTTCGTTCGAGATGGTATAGAGGTCACCAATGTAATGTACTTACCGTCGGCGCAAGGGCTTGCCTTCGACATGCGGGGAAAACGCGTTATTAACGTCTACGCCCCTTCTGTGACAGATAAAAGACGGGAGCGGTCACAGTTTTATGCAGAAGAAATTACGTCTCTCTTTTTGGGACGTTACAATAACCTCATCCTAGGCGGGAACTTCAACAGCGTACTCTCTCCGAAAGATCAACAACCCAACTACACTCCATGCCCCGAATTGCGCCTTTTGGTACAACACCTGCGTCTTGCTGATACTTGGGAGGTGATACATTGTGACCGCCCCGGTTTCACCTATGTGACCAGCCACTCAGCCAGCAGACTCGACCGCATCTACGTCTCCTCCAACCTTGTGACAGCGACTGTACAAGCGGAGACCTGGCCCACGGCCGTCTCGGATCACTGAGTATACATCTGTGCTGTTCATTTACGGAGGTAAGCCGTGTGGAGAAGTCGGAGAACATTGAAACTGAATGTGGCACTCCTACAAGATCAAGGGTGTCGACAATTAATAGAGAGTACCTGGACAGAATGTGAGCGTCGGTTACGGAGGTGTCCGTCGACGATTCAATGGTGGCTTGACTGCGTCAAACCGGCCTTGAGACGTGCGCCAATACGTTATGGTAGGGAAAGTTTCAGAAAATTCTCTCTATGTACAAATAGTGGAGCACTCCAAGCAGGAGTCAGTCTGCACTGTGTATATTTGTTTTAGCGAAAAACGTGTTCTAAGTGAAAAGTGTTGTGCTCTATTAATGACCAGCCTTCGAATTCCGGACCACCTGCAGTTTTCAACATGCCAGTATTTTGGTGATTGTATTATTTGTGTTTCGAATAAAATATTTTATGGAGGGGGAGTGAGGGGAATGCTTTGCTCTACTTTATCAA
Source organism: Locusta migratoria (assembly GCA_026315105.1). Classification (NCBI taxonomy): domain Eukaryota; kingdom Metazoa; phylum Arthropoda; class Insecta; order Orthoptera; family Acrididae; genus Locusta; species Locusta migratoria. The sequence goes on along the minus strand of CM048748.1, from coordinate 100,025,544 downwards.
CCAGTGTAAATTGTTTACTTTGTAGGTGGAGTGTGCAAAAACTCATCAAGATGGTATTAAAACTGTAGATGTTTGTGCACTGCATAAAATACAATCTTCTTTCTACGAAAGAAGGATAGATTAAAAAGTAGTACACCAATTTTCGTGTTCACGTAGTAATACTACAATGCATCAAACAAGTAGCTGTATGCCTACATTTCACCCTACAGCTAAAACTCCACCACAGTTAAGTATGACAGGGTGCATTACGAGGGAATAATTAGCGTCAGATATCCGATGTTTCCCGACTTTACAGTCGTTCCTTTGAGTTTTCCCTATTCTTTATTATTTCTAAAACTCCATTATATTAAAACGAAGAAAATATAAATCGGCCAAGTCATTTTTAAGTATCGGGCACACACAGCTATACATTTTTGTATACATATTAAAGCAGTCAGGATCGCATAAATTTCTTTTCTATTTATTGTAACTGCTTTCGATCAGGTAACATTACCTCCACACCGTCCCCATTGATGGTGATGAGAGGAAGGGGGGGGGGGGGCACGACAGGCAGAGCAAGAGCCTTGTGACAGACTCCAGTGGAGTGGTCGACAGCAGTGTCCTTCCATACGCTTCCTGCTCAGCTTGTCAAATCCCTCCACCAGCCGTTGTCCGTAGGATAGATTTTAGTATCGTCTGTTGTCCACAGTATTTTGTTCCCATAGAATTACAAACATTTGAACAATTTTGAGCAACGCATCAAGATTCTTTTTGATTGAATGCCTAGGCGTGTTGCGACGGTTGTGGCCAGCAGCGGCGGAGACTATCAATACTTATTTCATCATCTTCCTACACATTGAAGGGTGGCAACACTGTAATTTGTAACTGTCACTCTCTGGCTAGAGGGGTGTTTTGTCGACGGTAGAGGCGAGAGTCAAAACTACCCTCAGAGTGTAAGAGGACAGACGGAGTTAGGTGTCTGTTGAGAGAGCAATAGACTGCGAGAGAGTTGTTGTAAGCTGTTACGATTCTTGATTATTCCGATTTTGATTTTTGTATTTTCTTTATTGTAATGGTCATGTTTATGAGGTAATAATAATAACTTACAACTTTGTTTTAATTCAAGACAATTTTATGTTCCCCTTTGTTTAAAGTGAAAGATCTTACTATAAGCGCCAAGTTAACTCATGCTGCAAGTTTTAAACAGTAGGATAAATAGCTACAAGTTTTAACTTGATTTATATGTCATCATTAATGTACTGCAAGAGACCAAGGTGCTGTCTACAGATAAGAGGTAAGTGAACTTAAATTTATTTCTGATTAGGATTACAATTCGGGAAGAAAGTTGTTGAGTCTCTGTTAAACATTTCGCACATACTTAGTACCACAATTAGTTATGCTCTTACACTTTTTTTTAAACAAGAACCGTAGACAACCAGTTTATCAGGCAGCTACCAATATTTCTTGTTAATCGAGCCAAATTAATTACACCACCTGCTTATTGTTCACCTTGGTTAAGTCATTCACATTCAGTTGTTGAAGTCGTAACCATCTAGTGTATCAGGTAACTACCAATATTTCTTGTCTATAGTGTAACGCGCCTCTTCATGCAGATATTAATTACACCACTTGCTGACAATACAATAACTAGTTTGTTAATAAAGTTAGATTAGAATGTGTCGGGACACATGATAATTATTGCTAAGCTCGCAATTGAATCCATACTTAGTCACTTTTGGCATCTAATAAACTAAACTTTGATCTGTACTTTAAATAATTAGTCAATTACACAATTATCGACTTAGACGTTTCTACTCTATGATAGATTGTACAAGTTCCTTTCATTGCTGTTAGCTACTGTTATAGTTTGTTTGTCATTCTACGTATGAGTACACTTATATTCGGCTTTACTTGGTATGCACCCTACTTAGCTAATGAACTATTTTGACTATACAACATTTTGTTTGTTAATGAGGAAGATCTTGTTCGCAGCACGTAACGTTACATATAACAATCACTACTAAGTTCGCAATAATGTCTTGCTCATTCTGTATCACAGTAGTAATCTAAACTTTAATTAATCAACAAACTTATAATTGTCAACTTTAGCGTTTTTATTGTGCTGTACTGGTATACGTCATTCTGGCGATATCAGTCACTGTTTAAGATTGTCTATCACTCCATCCATGATCACATTTTAGTTTTGGACATTAAATTTGTGTCAAATATTGATCAGTATTTAATTTAATTAATAAACCATTTGTCTGTCTGATTAACGAATCGGACCTTGTGCTACAACCGAATTTGTCATTCATTGTTTAACCATACTAGTGTTCTGGGTAGTTTAGCGCACTAACAGGGTCATACACATTGCTATCAGTCGATGTCAGGCTGATTAATTACAATATTTACTTGTACTTTAATTACAGACATTCGGATCGGTTTCACATTCACAGTGCTGTACCAGTCTAGACAGGTACTGTCGGTTCATCACACAAACCTTACACACACACACACACACACACACACACACACACACACACACGCTAGTTTCAGTTTCCGATCCCGATTTATAATTTTACTAGCTTAAACCCGCGGCTCCACTCGTGTGTTGGTTGATTATGATAGATAATGCACGAAACGTAAAATCGATTTTTTAAAGAGATGTATTAAAAGAAATTTCTTTTTTACTGTTTTATTTATTTATTCTTATATTTCTTTATTCGTATGCTTATCCTTACAGAGAAAGAGCTGCAGACATTGTAGCACGCATAGTCCAAAGATATGGTCTGTGGCATCTCGTTTTGCTGTATGTAATCTCCTTGCTAGATCGTCGCAAACGTCATCGCTGGCCTTCAGTCAGAATTTTTTTATAATTTGCCGAATTTCAACCACCATATCTTCCACCCTCTTATAGCCATCGGCATGGAACTGGTATGGTGTACAACGGGAGACTTCGAACAACAATTACACATAGACCATTCGTTTGCGTTCTGTAGTTTTCGCTGCAGAGCGAAATATTAACACACACACACATGTAGAATTTTATATACACCGATAACTTTTCATCCCAATGTATTCCACCCGTTTATCATTATCTACCCTCAAGCGACAATGCAACCAATAAAACCATTTTCAAATAGTAAATATAATTTTCAAAGAGTAATTATTGTTCCACATTTCGCGTTATATTATTCAAATTACTAAATATCTTCCAGATCGCTATAAAACCGTGCCTAAAATCTTCCTCAGGTATAAATTAGTAGCTGTACAAATACTTAAGTCTCTGCGTCTTGTCGCTCGGACGTGATAAACGTACACCGAACAGACATTCTCATTATATATATATATATATATATATATATATATATATATATATATATATATATATATATATATAGCTATCAGATCGCCATAAAACCGTGCCTAAAGCCTTCCTCGGTTAGGCATTAGTAACTGTACAAATTGTTAGCTCTTTATGTATGTCTTGTGGTTCAGACGTGATAAACGTTCACCGAACAGACATTCACAATTATAGATATAGATTTCATTTAATTTATTTTCTTTACACATATAAGTTTCAATATTGGGCTGTATTTTCAGTCATGTGATCTTTGTACCTCGTGTTCTGTAGCAAATAAATTTGGCTGCGATTCCACTGTTTTTCTCGGTTTGAATTTTGAGTGACGAGCGAATACATAAATATATGACGTGCTACGTCTTTAACACTGAGAAGATGAGTCTCATTCGACACTAACGCCACTGGGCTCATCTTTACGGCATACTGGCACCTCTCTGGGTGGTCCTGCGGCGCCACCGTCCCTCAGACCGCGGCTCCCCCCCCCCTCCTTGACGCCTTCTCCAGACGACCTCCGCGCGCGACGCGACGCGGCCATTACTTTCCCCCTGCCAGCTCCGCGGCATTCGGCAGCGCATAAACTCGCTTCACCTTCGTACGAGTGCCACTGCGACGGTTTTACTACGCTGCTTAACGCCACAGTAATCTCTCGGACACGATTCCTGGGAACAACTAACAGCTCTCCTGTCACTGAAACTCTATTCTTGGCTACACTGGCCATGACAGACCAGAATTGGGAGTTCAGTCCTAGTTCTACAATCACCGTAATTACTGTGACAGCTGTAACATTTCGTACGTCATGATTCAGGTTTTGTTTTCTCTGAATTATTATAAGTAAGAAAATGGTTTCATACTCAGTGTGAGTGCACATCAGAGCGATTTAGTATAGTCCTCTGTGGGTTACCTAAATCGCCTGTAGTAAATTTCTGGGTGCTTCTTTAGAAAACGGCGCAGTTTATTTCATTCCGTATCCTTACTAAGTTCGAGGCTGTGTTCCATCTCTAACGTTACAGTAGACAGAAGGAAGTGTTTAATTACCGATCGCATAGATAAGCTGTCCATAAAATAAATGCCACTCCCAAGCACTAAAATAGTGCATTAGCCCATACAGGAAACCCAGGAAGGTCTGTAATTTTCCAGCAAAACGCTAGTTGGTAGAAACATGTCGAAAATGCATTTTACTATAAACACTGGTATATTCATGGCCTCTGACAAAAGCGGAGAGAGAATGGCACTTTTCCGGACGCTTTAAAAATAGAATTATGGTCGTAAAGCCATTTTCTCAAAAACGGAAAAAATAAATGCAACAATGTTTAAATGTTTGTAATACTAAGGGACCAAACTTCTGTGGTCATTCACCCCCAGTCTTACAAACTATTTACATTAACAATAACAATAATTTTTAGCTTGGTAGTTCGATGTATTTATTTAAAAATAATGCATATCGATTTCAATCAATGATCGAACATCATCAGTGCAGTTTCAGTAACTGAATGCAGCCGATATGCGATGTTTTTAAATAAATATTTCATGTCATACCGCCAGGTTGAAAATTTATTATTATTACTGTTATTATTGTGGAAATGTGCATTGATCCAGGCACAACATAAAAAGGACGACCTGATAGAATCTAATTATTACCAGTAACCTACAAAATTATCTAGAAGGCTAGAACTACAAGATGATGGGAAGATAGGTGAATACCAACCAGGCCTCAGAAAGGGAAGTCATGCATTAAACAGATTTCGAATTTTCGAAAACTCCCGACGCTTAGACAGACGATCAACACTGTAATCACATTTGTGTACTTTAAGAAGGCATAAGATTTCGTAGACAGGCAGATCCTCTTTGGCACACTATAGAATATGGACCAGACAGAAAAACTAAAGTAATGATAAAACAGACTCTCAGGTTCAAAATAAAATTCAAGGGAGAATTATTAGAGCCATTTGAGATACACAGAAGAGTTACACAAGGGCACGAGCTCTCACGGCTCTTATTCAATATAGTATAACACAAAATTACAAAACAATAGGAAGAAAAAGTAAAAGATATTCAGTTAAGATGAACAAAACAATCATACAATGTTTGACCTTTGCAGATGATCTGAGAATACTGAGCAACAATTGACAAGAAGCACTGGGATACTTCTACGAGGTCATCAGTCCATTAACTTAGAGATTACTTTTGAATTAGCTTATATTAAAGGCGGCACAAACACCATGCCCGAGGGGGATTCGAACCCCCGACCGCAGCGGCCGTGCAGACCGTGACTTGCACGCCGCAGACCGCTCGGTCACTGCGGCCGGCTCTACAGATATCATATGAGAACTCTCATTACATGGAAAGAAAGAAAAACAACACACAAGCCATGCACAAAAAATATGAGAAGATTAAAAGAGTGGAAAACTGAAGTGCCTAGGTTAATATATAGATATAGTAGGATCAAACAAGGCATCCAACACAGAAGGAAGAGAAAAATTTCAGAAACCGTACAAACTCACATGGGCACACTAAAATAAAATAAACATATCAAGACAGGCTAAAGTCAGATACTATAATAAAGTCGTACTGCCAAAAACACTACGCGAACGAAACAACAACAATCGGAGCATCAGGTACCACAGAAACAGAGAAAAATAACGTAAAATCCTGTGAAAATGTTTTGGTACAGTACAATGAGACGGCATATGGATGGAGAGACCAACCAAAGAATTATACGAACAGACAAACAGACTCACAGACATGATCAGAAAACGTCAGCTGACATTCTATGGACGTATACATAGGATGAACAGCAACCGACTGACAAAGAAGATATTTGATGTAGTAGAAAACTCGATTAAAAATCGAACTGAGTTCAAGAGATACAATAAAATCTGAAACATGCAGGACTCAATAAGGAAATGATAAATGAAAGGAACAATTTCTGAAACAAAATTAGGAGCTTTAAATCTGGATAGAAGAAATGAAGAAAACAGGGGAAAATGGACAGAGGAAAGGGAACAGGACCACGGTTAAGGAATGAAGACATTTTGTAAGAGAAGAAAGAAAGACGAAAGAAGATATAACTCTGTTTATTTCAGTTTAAAAAATGTCTTAAGGGCAAAAAGTACCATACTAATTTATAATTCCAAAACTAAGTTTATTTGTATCAAATGGATAACGTGGCGGAGCTAACTGTTCGATTTTTCATTGAATAACCGCATCTCAACAACGTCGATATAACAGAATGTGAAGTGCTTTGCAAAATTCTGAAAAGAAGGAAATATACTTGTTAAGTCATTTATGAATATGCGAATGTTGCAACAATCGATAGGATAGCGTGAGTTTTAAGATCCGAAACTAGTCCTTGAAGTCGTAAACGTGCTCATGAAATGCGATGAATAAATGCCTATGTCATGATCTGTCGTGATAAATTCCTTGTAGTGATACAGTAACACTCCTTTCTTTGAATTTGATTCCTCGGTTGTTTCCCAGATTACGTTTAGGCTACTACGTTTATCTTGTATTTCTGTTACGTTATGTATTGTATCTTTCCCATGAAAGTGACACAGTACCGGACATTCTCGAATATCGTTCGAATTTCTGCACAGTAACCCTTTAAGTAATGTCCGTACTGTAATAATAAATGTTTGTAGAAAGTCCATCTACTCTTCAAAATTGATCATACTCCTCGAGGGCATAACAAGTTTCAAAATTTACGTCTACTTCCAGCGATCGTTCACTTGTGATGTGGAGGGAGAGGAATTGTACTTCACACCACTACTAGTAATTTAGCTTCCTGTCCCGTGGAGAGCGAGTGAAAAAGTACTTCCCGTATGCCTCCAAGCCCTATTTTCTGTAATCTCTGTGGCTCTTCTGAGAAATTTAAAGTGATGAGAGTATAATCGTTCTGTCGTCTGCTACAAAGGCCGACCTTTTAACCCTTCCACGCTCTGTACGTACAGTTGTGCGTTTCTGGTTTCCCTCACTTTATTTCTTTGTGATTAACGCTAGAAAGTTCAGATCTGCATCACACAGTCGTGGATGGACTGTGGTAACGTACGCATTGTGTTTTAGTTCCACGTTTCTTAACTGGGTGGCAGCAGCAGTCGGCAAACTTCCGATACACTTAAAATGGCGGCAAGAAAGACTTCTTAACCAACAGTTGATATAATCGTTTCGACATGTGAAGCTACCATATCTGACGACCAGTTCATTTTATATGATCCTGTGATGTTATATGTCATTTCTTTTAAAAGTTATTAACAATACTACCAATTGTAAACGTGGACCTGCCGCGACAGTGACTCCTCTGCTGCTATGGGGCCCAATGACAACACAAATTATTAAGTTACCTCCACCACAGCTATAGATAGTTCTGTGGCTCCATCTCCGCCCAATCTGACGATGCGCTAACAGCGCGAAACGCGTAATTGGAGAATAAAAATATTGCAACAGAGACTGAGAACTATTTAATTATTCAACACTGTTGCTGCACAAGCCGCCACCACCACCATCATGGAATGGAATGAAATCTTTCAAAAGGCATATTACTATAAGATTGTGCAGATCATAAAAATTTGTAGTGAAGGCCCAAACCACACAATTGTGTGCGTACAAAAGTTTTGAAAATACATTTATTTTCTTTTTTAATGAATTACTGTATGTATTGTATATCTTAAACGTCCCTCTCTTTATTAATGTCACATCACCTACAACCTTGGATCTGGAAGTGTTAAATATCATCAATTGTGGTCTTCGAAAAGCATGCCGACTTCCGTACATGGGTTCGCTGTTGAGTTTCCGAAGCATCTGTGTAACACTCGATTGTTGATCGACCAACCAGTATCAAACCTAGGAGCCCGCTTCTAAATAACTTGTATGTCTGCCTCCGAACCCAGAATGGGATCCCAAAGATTCTAGCAGTATTAAAGAAGGAGTTACACTAGTGTTCTATCGCGGTCTACTTTTACAGATGAACCATCTCAAATTTCGCCCAGTACCCTTAAGTCCACAAGCCAACTTTCCGAGAAGTGTCCTAATATATTCGTTAGATTTCCTTTCGCTTTGTAACGTATCATCCAGATATTCAACCGACCTGGCTGTGTCAAGTAACAGACTACTGATGCCGTGTTTAGAAAATTACTTGATTGCCTTTCCTACTCGTATGCATTAACTTAAATTTTTCCATTTAAAACAAGATATTTTGTTATTTCGCTTAATTCGTTTTGTATCCTCTTACACTGGGTTAAATACGACACATTCCCTTATAGCACTGCATTATCAGCAGACAGCGACGCACAGGATGCTGTGCTTCGGGCGCGTTTCTCTAGGGAGACGCTTGTCCACAGCAATTTGATCTCTGCGAGTTTACGGTAGAAAATCGGGCGTCCAACCTTTGGTTGTCGGGACAAATTTGTGCTGTCCTGATAACGAAATTTCTTGTCTAGTAAGAACAAGACACAAATAAAATTGGTCCCAATCGCCCCCCGCCCTACTCACGAGTCCGGAAGGTTTCCTTGATTGTAAGGCGTGTGCCCGAACTGGGAAGTCCCTCCCACTTATTTCGAATTGTGAACCTCCTCTAGCCAGTTACATATTTGGGATATTATCCTATGTGCTAGTCCTTCGTTAGCAGTCTGCGGTGGGTTACTGCGTGAAACACTTTCCTGAACTCAGGGAAAATGGAATGTAGCTGTAGCCCTTCCTTCATGACTCTCAAGACTACATGTGAGAAAAGGCCAGGCTCAGTTTTACACGAGCCATGTTTTTTAAAGCCGCACTGTTGCGTGGATAGAAGCTTATAATTTAGAAAATGTATTTCGACTTATAAGAGGTTGAAACGTGTCCATAAAAAATTATTTTGTATGAAAATGTCCAATATTGTGCCTCCTGTTTTGTATCGAGTAACTTGCTTGCAAGAAAATGTATAATATCGCTTCTACTGTATGTATCGATATGTGTCCTTTATGAAGTTTCATCTTTGGCAAAGATCATGTATTGCATAGCATTGTAGCTCGCACTGAGAGAGAGTAGCTCTAGTGGTTCAGCTCGCTTAGAGAGCGGTTGGGTTGTGTGTATGGCTCCGATGTAGAACAGAGGCTGCTTTGCCAGCAAGTCAGAAGTTGTATTATGTAGGTAATGTAATGCTGATTATTAATAATAAGTAACTTAAACTTTCTTTCATGTCTCATTTACGTAGTTAGAAAATTAACCTACTTCCTTCATTTGATAATTAATTATTAGTGGATTTAAAGTGCAGTATTGATGTGAATAATATTGTTGAACGGATTTCATTATTGGTGCCATAGTAAATGATAGTTAATTGACTATGATACTAAATTGATACTAAATTTCAATAATTAGAAACTGATCTGCATAAAATTCTGACAGTCAAGCATTAAGAAAGTGATTTGTGGTTTTTTTTAATATCTCTCTCGCAGTCAAAATTTTTGAGTATAGTCAGTGTCTGTTTCAAAACAGTTGTTTTGTTAAAAATATCCGTTGCGCACATAATCAGTTTCATGCACTGTTTCTCACTTAATAGCATATACATCAGTATCAGGGCCATAATTAAACCAAATTGCTGTGTCAAGGAACAATTTGTTGTCTGATCTAACGATAGGTTCAACATCCACACAACACACGTACAGCTTTTATCTGGCGACCCTGCCAGGATAGTTCACAAACAGGATCGTGACGTAGTTAGATACGTAGCCTTATTTAAGTTAGTTTGTCTTTTCCACTAACCAACTTATCTTTTGGCTCTTAATTTAATTTTTGTAGCACCATCCTTTGTTATAGCAACAGTAGCATAGTAATTGTTTCTGTAGTTTGTTACTTACCATTCTTGATAGTGTGTAGCATTGTTTATAGTAGATTTATTGAACATACAAATAATTGCATTACTACTGAACAAGTCTCTCTTTTATATTGTCTGATGTTTGTTGTGATGAAAGTTCTAGTATCGCGGAACTCGTGTGATAATTAACGGTTCGCGTAATCTCGATTGTGATTGTATGTTGCACTAGCCCGATTCAGCCTATTGTTCTCTCATAATTACTGTGTGTGATTTTCAAAAAATATGCAGTAGGTGAAAATAAATATTATTAGTCACTTTACTGCAAAATTCTGTTAACAATGTCGAAGAATAGGAGAGTCCGCGCTGATGCTAAATCTGCTTCCGAAAATGAGACCTCGAATGATGCAAGGAGAGAAGCTGAATTTTTACAAGAGTCTTCTCACTGCACTGATACAAATACTACAGTAAATACCGTGTCCGAAAATGCGGAACAGATTAGTTCAGGAATAGACAATATGGATAATGATACAGTACAGGATTCGACAATACAGAATTCCAATTCTTGTAACGTGGTTGCGGAAAATAATGCATCGGTTCCGCCTAGCTCTGCTACAAAAAATACTTGTGCGACGGCTATGGAAAACGTATTACCAAATGATTTCATGCAAATTTTATTGTCACTGCTCTCTAAATTAAATGAGAATAGTCAATTACAATCTCAGGAATCTCAGAAATTAGGTGAAAAACTTGAGAAACAATCTCAGAAATTAAATGAAAAACTGGAGGAACAATCTCAGAAATTAAATGAAAAACTTGAGAAACAAGGTAAAAAACTTGAGAAAATAGAACAGACGTGCGATTCGAGGTTTGTGAGTATTCAAAGTAGTTTTAATAAAATAAATGAGGACAACAATCGGTTCAGGGAACAACTGCTCAATACTTTCAAACGTGAATCTCAGCAAATAAGACAAGATATTCGCGACGAGATTAACCCGGTAGTGGAAAGCCTTGCGTCACGAGTGGAAAATATGGAAAGCCTTGCGTCACGAGTGGAAAATATGGAAAGCCTAGCGTCACGAGTCGAAAATATGGAAACTACTGAACTCGCTCAATTGAAGCAACAGAGTAATCTATTTGATGAAAAGTTGCAGAACTTCCAGTCAGTCACGACGGAACAGATCAATAAAATTAATAAACAGTTTGAGGATATTACTGTTAAAATTACCCAAATCAGTGATAACAGTGACAAAAGTTCTGATGTAACGCATCCTACCCCCTTTAATGAAACTAATGAATATCTCGCCCTTGACCGTTTCAAACAAGGTCAAATGACCATTAATCAGCAATACAAGGCTGAGGTCAGGAAATTAGATGATCGCGTGGCGCGAATAGAGAGGAAATTTGACCATACTTGTGGAAATGCATACGAAGACGTAGAAGAAAATTTGAACGAAAATGACAATGATGATTCGACTCAAGTAGGTCGCTTGGTACGTGAACGAAGTGTACCTCATAGCAACAACAATGAAGACGCGGTGCGTAGTTTACGCTCACTTACACCGCACAGGCGAAGGGAAGCGTTTGACTACAAGCATTTCCTGACTGTACGTAAATTCAAGACATTCAAAAACTCTCCGAATGACTTGCACCCTAAAGAGTGGTTGCAGCAATTCGATTATTGTCTTCCCCCGAATTGGCCACTTGAGCACAGATTAGAATTTATATGTGGTTATCTGGAAGGCGAGCCAGCCACCAGAATGAGAGCTATTGCACAAGAGTGCTATAGCGAGAATCAGTTCCGACGCTCATTTCTATCCGCATACTGGTCGGAAGCGGCACAAGACCGCGTTAAAAACAGTATTGCGACGTTCAAAACTTTTGAGCGATCAAATTTCTCGAGCCCGGTGGAATATCGGCGTTTTATAAATTTGAAAGACCTAACTACTCCCAGATTATATGAATTAACTGGAAAGAATACTGTTTGGTTCTGGGATGAAGCTGCCCAAAGAGAATTTCTTTGCTTAAAAGATGCACTCCTTCACGCACCTATTCTGCACCACTCAGATTTGTCTAAGATCTTTTGCATTTCTACCGATAGTTCAAAATTCGGACTTGGCGTTCACGTGTTTCAAGAGGATGAAGAAAATGGCATTGCCACACAGAGAACCATTGCATTTGCTAGTCGCATATTATCCAAGTCAGAGCGGAACTATTCCGTCACTGAGCTTGAAGCTTTGGCAGTAGTTTGGGCATTCGAAAAATTCCGTTATTTCTTGTTTGGCAGACACACTAAAGTTTACACGGATCACCGTGCACTTCAATTCCTCATGTCGGCAAAACTTAACCATGATAGACTTAGACGATGGGCTCTGTTCCTTCAAGAATTCGATTTCTCTGTAATTTACATTCCTGGTAAACAAAACATCGTTGCAGACTCGCTATCTCGTTCGCCTGTTGGGCTCATCAAGGCTACGGAAGAGGCATACTTAGAAAATAACTTTACTATCCTCTATATGCAGCAAATTGCTTTCGAAAATTACATATCTGCCACATTTTCTGACATTGCTAAAGAACAAGATAAAGATCCAATCTGGCGAGATATTAAAATAAAATAGCACGATAAATATAATGTTTCCATCAGACAATTTTACATTATCCATAATAACATTCTCTTCAAACGTAAAGCCCCTGACAGTCAATTTTGGTTAGTGTGTGTTCCGGAGGAATCCGTGAACAAATTGATTTGGTATATTCATCTCAGTTACGGACACTATGGTGCCAAGAAGTGCTTCGCGAAATTACGCGACTCTTGTTACTTCATCAACATGGAGAAACGTATACGCAATGTGTTATCTCGATGCAAATTGTGTCAGAAAGCAAAGCCGCCGACCATATCGCATTCTGCTCCACTTTTTCCGATTATACCTTCAAAATTAAAGCAGTTAGCAGCCGTTGACCTGTTTGGACCTCTTCCGAGAACTAACAATGGTTTCTCTTTTGTTTTCGTTGCTATTGAGCTCACATCAAAATTTGTATCTTTTACTCCGCTCCGCCGTGCCACGGCGAAGACAGTAACTAACGCCTTTGTCAAAAACTTCCTGAAAGATGTTGGCCATATAGATAAAGTCATCTCCGATAACGGACCTCAATTCCGTTCTCATGATTGGGCACCGATGTTGCGGCGCAGAAACATCAAACCTGTGTTCATATCACTTTATCATGCTGCCTCTAACCCTTGTGAACGAGTGATGAAAGAGCTTGGAAAACTTTGTAGGCTGTATTGCTACCGACGACATAACACATGGGATAGATATCTTCTGTCATTTCAAAATATTATAAATGAACTTCCTAATGATTCTACAGGTCTTTCACCAATTCTGGTTCTGAAAAACAAGCAACCTCCCGACCGTATCAAGGAATTGATACCTTTTCCTAAACACAGAAGACTACGTCATCATGAGATCATTGAATTGGCGCTTAAAAACATTAAGAAAGCAGCTGAAAAAAGGAAACGCTCTCAACGTAATTGTTACGCCAAACAACTCTATGTAGGACAAAAGGTATTAATTAGATCCCACCACTTATCCCACAAGGGAAGATCTATGATTCACAAATTCTTCTTACTGTACAATGGTCCGTATCGAATCAAACGTATCATCCACGACAACGTCGTTGAGGTAGAAACTTTAAAGACGCACAAGTCGAAAGGCATACACCACATTTCCAATATTAAAATTTTCAAGGCATAAAATTGGGGTAGAGAGTCCATTAATCTGTTTTGGACACACCAAGTGGCGATTGGTGCCCCGTTCTCCAGCTGAGTGTCACTATTCTTCCGCTTTTCCTTAGTGCGCTCTATCTACATCTTTTTCTCACTGTTACTTTTCTCTAACTCTGAATACTTATGCTCTGTGCTACGCTGCGTCGGACGCACAGGATACCTTGCCCATGGGTGCGGTTCCTGTAGGGAGATGCTTGTCCACTGTAGGTCGAGCTGATCTCTACGAGATTACGATAGTAACTCGTGCGTCCGATCCTTGATTGTCGTGAGTGCATTCGTGTTCTCTCGATAATCCATTTTTGTCCGGGGCAAGTCCCGGAGCTAAATTAAATTGGTTCCAATCCCCCGGCTCCGACCAAGGTTTTCGGGAGGTTTTCCTTGGTTGTAAGGCGTATGCCGGAGCTGGTAAGCCCCTCCCACTTATTCCCAATTGGGATCCCCCTTTGCCCCACTATCAGCTTGTCTGATATTGGCTGAATAGAACCGCGACTCTTTATGGGCCGGATCTCAAACAGCCCGCTCCACTCCTCTGAGTGGAGAATGAAAAGAGATAAGTTTTTTTTTTTTTTTTCTGGGATATTGTCATACAAAACTATGACTATCTTGCAATTTACATATAACTAACTCTGTGGCTGTGCAAGACAAATAAAATCAATGGAAATTTTTGATTGAGTAATCTAATTAAGTTCCTATGTTTCAGAAAATGTCAGGTTTCTCTTCTGTATTACTAATTGCATAACTTACGAACTTCTGAGCGAGTGAAGAAGATTTTGAGTTGACATAAGCATTTTGTAGGCCAATTGAGCAGTAAAAAAGAAAAAGGACATTCTGGAGGATGATGAGTAAGGCAATACACAATATGTCATGGTGGTCTTTAAAATGCACTATTGTTTATGGATAAATGATGGTAAGGAAGGTATTGGTAACAGTCAAAGATGTTTGATAAATGTAATTATGTGGACGAGAGTATACAATGATTATGAAGCAATTATGAGGAGAATCGCTCTGTTGCTAATGATGCTATGCTCTGTTCTTTTCTTATGTGCCTACTCGCACTGCGCTTTTGTGTTTTCTCTTTGTGCTTATGTGCACCATTTTGTATGTTGATGCATTGTGCCTTCAATGGCATGTGTGATTGGTGAGAATCATATCCTTCTGATGCTCTGTAATTATTTGTAATTATGTGTAATGAATATCTCTAATTATGCTTGCAGCTATGCTTATTGCTCTTGTAATCAAAGCTTACCGCTATGCTCACTAATTATATACCTAAGCCCTACCACTATGCTAATTAATTTTATAATGAAGCTCATGAAAATGTATGGTTATGCTTATACGTTGCACACAGCCATCTCTCTTGCGAACTTGCAGTTTTGCCATAAACTACGCCTAGTTAAGTCTAGTTAATGCACAGAGATACTTTGCTTTTGCTTATTGCTATCTTCAAAATTTTATTGATGAACTTGTTGATGAAAATCTGCAGCTATGCCTAACAAATAGTTACGTCTGTGTTTATGTTATCGGATGATTTACTGTGATGTACATCTATTACTGTGCCAAAATTTGCCTTAATTGTTTTGTCTGACCCTACTGCTGACTCAGACAGACACAGACATGACCTGATGACTTGAACCTCTTTTGATATTCTTACGAAACTACCCTGATGTGTTATACCTCAAGGCAATGAAATATGTAACTCAGTTCAGACAAAAGCCTGGCCATGGTAACATATGTAATTTAATTGTTATAATTTGGTGGTAATGCAATCCCCACCATAGTGATGTAAACTAGTGGTAATTGGAATGTCAAGTTATTTGAAGTGGCTTCACGTTAATTGCTCTAATTATGACAACAAATTTACTTTACATGACCTAATGCCAAATTGATGACAAGCACCCTGAATGTATTTCATACGATTATGTGTTTGTAAAGTAATATGTACATAGTATGTAAAGCCTTATGCCTATATGAAATGACACTAATTTTGTAGATACTCTAGTATAAGAATTAAATTACTCATTACTATTCAAATGTATCCGTCTTCAAGACACTACTTGTAATGTAAAAATATGGTTTAATAATCAACGACTTTTCTTTCAGTGTAAACTGAAATATCATGACTATGTTACTAATTTGTGTGTAAAATGCTTTATTTCATGTACTTTGGACACGCATGGGAACTGGCGATTTCGCACACGAGATTCCATAATGCACACAGAACAATGGACGTGTTATTATACACCACTGATTTTGGGCCTTTTAATGAAGATGTTTTTTGGATGATGTTTGGCCACATAGTACTGTCCATTGCAGCCTTGGCCAACCACCATAATTTTGCTCTAATTTTGGCTATGCTGATGCAGTCTGCTAGTAGCCCCGTTGGTTGGAGCACACTTGGTTGTCGAATTGCATGGAGGAATACATCAGAACCTTTTCCCCATGACTTCAACTTCAATGCAACCAGCCAGCTCGCCTACAGTGTGGTGTAATCTTACAGTGTTTTGTGTTCGTGTGCAGACCTAAGATGAATGTTAGGGGATAATTGGCTAATCGTGTGCAGACCTAAAATGAATGTTAGGGAATAATTGGCTATTCGTGTGAAGACCTAAAATGAATGTTAGGAGCTAATGTGCTATTCGTGTGCTTATACTATTCAGTGCCTCCCATTGCAAACGTTGTCCACAGGTTCATTACAAGTGTTTAGGTATATTTCATGGTTCTTTTACATTGAGTGACCAAAATAAAATTGTGCTCTTGATAGATAAATATGCTTTCAGAACTATAATGAGTCAATACATTTTAGTCTGAACTGTCATTGTAACTATTCGATTGACAAACGCAATATTGAAATCCTATTGTGCCGAAGCAGTGACATTATTTTGTACATGATCAGAAACCTATGTAGTCAAAAATTTTACATGTATGTTCTAGCATCCATGAAAGTATGGCATCTTAAATGCATCACAGAATACAAAATTGACATTTTATCTTATACTAAGTGCACTAAAAATTTACATAGACTACATTGTGCACAAGATACAAATGTTCATTTTATGTTCCCAAAAAATACTGATCTCTTGTACAAAATTTAGACGCATGGAACTTACACTACTGTGTGTATTACTTGTAATTACCTCATTTTCTTTAAAGAATGATGACATTAGTTAAACTACCTTTTGTAAAACTTTGTATATGTTCATGTTTATTATTGTACTTTTTTTTCACTTGTCTATTACTTCTAGCTATCTCATTTTCTCCACTATATCATTTGTCAAACTATGTTCTCTGAAATTCTATATATACTTATGTTTATCATTATGTACATTTGTCATGTATTCCATTTATTGCTGATGTTCTGTACATTTTGACATTTGCTTATGCCTGTCACATCCTGTACCACTCCAAGCATTACTCTTGTTGGTACTCGCCTGTAAAATGGCATGTATTTATGACTGTAACATTTTTTTAAATTTTCTATGAACTCCATCTGTTGTTTTGATCTTGAATATCTTGTATAAAAATGTTTATCAGGTTTTCATATTTTTCATGTTATATTTTGGATGTCATTAATGGATTTTTTGGACTTCAAATTCAGTAATTTTGCTGGCTAGGCAATGCCATTGGCATCACCCACCCTACAAAATTTTAATAGGTAGGAGGGGGGTGATGAAACGTGTCCATAAAAAATTATTTTGTAAGAAAATGTCCAATATTGTGCCTCCTGTTTTGTATCGAGTAACTTGCTTGCAAGAAAATGTATAATATCGCTTCTACTGTATGTATCGATATGTGTCCTTTATGAAGTTTCATCTTTGGCAAAGATCATGTATTGCATAGCATTGTAGCTCGCACTGAGAGAGAGTAGCTCTAGTGGTTCAGCTCGCTTAGAGAGCGGTTGGGTTGTGTGTATGGCTCCGATGTAGAACAGAGGCTGCTTTGCCAGCAAGTCAGAAGTTGTATTATGTAGGTAATGTAATGCTGATTATTAATAATAAGTAACTTAAACTTTCTTTCATGTCTCATTTACGTAGTTAGAAAATTAACCTACTTCCTTCATTTGATAATTAATTATTAGTGGATTTAAAGTGCAGTATTGATGTGAATAATATTGTTGAACGGATTTCATTATTGGTGCCATAGTAAATGATAGTTAATTGACTATGATACTAAATTGATACTAAATTTCAATAATTAGAAACTGATCTGCATAAAATTCTGACAGTCAAGCATTAAGAAAGTGATTTGTGTTTTTTTTTTAATATCTCTCTCGCAGTCAAAATTTTTGAGTATAGTCAGTGTCTGTTTCAAAAGGCTACATGTCACAGTTGTTTTGTTAAAAATATCCGTTGCGCACATAATCAGTTTCATGCACTGTTTCTCACTTAATAGCATATACATCAGTATCAGGGCCATAATTAAACCAAATTGCTGTGTCAAGGAACAATTTGTTGTCTGATCTAACGATAGGTTCAACATCCACACAACACACGTACAGCTTTTAAGGTTTAATTCCTGTATGCCCTTACATGTTTCAGTCGAAATACCATAATCATGAATGTCTGTCAGCACCAAATTTCTGTAAGTATTAATACTGAAAAATCAAGTAATATGCTTGTTAAGGAACATGCGTGATAATGATACTTTAATTGCAAACGGTACGTCATTCGTAGGTAACTAGGACAGTAAATTGTTAAAATGCATTTTCCAGAGGGAAAGCATATGTCTACGCATCAGAGATACGTTCTGTGTCGCAATAAGCCCTTCTGCCAATATTCCGAGAGGATACGTTTCTTGAAGAGTCACCCAATATATTAGTTCCACATTCGTATATCTCGTGGAAAGATCGCAAGGGTAATATCAGAGATATTAGAGTCCACACGGAGACATACCGGAAACAGTTTTGTCGCTAACCATACGCGACTGGATTTGTGACAGATGTGCGCAAAGTAACTTCTGCCGCACACTGGTAGGAGACTTGCGGCTTGTGGATGTAGATGTAGACTGAACCTCCTACCGACTGAAGGTTGCAGGAGGGAACTGCAACAGAGATAGACAAGTTGGAAATCAATGATGGCTCACATTGTAGCATTACGACTATGCGTCTCCTATCCAGCCCAGTATTCAGTCACTCGTTGATCATTCCCTGGCAGTAATAGAAAAAAGCAAACGGAAAGCTGAAGTTCTAAACTTAACCTTTAACAAAAATTTCACGCAGAAGGACCGCACAAATGTACCATCATTTGATCACCGTACCAATTTCGAAATGGAGGACATAGTGATAGGTATTTCCCGTCTAGAGAGGCAGCTGAGAGAACTAAATACGAAAAAGTCTCCTGGTCCGTTTGGAATACCAGTTCGGTTTTACAAAAAGTATTCTGCGGTTTTGGCACCTTAATTAGCTTGCATTTTTCGTGAATCTTCAGTTGAGCGCAAAGTTCCTAGCGATTTAAAAAAAAAAAAGCGCAGGAGACTCCCATTTATAAGAAAGGAAAGAGAACTGACCCATATAATTACAGGCCATTATCTTTGACATCAGTTTCCTGTAGAATTTTGGAACATATTCTCAGTTCAAATATAGTAAATTTCCTTGAAACGGAAAAGCTTCTTTTTACGAATCAGCACGGGTTTAGGAAACACAGTCCATGTGAAACTCAGCTTGCCCTTCTCTCACGCGACATCTTGCGAGCCATGGATGAAGGGAACAGGAGGATTGTGTTTTTCTCGAATTCAGAAAGGCGTTTGACGCGGTGCCACATTGCAGACTGCTAACGAAGATACGAACTTACGCTTTAGGTTCACAGATTTGTGCCTGGCTGGAGGACTTCCTAAGTAACAAACGTAGTACATTGTTCTCGACGGCGAGTGTTCACCAGAGATGAGTGTATCGTCAGGCTTGCCCCAGGGGAGTGTGATAGCGCCGCTATTATTTTCTATCTATATAAATGATCTGATGGACAGAGTAAGTTGTAATTTGGGGCTGTTTTCTGATGATGCTGTGGTGTATGGGAGGGTGTCGTCTTTAACTGACTGTAATAGCATACAGGATGACTTAGACAAAATTTCTAGTTGGTGCTAAGAATGGCAGCTAGCTCTCAAAGTAGAAAAATGTGAGGTGACGCGCATGAGTAGGAAAAGAAATCCCATAATGTTCGAATACATTATTAGTAGTGATCTTCTTGATGCCGGCGTAATTTTGCAGAACGATATGAAATCCAACGTACATGTAAGGACAGTTGTGAGTAAGGCGGACAGCCGACTTTGGTTTATGGGAAGAGTTTTGGGAAGATGTACTTCACCTGTAAAGGAGCCGCGTATAAAACGCTTGTACGACCACGTCTTGAGTATTGCTCATGTGTTTGGGACCCGTAGCAGATTAGTTTAAAGGAAGACATAGAAGCAGATCAGAGGCGACCAGCTAGGTTTGTTACTGGTAGGTTCGACAAATGCGCGAGTGTCACGGAAATCCTCCGGGAACTCAACTGGGCCGCCTGCAGTGGCCGAGCGGTGTGCAGCGCGCCAGTCACAGTCTGCACGGCCGCTACGGTCGGGGGTTCGAATCCCCCCTCGGGCATGGATGTTTGTGTCGTCTTTAGTGTGAGGTAGTTCATAAGTAGTTTATAAGTTTAGGGACTGATGACCCCGCAGTTAAGTCCCTTAAGCTTAGCAAACATTTGAACATTGAACTCAATTGGGGATGGATGGAGGAAAGACGGCGTTATTTTCGTGAATTACTGTTGAGGAAATTTAGAGGGCCCGAATTTTAATCTGAGTGTAGAACGATCTTCCTGCCGTATACTTACATTTCGCGTAGTGATCACAAAGACCAGATAAGAGAAATTAGGGCTCGTACGGATGCATATAGGCATTCCTTTCTTACTCTTTCTATTTGGGAGTGGAATAGGAAAGGAAATGCCTAGTAGTTGTACAGGGTACCCACCGCCCCGCACCTTACGATGGATTGCGGATTATGTATGTAGATGCAGATGCACTGGGTGATCAAAAAGTCAGTATAAATTTGAAAACTTAATAAATCACGGAATAATATAGAAAGAGAGGTAAAAATTGACACACATGCTTGGAATTACATTGGGTTTTATTAAAATATTTTTTTAATTAAAAAATAAAAGAAGCGTTAAAAATGTCCGACAGATGGCGCTTTATCTGAGCAGAAAAGTAATAATTAGCATAACAAATTAAGACAAAGCAAAGATGATGTTCTTTACAGGAAAAGCTCAATATATTCACCATCATTCCTCAACAATAGCTGTAGTCGAGGAATAATGTGAACAGCACTGTAAAGCACTTCCAGAGTTATGTTGTCTTTCAGCATCCCTAGAGATGTCGGTCGATCACGATACACTTGCGACTTCACGTAACCCCAAAGCCAATAACCGCACGGACTGAGCGGGGTCTGGGGACGTGGATGGCCAAGCATGAGAAAAGTGGCGGCTGAGCACACGATCATCACCAAACGACACGCGCAAGAGATCTTTCAAGCGTCTAGAAACATTTTTCATTTATTTATTTTTTATTTTTTTAGTTTTAATTAATTAATTTATTTATTTACGAGGTATGTCCACAAAGTAAGTTCCGTTTGGTTACATAAAACAAACGTGTACAGATGCAGAAAAAATATTTATTGTACAAAAATATACAACTATTAAACTACTTTTCTACACAGCTTCCGAAATTTTGTAGACATTTGTCATAGCGTGGCAGAAGTCTTTGTATGCCTTATTCGTAGAAGGTTGCCGCCTGTGTATTCAACCAAGTGGAACATGTTCTTTCAGCTCGTCATCATCGCTGAAGTGTTGACCACCATGGACAGGTCTTAGGTGTAAGAAGAAAGTCGCTAGGAGCGAGACTGTACGGAGGATGATCAAACACGTCACAGTGAAATTCCCGTAAGAGTTGTTTGGTCACATTCGTCTTGTGAGGTCGGGCGGCAACGTGAAGGGAAGAAGAAGAAGACTCCTTTCATCTCTTCTTACACCTAAAATTTGTCCTTGGTGGTCAACACTTCAACGATGCCGAGCTGTAAGAACATGTTTGCCACATGGTTAAATACACAAGCGGCAACCTTCTATGAAGAAACCACGGAAAAACTTGTCCCACGCTATGACAAGTGCCTTCAAAATTTCGGAAGCTATGTAGAAAAGTAGTTGAACAAATGTTTGTAAATCTATCGGACCAAACTGCGTGGTCATCAGTCCGTAGCTTACAAACTATTTAAACTAAGGTAAACTAACCTAAGGACAAACACACACACCCTTGCCCCATGGAGGACTCGAACCTCCACGGCGAGCAACCGCGCGCTCCGCAGCGAGACGCTTTAGACCCCTGGCTACTCCACCGCGGCAATAGTTTAACAGTTACAGATTTGTATACAATAAATATTTTTCTGTATCTGTTCACGTTTGGTTTATATAACTAAACGGAATTTACTTTGCGGACGTACCTTGTATTTTTTGTTCTAATAAAATCCCATGTTATTCTAAGCACGTGTGTCAATTTTACCTCTCCATCTACATTAAGCTGTGATTTTTTTTTTTTTTTTTTTTTTTTTTTTTTTTTTTTTTTTTTTTTTTTTCAAATTTATAGTGGCTTTCTGATCAGCCGGTAGATGTAGAACTCTTAAGTAGCAGAGTTCCTGTCTATTAAGATCTCTTATAACCTACATGTAATGTGATATGACGAGCTCAACTTTTGCCTATTTTCGAAAGATGCAGAATGTCAACTTGGAAAGTCGAAACAGGCCCTTAACTAGCAGTAGGTTGGAGGTCGCGTGCCCTGTACATGGCGTGGTTTTGATGCCTAGAGCACTGTATAATACAAGCAGAACAATCCGCCATTTTGAATCCCACGTTGAAGGCGCGCTTTTTAATATGCTCTTAAGGCTGTTAAATATACTTTCCTAACACAGAAAATATGACAGCATATTAAATATATTTGCTTACATTTGACTATAAGAGTTAACTTAAAGTTAGTGATTATTTGAGTATTTACAGGTATGAGACATTCACTTACATTCAAGATTAAGGCATATGTTGCTGTTCTAAATATTTACCACATACACCTGAAATGCATTACATTTATCGTATTTTCTGGTTTATAAATGGTACGTCCATTCACGTTTACGGAAACTAATAGTTGCATTCGGAAACAGTTATGGAATATTGTTAAACTGCGATACTGTATGTATCACATATTTTACACACACCATATTTCAGAGAAGATTTCTGTAAAAAAAATGTGTTTAACAACTTTGAACTCTGGTTTCGTTAGATGACGACTAAATACTCTCTGGCACGCCTACATATTCCCGTGTTGAGAATCACATTTAAATCAAACACTGAAGTAATGCGAAACCAATATAATTGAAATATCAGTAGCTGGGTAACTCCAACTGCACTCGGGTATCACTTAAAATACAACTACCAGCCCTTAGACTGACTCGTTAGTTGGTCTAAATAAAATCAAGAAAAGTAGCCTACTTTAAAAACACTGTATGTCGTAGCAAAATTATACCACAGCTTACATGAATAAGCCTATATTTCCAGTACTACTTCTCTGTGAGCATAACTGTTTCTAATTAAAAAAAATAAATAAAAAGATTTTGTTCTTAACGTTACACAGATAGTTGCTCGATTTTGGCTTCCATACTTGGCGTCTGGAATTTACAAGCCACCATTTACGCCGATCTATGTTTGAAGTAATGCGATAAAACTTATAGCGACCATGTCTGCTATTATCTGAGCATTTCGGAGCAGCACAGCCAACCACTGTGGGACAATAAAATCACAAAATATTCGCCGAGTCACTTCGGTACACCAACAAAGCATACAACGCAGTCGTCAGATTGGGATTCAAAATGGCGGATTGTTCAGCTCGGTGTATCTAGTGCTTTATTGATGCCTGGGGTCGGCGGCAGCTATCGCCGCCCAGGAGCCTGGAGCGTGGCTGGAACACGTGCGCGCCTCCAGCCTCCAGAGGCCAGCTGGAGCGGCTCCAGCGGCGGCGGCAGGTGGCGACGGACGGCCGCCAGCAGCGCCGGCGCCGCCTGCCCGCCTCCAGAGGCGCTGCAGCCGGGGCGGCCGCACAAAGCAGGCGCGCTCCGTTGCCGGGCAACGGCTGCGCTCCGTCTGCGTGCCACTGACACCGCGACGGACACTCGACAAAGAGGGCACCTACTGCCGAGGGCAAAAGATTACACAAACACGGCGCTACTTTGAAAAGCTACACACATCACAAGTCTTTTTTTCAGGTGTTGTGTACCAAAATAAAATCATCCACTCCAGTTTCAATCTCACACAGCTATCAACTTACAACAAAACAATTGCAAATATGTATAAACTAGCTGAAAACCCGGCGTTGCTCGGGTATTTATTTATTTATTCTTATATTTCCTTATTCGTATGCTTATCCTTACAAAGAAAGAGCTGAAGACATTGTAGCACGCATAAACCAAAGATATGGCTTGTGGCATCACTGTATGCAACCTCCTTGCTATAGAGTCTCAGACGTCATCGCTGGCCTTCAGTCCGAATTTTTTTTATAATTTGACGACTTTCAACCACCATATCTTCCATCGCTTATACCTATCGGCATGGAACTGCTATGGTGTACAACGGGAGACTTCGGACAACAATTACACACAGACCATTTGTTTGCGTTCTGTAGTTTTCGCTGCAGAGCGAAATATTAACACACACCCACACACACACGTCGAATTTTATATACACCGATAACTTTACATCCCAATATACTCCACCCTTTTATCATTATCGACCCTCAAGCAACAATGCAACCAATAAAACCATTATCAAAGAGTAAATATAATTTTCAAAGAGTAATTATTGTTCCTCATTTCGCGTTATATTCTTCAAATAACTAAATATCTATCAGATCGCTATAAAACCGCGCCTAAAACCTTCCTCAGGTATAAATTAGTAATTGTACAAATATTTAAGTCTCTGCGTCTTGTCATTTGGACGTGATAAGCGTACACCGAACAGACATTCACATTAATATATATATATATACCGAGTGCCAGAAAACCGTGCCTAAATCCTTTTCCGGGTAGACATTAGTAACTGTACAAATTCTTAGCTCTTTATGTCTTGTGGTTCAAACGTGGTAAACGTACACCGAACAGACATTCACATTTGTAGATATAGATTATTGGTGGCACATGAAACTTTCTGTTGGAACGGGATTCGCCGGCCGCGGTGGCCGAGGACACTGAGGCGCGCCAGTCACGGTCTCCACGGCCACTACGGTCGGGGGTTCGAATCCCCCCTCGGGCATGGATATTTGCGCCGTCCTAGTTCGTAAGTAGTTCATAAGTAGTTTGCAAGTTTAGGGACTGATGACCCCGTAGTTAAGTCCCATAACCTATACAAACATCTGAACAAACATTTTGAACGGGATTCGGACCGGGATATCCCGCCTTTAGCGAGCGGTCGCTTTAACCAATGCAATAGTCATGCACGTCTCCTGGGCCGACATAAACTTCCGTATACCATATTTTGTCTACTACCTATGCGAATCGTATATTGCATTACATCTTTGTAACTTTCGCTCAAGGAGAGACGGTTTCACACTTTCATATCTTACATACCCCGCTTTTTGCTTGAAATATGATGTGCAGTGTCCGTGTTTAGCGATGTAATCACAGTGTCTGTTACTAATGGCACATATTCATCTTCATTGATTCCATTGATAATCAACGACAGTACACAACGTATTTCAATAAAAGCAAGTAATGCAAAAGTTTATCTTGAATAAAACATCAAATTCGCGTGCCACATAGAAGCAGACTCATGCTTGTGATTACAGGTAACGACTTATCCAACTATTTGTCACATACTCTACGTTGTTTCCTGTTTCGTAATTTATGTGAGTTGATTATAGTATGTTCTGGGAACTAAGCGTTATTATTAGGTGGCATTCCCGCATGTACAGACTAGAATGGCCGATACTACTGCTAGCAAACACTCTTTTTCTGGTTCACTACTCAATGTCACACAATTGAAGCTTTATCAAGAGTACAATTAATTATTTCCTAAGGGCCTAGATATTCATGGCCCGTTGTTGTTATTGCGGTCTTTAGTCCGCAGACTGGTATGATGCAGCTCTCCACGCTGCCCTATCCTGTGCAACTCTCTTCTCTTCATCTGAGAAAACGTTTGGCAACATACATCCTTTTGAATCTGCTTGCTGTATTCGTCCCTCGGTCTCGCTTCACGATTTTTACCCCACACTCTTCCTTCTAAAGCTAAATTGACGATTCCTTGATGTCTCAGAATTTGTCCAACCAATCCATCCCTTTTCTTAGTCAGGATATGCAGAAACTCCTTTTCTCCCCAATTCGGTTAAGCACCTCCTGATTCGTTACGTGAACTATCCATCTAATTTTCATCATTCGTCTGTAGCATCACGTTTCAAAAGCCTCTATCATCTTTTTATGTGAACTCCTTATCGTTCACGTTTCACTCTCATACAATGCCACACTCCCGACAAATGCTTTCAGAAAGGACTTCCTAACATTTAAATTAATATTTGATGTTAACAAATTTCGCTTATTTTGAAACGTTTTTCCTCCCATAGCCATTCTGCATTCTACATCTTTTCTATTTCGGACATCAGAAGTTATTTTTCTACCCAAATAACAAAACTCATCAACCACTTTTATCGTATCATTAGCTAATGTAATTCCTTCAGCATCACCTGATTTTCTAATATTACATTCCATTACCCTCGTTTTACTCTTGTTAATGTTCAGCTTATATCTTCCTTTCAACACACTGTTCATTCCATTCAATTGCTCTTCCAGATCATTTGCAGTCTCTGACAAAATTACCATGTAATCGGCAAACCGCAAGGTTTTTATTTTTTTCTCCCTGAACTTTAATTCTCTCTCCAAATTTCTCCTTGAATTCCTTCACTGTTTGCTCAATATACAGATCAAACAACATTGGGGAAAGGCTATAACCCTGTCTTACTCCCTTCTCAATCTGTGCGGCCCTCTCTTGCCCTTCGACTCTAATGTCTGCTGGTTGAATATAACTCTTCGCTCCCTATATTTTACCCCTTCTACCTTCAGAATTTGGAAGAGTATATTCCAGTCAACATTGTCAAAAGCTTTCTCCAAATCTACAAACGCTAAAAACCTGAGTTTGCCTTTCCTTAGCCTATATTTTAAAATAAGTCGTAATGTGATTATTGCCTTCCGTGTTCCTACATTTTTCGTAAATCCAAACTGCTCTTCCTCGAGGTCGGATTCCACAAGTTTTTGTATACTACTGTAAATAATTCGTGTTAGTATTTTGCAACCAGGACTTATTAAACTAATAGTTCTGTAATTTTCTCATTTGTCTGCACTTGCTTTGTTTGGAATTGGAATTACAATATTCTTCTTGAAGTGTGATGTTATTTCCCCTGTCTCACAGATCTTGTATACCAGGTGAAACAATTTTTTCATTACTGACTCTCCTAACGATATCAGCATTTCAGACGGAATATCATCTACTCCAGAGGCCTTGTTTCGAAACTACGTCTAGCATAACGCTAACACTCTCGTGCTCCAAAATGATACTGCGCGCACCCATAGTCATAAAGGTACAGGTGAGCTTTATACATCAGCGCAATAACAGTTTATCAACATGACTCAACGGTTAACGGGTCTTTCAGAACAGAGTGTAGCCACCAGATTTATAACTCCAACTTCCTTCAAGTAATTGCCGGATGTTTTGTCACAACACTGGATAACATTCTGTTGATAAACATAAGGACACTTTATCAATCTCTTTCACGAAGATTTGCAGCTGTTTTCAAAGCCAGTGTTGGGCAACTTCTTCGTAATAAAAAAATATTATGCTGCGTTGATAGTATATTGTATGATCCCTGTAAATGAACCTGACTATCGTATTTTCCTAAGTTCAGTATAAAGTATCCTTACATGCATGGTATTACACCAGCACACTGGACTCGCATTCGGAAGGACGATGCTTCAAATCCACCTCCGGCCATACAGATATTTCCACGATTTCCATAAATCACTCTAGGCAAATGCCAGGATGGTTCCTTTCAAGAGGCACGGCCGATTTCCTTCCCTGTCCTTAGACACTGACCATAGCTTATTGGATATGAACTGTGGATAGAAACGAAAGAGATTGCAAAATGTTAGAAAATTAAGGAGATGGAAGCTGGACAAATTGAAGCAATCAGAAATGGTTGAAACTCTTAGAGAAAGCGTTAGGCAAGGATTGTGTGAAGCAGGGGAAAGTGATACAGTAGAAGAAGAATGGATATCTCTGAGAGATAGAGTAGAGAAGGCGGCAGAGGATCATTTAGGCAGAAGGACAAGGCATAAAAGATATCCTGGGTTAACACAGGAGATACTGAACTTAATTGATGACAGGAGAAAATATAAAAATACATCAAGTGAAGCAGGTAAAGGGCTAAGCATAAGTCGCTTGAGAAGCAATGCGAGACCGTAGAAGAATGTATAACTAGGGGAAAGACACATTCCGCTTATAGGAAAATAAAAAGAGACATTTGGAGACAAGAAAAGCTGCGCTATGAATATCAAGAACTCGGGCAAAACCAATGCTAAGCAAAGAAGAGAAAGCTGAAAGGTGGAAGGAGTATACAGAGGGTCTATACAAAGGAAATAAACTTGAAGGCAGTATTCTAGAAATGGAAGACAAAGTAGAGAAAGATGAGATAGGACATACGATACTGCGAGAAGAATTCGACAGAGCACTAAATTATTTGAGTAGAAACAAAGGCCTGGAGTAGCTGACGTTCCTTCTGAACTGCTATTACCATTAGCAGAGCCAGTAATGAAGACATTTTTCTACCTGTCATGCAGTATGTATGAGACAGGGGAAATACCTTCACACTTCAAGAACAATATAGTGATTCCAATGGCTAAGAAAGCAAGTGCAGACAAAAGTGAATATTACAGACCTATCAGTTCAATAAGTCGTAGCTGAAAATACTAACACAAATTATTTACAGACGAATGGAAAAAATTTGTGGAATCAGACCTTGGGGAAGATCAGTTTGGATTTAGGAGGAATGTAGGAACACGGGAGGCAATACTCACTTAACGACTTATCTTAGAAGATAGATTAAGGGAAGGGAAACCTACATATTTAGCATAAGTGGATCTGGAAAAAGCCTTTGACAATGTTGGCTGAAATACACTCTTTCAAAATCTGAAGGTAGCAGGGGTAAAATATAGGGAGCGAAGAGTTATATTCAACTTGTAGAAAAACAAGACAGCAATTATTACAGTCGCATGTTGAATAATTACAAATGTGTTACCTCAAATAATAATAATAATCAGCTTTCGTAGTAGAAGTGTGAAAAAAATTGGAACAATTACGATTAATTAAAATGTTTGCTGTTACACTGAACCGAACACATAACCTTCCACTTCTCAATCTAAAACTCTCCTAATTGCTCTACGCTACACTGCCCATTTGTCTGGGCTTTATCTACTTATAAGGGCATCTACTTATAAGCGCATCTCCTTCTCCCCCTCTCTTTGATCTATTTTTTGTTATTGCAGTCGGGACCTTGATGGTAAATAGAAATCAAAATGGATGGGTAAATCAATAGGAAACGGGTTGATTTGATTTGATTTGATTTTTCCAGGGAAGCCAAAATAGTCTTGGTCCAACCCGCCACTGCCCGCACCGAAACTAAGTTTATTGTGCGGTATCGCTCCCTGCATATCTAGTAAAGCCAACCAATGCCCTTGAAGAGTGCAAGGAGTCCCTTTACCAGTTCTTTATTAGACACAATTTCTTCGGGTCTGGTTGGACCAAATGTTCTGTGCCTTTTAGTCTCCAATGCAATGCATTCGAAGATTAGATGTGATGCAGTTTCATCACCGTCATCACAGATCCTACATTTAGGGTCCTCTTCTGTTATTCCCATTGTATGTAGGTCTTTTTTGAAATTCCCATGGCCTGTCAACAAACCAACCATAAGTCTAATATCTCTCCTGTTCAGGCCCAGGATTGCGGAGCTTCTTTTAAAACATGGCTTTGGCATAATTACCTTGCCATGTTTTTGTTGGTAGACTTTGGTCCAATATTCTACGTGCTGTCTTCTGAGCCATTTACGTAGCTCCAATTTGATCATTGCCTTGGTGATTGTCAGGACAGGTTCCGGTCCAATAAATTGAGTCTCTGCCCCCATCCTGGATAATCTGTCGGCACGTTCTTTGCCACTGATCCCCGAGTGGCCAGGGACCCACAATAGGTTTACTCTATTGCTTTCCCCTAGCTCCACCAGAACCCTGTGACATTCTGCAACAATTTTAGACCTTGTTGCAGGAGCTGCCAGTGATCTCAGGGCTGCCTGGCTGATGCTGGCTGATGCTACGAACTTTGTAGCACCTACGCAAATTCTCCCTCACACATGCCCTGATGGCAGTGATTTCAGCTTGGAATACTGAGGCCAGTTTCCCTAGAGAGATAACGCCAATGTTCAAATGTTCGTTAAGCTTAAGGGACATAACTACGGGGTCATCAGTCCCTAAACTTACAAACTACTTATGAACTACCTACAACTAAGGACGGCACATATATCCATGCCCTAGGGGGGATTCGAACCCCCGACCGTAGTGGCCGTGCAGACCGTGACTGAAGCGCCTCATTCCCCTCGGCCACCGCGGCCGGCAGAGATAACGCCCTCCAGTCTTGGCTGCACCCCGTATACCCCGGGCCCAACGCCTTGGTCCGATTTTGATCCGTCAGTGAACCAGACAATAT
The DNA here is from genome assembly GCA_026315105.1 of Locusta migratoria. Classification (NCBI taxonomy): domain Eukaryota; kingdom Metazoa; phylum Arthropoda; class Insecta; order Orthoptera; family Acrididae; genus Locusta; species Locusta migratoria. The sequence goes on along the minus strand of CM048748.1, from coordinate 99,994,849 downwards.
CCTCCATACGGTGTCTAGCTTTTTTTCTCACTGCTCCCTACTTCCAATTGTTATATTGAAAGGCTTGTTGAAGCAGTATGGGGTTATAATATAGTTGGCTGGCATTTCCCCTTTCCTATATTTACCTCACTATTTTAGTGTGTGATTCTGGATATCCCAAAGAGTTCCAGTTGTTGCCAGATTTGAGTATGTATGCACCAGCCACTGCCTCCATCTTGACCCAAAGGTGTAATGGAGGCATATCGAGCATGGTTTCCATCCCAGCAGCGGGTGTGCTGCTAATTCCGCCTGTTATGGCTAAGCAGGCTAATCTCTGCACCTTACCAAGCTCCTTAGCAACAACCTGCTGTTCTACTTTCTTCCACCAGACGACCGCCCCATAGGTGATCATGGGTCTAATCACTGTGGTGTATATCCAGTGCATACCCTTGGGGCTCAGGCCCCAATTTCTACCACAAGCTCTCCTGGTACTCACAAGAGTACCTTTTGCCTTGGAGCAAATATTCCTGATGTGAGGGGCCCATGTCAGTTTCTCATCTAGGGTAACCCCTAGATATTTCACTGTCCCATTCACAGGTAGCGCTTCATTGAAAAGCTTTAGATTCCAACTTGAATGCTGGATATGCTTTTTTGTGAATGGTGGAACAACAGACTTCTTAGGACTAACACCCAGATCCTGTTTTCTGCACCAGTCTTGCACAATGTCCAACGCACACCTTGTGCCATATTCTTTACGGTGTCAGCAAATTTGCCAAGTATTACTATGACAAGAGCATCTGCGTATCCTTGGCAAAAGTACCGCCTTGAGTTTAATTCTCCAATGATATCATTCACCACTAGATTCCACAATAAAGGGGAAAGAACTCCTCCTTGCGGGCAACCCCTAGTGGTGTTGATTACCATTTTTTCATTCATCATGGTAGCTTCTACCTTTCTTACACTGAGCATGGCCCTAGTCCACCTACATATAGTGGTCCCTAGGTCATGCACCTCTGCTGCCCTAACCATGGAATCGCAGGTCGTGTTGCTAAAAGCCCCCTCGATGTCCAGGAAGATACAGAGGGCTATTTCCTGAAAGCGAAGTGCTTTCTCCACCTTCCCAACGAGTTGGTGGAGAGCTGTCTCACATGATTTACCTGGCTGATATGCATGTTGGTTTGAATGTAGAGGAGCCCTTTCTCCAACATGCACATTAACCAGCTTTTCCAATGTCTCAAGAATGAAGGAAGACAGGCTGATTGGTCTCATATACTTGGCCTTGGTATGATTAATTCTCCCTGGTTTAGGAATGAAGAAAACCTTCACTGCCCTCCAGGCATTGGGAATGATTCCTGCTGCTAGGCTAACCCTGAATAACCTGCATAGGAATCTAATAAGATTTTCTACCACTTGTTGCAGGAGAGCTGGGAAGATTCCATCGGGGCCAGGTGACTTGAACGGTTGAAATGTTCCCACCGCCCATCAGACCTTACTGAGATCGACACACTCCTTGGCGAATACCTGAGAACCGTTGTCTCTCAGGAATCGCATTCTGGTCTGAGTTATCCCCCAAGTATATTGAGGAAAGTGAGTCTTGAGGAGCAGTTCCAGCGTTTCATGTGCTGTCTTTGTATACTCCCCATCCTCCTTCCTCAATGTTCCTCCTGGATTAGTTGGTACCCTTATGAAGTCTCGCTTGAGCAGCCGTGCCCTCCACTTCCTCACAGAATACCTTCCAGGATGCCTCCTTTGCCCGTCTGATGGCAAGGTTGTAATTGACAAGGGACTCACGATACTTTGCCCATTGTCCTTTGCGCCTCGCAAGGTTAAACAGTCTTCGTACCTGTTTCCTTTGTATTTCCAGGTTATTATTCCACCAAGGCACACTCCTATTTGTGCACTTCTTGGTGATTGAGCAGTTGTCCTGGTATGAGGTCACTATAGTAGAGGTTACGGCCTCTGCTACTTCCACAAACTCTGCTGGATTCTTTATCGAAGTTTTAATTTCCGATAGGCTGAAGTAAAGGTCTTTCCTATATGTCTCCCAGTCCGTTTTCCTGGTGTTCCTATAGGCCATGGTCTGTCTGGTTCCCATTTCAACCTTGAATTTAATATACATGTGATCTGATAAGGATGGCTTCAGGACCACATGCCACTGTTTGACGTAACTTCCCATCATCATGGAACCAAAAGTTATGTTAATTACTTCTTCCCATCTACTATTCCTGAATGTAGATTCATCATCCCTATTCAGGATCTCCAAGTTGTTAGGAGAAATTCAAGAAGGTGCTCACCTCTACTGTTGGTGTCCTTGCTGCCCCACGATACATTGTGGGCATTGGCATCACATCCCACCACCAGTTCGTCACCTTACCGATGGCAGGCTTCCGTCAGTTTCCTCACTTCCAAAGGAGGAGGAGAGCTGTCTTCGTAAGGAAGGTATGCTGAGGTCAAAACAATTTCTCTCGTGATACCTTCCTCACGTTGCTGCATTCTGATGGTCACCAGGTCCCTGGAACAAAAATCTATCATTGGTATGAAAGGTATTCCATTTCTAACATAAATGCATGTTCTGGAGTTTTTTAGATTTCTGGCATAAATCAGCTTACCTCCAGTACCACCGAGGCACGTTATTAGACAGACATTTCGAGCTGCTCTATCTGTGAGGTTAGAGCTTTTTAGACATAGTAACAACTTTCCTGTTTTATGTTAAACATGAAAAGGAAAACAAAGCCACACATTTATACAGCACAGCTTAGCATGTTTTTCTCAAAGCGAGCAGAATGGAAACGCATTTTATAACATTTATATCTTCGTGAGAGTTTTTGGTTTGGAAAGAATATAATTGTAAATGATCATACAGTCATAACTGATCGCGCTTGAGAATTTCTTTCTCGCCTTACCTCCAGGCGCTGTGTACGACCTTCATCAGTCTCATTGACTCTACCCTCACGTAGTAGAACTGGGTTGCTCGTACGCCGACCGTTACTACGCCGCAATGGGAAGCATTAAAAAAAAATAACGACGATCTGTACTCAGTCTGTTTGTAACACTCCAAAATAACACGAACTGATATCAATTTTGTCTTTGCAACTCTCCAAAGATATGATTACCACCTATAACACCTTGGAGAAAAGAATAATACGAAGGGGCTTCTAAAGAAACGTTTCATGTTAAAGCTGCCTGGCTGCTTTAACCTTGTTTGTATAGACTTGTCGCTAATTTAGTAAGGATCTTGCACTATAATGATGAAGGATCATTTTACGACGCCATTCCACCAGTTGCTTTTTTTTTTTTTTTTTTTCAAATTCTGAAATTTTCCGGTAGACTTTCCAATTGCTCCCTGGCATGAAGCAATGCCTGTTCTTAGCACATCTCCCTTGATTCTAACATTCTTGGCGTGTTAGTTCGCTCCGTTACAGCGTATGTGTTCGCTAGGCGAGTATCGGATGAATAAGCTGATTGTCAGAGAATCTAGGAAATGATCCGAGCTGGAAGTGTACTTTCAGTTTTTCTCAAATTCTGATATTTATTGGTAGATTTTTCAAAAAATTTCTTTCATACAAATCTTGTTCTGAGAATTACGCACAGAACAAAGAGAAAAACAGCCAAATCGGTGAAGTCATTCTGAATTGATGCGCTTTCATACATGCGGCAATTCATTTTTATTAATATAGAAGACTGCACTTTTACGCAACTTTTATTATTTCAAACTAGTATTAGAAAACTTCGATCGTGGTTTATGTTCATGGAATCGATGTTGAGAAACAGCATGTTTTCATGCAACGTAAAATACACTGGCAAATCAAACAAATACGGCAAGATTCATCTCCAAAAAGGCGTCTGCTCGATTCGATATGTTCAACCGGAGGTAGTCGGAGGCTCCGAATGAAGTGGCGCGAAATCTCCGCCTCTGAAACAACCGCTCCGTTTCCAGCACTAGTTTAAGGCTGTGTCCTACATGAGCGACAAAAGTGCAGGACAGCGCGTGACATTCAGCTACGCGACCTGCACCTACAAACAGCCGCATTCGGCGTCATGGCCAAGTGTCCGACGTGAGCGACAACTTCTCGCTACAAGATGACCACTAGAACCGATCAGCTATTTCTAAAATTTGGTACCTGTAAACCGTAGAATAATGATAGCTCCAGACTAAGGCAATATTTTTTTTCTTTTACTTTAAGAAATAAGATGCAAAAAAAGTGCTGTGCATTAAATTTACAAAGTGAAGAATATTCGTGGACTATTTCATTCATAACTTCAAATACGAAAATAGACATGAAAATCACCAGCCAAATACAACGACGAGTACAGATACTTTCGAGTTTTTCTTTTGTGACTTCAAACCATCAACAACTGAAAAGGTACAAATTGAGTCTTAGGGTCAGGCGACAGCAAATAATTTAATTCTGGACGGAATTGCTAGCAATGGGCGTTGCATTGGGTTAATAATGTGGGATACCAAGTTGTAATTTTTTACCAAGTTAATACCAACATATTCATCTTCATTACAAACACATGTATCCCACTGAAGGCCTAACAAACACATTAAATTCGAACTGAAATATTATGTCAAGATATTTAATTCAGAAACGTAATTTTACACACATATCCTAGTTTTACATATATATCTCTCTCTGGAGTAAGTTTAATGTTACTGCCAATACAAATGTAACTGTTCAAAAGACGTTCGTCATTGTGTAAATCAAACTACCACTCAGAATAAAACGCAAAAGACTGTCATATTAGAAACAATTTAAAAATTTAACTCCAGTTGTAAATTTAAGAGATAGTTATTTCGGACACTTCTTATCCCAATCTAAATTCTTAATTATATGTACAACTGCAATTTTATATTGTTATTTCAGAAACACTTGCACTTTCCAGGGATTACTAGTTCGCAGAATTCCTGTGACATCCATTATAACTAGGCGATTCTCAACGAACTAGGCACTTTGTCCCATGTGCGACAGCGATTCGAATCAAGCAGTTTTGAATTCAAACGTCGCCACTTGCGGGCGAGAAGCATCGCGCCGGATGCAGCTCCCTAACTATACATGTAGTCGTATTTAGTCGCTTGAAGCTGTCGCACGCTTTTGTCGCTCACGTAGGACATAGGCTACACGAAAACGACTACTCGAGAAAGGCGAGATGTTGTACTGGAATCTACATCTACATACATACTCCGCAATTCATCGTAAGGTGCGTGGCGGAGGGTACTCTGTACTACTACTAGGCATTTCCTTTCCTATTCCACTCCCAAACAGAACGAGGAAGAAATGAATGCTTTTATGCCTCCGTAAGAGCCCTAATTTCTCTTATTTTGTCTTTGTGATCACCACGCGAAATGTAAGTAGGTGGCAGCAAGATCGTACTATACTCAGCTTCAAATTCCGGCCCTCTAAATTTCCTCAACAGAAATTCACGAAAAGAACGTCATCTTCACTCCAGTGATCCCCAGTTGGGTTGCTGGAGCATTTCCGTGATACTCGCGCATCGGTCGAACCTACCAGTAAAAAACCTAGCTGTTCGCCTCTGAATTGTCTCTATGTCTTCCTTTAAACTGATTTGCTGCGGGTCCCAAAAACTTGAGCAATACTCAAGACGTGGTATTAAAAGCGTTCTCCTTTACATGTGAAGTACATCTTCCCAAAATTCTCTTAATAAACCGAAGTCGGCTGTCCGCCTTACTCACAACTACCCTTACATGTTCGTTCCATTTCATATCGCCCTGCAATGGTACGCCTAGATATTTTAACGACGCGACAACATCAAGAAGCTCACTTCTAATACTCTATTCGAACAGTATGGGATTATTTTTCCTACTCATGCGCATCACCTTACATTTGTCTACATTGCCATTCTTCACACCAACTAGAAATTTTGTTCAAATGTTCAAATGTTTGTAAGGCTTATGGGACTTAACTACGGGGTCATCAGTCCCTAAACTTACAAACTACTTATGAACTACTTACGAACTAGGACGGCACAAATATCCTTGCCCGAGGGAGGATTCGAACCTCCGACCGTAGTGGCCGTGCAGACCGTGACTGAAGTGCCTCAGTCCCCTCGGCCACCGCGGCCGGCAGAAGTCATCCTGTATGCTATTACAGTCAGTTAAAGACGACACCCTCCCATACACCTCAGCATCATCAGCAAACAGCCGCAAATTACAAGTTACTCTGTCCATCAGATCATTTATATAGATAGAAAATAATAGCGGTCCTATCACACTCCCTTGGGGCACGCCTAACGATACACTCCTCTCTGATGAACACTCGCCGTCGCGTACAACGCACTGCGTTCTTATACTTAGGAAGTCTTCCAGGCAGTCACAAATCTGTGAACCTATTCCATAAGTTCGTATCTTCGTTAGCAGTCTGCAGTGTGGCAGCGCGTCGAACGCCTTTTTGAAGTCGAGAAAAACACAATCCGCCTGTTGCCCTTCATCCATGGCTCGCAAGATGTCATGTGAGAGAAGGGCAAGCTTAGTTTCACATGAACGATGTTTCCTAAACCCGTGCTGATTCATAGAAAGAAGCTTTTCCGTTTCAAGGAAACTCACTATATTCTGACAGTATGCTCCAAAATCCTACATGAAACTGATGCCAAAGATATTGGCCTGTAATTGTGTGTGTCAGTTATCTTTCTTATAAACGGGAGTCGCCTGCGCTTTTTTCCAATCACTGGGAACTTTGCGCTGAATTAAAGATTCGCGATAACTGCAAGCTAAGTAGGGGGCCAATCCCGCAGAATACTGTGTGTAAAATCGAACTCGTATTAAATGCGGACCAGAGGCGCTGCGGTAGACACACACGTCTCGAGTAGTCGACTGAGACAAGAAAGTTCGTCGTGTAACAGGGGCTTAATGCAGCGACCGCAGCGTCTGCTAGGTGTAGGGCTGCGCAGGCCACAGCCTCGGCACGTGCAAACGCTCCGGAAGTGCCCCACGTGCGCGCCTGTTTGCCGACCCAGGCGCAAACACCGGTGTCCGGCGGCACAGCGCGCCCTCTGTGTGCGCCCCCCCCCCCCACCCCACCTATCTCCATCTCTCTCTCTCCGCTGGCCTACTTTGGCCCGAAGATGCACTCCCGAGGGTTGTGAGCCTACACACTGAATCTTTCATCACGGCCGTTGGCGTCCGGAGCGCTGGGAAAGTTTTTTTACGGCGTGCGTTTATGTCGACGGAGAGATTACTCCGAGCAAGAATTACGTCAGCTGATGGCTCCGAATGGCTCCCCGGGACCCGCGGGCGAGGAACGCCGCGTAAGAAACGGCCAGAAGCCGGTAAAGTTCTCGTCATCGTCTAACTTTGGTATTCCGGAGAAATTGTTTAATTTCCACTGGAGTGCTTCAGGAGCGGTCGCCGTCCCATTTCCCAGCGGCGTTTGTAGCGCCCTGAACAAAACTTCGGAGCAGTTTTTCGAATAAACTTATCTCTAAAGTGATGTATTGTGGTCACGATAGTTTGCATCAGCCCACACAACAACAGTGACGAAGTCTTACGGCTTGATTCTAACGTGGTTTTAATCTGCACAATACTTACGTACGTTTACCGAGATGAGCGGGAGGGTCGCTGGAGATACTTTTTACGCATTGTGAAAAATTTAAAAATTACAAAATTACTTACCTGTTGATGATTTGTAGTAACAACATTAAATATAAAGGAGTACTGACTTGTAAGTAGGGTCTAGAGTTTGAACAGCTTAATTTTCCAAGATCGTTACAACACAAACAACTTTTTTAAAGTTTTCGTAAAATATTGATATATGTTACCCACCTTTAACTTCCTGAAGACGTGGTGATATGTAAATATGGTCCTGAGTGTGAATTAATATGACATCCATTCTGAAGGTCACATTCATTTATGCTATTAAAATTTTTTGCTTAGCTGAAATCTGAGCGTGGTGCAACAGTAGTAACACTCTGGAGTCGCAATTAGGAGGATGTAGGTTCAAATCCAGCCCCGGCCATCCACATTTAGGGTTTCCATAATTTCCTTAAATCACGGAAAGTTAACTCCGGGATGGGATCTTCGAATCGGCACTGGCGATTACCTTCACTATCTTTACCCTAAAATGTCAGCGTGACCTCCGTCTCTAATGATTACGTTGTGGTCGAGACGTTAAACTATAATCATAATTCGTACTTCCTTTAACTGAAAAATTTGAAAAGTTTATGGAATCTGGTCCAAGACCTTCCCGAGAGAGGACTCGAACTTCCGACGGCGAGCAACCGCGCGATCCGCAGTAAGGTGCCTTAACAATAAAAAAAGTAACTTTTTGTTGGAAATAATATTTGTTTGCGATTTATAATATTTCATGGTACTTTTCTTCATACCCTCTTTCTTGCGTTCATACATGCCGAAGTTGATTTTCAATATCTATTATTGCTCCAAAGATACTACTTGAAATCTTCAGGTAGGTTCACTAATTATTTGATGTAAACACTAGAAAATGACGACATAGTGTCCAATAACTAGCAGTGGATTGTAACGTTGTAACTAGGTTAAACGCGAAAGACACGTGGCGAGACCGTGGTATCAAAAATCAAATGTTTGTAGAATTTATGGGACTTAACTACGGGGTCATCAGTCCCTAAGCTTACAAACTACTTATGAACTAGCTAAGACTAAGGACGGCACAAATATCCATGTCCGAGGGGGGATTCTAACCCCCGACCGTAGTGGCCATGTAGACCGTGACTGGAGCGCCTCAGTCCCCTCGGCCACCGCGGCTGGCCCGTGGCATCTGTCTACACCTATCCTCAGACAAAGAAATAGAGAGCTGTGCCAATAATTATTTCCGATCACATATTCTAATTCCAAATTAAATTCCGAGCTCTCTGATAACAAATCCAAACTGATAAATAAACTAATTAACAATCCTTAATACTTCATTGAATCATTGACACTATTAAATAAATGTTCCAAGGTCCAGAATCACTATATCGTCTACTAAGAGGTGCATTAGTTGGATGGGGAAAATAATTTTTGCATTCCCCACTTAATTGATGTAAAAAAAAACGCCAAAGTTGGGGGAGTCTAGTTGGGTTTTCTGGCCATTAGATCAAAGCAACATTGGAAGCACGCGGTGGCGGAAGGAGACGAGTTCCCGGCGGTTTGGAAATTCGCGCCAGTCCAGGACGCCCAACGAGGTTAAATTTCAGAGAGTGGATAACACACTAGTTGCAGCGCTTTTTGCGGCAACCTGAGTATATTCTGCCGCCATATTTACGGTGGTCAGTACACTTGAACGATTCTGTCTAACGAACAGTTTAGTTTTCCTTTGAACGCATCGCGACTGTAGTTTTTGTTTTTGTTGGCACTGTAATCATGAATAGGGACTGTGACTGCTGTGTGCGGATGCAGTCTGAGCTGGTGACACTTCGCTCCCAGCTTCAAGCTGTGTTAACCTCGGTTGCACAGTTGGAAGCTGCGATCGATGGGCGTCGTTGTTGTTGGCCGGCGGTGGGGACCGAACGGACTCCCGTCGACTCCACCGATCGGCCTGCGGCAGCGACATGCCCTGAAACTGCTAGCAGTGAGGCAGACATCCCACCCGTGGTTGCGTGGGAGGTTGCTCCAGTGCGTGGCAGGAGGCGCAAGACATTCCGGGGGACCGATCGTGAGGCCTCCCCGGTTCGTCTTGCGAACAGGTTTGAGGCGCTGTCTGCTCAGGACGACGTTCCTGAGTCGGATGGTGTCTCTCACCCTGTCACCACCCAGCCTGCAAGATCCGGGCTTTCACAGAGGGTGGGTTTACTTGTAGTTGGGAGCTCCAACGTTAGGCGGGTGATGGAGCCCCTTAGAGAGATGGCTGCCAAGGAGGGGAAGAAGGCCAACGTGCACTCCGTGTGCATACCGGGTGGAGTCATTCCAGATGTGGAACGGGTCCTCCCGTATGCCATGAAGGGTACGGGGTGCAGCCAACTGCAGGTGGTGGCTCACGTCGGTACCAATGATGTATGTCGTTTCGGATCTGAAGAGATCCTCTCAGGTTTCGAGCGGCTAACTGAAGTGGTAAAGACTGTCAGTCTTGCTTGCAAGATGAAAGCAGAGCTCACCATCTGCAGCATAGTTGACAGGACCGACTGTGGACCTCTGATACAGAGCCGAGTGGAGGGTCTGAATCAGAGGCTCAGACGGTTCTGCGACGGTGTAGGCTGCAGATTCCTTGACTTGCGCCATCGGGTGGTGGGTTTCCGGGTTCCGCTGAATAGGTCAGGAGTCCACTACACGCAGGAAGCGGCTACACGGGTAGCGGGGGCTGTGTGGCGTGGACTGGGCGGTTTTTTAGGATAAAGAGCTTCGGGGAAATAGAAAATGGGCAATCTCAAAGGGTTCAGGTGGATCACAGGAGAAATGTAGATCCGGAAACTATCGGTATAACAGTTGTAAATTGTCGTAGCTGTGTCGGGAAAGTTCCAGAACTGCAAGCGTTAATAGAAAGCACCGAAACACACATCATTATAGGCAGCGAAAGTTGGCTCAAGCCGGAAACAAGTTGAGAAGAAGTATTTTCAAAAGATCTAACGGTATTCAGAAAGGATAGATTAAACAAAATAGGTGGGGGCGTGTTTGTCGCTGTCAAAAGTAGTATTTCATGTAGCGAAGTTGAAGTTTATAGTTCGTGCGAGCTATTATGGGTAGAGGTTGTACCCGAAAATCGTAAGAAGTTAATAATCGGTTCCTTTTACCGGCCTCCCGACTCTGACGATACAATAGCAGAAAGGTTCAAAGAAAACCTGAGTCTAATTACAAAAACGTACCCGACTCACACGATAATAGTAGGTGGTGATTTTAATTTACCCTCGATCTGTTGGCGAAATTATATTTTCAAATCAGGAGGTAGGCATAAAACATCGTCCGAAATTGTACTCAACGCATTCTCTGAGAATTACTTCGAACAATTAGTTCATGAGCCAACTAGAATTGTAAATGGATGTGAAAACACACTTGATCTCTTAGCAACAAATAATCCTGAGCTCATAATGAGCATCAAAACGGATACAGGTATTAGTGAACACAGAGCTGTAGTAGCGAAATTGAATATCGAAAGTCCCAAAGTTACCAAAAATAAACGCAAAGTATATTTGTTCAGGAAAGCAGATAGAAACAAAATACATTGCTTCTTGAAAGACAGCTTCCACTCGTTTCTAACACTAAACGTAGGTGTAGACCAGATGTGGCTCAAATTCAAAGAAGTGGTATCGACAGCAATTGAAAGTTTTATACCTTATAAATTAATAAAAGAAGGAGGCGATCCCCCTTGGTACACAAAACAGGTTAGGACACTGTTGCAAAAGCAAAGGAAAAGGCATACTAAATTTAAACGAACACGAAATCCCCAGGATTTGCGATTGTACTCAGAAGCTCGAAATTTAGCGAGGATTTCAATGCGAGATGCCTACAACATTTATCACAACGAAACTCTTTCTCGTAATTTGACTGAAAACCCAAAGAGATTTTGGTCATATGTTAAATATACTCGGGGAAAGTCACAAACAATACCTTCACTACGTGATAGTAATGGCGATCCTGCCGATGACAGCGCTACTAAAGCAGAGTTACTAAACTTAGCTTTTAGAAACTCATTCACTAAAGAAGACGAAACCAATATTCCAGATTTCGAATTACGAACAGATGCCGTAATGAGTAACATAGAAGTAGATATCATCGGAGTAGTGCAGCAACTAAAATCACTTAACAAGAACAAGTCTTCTGGTCCGGATTGTATACCCGTTAGATTTCTATCTGATTATGCTGAAGCGATAGCTCCTTACTTAACAGTCATATACAACCGCTCTCTCATAGAAGGATCTGTACCAAAAGATTGGAAAGTTGCACAGGTCACACCTATATTCAAGAAAGGCAGTATGAGTAACCCACTAAACTACAGGCCTATTTCATTGACGTCAATTTGCAGCAGGGTTTTGGAACATATCCTTTATTCAAATATTATGAATTATCTCGAACAGAACGATCTATTGACCCAAGGTCAACACGGATTTAGAATATATCGTTCATGCGAAACACAACTAGCTCTATATTCACACGAAGTGATGGGTGCTATCGACAAAGGTTCGCAAATCGATTCCGTATTTCTTGATTTCCAGAAAGCTTTTGACACCGTACCTCACAAACGGCTTTTAATCAAATTGCGTGGTTATGGTATATCGCCCCAAATTTGCAATTGGATAGGGGATTTCTTGTCAGAGAGGACACAGTTCGTAGTAATCGATGGTAAGGCATCGACTAAAACAGAGGTGATATCGGGCGTTCCACAAGGTAGTGTTATTGGTCCTCTGCTATTCCTTATTTACATAAACGATTTAGGGGAAAATCTAAGTAGCTCTCTTAGGTTGTTTGCAGATGACGCCGTCATTTACCGTCTAGTAAAATCATCTGAAGATCAAAACCAACTGCAGAACGATCTGAATAAGATATCAGTATGGTGTAAAAATTGGCAATTGACTCTAAATAATGAGAAGTGTGAAGTCGTTCACATGAGTACGAAAAGAAATCCGTTAAACTTTGTTTACAACATAAATCAATCAAATGTGAACGCCGTAAACTCCACAAAATACCTAGGAATCACTATTACTTCAGACTTAAACTGGAAAGAACACGTAGATAATATCGTGGGAAAGGCGAACCAGAGACTGCGTTTTATTGGCAGAATCCTTAAAAGATGCAACAGAACTACTAAAGAAACTGCATACACTGCGCTTGTCCGTCCATTTTTGGAGTATTGCAGCCCAGTGTGGGATCCTTATCAGGTGGGTTTGACGGAGGACATCGAAAGAGTCCAAAGAAGGGCAGCTCGTTTCGTATTGTCACGATACAGGGGAGACAGCGTTACGGAAATGATACAGGATCTGGGATGGGAATCATTACAACAACGGCGCTTATCGCTGAGGCGTGGGTTACTTGCGAAACTCCAATCGCCAACATTCTCCTCCGAATGCGAAAATATATTGTTGACTCCCACTTACATAGGTAGAAATGATCATCAGAATAAAATAAGAGAAATCAGAGCTCGAACAGAGAGATTCAGGTGTTCTTTCTTCCCGCGCGCTATTCGAGAATGGAATGGGAGATAAATAGTATAATTGTGGTTCGATGAACCCTCTGCCAGGCACTTAAATGTGATTTGCAGAGTATCCCATGTAGATGTAGATGTTGTTCAACGTGAAGTGCTGTATTTAGTGTATATTACTTGTACAACATTGTGCTGCTGCAATATACCGAAAGTGTGTTCAGCACATAAATGTACGAATCGAAGTGATAAAACCACAAGTACTTTGTGGAAGAACACCAAATGTTTACCTTGTGTGATCTCAGTATATCTATATTCAAACAAAATTCCTGACTAATGGCACTTAGCTGCCTCAAATGTTCAAATGTTTGTAGACTCTATGGGACTTAACTACGGGGTCATCAGTCCCTAAACTTACAAACGACTTATGTACTAGCTAATCCTAAGGACGTCACAAATATCCATGCCCGAGGGGGGATTCGAACCCCCAACCGTAGTGGCCGTGCAGACCGTGGCTGGAGCGCCTCAGTCCTCTCGGCCACCGCAGCCGGCTTAGCTGCCTCAGGAGTGAAGCTTAAGATGACCTATACTGCAATTAACCTAGAAGTAAACGCCATAAAAATGCTTAGTTTTCTAGCTAGAATTGGTGTGATTTTTGAGACGTTTCTTCTTCTCTTGCTCTTTAATCTTGAAGAACACGCCATCAAAATGCTTAGTTTTCTACCTAGTGTTGGTGTGTTTTTTGAGATGTTTCTTCTTCTGTTGCTCTTGTGCTTGATAAAACCACGCTTTTGAGTGTCTACGCCTTCTTTATAAATACTTGATTGTGCATGGTTGGCGTGTGAACTATGTGAAGTAGTAGCAACAGTCAGCTTTTTTTTCACTTGCATATGTTTCTGTTATTTGCAACAAATGTGTACTTATTTCAGCGTGCCAACACCGAAATTCATTAATGACACGTTATTTCAGTGTGGAATTCTTTTGCGGCAGCTGACACAGGCGTATTTTTAACTGCAGTATTTTACTGTTACTTTCGTTTTTGTACTCAAATTTCGTCCACCAGAGTTCACAACCAAACCCTTTGACAACAATTTTACTTTTTAAACTTAATACTTTTAGTAAACACCAGATAAATGAATCCTGGATTTCACGAAATCAGTTGCCACAACACATTAACATCAGTTGAAATTACATTATCAAAGTTCTTCGTCCTAATAGTTACTGTTCACTGTGTGTTTCGGAGCTCGTGTAAATCATGTACTTGCATTTTAGTCAACGCAAAATTTTCACAGCGGCACTTTCGTTGTTATTGCAAACCACAGCTGTTATACTTCGTACTGGAAGTGTATTACTGACAGGTTTGTGAATTTTTTAATACAGCATTTTTATAGAATATTAATCAGACTCGTCAAGTCTCAATTTGATAAATTATGAGTGAACTTGATGCACCTCTGTCTTCAATAATCAATCTTTATGTAAGACGTAGAACTGTAAATACACTCCTAGCCATTAAAATTGTTACACCACGAAGATGACGTGCTACAGACGCGAAATTTAACCGACAGGACGAAGGTGCTGTGAAATGCAAATGATTAGCTTTCCAGAGCGTTCACACAAGATTGGCGCCGGTGGCGGCATCTACAACGTGCTGATGTGAGAAAAAATTCCAACCGATTTCTCATACAGAAACAGCAGTTGACCGGCGTTACCTGGTGAAACGTTGTTGTGAAACCTCGTTTAAGGCGGAGAAATGCGTACCATCGCGTTTCCGACTTGGATAAAGGTCGGATTGTAGCGTATCGCCATTGTGGTTTATCGTATCGCTACATTGCTGTTCGCGTTGGTCGCAGTCCAATGACTGTTAGAAGAATATGGAATCGGTGGGTTCGGGAAGGCAATAGGAAACGCCGTGCTGGATCCCAACGTCGTCTTATCACTAGCAGTCGAGATGACAGGCATCCGCATGGCTGTAAAGAATTGTGCAGCAACGTCTCGATCACTGGGTCAACAGATGAGGATATTTGCAAGAAAACAACCATATGCACCAACAGTTCGACGACGTTTACAGCAGCATGGACTATCAGCTCGGAGACCATGGCTGCGGTTACCCTTCACGCTGCATCACAGAGGAGCGACTGCGATGGTGTACGCAACGACAAACCTGGGTGCAAGAATGGCAAAACGTCTTTTTTTTCATTTTTTTTTTTTTTTGTTGTCGGATGAATCAAGGTTCTGTTTACAACATCATGAGGGCCGCATCCGTGTTTGGCGACATCGCGGTGAACGCAGATTAGAAGCGTGTATTCGTCATCGCCATACTGGCGTATCACTCGGCGTGATGGTATGGGGTGCCATTGGTTACACGTCTCGGTCACCTCTTGTTCGCATCGACGGCACTTTGAACAGTGACCGTTATATTTCAGATGTGTTACGAACCGTGGCTCTACCCATCATTCGATCCCTGCGAAACCCTAAATTTCAGCAGGATAATTGCACAACTGCATGTTGCAGGTCCTTTCTGGATACGGAAAATGTTCGACTGCTGCCCTGGCCAGCACATTCTCCAGATCTCTTACCAACTAAAAACGTCTGGTCGATGGTGGCCGAGCAACTTGCTCGTCACAATACGCCAGTCACCATTGTGGTATCGTGTTGAAGCTGCATGGGCATCTGTACCTGTACACGGCATCCAAGCTCTGTGTGACTCAATGCCCAGACGTATCAAGGCCGTTTTTACTGCCAAAGGTGGTTGTTCTGGGTGCTGATTTCTGAGGATCTATGAATCCAAATTGCTTGAAAATGTAATCACATGTCAGATCTAGTATAATATATTTGACCAATGAATACCCCTTTTATCAGCTGCATTTCTTCTTGGTGTAGCAATTTTAATGGCCAGTAGTGTAGGTAAAATGCTCTAGTGTGTGTGGCATACCAGATGTCAGGCGATATCCGAAATAAAATGGCGGACTGCTGTTAAATTTGCCTCAAACATGGCGAACATATCGCCACTGTATGAAATTTAAACTCTTTGAGGACAGCCAATGTGAAGGCGGGCGGCCAGGAACAAAAGTTCCCGCTACCCCTCTCTCCCTGTGTAAGGTTGGCTACAGGGACCTATTCGTGTACTGGGGAAGTTCACAGTAGTCCATCGCCCGTGTCTTTCAGTAACCTAGATAGCAGCTCTCCAGTCCCTGTTCCGTAGCTGTGTCGACATTGCGAGGACGGCGTGCCTCAGTTATCTTCAGTCAGTAGCACGTGCTTCCTATTACCTGAGGGCAGCCAGTCTTAGCCAGCCGTGACGGACTCATATCGGGCCTTGACGTACTGCGCTATTTCGACAGTTGTGGTAGAGCTATCGCTGCATTTACACTGTGACTTTCGGTTGCTGCAAAATGGTACGAAGCGTCATAGTTACCTTGGTCCGACCCCTTTTCTGCTACCGTTTGTGTAACGCATGGCTAGTTCTGTTTAGTCCATGAGCTCTCTCTGAGGACTAATTTTTATTTAGAAACGGGAACAGTTGGGGCTTTAAGATAATTGCAAAATGACATGTTGACCACAGCTGTTTATCAACTCAAAGCTACATGTTTCTGTTAGTATACCTTTCTCAAGCGCTAGCAGAGTTTATCCAATAGCTTAACATATCATATCATGATATAAAATTGAAGTATTGTAAAATAAATACTTGTCATCATGCTAAACTTCTTATAGATATTTTCCCAGGGGCTGATTGCTGTTTGTAGCATGGTGAACATGTCATTTTGCAATTATCTTGATGTGTGAATCATTTTCTTGCCGACTTTTCCTGGAGCAAGTGTATTTCTCTCCCAGCGGCTATGTTCAGTGATAATGTGATAATTGTACATGAAAACTAGTGACGGGGATACCTCTGATACATGTGCCTTATTCTGAATATTTTTTATCGATTCTGCGGAGTGTCTGTAGCTCCCCTTAACATCATTCTCTCTCTCTCACTTTCATTTTTTTTTTCTTTTTTTTTTTTTTTTTTTTTTTTTTCGAAAATTAGGTATCTACTACACAACTAAACCCCCACTGAAGAAATGATGTCCAATCACCTGGGCCTCAAGATCTGCAGGTGAGTGACCTGTTAAGGAACAATAAGAAACAATGTTAAATGGTGCCTCTCGTAAGCGAGATGTTACAGGCATAGTTACTGCCATCAACAACCC
Organism: Locusta migratoria; assembly: GCA_026315105.1. Lineage (NCBI taxonomy): Eukaryota > Metazoa > Arthropoda > Insecta > Orthoptera > Acrididae > Locusta > Locusta migratoria. The sequence goes on along the minus strand of CM048748.1, from coordinate 99,977,640 downwards.
CAGGCTGCAGTACATAACAAATACAAAAAAAAATTGTTAGCTTAGTGCATAATACTCATATGTGTAAAAAAAAAATTAGCTGTCGATTTGCGCGCATGCCCCACAATATTTCGATGTAAAAAAAAAAAAAAAAAAAAAAAAAAAAAAAAAAAAAAAAAAAAAAAAAAAAAAAAGTTCTGAGAACTTTCTGTTTAAGTGTGCCATAATAAGCCTACCCCCAACTCTCCCATAAGTTCAGCAGCGCCCGCATTTCGCCGTTTCGCCACTTCAGAAGCAGCACCGCCCCGTCACCTGTGGTCCGCGCTGATGACGTCATGAGGCTGCGGGAGAGTCTATTTGCACCCGAACGAGCCAAGGAAGTGACGTCAAAATGACGTCAAACATTGCAAGCTCTGTCCTGCAGAAATGCTATCTTCCCTTTCGTCTTTTCATGTTTCTCTCCTTATAACTCGCGTGTTGCTATTTCAAAGTAAAGGCAAACTGAAGAGGTACTAGAAATAAGTCGTTCTTAGTACGATTAATTGTAAATTAGAGTCAATAATGTCATATTGGCTGGTAGCCTTCGATATTGGTGGTAATGGAAACCAGAGACAACACAGCAATATATATTTCTTGTAGCGCAGTAGCTAAACGCGTGATGCTCAGGAGCTTATGACTGTGGACAGAGGTTCAATAACCACTCCCAACTTTTTTTTTTTTTTTCTCCTTGCCGCCTAAAAGTTTTCTTAATTAAAAGGAATTTATATTTTACGATACTTTCACATTTTTATGGATACAAGCACATTCTCTAAAAAGTGCGGTGCCGGCTGAGGTGGCCGAGGTGACTGAGGCGCTCCAGTCACGGTCAGCACGGCCACTACGGTCGGGGGTTCGAATCCCCCCTCGGGCATGGATATTTGTGCCGTCTATAGTCTTAGCTGGTTCATAAGTAGTTTGTAAGCTTAGGGACTGATGACCCCGTAGTTAAGTCCCATAAGTTGTACAAACATTTGAACATTTAAAAAGTGCGGTGATTCTCTTTGAAGAAAATACCGTGAAATATGGACCAACGAATTGTGAACATTGTCTCCTGAACTACTTGCACATAAACGGGAGACACACTGTAATAACCTTATGTTCTAAATGTCATGCTGATTCAAATAATTTTATACACAGATTACGTACTAGAGTTCTGCGATAACTCTCGTTTCTTAATAAGCTGCCTTGTTCCTAACTTTTTTTTTTTTTTTTTTTTTTTTTTTTTTTTTTTTTTTTTTTTTTTTTTTCACCAGCTGTTACACACTTGCTCGCGTTCTATAAGCACTGTTTATGAGATATGAGATGTCATTTGCAACATTCGCTATTGCAGTGTGCATTCCTGGGTCTATATTTCACGGCATATTCACTAAATATAACAAACGCACTATTAAGAAAAAGCCGCTGTACTTGTATGTCGATATATCGCAGTACGTAAATTTTAGAGACAATGTTTACAATTCGTGGGTCCATATTTCACGGAATTTTCATCAAAGAGAACAAACGCACTTTTACAGAAAATGTTGTGCACGTAAATATGTAGAAATAACGCAAAATGTAAAATGATTTTAGTTAATAACAGTGTAAGAAAACTTTTTAGAGCCAACGAAAAAAAAAATGGCGCAATCGGGAATCGAACCGCGGCCACACTCAGCAGCTCTTCAACATGACGCATTTATCCACTGCGCAACAAGAAATACGTTACTGTAGTGTCTCTGTTTCACATTACCAACAACATCAAGGGTTACCTGCCAATATGGCATTTATTGACTCTAATTTAAAATTAATCATACTATGAACTACATTTTTTCGTACCTCTTCAATCTGTCGTTACTTTGAAATAGCAACACGTTACAAGGAGAATATCATGAAATCCGAAAGGGAAGATGGCGTCTCTGCAAGACAGAGCTTGCACTCAAAGAAACTTCAGGTTGTTTGACTGGAGTGGCCGGCTACGCCTGAGGCCAACGAGAAAGACAGGCCCCAGCGCGCACGTCATGCCACGTAAGCAAGGTAGTTCTCGAGGCGCCGGCACAGGTCTCACTTGATCACGTGATACGTCGTGCGCGCCGCGGCCTGTCTTTCTCGTAGGCCTCGTGTGGTTCTGAGCCGACGTGATCGCTAGCTGATTAGCCGGCCTCTGGGTACAGCCCACTGCCTCATAGCGGCCGGGCACTGAGCTAGCGATCGCGCCGGCTCAGAACTACCTTGCTTACATGGCACGACGTGCGCACTGGGGGCCTGTCTTTTTATTGCCGTCATTTACGGCCGCTGCTGGGTTAGCGGACCCCGCGGGCGTAAAGCGCGGCCCCCGCGCCCCACTGATGCGCTCTTTTACTCCGTGTTGCGGGGTCGGACACCGCTGCCGCATCTCCAGATGAACTGGCCTATCGGCTCAGCAACAGTGCCTGTTGGATGTCCAGTGACTGTAACGCCTCCGCAGCCGAACAGTAACACAGCCACTTTCCGCCGCTACAGTGGGGAGATATTTGGACAACAATCTATATAAATAAACATCAGTTACCGCGTATTCAGAGACTGGAACACCTGCCTGCTATCGTGTAGGGTCTCCGTCAGCACGCGGAAGTTACTTCACACGACATAGCATGAACTAGACTAAAGGCTAAAGTAATGCTGGAGGGAACTCACACCCTGCAACCTGCATGGCTGTTTATAAATCAGTTACTCTGTAGTATATCTGACCACGTTGGGTGTCCCCTTGTCGTACTGAATTTTGATTGAGTAAGTCATTCAGTTTTTATTTTATTTTATTTCATTTATTTATTTATTTATTTTTTAAATAAGCTTAAGCATTATGGCAGTGCACAAATGGTTTCATTCATACTTAACTAGAAGAGTCCATGAAGTTGAAATAAGTGTTTCAGGCAAACTTCAAAAATCAGCTGATTTTTCACACTGGAGAGTTATCATGAATGGTGTCCTACAGGGTTCTCTCTTGGGTCCTTTGCTTTTCTTCATATACAGTACATTAATGACTCCCCATTCAATATTCACAAACATGCAAAGCTAGTGCTTTTGTGCTTTTAGCGAATGATACAAGTATTATAATCACAGCCGATAAACAAGAATTAACTGATGAAATTGTAAATGATGTTTCTTATAAAACATGCAAATGGACTCAATTTTGATAAGACACAGTATTTACATTTATAGATGGTGTATGGCTTGACCACATTAGTAATTGTAGTCTGTGAACAGAAGTCTGTAACTGGAAGAGGATAATAAAAGTATTTAGGTGTGTGCATTGATAATAAATTTAAACGTTTGAGTTTCAAAATTCAACGCTATTAGTTCTATGTGCTTGACATAATTCAAGTCAGGGGTGCAGAAAAAGTTCAAATGTTTGTATACTTATTGAACGAAATTGCTATGGCTATCAGACCCTAGACTTACAAACTACTTAAATTAACTTACACAAAGGACAACATACGCACCCATGCCCGATAGAGGACTCGAACCTTCGAAGAGGGCAGCCACGCACACTGCAGCAAGGCGCAAACATATTTTGCGGTCAAAACAGAAACCGTAATCGAATTTTCGGTTCTTCTATTTTCGGCCGAAACCAAAACTTACGAAATTTAGTTAAAATTTAGGTAAATTTACGTTATACGACAAATCGCTAGTCTTTCCATATTTTTCAAGATCCCCTCCCAATACTACGCTTGTGTAAGCCTAGCCAGGACGATATACGAAGCATACAGATTTACTGGCCTAGTATTTCCATCCGGCAGTTGCGAATATTGAGCCAACCCCTCCGTAAGTTGGACTTGTGAGCCAGCGCATACGAATAGTTACAGTCAGTAGATGAACTTCAATCAGTGCTGCAGAAATATTTCGAAAAATAAAGTCACAGTTCCAACTAACAATATATTTGTTGTCAGTGTAAATTTACGCAAATTGAACTAGGAATGCTGTGTACCACATGATCAAAGAATGTTCAAATGGTGTGAGTTCTTATGAGACCTAACTGCTTAGGTCATCGGTCCCTAGACTTAAAAACTACTTAATCTAACTTAAACTAATTTGCGCTAAGGACAACATACACACCCATAACCGGGGGAGGAGGGATGACTCGAACCTACGACTAGAGCAGTCGCGCAGTCCGTAACATGGAGCCTCAGACCTCACGGCTACCTCGCGAGGCACCACATGATCAATGTTACCTAAACCCATATTGGTTATTAAAAAAGCCCCTCGATTTCAAGGAATCACATTAATGAAACTTGTTAGCATAACAATATGATAATACATTAAAAGTTATTATTCCAAACTTACATAATAGGTATATGAATCGAATTTCCCTTCTCTTCCAAGAAACATTTTTGATGCTTTCTCCTTAAATAACACAGCATGTTTGTAGTACCCGTTTCAGCTTTTTAAAGCAAATAGAGCATTGTACCTCACTGTTAGTGACGGATAGTTTAGAAGATATGACATCATAAAGATGGAAATACAAGGAAAATTATTGCCTAAAAGGATTTCAGATTATTCTGTATTCATATGATGTTTGATAATGATAATACTTACCTACCTCCATCAAGCTTTAAAGACATACGCAAACTATTTCTAATTTATTTAGTTAATTTTTTTACACATGGCAATTAGACTTTTTGAAGAATGTTGCTTTACATGTTGATTTCTTCTATTGCAACTTTCACTCGCTCCGTTACAGCCCTTCACAAGCCTAGTCTGTAGGTAGTTATCTGATCAAAGACGAACAATTACTGCTCCTTCAAATTAAAAACAAACTTTTCCCACCGATAATTACTATTAACTAGGTTATATGGTTCTGGTTAGTGTAATTACATGTGCACTTGCTGCCAAAGGCAAAACTGAATTCCTTTTATTCATGTAAATAAAAATTTCTGAGTGCCAGTGAATAGCAGCAGATACCCCGTCCATTTACGCCACTGTGAATGTGAAATACACTGTCAACAAAGCTACGAAACTTGAGAGCTTCTTCTGCAAATAGGAAAAATGTCAATATTGCTTCTTATGTGAGTTTCGTCCTGAAATTCCGACAAACTACTGTTATCCACGTTGCTTTCGTATTAATTTCACATGCATAACTCATAAAAGATGTCGACAGTTCCTGTTTTCGAGACTGATACATCCAAAGCTTTGCTTAACAGAATTTAATCAGTAGTCTCAGTCTATCAGTTTTCCGGAAGTAATCATTTTTTATAATTTTGTAATACCACAATTTTCCCATTGATAATCAATTCTTTCTCTCTTACAGAGTGGAAAACATACATACTTCACATACTTTTTAGCACAGATGTTCTTACAGTTTCCTTGGTATTTTTCGGAGTCATTCTTCAAGAATTGTGCTACTTTTGCTTTAGCTTCCTGTATTTTATGTGGAACTTCTAATGCCGCGGCAGAGTAATCTTCCGTGACATCCTGTTACCGAGCTAGAATCACAGCCAGTCCCCGTTATGACGATAAAGTGCAAGTTATGAATCTCTTTTATGTTCTCAGAAAATGTTTCTGCAGGAGTGAACACTAACTACAAAAACAGCCGACCTCTTTGGCCAATTCCGGTGTCGTAAACGGCGACTGCGACGAAAGGCCAACAATTTCCACAATTTATTTAGTGCTGAGTGTGTTCATCAGTTTCTTACGCTTCCTCGTTTTCTTTGCCGATCTCAAAAAATAAAAATATGAATTGTAATAGTTAACACATTCTCTGTTCATTACCATCGTCTAGTTCATTCTCTTTCATTCTTCCTCTTCTTTCCTATTGTAAACATATTTCTGTAGATCATCTGTATGATTGATATAACATTGAAGTGGTAAGAAATAGTTATCAGGCTTGTTACTGAATAATGCGATCCTGGCTTAATCAAATTAACCGTGTTGGAAATTTGAAGCGCCGCGGTGGAGTGACCGAGTGTTCTAAATCGCCTTGCTGCGTAACGCGCGCTTCCTCGCCGTCGGACGTTCGAGTCCTCGCTTGAGCATGGGTGCTTATGTTGTCCTTAGAATAAGTTAGTTTAAGTAGTTTGTAAGCATAAGGACTGATGACCAACGTAGTTAAGTCGTGTTGATTGCAACTTTGAAAGCTGAATTTATCTGTGGAGCCTAAGGTGAGGACGTTCCATACTCCCTGAATTTGCTCAGCCAATACTTTCCTGATCCACACGGTACAAGGGTCAAGAAGGTGTGATCCAAATGCAGATTCGATTTCAGTCTACCATCTACTGAGTGAAAGCTGCTAACTATTGAAAGAAACCAAATATTGCTAACAACAAACTACATTGAAGAAAATATAGATTGAGAGGCCAATCTCATAAATGTCTACAAGAGTTTCGTAAACTTACACAGTGTATTGCATGAAACCCTCGTTTCTGAGCAATAAATACCCTTTTTGAATCAGACGAGACACCATAAAAAATAACAAAGTAAGCAAAGAATACGACTTTTCGTGTTGAATTATCACTTATTTCGGATGCTGTTCTATTGATAAAGAACGCAGCATTTATTTTTTGAACAAGATCCTGAACATGATATTTCCGCGACAGCTTACTATTTATTTTAAGGCCTATAAATTTTATATGATCAGCCTTACTTATGTGCTCATTCTATGTAATTAAAATGTCTCTCTCTTTTATTTTATTTATTTATGTCAAATTTGTGTCTTAGAAACTGTAAAAAACTGTGTCTTATTAGATTTATTTTCTACAAACCATAGACGTATTTCTTTAAGTGCATTATTTGAAACTATCTCAATATTGCCAACTTCATCCTTTGATAGAAGTTCAGGAACAGGTGGAAGATTGAGTGGTAAAGAAATAAAATAGAAAAAGTACTAAACCGTATTTTTCTACGATCCGACAACATTTGATGATTGAACTTCCAATATATCAGACTTTTAGACCAGTGTTAACGGGTTATGGGAAACTGAAAGCCTATTATTAACGGTTCAGAATAATTGAAGACTATATTATTGTTGAGGTGAAAAAGGGGATCTTCAGTCTTAGACAGATTTAGGTAGCCGGCCGCGGTGGCCGAGGGGACTGAGGCGCTCCAGTCACGGTCTGCACGGCCACTACGGTCGGGGTTCGAATCCCCCCTCGGGCATGGATATTTGTGCCGTCCTTAGTATAGTTGATAAGTAGTTTGAAAATTTAGGGACTGATGACCCCGTAGTTAAGTCCCATAAGCTTAACAAACATTCTTATTCTTCTAAGAGATTTAGGTACAAACGCCACCTTCTGTTGTATTTGCGAAGGTCTTCAAGGACATCAGTCAGAGTCTTTGCACCTTCTTAGAGAGATCTGATTTCCATTTCTGTGGCCAGATCATCAGCGTATCGAAATTTATGGCTCACCGTGTAATGCATATCGCTGGTATAGAGGTTGAATAGTAATGGTACCAATACTGAGCATTGAGGTAATCCATTCTTGATCTTAAGGGATTTACTTATGTCCATTCCACATGTTACTTTAAAATAGCGATTGGAAAGCATATTTAAATAATATAAAGGCGTAAGAAATCGACTGGTTATATGTGTAAAATCAAATGTTTGTAAATCTATCGGACCAAACTGCGTGGTCATCAGTCCGTAGCTTACAAACTACTCAAAACTAGGTAAACTAACCTAAGGACAACAGACACACCCATGCCCCAGGGAGGACTCGAACCTCCACGGCGAGAAACCGCGCGCTCCGCAGCGAGACGCTTTAGACCGCTTGGCTACTCCACCGCGGCTTGTATGTCTAACTATATAAGTAGGTTTTCAGAGAGCGCTAATTCTTCGTCACCAACAAACATATTACCGAAAATAAAACGTCGTCACCAACAAATGCAATTCCGAAGTTTTCATTTTCTGCCATCAGTTTGTATTTTTAATCAGGCCGCTGTTGAGTTTTGTATTCTAGAGCCACGACGCAGTCGGCGTGTTGTATCTCAGAGGCTGCAGTATGTCTGGGAACGGAGTGAGAAGAGGTTTGGCCGGGAGGAGCAGGATGAAAGAGAAAGCGCAGCTTGTTGTGTGGCCGCACACCGTTACCTGCGGGCGGCGGCGACGGCGGGGCTCGAAACCGCGACCCATACCAATGAGGCGCCCGGTCCCGGCGGATCAAGTTGCGCTCCAACTAACTTGAAACTCGCTCAGCCAATTTGCATTCGATTAAATTCCGCCAAGTCGGTGGTTGCCGGCGGGAGGGTCGTGAGCGGCGCTTGAAGGAGGCGGGGCCTGGCGGAGGCGCCCTCCACCGCCTCTCGACGCCACAGGAGAGCCGGCTGGGGCGCCCGGGGTGGGGAGGCAAGCCTCGCCACCGCCCCTCACGCCCCTCTGCCTCCTGCTGCAGACACGCGTCACCATCTACGTCTCATACTGAACTACTAAACCACTGATTACATGCAGAATAAGGCTAAGGAAAGGGAAACCTACGTTTTTAGCGTTTGTCGATTTGGAGAAAGATATTGACAATGTCGACTGGAATACACTCTTCCAAATTCTGAAGGTAGCAGCGGTAAAATATAGGGAGCGAAGAGTTATACTCAATTAGATTAGATAATGAGATAATAAAAGTAGTAGATGAATTTTGTTATTTGGGTATCAAGGTAACTTCTGATGGCCGAAGTAAAGAAGATATAAAATGCAAAATGGCTATGGGGAGAAAAGCGTTTCTAAAGAAGCGAAACTTGTTAACATTCAATATTAATTTAAATGTTAGGAAGTCCTTTCTGAAAGCATTTGTCTGGAGTGTCTCAGCAGACGCTGGAACACATCATAAGAGTGTGATCAAGAATAAAATGCAGTGGCTCTGATGAGGACTTTATAGAAGCCATACCTCAGGCTATTAAGTGGATTAAACGTCCGGACATTGATGTGTAGCCAAAAGCTTGTCTCGCATGATACCCTGTGTTTTGTCATAATATTTCTTCACTCACATGTACTGTAAATGAGCTCTTGTATGGGTGTGAAATTTGGACGATAAGGAGTTCAGATAAAAGATGATAGAAGCTTTTGAAATGAAAGTTACATGGGTAGATCATGTAACTAATGAGGAGGTGCTTAACCGAATCGGGGAGAAAATGAGTTTCTGGCATATCCTGACTAAGAGAAGGGTTAGATTGGTTGGACACATTCTGAGACATCAAGGAATTGTCAACTTAGCATTAGAAGGAAGGGTGTGGGATAAAAATCGTAGAGGGAGACCGAGGGACGATTATAGTAAGCAGATTCAAAAGGATGTAGGTTGCCGAACGTATTCTCAGATGACGAGACTTGCATAGGACAGGGTAGCGTGGAGAGCTGCACCAAAGAAGTTTGCGGAGTGAAGATCACAACAACAACAACAACCATAGCCTGCTAGTATACTCTTAAACAGCACCAGCAATTTGCGGAATCAAATGGCTTTCTGTGTGTAGATGGAAGTTGCAACTTCTGCCGCTTGTGACGCTACGCATCGACTGTTTACACGGCTATAGTCTGCTTCAAGTAGAAAGGCGCTTCAGTTTTCAGCCGTTCTGCACATCCCCCTCCATTACCACACTGACGGCCAATAATATCTACATCTACATGGGATACTACGCAAATCACATTTAAGTGCCTGGCACAGGGTTCGTCGAACCAACTTTATACTATTTATCTCCAATTCCATTCTCAAATAGCGCGCGGGAAGAAGAAAGAACACCTGAATCTCTCCGTTCTAGCTCTGTTTTCTCGTATTTTATTTTGATGATCTGTTCTACCTATGTAAGTGGGAGTCAAAAATATATTTTCGCATTCGGAGGAGAATGTTGGCGATTGTAGTTTCGTAAGTAGCCGAAGCCGCAGCGATAGGCGCCGTTGTTGTGATGATTCCCATCCCAGATCATTTATCATTTCCGTGACGTTGTCTCCCCCTGTATCATGGCAATACAAAACGAGCTGCCCTTCTATGGACTCTTTCGATGTCCCTTATCAAACCCACCTGATAAGGATCCCACATTGAGCTGCAATACTCCAAAAATGACGGAAGTCTCTTAACTTCTGTTGCAGCTTTTAAGGATTCTGTCAATAAAACGCAGACTCTTGTTTGCCTTTCCCACGACATTATCTAAGTGTTCTATCCAGTTTAAGTCTCACTCATTATTTAGAGTCAATTGCCAATTTTAAACCATACTGATATCCAATTTAGATACTTCTGCTGTTGGTAGTGATCTTCAGATGATTTTACTAGACGATAAATGACGCCATCAGTCGAAGAGAACTGCTTACATTTTCTGTCAACCCGCTTATGTAAATAAGGAACAGCAGAGGACCTATAATACTACCCAGTGGAACGCCCGATATCACATCTGTTTTAGTGATCCCTACCATCGATTACTACAAACTGTGTCGTCTCTGACATGGAATCCCCTATCCAGTCGCAAATTCGGGACGATATACCAAAACCACGTAATTTCATTAAAAGCCGTTAGTGAGGTACGATGTCAAAAGCCTTCTGGAAATCAAGAAATACGTAATCAATTTCAGATCCCTGGTCGATAGCACTCATCACTTCGTGTGAGTAAACAACTAGTTGTGTTTTGCATGAACGATATTTTCTAAATCCGTGTTGGGTCAATAGATCATCCTATTCGAGACAATTCATAATATTTGAATACAGGATATGTCCCAAAACCCTGCTGCAAACTGACGTTAGTGAAATAGGCCTGTAGTTAAGTAGGTTACTCGTATTGTCCTTCTTGAATAAAGGTGTGATGTTTGCAACTGTCCAATCTTTTGGTACAGATCCTTCTATGCGCTAGCGATTGTATATGGCTGTTAAGTATCGCTTCAGCATAATCGAATAGAAATCTAGTCGGGACCAGAAGACTTGTTCTTGTTAAGCGATTTAAGTTTCTTCACTACTCCGAGGATATCTACTTCAACGTTACTCATTCTGGCCTCTGTTTGTAATTATAAATCTGGAATGTTGGTTTCGTCTTCCTTGGTGAATGAGTTTCTAAAAGCTGTGTTTAGTGACTTAGCTTTAGTAGCTATATCATCGGAACGATCGCCATTATCATCACGTATTGAGGGTATTGTGTTTTGCCCCTAATATATTTAACATATGACCAAAATCTCTTCGGGTTTTCAGTCAAATTCGAGAAAGAGTTTCGTTGTGAAAAGTATTGTATGCATATCGTATTGAAGTCCTCGCCAAATTACGAGCTTCTGTGTAGCATCGCCAATCCTGGGGATTTTGTGCTCGTTTAAATTTAGCATGCCTTTTCTGTTGCTTTTGCAAGTGTCCTCTCCTGTTTTGTGTACCAATGTTGATCACCTCCTATCCAGTCTATAAGTGAGTTACGTCAAAGTATCTGTCGTAGCCACCACTGTTGGTTCTTGGCCGTAGCTCCTCCAATCCAATCACTTTTCATGTCACTCCGCGTCTATGCACGGAAGTGCCTTCATACATGACGCGAACTATAGTACTGTAGGTTAGCAGGCTATGCTCCGGCTACTCCGACGTCCATATTGCTTCTGAGTCATATGTGCTTGTTGAAGCATTAAATGGCGTATGTGTCATGTAAGAATTCCTGAATTTATTGGGCTTGAAAATTATCATCCAACTGCAGTTTTTTTAAGCGAAGGTAAGAAATATGGGAGACGAGTTATAGTGAAAATACTGTTCTATTACTGGCATTTGTACTGCAGTAGTACTCTCCTTATTCCATAGCGATGATTTACTGCTATGTTTATGTAAAATGATTTGATGCACTCCACACCAATCTGACTCATGCAAGCTTGTTCATCCCCGTATAAGAACGGCAACCTACACTCATTTGCACCTTCTTATGTATTCGTCTCTCGGTCTCCCTCTACAATTTTTAACCCACACACTTCCCTCAAATACTAATCTGGCAATTCTTTGATGCCTCAGAATGTGACTGCTTCTCTTAGTCAACATATGCCAGAAATTTTTTTCCCTAATTCTGTTCAAAACCTCCGCGTTAGTCACATTGTCTACCTATCTAATCTCTAGCATTTCTCTGTAACATCACATTTCGAAAGCATCTATTATCTTTCTATCTGAACTCCTTATCGTCCCGGTTTCACTCCCATACAAAGCAACACACCAGACAAATGCTTTCAGAAACGATTTATAACGTTTCAATTAATATTGGATGTCAACAAACTTAGCTTCTTCAAAAATCCCATAGCCATTCTACATTTTATATATCCTTAATTTCTGCCATTATAAGGTATTTTGGTACCAAATAACAAAACTCATCTGCTGCTTTTATTGTCTCGTTACCTAATCTAATTCTTCCAGCATCATCTTATTTTGTTACCATACATTTCATTAGCATTGTCTTATTATTTTTAATGTTCATCTTATACCCTCCTTTCAACTCACTGTTCATGTCGTTCAGTATCTCTTCCAGGTCCTTTGCTGTCTCCGACAGAATTACATTGCGATCGGCAGACCGCTACGTTTTTATTTCGTCACCCAGAGCATTAATTCTTTCTGTATTCCTTAAGAAAATGGTACTAGTCACTTTGACTTGAAATTATATTGTTTTATTCCATTAACCGGTTTTTGAACCTTTTCAGGTTCATATTCAGGCATTAGATGTGTTATAGCCACATTTGAAGTGAGATATTGGTTGCTGGCTCTGTGGTGGGAAGATGGAAACGTACTTCAATAAATCGACTTGCATGTTGTTTGGGTCGTGTTTGTATAAAGAAATATACGAGAAATTTGTTCATTTACTTACTACGACTGTATGGCTGGCTTTTTATAATTAATTTCCATTACAGGGGTCTCCTTGTGTTTAGATAACAGTACCACATCAATCGATTTCCCACTATTAGGCTCTATAATACACTGTCGACACCAATCGACCAGCGCCCAACGTTTGTTCTTACAACTGATGTTTTTACAAAAAGGACAAGAATAAATTTCATATTATTGCTTATATTTATTCTAACACTAGTGTGTCCGAGAATATTGGCAAAGACTAGATTCTGTTTATTGTGTTTAAATGACGGTAGGCATATGGTTATTCCATTATTGCAGAAAAGAAGGATTAGGTAATTATATGTAGATAACGGAATTGTGCATTTTTCTGTAGTAGTGTTTCGACCTTACGAGAACCATATAAAAGAGCTGCCATGAATGGTGGGGGGGGGGGGGAAGGGGTTGGTTGGGGAGGATGGGAACTGGAGGTGGGATAAGCAAGGGAGCTTTTGGTGAATTAGTTGCTTCACATTCGTAAAGTCTCTAGAATTTGGAGGAACGATTTGTTTTTAAGTTCAGTCTGATCATTAAGCAGGTTGTGTTGAAAAGGGTCTCACTTTCTTCAAGAAATAAAGTTTCATACCTTTGTTGGCAAACTGGAGTATTTATCTGCAGATTGACTCTGTTGGGTAAGATGTATCGTAAAGCTGGATTTGTTAATTTATTAAGACAGAGTGCGTCCATATGTTCTTTAAATCTTGTTGTGGAGCTAATAACAGTATGACCAATTGAAATAAGAGGCTGTCAGTGTGAAGGACTAGTGAATTCAACCATCAGTTATCATCAGATTGGGAAGAAATTACATGTGGTGTCCCACAATCATCCATCTTAGGACCATTGCTTTTTCTTGTATACATTGATGACCTCTCATCAGATACACTGCCAGAAGCAAAGATTGTTTTGTTTGCAGATGATACGAGTATTGCAGTAGGGTAAAATTCCAAGCATAGTTATAGAAACGTCTGCTAATGATAGTTCCATGAACATTAATAAATGGTTTAAAGTCAACTCATTAACATTACACTTTGAAAAGTTCGGAATATGTAAGACGTTTCCACCCAGCATATGCATAAAGTATGAAGAATAGCGGTTAGAAAAGGTTGACAGTATTAAATTCCTCGGATTACAACTTGATATTAAGTTGGGAGAAGCAACCATAGAACTGCAGGAACGACTTAACAAAGCTGTATTTGCATTTCGAGTATTATCAGTGGTAGAAAACATAAAATAAAAGAAACTTGCATATTTTCCTTAATTTCATTACATAATGTCATGTGGTATAATATTTTACCTAAACTCTTCAATTAACATGTTTCAGTGTCCAAAAATGAGTAATACATGTTATTTGTAAAGGAAATTCACGGAAATCTTGTAGAAGCCTCTTCAAAGAACTGGGTATACGAACTATTGTCTCTCAGTATATTCATTCATACATGAAATTTCTCATAAATAACATATACCTTTTCCAACAAATAGCTGAGTTCATACATTCAGTACCAGGAACAAAAACGATCTACACAACGACTTAAAAGCACTTACTTTACTTCCAAAAGTGGTCCACTATTCAGGTTAATAATTTATCAGCAACCATAAAAAATTTAGCTGCAAATAAAGATCAGTTTGAAAGGAGCCTAAAAGGTGGCCAACTCCTACTCCATTTACGAATATTTGAATAGAACCAAATGATACATGTACCTGCATCCAACTTTTAGAACTCTTATATCAGCTTACAAAAAAAAAAAAAAAAAAAAAAAAAAAAAAAAAAAAAAAAAAAAAAAAAAAATTATATATATATATATATAAATTAAAAAAAACCATGTTTCACGCACAAGAGGATCTCCTCAATATGGATCTATGGAACGAAGGACTGATCTAATCTAATACGACGTCCGTTCACTGTTGCTTCTTTCTGCACTAGCTCTCACATCAACAACTACCATGCTTACTTGCGTGGTTTCTGGCAAGTGGATGGCGCAAGTAAGCATGGTAGTTGTTGATGTGAGAGCTAGTGCAGAAAGAAGCAACAGTGAACGGACGTCGTATTAGATTAGATCAGTTCTTCGTTTCATAGATCCAAATTGAGGAGAACCTCTTGGGCGTGGAACATGTGGGTTTTTTTTTTTTTTTTTTTTTTTTTTTTTTTTTTTTTTTTTTTTTTTTAAAGCTGATATATGAGTTCTTAAAGTTGGATGCAGGTACATGTATCATTTGGTTCTATTCAAATATTCGTAAATGGAGTAGGAGTTGGCCACTAGTTAGTCTTTTAGGCTCCTCGCCTTTTCCCTAGTGGTGTTTATCCGCTCAAACTACAATATTTCTTTCAGCAATATACACCATAGTAAAAAGAAAACTATAAGAATAGAATAAATACATAACTGTTCACATTCGAAAAATTAGAAAACACATTATAATTAAACTGTTCAACTGTTTGTAAATGTATCGGACCAAACTGCGTGATCATCAGTCCGTAGCTTACAAACTACTTAACCCTAGGTAAACTAACCTAAGGACAAACACACACACCCAGGCCCCAGGGAGGACTCGAACCTCCACGGCGAGCAACCGCGCGCTCCGCAGCGAGACGCTTTAGACCGCTCGGCTACTCCACCGCGGCTTATAATTAAAATAACGGAATACATCTGGATTATAATTTAACATAGAGCCTACCATTAGCTAACGATAATAAAATACATTTAAAGGGAAGGAAAATTTTATTATGATGGGGACTAGAATTCGCTAATGGGAAGAGAAGGAAAAACAGTAAGAGAATGTGATTGCATGCTTTCTTGACGTATTTCTGCTTATCTAATTTTCACGAGTTATCAGGCGAGTGGCGTCTTCGTCTAGTTACAACGTTTCAATGGATTGCGAATTCATCATCTCCGCCTCGAAAATGATGGATTCGCAATCAATGGAAAATTTGCAGCTAGACCACAACACCACTCGACTGACAAACCGTGAAGATTTCATAGCGATTTTAAACTGTATGACATGTCGAGGAGCAGACACAAACGCTTACCATATCTTACAGGTTACACACACTACATTAAAACTGAATAAACTGCTGAAAGGTAGAAAATAGGGGGTTGGAACCTGGATGAAGTGGTGAAACCTGTGCTCTTGAGAGTTTATTATGGACCATTAGGCATTGACTGGCTGAAAAGGAAAGAAGTAACGAACGGATAGCTTTGAGAGATGATATAATGAAGGTCGAAAGGACCAAATACGTAGAACGACAATTGAGGTATTGTTTGTAATAATATTAACGGCAGGAGAAAATATAAAAATGCAGTATATGAAGCAGGTAAAATGGAATGCAGAGAAAAAAAAAGAGGAGTGGCTGGAGGACAATTCAATTCTTTAGAAGTATATATGACCGGTGAAAGGTTAGAAAACGCCCACAAAGAAATAGAAGGGAAATAGATGCTCGAATCTCAAGACTGCAGAAGGAAAAACAGTGCTGAGCAAGAAATGGAATCTGAAAATTGAAAGGAATGTACACAGGCTGTCTCTACAAAGGAAGTGAAGGCGGTATTGTAGAAAGAGAAGAGGGAGTAGATGAATATGAGATAGGAAATACAGAATCTTATTTCATACGTAAAGCAACAGTTCCCCTCACTGCGGATTCTAGGAAACCGAGATACGGCCACTCGAGCATAACTAATTCTCCATTGCCCTAGTGTGCTCTTCCATATTAAACCGTAGCACTGAACAATGACTTTCCCAGAAGGCTCACAATCGTCGAGCAACAGCTTTGTGGTATATAAACGCAGCGTAATATATAGAAAACACAAAGCGCCCCGTGGTGTGTTCTTCGCCCAGATGACGTTCCCGTCTCTTTCCGCAGAGCCTGCGATTCCTAACACCGAGATTTTCAAAGTCACATACATTACCACAAAACTACAATGTTTGTAGAATCTGATCCTTATTACCGCACACATTATTATTCATACATTCACAAACATAGTGTTTAGGGGTATGTTTGGCATATTAGAGAAAGGACCCTCACTGTTCATGACAGATGACCACAAAAAATGTTCAAATGTTCGTGTAGTCTATGGGACTCAACTACGGGGTCATCAGTCCCTAAACTTACAAACTACTTATGAACTACTTACGAACTAGGACGGCACTAATATCCATGCCCGAGGGGGGATTCGAACCGTAGTGGCTGTGCAGACCGTGACTGGAGCGGCTCAATCCCCTCGGCCACCACGGCCGGCCAGATGACCACGATTAGATTTGCATCCCAGCATCTTGCTATTGGGAACATCAGAGTATTAAGAGAGAAAACATCAATAGATCGTATAAGACTTTTTACCCATGTTAACACATAGTAGCGCATTGGCGACTGAGCGGACATGAATTAAGCCACGATGAGTTTACATGTAGTCGTTTACATTGCAACATTTGATAATCGATATGTACTCGTATATACTTCATTTAAATGTGCCAAGGATTAATTTTTTCCTTCAATGCTTATATTAATTTACAGAATTAAGTAACAAGTTTACCGTAAAGTATAAGGAAGGAAGCTTGGAGTTTAACGTCCCATCGACCCATCATTAGAGACGGTATAAAGCATAAATTAAGAAGTCACATTGTAATTTTATACAATTGTAAATGCAATAAAATTGCAAAGTTGTTCAAAATATTTATCTACGAATACTATATACATCAATTCAAAGTATGGAATAAGTCGAGAAGGTCTGTTGTCACACAGTAATTGGGGGGGGGGGGGGGGGGGGCGGATGAGACATTGGCACAATCCCCTCCACCGAAATGTTTGGTTTTATACTGGATACAATAGAATTTTTCCGCTGCCACAATTATTTCTTAATAATATTCATTCTTGATTATAACAGCCTAATGTAAAGAAGTTGATGAATCACAGTAGAGGCAACTACTTGAGGCTTCAGCTCTTATAAGGCCAAGTGGATGGTGAACAATTTCATAAAATTACTAAATGTGTATCTACGTAAAGGTTTTTCTGTTGTTGGAAATATATAACCCGAGGACAGGTACCTTTGTCTCTAGTGTCAGTGTCATGTTTAATCATACAGTCAAAAATTAAGGTGCGATATGGTTGCGTCTGGGCTATTTTTCAGCAGAAAAGAATAGTCTCAAAGTTAGTACCTTTGTTTAAACCTTTTGAAAACTAGTGCATTTAAAGTAAAATATATCTAATGATTTTAGGTGATGTGTCACATGGAGTGGATTCGATCCTGGCCTGCTAAAGGGTACTGCAAAAACCGCCGCTGCTGGGAACCCTGAGACTGAGGGCGACCCAAGAGTGGCTGTTTCTTGTCTGTCATTTATTAACTGTTTGTTCTCGGCTAGAGCTTTTTGGATGTAGCAGTTTTTTTGTTTATGTTCAAGGTGTTTGTTTTGGTAGTTGGTCCTACAGATTTTCATGCCTTGTGTCCACTGGTTAGAAAATGGTTGTATGGTTGTTCAGCACATGTGGAATGATTTGTTACATATTTCCAGCATCCGATGTGTTCTTTGTAGGTTTTTAGAAATTTATGCTTGTCATTCCTATGTACTTTCCATCACAGCTTTGGCATTCAAGTTTGTATATTCCTGAGCCTTGTAATTTGCCTTTCTTGATTCTTGCTTTTACATTTTTTGTAGAGATTGGGCATTATTGTATGCTATTTTGAGTCCTTTATTACATTTACAACTCTATGTGCTTTTTTATGTACTATGGCATGGTGTACAGTTTGCTTTGTTTTTGGTGATGCGTTATTATTATGAGTGTTTCTTGTTTGTATTTGTGTTTTTAGGATTGTGTACTTCGCTAATTTTGGTTTGAAATGTTGTATATGTTTCGTATATGTCTTTTAATGTTCTGATTGAGTCTCTTTACAGTACTACTTTTGTGTCATATCCATTGCTTGTCGCTGTTTGTATAATTGTGCTCATTTCTTTTTCATGGTTTTATTTGTTTAGACAGATTTTGTTTAATCTATATACCACGAGTCTGAATACAACAAGCTTCTGGTTTTGGGGATTAAGGAAATTGAAGAAATGAGAAAGTAATTAGAAAAGAAAAAAATTTAAAATAAATAAAACAGCAGTTATATTAATAAAACAGAAATAAACCAAAGATAGCACAAACAAGCATTCTAAAGTTGGTAACAAAAAGAGAAATGAGGTAAACAAAAACACAACCCACCGCAACAAAGAACATGCCTAGAACAGCATCTATGAAAACCGTATACTGTTATGAAATGAAAATATAATTATTAATAGAATGAATCTTTCAATCTGCAGCGGAGTGTGCGCTGATATGAAACTTCCTGGCAGATTAAAATTGTGTTCCGGAACCGGGACTCGATTCATTCTGGAAACATCCCTTAGGCTGTGACTAAGCCATGGCTCCACCATATCCTATCTTCCAGGAGTGCTAGTCTTGCGTGGTTCGCAGGAGAGCTTCTTTGAAGTTTGGAAAGTAGGAGGCGAGGTACTGGCGTAATTAAAGTTGTGAGGCCGCATCGTGAGTCGTGTCGGGATAGCACAGTCGATAGCGCGCTTGACCGCGAAAGGCAAAGGTCCCAGGTTCGATTCCCGGTTCCGGTACACAATTTTAATCTGCCAGGAAGTTTTATATCAGCGGACACTCCGTTGCAGAGTGAAAGTTTCATTCTGGAAACATCCCTTAGGCTGTGGCTAATCCATGTCTCCACCATATCCTTTCCCCTGGTTCCTGGTTCGAGTCCCGATTCCGGCACACAATTTTAATCTGCCAGGAAGTTTCTTTATCGTTATTAATAGATAGAAAACGCCTCAGAAACGTTTATAACCTAAACCACTAAACACGTAAATAAAATAAATTTTGTACAACGTAATCATGGATATATTCCATGTCACTGAAGATGCTTTGCATCTTAAATCAAGACGCATCTGCATAGACGGTTCATATAAATAAATATGTGCATATTAATATAAGAAGCAAGTGAGGGAAAAGGGACAACCGTTCGCAATTAATGATCTTTCGTACGTGCATGTACTGGTTTTTATTTACGTGAATATAATCATTATAGGTTGCAACTCGCTGTATTGGAAAATGCAGCGCTCCAAAGAAGTACATAGAAAATAAAATCATACTCACACAACCTCGCTTGCGGTCACGTGACTGAAGTAGGGGCGAGACAGTGGGAGACGCTGTTGCTGTGTGCATGAGGTGTGCCTGTGAGGTAGAAGGAATTCCTGTGTGATGTATTTCTGATGAAGGGTTTGGCTGACATTTAAGTTCTGGGAGTTTGTCTTTCCTAAGTGCCTGCCTGCTGCTAAGTGATCGATGTGTACCTCTTCCCCATCCCCTTTCCCTCTTTCGCACTCTTTTCTGCCTCCTTCAGTATACAGCACATCAGCATTCTGCAATGTATTATGTACGTATGATGATTAGTAATTTATTAAGACAAACATTAGGTCGGAATGATAATACAAGAAATCCGTTGTATTACAATAGCATTAACTTCTTTCATAATGCGTGTTGCAGGCAACCAGCCCAACTGGCAGGTTTTTTCGGAGAGGGGGTGGGGGTAATCGGAAAGCTCTTTTAACTGCGCGCGGCCCTGAACGTAATGAAATAAGTGGATGCTATTGTAATGTTAGGGAATTCTTATATTATTATTATGACCGAATGTTTTGTCTGTATAAATTAGTAATCATCTAACCGTACATAATAGTTTACACAGTGGTGGTGTGCTGGGATACTGAATATCTACAGACAAGCATTTCTCCATTAATTATTATAGGTGAAATCTTAATAATGTGGTGCGCATTGTGGTTGAATGACATAACACTATTTGTAATACAAGGTGCGTCTGTTAAGTTCGATAAATTGTCACTTATTGTACAGACCGCGTTGGCGAGGATGAGGTGACCGCGCATACACATTGAGGGACATGTCAACAAACGCGCCCTATCGTGCAAAGCACTGCAGTGAAGCGTTGGTACACGCTGCAACCCATCTAACAGGACAGAGTAAAAGCTCCTTTCATTGCAACGTGGAGCGGAAAATGATGACTGGAGAACAAAGACCTTGTAAAAATAACAAGACTACCTGATGGCGCTGCTGTCGCGGGATAATTTGAACCTTCGGCCGGCCGCTATGGTAGTGGCAAGCGTCAGGTAAATAAAGTGTTGTTAGCAGGTAAATCGTGTGTGAAATAGCTACTGCGGGATATATACATAATTGATAGCACTTCTGTATTGTTTGACTATTTCAGTGTACATGAAGCACGATGCATAAATCAATTTAAGAAAGGAATAAAACGAATACTGTATTCCCATTTATATTTCTCAGGAATACAAGTAGCCCTACTACTTGTGTTCAGAGATAGTTACTCTTGTTTAACAGATTGTTAGTCAAGACAATATACGATTGAATGAAATAAATAACAGGCTTTTACAATACTGGTAGCTCTTAAAAAAAGGAACTACTTTAGGCAGTACTGGTGGACAAGAAGTTCGAAAAGTTTCATTTTATGATTGTGTAAAATAACTATTCGGGTCACGAAATTAGTTGCTTCACTGCAGTTCGAAATTTTGTTTATGAAATTAATATTAGCAACTTGTAACGCAGGATTTAAAAGTAATCAGCTTTACATATAGATATAACAACTCAAAGGGGTTTGCAGAACTGCGTATAGTTCCATATATGAATGACACTTAGCCACAGTGGATGCGCATTGTGAAGTTGAACCCTGTGACGATAGTTAATGACTTTTGAGCAGTTCATTCTGCTGTAAGGTATTTGGCTTACAGCATTAAAAATGCTAATTTTCTTGCTAGATACCCTAATGCTAATGTTAGATGCCTTAGTTAAGAAAACGTTATGGCATACTTCGTGTTCTTAAAAGAATTTGGTAGTGGCTGCTTGCTGTATTCACAACGTAAGAAGCTATTTTTCAGTTATGTATCTGGTGGGATTTTTCACTTTCACAATCGATTTTTAACATTTAGCTGTTTCAGGCAGCCCTGTTTGACTTTTTTGATGCTATGAAATATCTAAATATTGGAGAATACAGCATTAAAGCAAAGACGTAAAATATGAAACTCTTCCGAAATTAATGTTTGTACAAAAGTTTCGCAATCGTAGAATATACTGAAAAAGTGCCAAAAACTCGTGTCTGCACTTAGAACGCTAAAAAGCTACATTTTATAGTTCGGTTTCGTTAGGAAGACGAAACACTGTTGGCCAATTTCTACACCGTCTGTGTAATAAATTTACACACAACCGATAGTTGCTGTATAATCAAGGAGTCTGAAGCTGTTTTGTAGTTATATATTTCAATTAGACATAGTTTTAGCGATTTAACTCGAATGAATACTCTCTCTAATCAAAATAATCTTACGCACATTTAAAGTTCGCGCGGGAGTTTGCCACCACAATGACCGCCGAGGCGCTTTTCAATTTGTCCGCTGTTCCCAGTCGGCCGCTTACGCGATTGTGGGGGCTTGCTGGGAAATGCGGTGGAGTGGTCGAGCGTTCCAAGGCACCGTTTCTCACTATCGGAGGTTCGATTCTTCCCTTTGGTATGGGTGTATTTGTTGTCTTTAGCATAATTTAGTTTAAGTTGTTTGTAAGCCTAAGAACAAGACCAGAGTAGCTAAGTCCCATAGATTTACATACATTTGAACATTTTTGTAAGAGCAACGCGATAACATCAAGTTCTGTTTCAGATTAGCCAAACGGCGACGGAGTCGCATGGGATGCCAGTGCAAGTGCATAGTGTTGAATCAGTGAATGAAAAGTGTGTGTTTGTGTGGTTGTGGAGATCCAACGCGTGACTTCAGTGCTTCGAGCGATTCCACAGGAAACGTTTGCTGACAGTTTCCAAAAGCTGTACAATCTATGTCAGAAGTGTATTGTAGACAATGGCGATTACTTTGAAGGTCAATAAACGTATTTTATTTGTAACACTTGTTTCCTATATTTCTTGAGATCATTCACCGAACTTTTCAGAAGCATTTGTAATATTCTGAGCCTTCTGGGTGGTATATGTCATTTACAGACATTATATGTATTTTTTTCTTTTTTTTACATATTTTTGGAAACATTTTTGTTTCATTTTTTGGGAACAAAACTCTTGTTTAAATTTATGTACAGAGAACAGTCTAGAGCACAATAATTTATTTTATTCAACTAGTTTCGGTCTTCTTTTAGACCATCTTCTGGAACTTTAACTCCATCGATGATGTGGAGCTGGCAGGTAACTGGGAGACTTCCAGAGAACAGTCTAGAGCACAATAATTTATTTTATTCAACTAGTTTCGGTCTTCTTTTAGACCATCTTCTGGAACTTTAACTCCATCGATGATGTGGAGCTGGCAGGTAACTGTGAGACTTCCAGTGACGCACTGCCAGCTCCTGCCAGCTCCACAACATCGATGGAGTTAAAATTCCTGAAGATGGTCTAAAAAAAAGACCGAAACTAGTTGAATAAAATAAATTATTGTGCTCTAGCCTGTTCTCTGGAAGTCTCCCAGTTACCTGCCAGCTCCACATCATCGATGGAGTTAAAGTTCCAGAAGATGGTCTAAAAGAAGACCGAAACTAGATGAATAAAATAAATTACTGTGGTGTAGACTGTTTATTGAAAGGACACGGCTTTTCAGTTATTTAATTCGTCAGGCCTTTTTCGGCGTGAATGCCATCGTCAGATTAAATTCATAGCTCTTCTACATATATATCTACATGGGATACTCTGCAAATAACATATAAGTGCTTGGCAGAGGGTTCATCGAAGCACCGTTATACTATTTTATCTCCCATTCCATTCTCGAATAGCGCGGGGGAAGATAGAACACCTAAATCTCTCCGTCCGAGCTCTGATTTCTCGTATTTTATTCTGATGATCATTTCTACCTATGTAAGTGGGAGTCAACAATATATGTTAGCATTCGGAGGAGAATGTTGGCGATTGAAGTTTCGTAAGTAGCTCACACCACACCGATAATCGCCGTTGTTGTAATGATTCCCAGACAGATCCTGTATCATTTCCGTATCGCTGTCTCCGCTGTATCGTGACAATACGAAACGAGCTGCCCTTCTTTGGACTCTTTCGATGTCCTCCGTCAAACCCATCTGATAAGGATCCCACACTGGGCAGCAATACTCCAAAAAAGGATGGACAAGCGTAGTGTATGCAGTTCCTTTGGTAGTTCTGTTGCATCTTTTAAGGGTTCTGCCAATAAAACCCAGTCTCTGGTTCGCCTTTACCATGACATTATCTACGTGTTCTTTCTAATTTAAGTCTGAAGAGACAGTAGTTCCTAGGTATTTTGTGGAGTTTACAGCCTTCACTTTTGATTGATTTATCTTGTAAACAAAGATTAACGGATTTCTTCTCATACTCATGTGGACAACTTCACATTCTCATTATTTACAGTCAAGTGCCGATTTTTACACCATAGTGATATCTTATTCAGATCGTTCTGCAGTTGGTTTTGATCTTCAGATATCTACTATACGGCAAAGACGCCGTCATCTGCAAACAACCTAAGAGAGCTACTTAGATTTTCCCCTAAATGGTTTATGTAAATAAGGAACAGCAGAGGACCAATAACACTACCCCGTGGAACGCCCGGTATCAGCTCTGTTTTAGTCGATGTCTTACCAACGATTACTACGAACTGTGTCCTCTCTGACAGCAAATCCCCTATCCAGTTGCAAATTATGGCAATATACATAACCAATTAATTCGATTAAAAGCCGTTTGTTTCTTTGAGAGAGCGGTTGTATATAGCTGTTAAGTAAGGAGCTATCACTTCAGCATAATCAGATAGAACTCTAATGGGAATACAGTCCGGACAAGAAGACTTGTTCTTATCCTTGTAAGATCGCAATCTATCCGTTCTGATTGGTTCTCATTTAACACATGTTTAGAATTACTGTTGTTGTAGTAAACTGGGAATTGTTGTTCTAAACTGCGATCTTTCAAGGGTAGGAAGAGTTACCAATTTAAGCTGACGATGGAATTCCCGCGAAACAAGTCTGTGGAATTGAATAATTTATTAAGAAGCAGCATTCTTTGAATAAATACTTTCAGGCGCATCTGGTACTTTCAGTAGACTGATTGATAGTGGAGTAGCGGTCAAGCTCGACGGCTGATTCAGTCCCTGAAGTTTACATTTAATACAATATTCGAGTTTTATTTAATAATTGTCATGGAAAGATTCATTTGTTACGATACTGTAGTCATAATTAGTTACAGGTAAAATAATAGATACTGGGATGTAATAGGCAAGCTACAGAGCTAATAGGCAAGCTACAGTGCTAATGTCGGCCGCGGTGGCCGAGGAGACTGAGGCGCTCCAGTCACGGTCTGCACGGCCACTACGGTTGGGTTCGAATCCCCCCTCAGGCTTGGATATTTGTGCCGTCCTAGTTCGTAAGTAGTTCATAAGTAGTTTGTAAGTTTAGGGACTGATGACCCCGTAGTTCAGTCCCATAGACTATACAAACATTTGAACATTTGAACAGTGCTAATAAGCAAGTTACAGAGCTAAATGTTTACTACATCAAATTATTTTATTAGAACCTCAACTATTAAATGCCAGTTTGTGATCTCAGGGTGTATGTAATATAAGAAACATGACCTCTAGATAAAGTAATGGTTAAGAGAAGATACATACATTGCTAGGAAGACAAACAAATAACATTTCATCATAAAACAGGAAAATAAACAAGAGCACATGGCATGAAACTAAAACCTGCTAATATGCACTTTAGGAAAACATAAATTGAAATAGTTTGCTTAGAGATATGTTCTATTGTATATTTGAGTAGGAACTGGGCATGAAAACACAAATATAATAAATGTTTCGAATATAAACTTGCCAGCGTGAGCAGCATTGTAGATTAACTAAGCCTATATGAAATATTCCCGCGTTCTTAAATACAGCAAAATCACTGATACTTTATTTCATTATTCTGTACATGGTAGGAACATTTGCCCTTCACTGTTTTTCAAGATATTAGTATAAACAAACACTGTATTGTTGTACTTTATAGTTAAGATTATTTCAGATCTGCAACCCAATATATGAAAGCAGGATTATTATGAGCCGGCCGCAGTGGCCGAGGGGACTGAGGCGCTCCAGTCATGGTCTGCACGGCCACTACGGTCGGGGGTTCGAATCCCCCCTCGGGCATGGATATTTGTGCCGACCTTAGTGTAAGGTAGTTGATAAGTAGTTTGTAAGTTTAGGGACTGATGACCCCGTCGTTAAGTCCCATAGATTATACAAACATTTGAAACATTTTTGATTATTATGAATCGATGTAAATTGATAATTACCTTAATTTTGAATATAAAGCTGCTATTATCTTGCCATAACATGGCCTAACTAATTGTTTTTCATATCTTTAATAGTTGTAACAATGTATGGTATTGTAGGCCAGACTATAAAA
The DNA here is from genome assembly GCA_026315105.1 of Locusta migratoria. NCBI lineage: Eukaryota > Metazoa > Arthropoda > Insecta > Orthoptera > Acrididae > Locusta > Locusta migratoria. Next base: position 99,951,453 of record CM048748.1, on the reverse strand, counting down.
GGAGACCACACAAAGATCGAAAAAGGCAGTCTTGTAACAGCCGCCACTATGCCGGTTTGGGCACCGATGTACATATTGTTCGAATGCATTGTAGGGTAAAAGTGATGAAATTAAACAGCTTTTCAGATACCTGGTGTTTGCTCTGAGTTCTTGCCTTAATTTTCACGCATACATAAAAAAAAGAACATTTCTCTAGCTGCACGTATTCTGAATGAATTCTAGGGATTCCTGTAAGCAGGTTATGTAAATGCTGTGTTTTAAGAAGATTCTACATCCACGAGATATCAAGGTAACTGTCCTGAACTTTGGTGCTGTGGAGATTTATTAAGACGTGAAGACCACAATCATTGAGTCGGTGAACATAACGCTGGAAAGGTGGTAATGTTTTAATACAGAGGAAGTAAGGTGTGGAATTTGCATAGAAAAATAAAAATGGGTTCTAGAACAGGCACGTTTTTATAATTTGTGCAAGTATTTTTTAATGTTTTATGTTGTGTATTACGATTTAATATTTTTATTTTCATATATGCTGTTTACTGTAGCACATGTAACTTTTGACATTAGTGCACACAATTTGTAGACCATAAGCTTTATGTGATTCACTTATCCTTTGTTATTAAGGAAAACTTTTAATTCATAAGATGGTTACGCTTCTTCCAGTGAAATAACCTTACATTAAATCTTTATGCGCAGAGAAGTGGCCGTTCACTGCACCTCGCATGGCGGAAGCTAATGGAGATTGGTCCGGCAAAGTGCAGTTCCCTGCCTCCCGCCGAGGGCGACGTCTTATAAAGTTTGCTCCCTTCAGCGACGACGTCGTAATCTCAGAGTAAATAGCGCTCGTTGCTTTCCGCGCTGGATCTGCCGGGCGAGGCCGGAAGTGGGGGCGGGATGTGTATTGGGGTAGGGGGGAGGGGAGGCGGATCGATGTAGATGAATGAAACGCGGCCGATACGGCCAGGGAGGGTAGCGCTAGGAGCCGCTGGCTGCTGTTATCGCTGAGGGAGGGTGGTGGGCAGGTTGGTGTGGGGTGCATCAAATCATTTTTACATAAGGGCACATAGCAGTAAACCATCTCTCTGGAATAAGGAGAGTATCTTAGTTTATTGCGTTATATGGTTTCACAAGCATAGCGGTATCGTACTATTATTGATGATATTCAAAACTAGCAGCAATGTGCAGAACTGCAGTACGAATGCTAGTAGTAGAATGGTATTTTCACTACACCTCGTCCCCATATTTCTTACATTCATTAAAAAAAAAAAAAAAAAAAAAAAAAAAAAAAAAAAAAAAAAAAAAAAAAAGCTGCAGTTAGATGATAATCTTCAAGCCCAATAAATGCTGGAATTCTTACGTGACACATACGCCATTTAATGCTTAAACAGCTACTGCAGCCACGGCCGCGGGCGAAATGCCGCGACGCGTTATCTCACGCCCTCGCGTATGCACGCGGCGCGCGCCTGACTTATCTGGGAGGCGGCCGTACCTGACGCGAATGCTGAGGACAACGCACAGTGGTCCCAGATCCCAAAATTCTGGCCAAAAGCCGAAAACGGTATAAAATCGGCTGAAAATATGACCTTGCCAGTTTTCGGGGTCGCTGATTACGAATTCGAAGTCAAAATTTAGGAAAAAAAAGAACGGATGAAATATGTAGTGGGACGAAATATCATCCCCTGCTACTACCTTTACGTCAGCTCAGTTTCGCAGCTAAAAGAACATGTTTATATATGTTGTTGTTAATAATGTTTAATCTTAATAGGTTGTATTTCATTCTCAAAGGAAATATGTGTTGTTTTTATATTTCATGTGCGATGACAACGGAGCAACCTACGAAAATAGCATTTTCTCTGCTGAAGCCAAAGATGATGTACCTGGCCACCAACCGTCGCGGGTCGACAGCCACGCGCTCAGAGAAGATCCTGTTGCAGTACCTCCGTTGCCAATCGTCACAATAATATAAACAAGAAAAATTTAAAATAAAATGTATTGTAATAAAAAGTCTGTTCATGTTTTAAGTTAAAAACTGTTTCAGTCTTGATGTTGAGTCCTTAGGAGCAAGTTCTCATTGTATGTCATGTATTACGTGGACTTATAACTTAAGAAATAAAACGTAAACTTTTACTTCCAGTACCAGTGTGTGAAAAATAATTATTGCACTGAATAAGAAGATATTTACATATTGAACTGAATTTATATTTTTGGAACTTATAACAGAATTTCTCCGATTTTATACCAGTGTAAGGACTCAGAAATAATTTTATTAGCTGGAAAACAGTGAGAACAAGTTTCATGAATCGATATATTTTACGACTGATTTAGTGAACAACATCTGTGATAGTAAAAGATTATCTTAGGAAATCTTAAACAACACATATATATATATTAGAATATTCAACGAAAGTGCGTACCAGATTTTGAACTTTTACAGTATTTTTTTGAACAGTTTAATTTTTCTATTATCTTGCACAAGAATCTAGCAGCGAATATTTAAAAGAATTTTTCCTATGAATGAAGATTTTTATTAATTCGAGTGGAGTGGAATGGCCATGGTCGAAGTCCGACTAAATCAAACTGAAGAAATTTCCTCCTGAATACACAATTCCATTATAATCTGAAGGAAGAATCGGCTGTTCCATCACAAATACTGCGGAAAATCTCTTCCAAAGTGTACTCAATTCGAGTGAAACTCTGGATTCGGGGATTTTCGTAGTCGCTGATTACGAATTCGAAGTCAAAATTTGGAAAATCAAAGTGGTGGCTCCAGTATAGCTGAAAATGCACCAAGGCAAACTTTCAAGAAAATTCTTTCCAAATTTCCGCATAGAGATTAGTTTGTACACATTCTACTATTGGAAATCCAATAAAGCCGTGGCATCTTTCAAACTTTTCGGCAAACTGTATGGATGCTTCAATCTGTTTGACACCTTTATCTCAACAATGTCAGAGACCATATTGATATTCTCGTTAGATACCGATTTCACAAATACGAAAATTTCCTTTCTCGTAAAATATTTTCTTCGTTGTTATTCAGAGGTTCTGTAAAAAATGAAGGAATAACATTAATAGGACAATTCTCTGTATATCCATCTCAGATGGATGACGGGGCGACGGCGATGTATTAGTTTGGCAAATGAAAAACCTTCCGCCGTTATTTTTGAAATTTTTTCATCAATTACATGTTACGAGATTCCAATAATCTCATCTTCAGACCCTTATAAGGGTCGGCTACATCCTGGGGTGAGGCTATATTCAGTATTATAAATGCATGGCTAGTTCTCTTATTACTGTATGGATCTTATAAGGGTCTGAAGATGAGATTATTGGAATCTCGAAACATGTAATTGATAAAAAATTAAAAAATAACAGCGGAAGGTTTTTCATTTGCCAAAATAGCACAATTGTTTCGACCAGTTTCCTCTAAAAAGTATTTCAGGCAGTAAAATTGCGAAAAACTACAAGGAGAGCACACATCATGGCACTAAGGTCATAACTGAAACCTAAGTCGCTGCTAGTTGCAGTTTTTGGATATGTTTTGAAGAAATGTATAAGGAAAATTTCCATTCGGTTTAAGGAGTCCCGAAGAGTTTTGACTTATTGTTTTTTTTTTTTTTTTTCAATGGGACTTCTCGGAACGCGACAAAGAAAAATACCACTAGCTTCATAAATTATTTACTGATTCATACATTGTCTGTTGTTGTTTGTTGTGTGTAAATCTATCGAACCAAACTGCGTGGTAATCAGTCCGTAGGTTACAAACTACTTAAACTAAGGTAAACTAACCTACGGACAACACACACACTCATGTCCCAGGGAGGACTCGAACCTCCAACGGCGAGCAACCGCGCGCTCTGCAGCGAGGCGCCTTAGACCGCTCGGCTACTCCTCCGCGGCCATATATTGCCAATGGTAATTTCATGCTAGGCGTTCAAATTGTACTTACTTTCTGGAGAAGAATTCATTTTGCAAAATTCAAATCTGTTAATCGTCGTGTTCCTACACACGTCTGAAATTTGTGGTGCTTTCGACGCTCGACGAGTAACCAGTACGGCAGGCCCGATGCTCGCAAACGAAATGCATTCCTGAGCCAGGTAGGAACTATTCCCTTTTATTTATGTTCATAATACATACTAGGTGTACCACTACAATTATGCCGACCATTAAAAGTCCATAGAATAACAATTCTTTGTCCTACTTTTGGCCAGCTTTTTGGGATTTGGTACCACTGTGCGCAGCCGTCCGGAAGCGCTCTGCCGCCGAAACGCGCTGACAAGACGCCGCGCGGTCTGCGGCTCCGTGTGGACTTGCGAGGCTACACGCCGGTTCTGGCTAACGACACTGCATACTCTTGTCTGAGCAGTAAAGCAGGAATACTCGGTCCTACCAGAGCAATACCGCTCTGTCCCTGTCCATCACTCAGCCGCTTTCTGGAGGTCCTTTCCAGTAGCAGGAACCTGACCCTGGAAAGCCGGCCGCGGTGGCCGAGGGGACTGAGGCGCTCCAGTCACGGTCTGCACGGCCACTACGGTCGGGGGTTCGAATCACCCCTCGGGCATGGATATTTGTGCCGTCCTAGTTCGTAAGTAGTTCATAAGTAGTTTGTAAGTTTAGGGACTGATGACCCCGTAGTTAAGTCCCATAAGCTTTACAACCATTTGAACATTTGACCCTGGAGCAGCCTCCATTAGTGTATCAGGTAAGTGAATACACAACTAGCTTCTTTTGTATATTCGGTTTGCGAGACTGTGAACGGTAGGTTCGGGGAGGTGGGCCGTGATTAGCAGGGATTGTGGTCAAGGTCTGCAAGTGAAAGAAGTGATAACTTCACATACACTTCCGCTCATTAATTTCAGTACACCCTGATATTTCAGACTCACAATATAAATCAAACGATATTTCTCACGAAATACGAGGCGCGTCCAGAAAGTAAATTCCGTTTGGTTATATAAATCGAACGGGTACAGATACAGAAAAAATATTTATTTTACAAAAATCTACAACTGTTAAACTACTTTTCTACATATCTTCCGAAATTTCGTAGGCAATTGTCATAGCATGACACAAGGTTTTGTGTGCCTTTTTCATAGAATGTTGCCGCCTGTTACTCAACCATGTGGCAACATGTTCTTTCAGCTCGTCACCATTGTTGAAGTGTTGTCCACCAAGGACAGATTTTAGGTGGAAGAAGAGTATTACTATCAATTTTTGTTTATTCACGATAATGCCTGGCTTCACACACCGAATGTGACCAAACAATTCTTACGGAAATTTCAATGGGACCTGTTTGGCCGGCCGCGGTGGCCGAGAGGACTAAGACGCTCCAGTCACGGTCTGCACGGCCACTACGGTCGGGGGTTCGAATCCCCCCTCGGGCATGGATATTTGTGCCGTCCTAGTTCGTAAGTAGTTCATAAGTAGTTTGTAAGTTTAGGGACTGATGGCCCCGTAGTTAAGTCCCATAGACTATACAAACATTTGAATTTGGACCTGTTTGATCATCTTCCATACAGCTCGGACCTCTCTCCTAGCGACTTTCATCTCTTCTTGCACCTAAAATCTGTCCTTGGTGGTCAACACTTCAACGACGATAAAGATCTGTTACCACATGGTTGAATATACAGGCGGCAACCTTCTGTGAAGGATGCATGCAAAAACTTGTGGCACGCTATAACAATTGCCTACAAAATTTCGACAGTTATGTGGAAAAGTAGTTTAAGAGTTGTAGAATTTTGTGCAATAAAAATTTCTTATCTGTGTACAATTTTATTTTATTACCAAACGGAACTTACTTTCTGGACGCGCCTCGTATAATTATATTAACTTACACATATGTAATACAATCACAATCATTATATTTTACTTTCATCGAAGTATCCTCCTTTGGAATTAATGACTGCCTCACAAACTCGAGGTATCGTAAATCTATATGATTCCACACATCTTTAACAATATTCTAGAGATGTTCCTTGATGGATATATTAACTTCCCTGATACGTCTGTCCACTTCATCCCACGCCATTTCAATGGGACTACAGTCTGGGCTTTGGGACGGCCATGACATATCTAAAATTATTTTCTATTTTCCTTTGAATGTAGTTTCTACAGTATGCCGACTGTCGTTTTGGCTCATTACCCTGTTGCAAGGTGAACACTTTCCCTATTAAGCGCAATTCACTTGGTATTGCATGATTTTGAAATATGCGGTCGTACTGCTTCTGACCCATAAATCCTTCCATTTTCACAATGTCGCCAACTCTATCTCCGGCAAAACATCCCCAAACCATAACAGAACCTCCACTGTAGGTAGAACACACTTATGGACTACCCTTTCCCCTACAAATCGGCGAACTAATGTTCTCCTTCTGGTTCCATAAATCTCGAACTTCGATTCGTCGGTGAATGACATCTTTGTCCAATCTTCCGATGTCCAATTACGATGTTTTCTATAACATTCAAGTCTCTTCTGTTTATTTATGGGCTTTACAAGGGGTTTTCTTGCTATGAGACAACCTTTCAAGCCGGCTTCAGTTACTCTCCTTTTTTATTGTTGCAACAAATATTGTTGTCGCGTTCATTTCTATCAATTCCGCGCGATTTTGGGGCGCTGTTTTGAATAGATTTCTTTTACTGGTAATTCTGATATATTTATCATCACTTTTAGTTGATTTACGAGGTCGTCCTGGTCGTAGTATGTCCGTTTTGCTACCTGCTGTCGTCTGGCGGCGAAGGTTGTATTGCACTCCCCCTATAGACACACTACACTGTTTCGCAATTTGGCAAATAGATAAACCTGCTTGGCTAAGTGATAAAAATGCAGCACGTTTTTCTATGGATATCTTCACGCGTGGAGTCATGCGATGTCTACATTTCAACTGTCACGAAGGAACTTGCACGCAGGAAACAGATGTTAAGTATCGAACAGTACTTGACGGCAGGCCGCGGTGGCCGAGTAGACGAAGGCGCTCCAGTCACGGTCTGCACGGCCACTACGGTCGGGGGTTCGAATCCCCACTCGAGCATGGATATTTGTGCCGTTCTAGTTCGTAAGTAGTTCATAAATAGTTTGTAAGTTTAGGGACTGATGACCCCGTAGTTAAGTCCCATAGACTATACAAACATTTGAACATTTTGAGTGCTTGACGTTCGCTGCGGACACCACATCACTACAGGGAACAACACAGGTACAGAAAATGCGGCATCCCTCGGTAAATAGGTAAACAAATGTATCAGATAGCTACGTAACGTTATGTACATCACATTGTTTGTTGGATAATATTGTATCTCGATAGCCACAAACAAAAATCATGACGTTTAGACAACTGTTATCCTTTTCCTAAATGTTCAAATGTTTTTAGAGTTTAAAGGACTTAACCGCGGGGTCATCAGTCCCTAAACTTACAAACTACTTATGAACTAGCTAATACGAAGGACGGCACAAATATCCATGCCCGAGGGGGATTCGAACCCCCGACCGTACTGGCCGTGCAGACTGTGACTGACGCGCCGCAGAACGCTCGGCCACTGCGGCCGGCTGTCCTTTTCCTTTGCTTACTGAACGGCACCCACGGTATTAGATCTTACCTACGGAGAACTAGAAGCCAATTATTGGGTGTATCGAAATTTATGAGCGGTAGTGTATACCTTTATTAGAATTGAAGATAATAATCAACTCTTGTCTCATGTGCTAATGGTACACTCCGAGGGGACTGAGGCGCTTCAGTCACGGTCTGCACGGCCACTACGGTCAGGGGTTCGAATCCCCCTTCGGGCATGGATATTTGTGCCGTCCTTAGTTGTAGGTAGTTCATAAGTAGTTTGTAAGTTTAGGGACTGATGACCCCGTAGTAGTTAAGTCCCTTAAGCTTAACAAACATTTGAACATTTTTTGAATGGTTCAAATGTTTGTTAAGCTTATGGGACTTAACTACGGGGTCATCAGTCCCTAAACTTACAAACTACTTATGAACTACTTACGAACTAGGACGGCACAAATATCCATGCCCGAGGGGGGATTCGAACCCCCGACCGTAGTGGCCGTGCTGACCGTGACTGGAGCGCCTCAGTCACCTCGGCCACCGCGGCCGGCTTTTGAATGGTACACTTCTGCCTGTAACATAGTACACTTTTGTTCAATGTAGCAGTAAGACTCCTATACTGTTCCGGCTTGTGCTAACGTAGATTGCGGCTAGCTGGAGACGGATCTCCTGGAACTGTATTACTCTAACTCAGCTTCATACTAACTGGTATACTGCCTGGTTCTGCTCCGTACTCACTCGTAGACTGAAGTCCCCCCCTACACTGTCTCGTACACGTGTGTAGGCCGCCGGCGTTGTGGCGAAAAAGTCACGACAGTTTCAGTTAAGGAACATCTACTGCGGCAATAATAACGCTATTCTCTGTTCCCGTAAGTTTTTCTTAACTCTTCACATACATTTTCCTTACCATATCTTCTTCGACTACCATTCCTTTCGGATTGTACAGTTTTCCTAGCATCGTTCAATCAGAATTCGCCCTGTCTTAATCAATTCCTGCATACTCAAAAGTTCATTTTATATCTGCCAGTATCATTTTATTCAATTATCATATCGTCAGAAACAGAAGCTCCTTCAGCACACTGCTGGTATTGATATTATTAGAGTTTACTCAAAACCATTTATTAACAACAGGGGCGGCGCGTCCTATGAGGTCACTGGTTCAGTGAACCCCCGGAAAAAGTAAATGAATAAATAAAATGAAAAGTGTTTTAAACTATAAGTCTCCGTTTCGTTCTTCTATCACATCATTTTATGCGCACATTCAAAATATTTTTATAGCCTGAGAAACGTTTTACGTCGCGGAGACAGCACATATAACAGTAGCAGCGCGGCCGATTAATATAGGCGGCAGTGGCCGCAGCGTTGCAGTGCGCATGCGCGGCAGAGGTTCAAATTCTCTTCTGAACCCCCTGGAGGCAGCATATGGGCGTTCCTGAGGCAGGGAGAAGCGAGGGGCAACGCCGCTCCTAAAATTAGCGTTGGAGCTGGTAGAGACGTCAGTTCCTGGCTATTCGAGCTCTGGCGGTTACGCACGAATGGTCCCGAAGCAAACTCAATGGGGCAACTGGGCACCTCGCCTTGCGCATCGGCAAATCCTCCATTAAGGCAATATCCGCCTTTCATGTTTGTTTTCGGTGCATTGAAGATTCATCAAAAACACGTTATATTTGCTTAAATATCTTATAACTATAAAGTTGCATCAATTATAAAAGCCTTCAGAAGATCCGATCATGAATAATAAAGTCACTTCTTTACACCTATCAAGAAGAGCCTTGTGGTTAGCGGCATAGCATTGCGCCGTCGAAGGTAGCGGATTCGAGACCGACTGCAAGCAATTTTTATAAACCCAATCTTCTTTTTAACAGGTACGGGAACAAGAATGAATTTAGTAATTTTACTTGCCACATATCTTAGGAAGATTTAGGAAATGTGTCGCGACTTTGAGGGTAAATGACATTTATACTCTTCGTTGTAACAAATACTTTACTGAGAAACTGTCGGGGGGAGCAGCCTTTGAGCATGCGTACTGTTAGGAGGGGTACTTCGCACAGTATCACGTGGCCCGAAGGTAGCTTCTCTCTTCATCTAAACAGATTCATTTCGTTGCAGTCACTTCACAGTGCAATCAATTACTTACTGTATTATAGTGTTTATGTGCATATTCATATGTTCTAGGTGTTTATTGTCAAAGAAAAATTAACAACGTTCAGTATCTTTTAGAAACACGTTACTCAGCCTTAAACTTCGAACAAAAGTGAGATATTAAGAAGTTTGGTAAGCCGAACGCCTCAGCTCGAGTTGAAGCAAGCGCAAACAAGTTGAGGTAAGACATTCTGAGAAGTCTACACCCAGTCTGAAGCTGTAGCCGCCACCGACGCAGGTTATGGCAAACGACCGTGCACACTCTCGTCTGAGCAATGTAGCAGGAATACTCGTTCCTACGAGAGCAAAACCTCTCTCCATCATTCAGCCGCTTTTTCAAATCATTGTTCAAATGTCTGTAAAACTATCGGACCAAACTGCGTGGTCATCAGTCCGTAGCTTACAAACTACTTAAACTAAGGTAAACTAACCTACGGACAAACACACACACCCATGCCCCAGGGAGGACTCGAACCTCCACGGCGAGCCACCGCGCGCTCCGCAGCGAGAGCCGCGTTTTCGAGGTCCTTTCCAGTAGCAGGAAATTGACTCTGCAGCAGCGTCCTTCATCAGAAAAGTGAATAACACTTCTAGCTTCAGTTAAGCAACAACACCACATTATCTGTTACCGTAAGCTGTTCTTACCTCTTGACGTACATCTTCCTTACCATATCTTCTCCGGCAACCATTCCTCTCGGAATGAACACTTTTTCCAACTTCCTTCAATCAGAATTCACCACATCATAATCAATTCCTGCATACTCAAAAATACATTTTGTATCTGCCAGTATTACTTTTAATATTCATGCACTCGGAAAATTCGCCGCGGCTTTTCAAACATTTGAATTTTTTGACACACAAGACATTAAAAAGTACGAGAACCTTACGAGTGGCCAAACATCACGAGGGACTAGACGGCTGTACCAATGGTGACTGCTTACATAATCCAATGCCCATACACGAGAATGAGACTGCAAAACCGACAGGCAACACAGGGATGCACATGTCTGTTTTAGATTCAAACAGTAACACCAATTCAGACGATTATTTAGTCTCATCAGCGACAAATATACGAATGTAACCACAGACACAGAGCAAGATACAAACAAAGTCACAGATTAAACACAACATAAATAATTCGTCACTGTATCATTTCTCCACTTGAGAATTTTGTGTCCCAGCCTCGTCGCCGCTTTTGTGTCTTGTTCCGTTGTAGGTGTCGGTGGCCGAGTGGAATGAGACCGACACAGAAATAAAGATAGCACGCTGGTGCAGGTACGGAGGGGAGCAGCCAGAAACTAGAACACTAGAGTAAATTAGAACGAGATATATATTGAACGGAATTTATACAATACTTAACTTTTACATAGTTGTGCTAGAGTCCTGCCTAG